>CM062297.1:490661295-491261295 GCA_031216915.1 Pictodentalium vernedei | reverse complement strand
CAGTCTACAGGCCATATTTATGAAGGGATTTTAATGTAACTTGATAGGATGACTCGTTTTGGAATAATTTCACTGTAACTTGATAACTTTTGTTGATATACGTTAACTGTGAGGGCCACATACATTAACTGTGAGGTCATATTAACCCACCCCTCAGCTCTTTAGTACAGTGTACACCTCATATTATTTTTATCATAAACATAGCATACAGGGAACAGAAATGAACATATTCCCAATTATCACAATTCTTGTCTTATTTCATAATCCTTTCATAAACATTGAACATTATCCTTTTCATCAAACACAACATACAAGTTAAGCTACAGTGTCATTGACACTTTCATTTTAGTTGTCGCAGAATTTGCAGTTTATTTCAAATTGAACATTTCAAAAAGAATGTTACTAGCCAGAGAAATTGGACTACTCAACTACTTGGACTCCCCTATGCTCCAGCGATCGCGACCTCATCTTGAATAGCAGGCGACCCACAGATCTCTTTGCTCCCCCCTCCCCCCCCCCCAACCAGACTAATTCATGTTGCAATCTGCCATGACTCTTTCTCTGATGATTTTCTTACCCTGGGTTGTGCCCACTTCTAAGTCAGAGATTTCCATCGAATAGTTCTCCATTAACTCCTTCACTTGGTCTATTCACCCTGTCTCTGTGTTTGAATTACAAATATTCTGGAACTTTAATTTGCACCATCCACTATCGGGGAATTTACCAAATAGTTGAGATAGTTGAGTTTCATTAAGTCTATCGTGTACTTAATCCTCATCCACCCAAGCTCACCCTTTTTTTAGCTCACCTGAGCACAGCTCAAAGGGAGCTTTACTAATCACTTTCCGTCCATCGTGCATCGTCTGTCGTCGTCCGTCCGGCATTAACTTTACATTATCAACTTCTTCTAACAAACTACTGGACCAAATTCAACAAAATTTGCTGTGCATGTACCTTATCATATGTCAATTCAAGTTTATTCAACTCAAGTTGACCCGCCCCTCGGTAGGGCCACTCCCAAAAAGTGTGCTTAAATCTTAAAAAATCTTCTCATGAACCAGCAGTAGCAGAGACTTGATATTTGGTGTGCAGCTTCCTTTTTAGGTGTAGACTCAGATTTGTTCAAGAGAAGTTCGAGGAGCTATATTTGCCTTCGTTATGGGAGGGGCAAGAATTTTCGCCAAGCCCAAAATTTCTATTTTCCAAACCGAGAGGCAGATTTGAACCAAATTTGATATGAGGGCATATTGGGTCATAAGTACTTAATTTATGCCCAAATTTTTTTTCTCGTCGCCCCATTGGAACCGCAGGAGCTAAAAATAGAAAAAAAATTAAAACGCCCATTTTTCCAAAACTGCACGGCACTGAGAATTTTTATTTGGTGTGAAGCTTCCTTAGGACCAACAGAATGGAATGCCAAAAAAAATTGCTATCGGTTTTAAAATGGGGTACTTTTTTGGGACTTTGAAAAAGTGCTGAGTCTGCATTTTTTAACCCTATGGGTAATGGGAAAAACATAAGACTACTTTTCTCCCAAACCACTGCTCCAAAAGCTTTCAAATTTCACATATAACATCTTTGGATGACTGTTTCACATGTTTATTGAAAACAATTCCCTGGGTCCATATTTTGGCTCTCTATGGGAGCCCAAATGTTTAAATTAGTGCAGTATGAGGAATAGTCTTTAAAAATCTACTTCTTCAGATCTACCAATAGGAATCTTTTGATATTTGGTATGCAGCATGCTTAGGGAGGTGAGATTCAAGTTTGTTCAAGCCAAATCCCTGGGTTCATATTTGGGCTGAAAATTTGGGGTCCCGGTCCGGACTTCGAAATTTTGGACCAAAATCCAGAAATTAGTTTTTATACGCCCGTTTGAAAAACGGGACGTATTATAGTATGGCGTTGTCCGTCCATCTGTCCGTCTGTCCATCTGTCCGTCTGTCCGTTCGTCCGTCCATCCGTTTGGTTTCCGAACAATAACTTTAGTATTTGTTTTCTGATTGGCTGCAAATGTGGTATGTGGTTTAATCACAACAAAATACAGGTCAGGTTCAAATATGGGGTCGGTCCGAACATTTTTCGCCTGAATTATGGCCCCAGTTGGACTTAGAATTCGTCAAATATTTGGTTTCCAGATGATAACTTTAGTATTTATTTTCCGATCGGCTCCAAATGTGGTATGTGATTTAATCACAACAAAATACAGGTCAAGTTCGAATATGGGGTCGGTCCGAACATTTTTCGCCTGAATTATGGCCCCAGTTGGACTTAGAATTTGTCAAATATTTGGTTTCCGGATGATAACTTTAGTATTTGTTTTCCGATCGGCTCCAAATTTGGTATGTGGTTTAATCACAACAAAATACAGATCAAGTTTGAATATGGGGTCGGTCCGAACATTTTTCGCCTGAATTATGGCCCCTGTTGGACTTAGAATTCGTCAAATATTTGGTTTCTGGATGATAACTTTAGTATTTGTTTTCCGATCGGCTCCAAATTTGGTATGTGGTTTAATCACAACACAATACAGGTCTAGTTCGAATATGGGGTCGGTCTGAACAATTTTTGCCTGAATTATGGCCTCTGTTGGACTTAGAATTCGTCAAATATTTGGTTTCCGGATGATAACTTTAGTATTTGTTTTCCGATCGGCTCCAAACTTGGTATGTGGTTTAATCACAACAAAATACAGGTCAAGTTCGAATATGGTGTCGGTCTGAACAATTTTTGCCTGAATTATGGCCCCTGTTGGACTTAGAATTCTTCGTCAAATATTTGGTTTCCGGATGATAACTTTAGTATTTGTTTTTCGATTGGCTTCAAACTTGTTAGTCTTTTTCTCAAATGACTGAAAAATTTAGTCATTTCACAAAATCATTGATTTCAAAGTCTGACCGTATATATATATATGCCAGTATAAATTTCTCGCACTCTAAAAAAATTGCAAATGTGTTAAAATGGTACAATTTGAACAGTTCACGGGCATATGATGCAATGCCCAGCGGTGCTCTTGTTTGTTTTTTTATGTGTTTTGGTCAGTTTTAAGACAAAAATTTTTTTTCTTTTTTTTTTTACACTGAAAATTTGGGGTCCTGGTGGGACTTAAAATTTTGGACCAAAATCCAGAAATCAGTTTTTTTTTGTTTTTTATGCATTTTGGTCAATTTTAAGACAAAAAAAAATAAATTTTTTTACACTGAAAATTTGGGGGCCAGCTGGGACAAAATCCAGAAATCAGTTTTTTTGTTTTTTATGCGTTTTTGTCCATTTTAAGAAGAAGGGAAAAAAATTTTAGTTTGAAAAAATTTTGTTTGGGACTTCAAAAATTTCCGAACAAAAATAAAAAAAAATCTTGTTTTTTATGCGTTTATCTCAATTCTGGGATGTACAAGTGTAGGAACTGAAAATAGAAGGAAAATCCTGTGTATTGTGTGGGCACAATCGCTTCATCTAGTTGGTATATGCTTTTCTTAGGAGGGGCGTATGCAGCTTATTCAAGTCAAGTCCCTGGTTTGATATTTAGACTACCATGTCTGGTGAGTGCCCTAAGGCCCCCTAGGGCCTCTTATTTCTTCTCATGCTGCCCACATAAGCCATTTTTCCCTAAGTTTCATTTGATTAAGGAGTCACTTCCCTTTCACAGTTAGTTTATTCTTGTGGTTTCAGTAGATGCCTCTTCTGCTGCTACCTGCCAGAATACAGAACTATCCCACTGTCCACCTTCGAGTAAGTTCCACTCTATGACCCACAGGTATAACTTTGCTTTTGTTTTCATTCAATTCGAGTCTCATTTGTTCCCATATCACCCAACAATTGCCAGCATTTTCTCTAACCCAACTTCGCTTTCTGAAACAAGTATGATATCATCTGCAAAGAATAGCCCTGGAATCTTCAGGTCCCCAACCGCGTGTATTTATAAAGTAATTTTTTTAACCTATGGATTACTCTGGTTTGTCATGCATGTCTGGTTGGTTGTTGGTAATGGATGTTGATAATGAACACGAATTGAGTTAAGCGAACAAACTTACTAGATACTGACTATAATCCGTCTCCCTTTGATCTACCTAATTTTCACACATTTTACCGAAACAATAGCAACTGGGTAAGTGAGACGACGCCATGTTATCATCTGATTTCACCATATGAAATATTTGAAAAGATGATAACAATGGGAGGAGATTCAAAGTGCATACTGCCTATAAGTGGTCATTCTATGAAGGTATACTCATAACTCACTTATAAAAAGATCGAGGTTACTCCCTAACATTCAAATCTTGAACTTGTTCATGATTTGAACTGAGATGGAGTAACCTCGACCTTTATCCAAGTTATTGATTTTTAGCTTAACATGACAAGGTCAAAATAAGTTATTGCCATTGCATGTCCGGAAGTCCTTGAGTCTGTCAATCTGTAAGTCTGTGAATCTGTTCACATTTTCTTTATCACAGGATACACCCCATAGTTCTTGTCCAATCATCATGAAATTTCATATGCAGGTTCGAGGTCATGTCTAGATGAGAACATCCCTTTTGGTTGTGATCGGTCAACTGTAATGGCTGTGCAGGCCCGAAAACCTTTAGCACAGTCTACAGGCGTATTTATGAAGGGATTTTATTGTAACTTGGTAGGATGACTCCACATAATGTCTAGATGAGAACATCCCCTTTTGGTCGTGATCGGTCAACCATGATGGTTGAATAACAACAGCTGCATGGCAGTCAGGACAAAAAGGTGAGTTGTTTATTATTTCTCATTGAAGTATTTTTCTGAATTTATTACTTTTTTGTGATAAGTATGGTGGCTTTTGAGTTGGGATCACATTAGCCATCCACAGGTAGTGTTGTAAAAGTGAGGCATAATACTAATTACTGAGCTTGTAACTTGTACTCAAAGTTGTTTTTCAGTTTTCCAGTATGCTTCTTCGACCTAAGTAGTGATGCATTGAAAATTATGAATGAAACTTCAAACAATGTTGGAAGTAACATTAAGACTGGTTCTCTGCTTGTGAAAATTATTTTTGATTTTTCTCTTATTTTCTTTCCTTAGTGCCTTCAAAGGATTGGTTAATTCTCACTTTGTATTACATACAATAAATGATCTGCTTAAGAAAATTGCAATCCTTTTTTTATGCCCTCCACCCACAAATGCATTCCCAAAGTTCATACATGTACTTTTACACTAAAAAAGTGAGCATGGCCAAAACTTTTGAAAGTGGGTTATGTCATATCTCAACCCCTATATGACCTGTGGACCTGGGACTAACAACAAAAAAGTGAAAATTCAATAAAAGTTGAAAATATGGGGCAAGGTCACTAAGGTCACCAGGGGATCATTGAGTGCATTTTTAAAAAATTACTGAAAATTGCATTTTACACCCTCCAAATACATTTCTGAAGTTCATACATGTATTTGTACACCTCACAGAGTGGGCTGGCTAAACATTTTGAAAGTGGGCCATGCTTATATATCGAGTATGGTATGACCAAAAGACCTTGGACCAACACCAAATGAGTTGAAACTTGGAACCAGTTAGAATCTTTTGATCTGTGCCTGGTATACACCATCTTTATGGGAATAAGATTCAAGTTTGTTCAGAGCATTTCCCTGGATTCCTATTTGGGCTCCTCCAAAGCCAAAATTATGACATGTGAAGTATGAAGTAAATTCTTTAAAAATCTTCTTGTTTCTGTCCACTTGTCAAAATCTTTTGATAGTTGTTATACAGCATCCTTGGGGGATGGAGAGGGGACATGTTTAAGGTTGTTCAAGTAAAGTCTCTGGGTTCATGTTTGGAGTCCCTATGTGGCCCGAATTTTAACGTGGTGTAATATGAAGAAATAAATCTTCTTCAGATCCTTCAATCAGAATCATTTGATTTTTACAATGCAACATCCTTATGGGGGCATGTCGATGATGCACCTGTCTTCAACCAATGCTGACCCTGCTTGTGTGGAGGTCATATGTTGGGGAGCCAACAGTTGCTCACCATTGCTCGGTGATTCTCTCCAGGTACTCTGGCTTCCTCCACCTGGAAAGCTGTCATGATTAGCCATTGTGCAGAAAAATGTGACCTTAAAACACCAATAAATAAATAAATAATAAATGGTGAGGTTAGATTCAAGTTTGTCCAAATAAAGTTCTTTCTAATCAGACATTCAGTCAAATTAACCCTCTGCACTTTGTTACTCTGCATTCTGTGGGAATGTTGTAATTTTCTATTTCTATGAAGTATTTGTAATAATGTGGTTTCCTTGTGGGAACTCTTGAGAATGTTTGGCAGTACTGGTTCTCTCAAATCACTGTCCCAGTCAGTAGAAATCAGTGGGTCTTTGTTAGTTATGTGCCTCAGGCCCCCTGCGGCCTCTTGTTTCAATTGTTGCTCCCGCAAATTGCTCATGGCCCCACATTGGAATGGGTGACAAACTTTTCGTGATGAGAGATCACAAGCTATGTTCTGATTCTAGAAGAAAAAAACATGGAAATGTTTACTTATTTAGGAAGAAGTAATTTACATCACTAGTCATTTTTGATAAAGGGTTAATTTCTTCATTTTATTTTCCCATAACCCTTTGAACCCTAGCGGGCGCTTTTCCACCCAAGAACAGGATCCGTCATAACGACATTAAATAGGATTGCTGTTCAGTAAATGTGTGGGGTAGACCAATCAATATTTTCACCGTGCAGCCCTGAGGCTGCACATTGAAAATATTGCTTGGTCTACTCCAAATAATGAATATAGACGCTTCCAAGTGCTTTCATTGAACTGGCATGGAAGATACCACTAGAGTTCAAAGGGTTGAGTGGTGCAAAAATGATGGGAGTAATGTATCACATATCCAAGAATTTTTTATGAGTTCTACAGAGTGCAAGTAAAATGGCAACCATTTCCTGCAGTCACAGTAATGCAATTGAAACTTTGCTGTGGACTGGAAAGAGTTCATCTCATTGATTGTTTATTTATTCATTTACAGTGAGTTCTATGAAAATGGTGCTATGTTGATGGAAGAAGAAGGAATGGTGATGGCTGGTATGTTGGTGGGTTTGAATGTGATAGACTGTAATTTATGTATCAAAGAGGAGGACTTTGATCAACCAGTAAGTGTGTGATCATATAGAACTTATGTAATCATTGTTCATCAAAAAAAATCTGTATATTGCAATTATCAATCATGGATTCAAATTTTTAAGCCCCCGCCATTCTGGTGAGGGGGCATTAAGTGTTACCCTTGTCCATCCGTCCATATGTATGCACGTCCCAAAGATAGTTTCTGGATGATAACGTTAGTTTGACTGAACAAAATGAAACACATAATACAGGTTGTGATTGATAGTGACTTTGTCCGATATTTTTTTGGCAGAGTTATTACCCTTTTCCAACTTAGAAGACATGTTGATATTGGTTTCCAGACGTTAACTTTAATTTGACTGAATGAAATGTAATGAAAAAAAAATTGTATACATAGGTTTATAACCACACAATACAGGTTGGGATTGATAGTGGGCACAGCTATGGCCCATTTCCAACTTAGAAGAAATTTTGATTTTAGTTTCTGGATGGTAACTTAGGTTGTAGATGTCTGATTTCAAACTTGGAATATAGCTTACCGTAGACAACATACCAGACAAGGTGAGTGTGGTGCGTTAAGTTTTAGTAGCTCACCTGACTGAAAGTCAGGGGGAGCTATTCTGATCACTTTTCGCCCGTCCGGCATCCGTCGTCTATCGTGAAGGTGGTGTTTGGGCCTTTTTCTCCCAAACCACTGGCCGCACATTAATGAAATTTCATGTGAGTTGGGGTTATATAAGGGCATTTTGATTTTTTGTCAAATTAGGTTTCGGCTCATATTGAGCAGAGGGATGGGGCAAAAATGCTCCAATTCTTAAAAAATCTTCTTAAGAACCAACAATAGCAGAGACTTGATATTTGGTATGCAGCTTCCTTTTGAGGTGTAGACTCAAATTTGTTCAAGAGAAGTTTGAGGGGCTATATTTGACGATGTTCAAGGAGGGGCAAAAACTTTGGCCCCGCCCCAAATTTCTGTTTTCCAGACTGCGAGGCCGATTTGAACCAAATTTTATGTGAGTGCTTATTGGGTCATAAGTACCTAATTTATGCAGAAATTTTTTTCCCATAGCCCCGTGGGAACCACAGAGTTAAAAATAGAAAAAAATTAAAACGCCAGGTCAGGATCTAACCATCGATGTTTTAATTTGAAGTCCAATTCTCTAACCAATGAGCCACCGTGCTCCCACCATCATTCTCTAACTTAAATACTTGATCATATTGTGCAGCATTATATTATTATTACACATCCATTCAACTTTAAATCCTTGTATTTAATGGAATGGCCACTATGACATAAATGATTCTGTATTCAGTGGGTGATGTACAAGCCGGAACTTTTTTCCCAGCACGGTTCTACTAGTTCCTTTCCCATCAAGTCATTAGTTACACTTCGAAAAGTTTCCAAATTTCGTTATACAATCATCAACGGTCTGTCGCATAGTGTGGAAATGAAAACATCCAAAGCAAAATCAAGTCGGTTCACAAAATATTAGTTAATCAAAATTGAGATAATATTTTTAAAAAACCCAATCATTTCCAACCAGAACATTAACCTAGTCCTGTGGCCATCTCGTTTTGTGGAACCATTATATCTAAATTGGTCAACTTTATGTCGGTAAATCTTCGTACATCTTAACATGCTTCGAACTTCTTTTAAAAATGAGAAAAAATGGCCAAATTTTTTGAAAATCTTCTTCTAATGAACCACCAGTAGCAGAGACTTGATATGAGGTATACAGGGTCCTTTTGTGGTTTAGAATCAAGTTTGTTCAAGAGAAGTTTGTCGGGCATTATTTGCCTTCGTTATGGGAGGGGCAAAAATTTTGGCCACGCCTAAAATTTCTATTTTCAGAACCGTGAGGTCGATTTGAACCAAATTTGACATGAGATGATAATGGGTCATAAGTAGTTGATTGATGCAAAAAGAAATTTTCTTATTGTCCCATGGGAACCTCGGGAACTAAAAATAGAAAAAACATTAAAACTGCCATATCTTCAAAACTACACAGCACTAAGAATTCTTATTTTGTATAAAGCTTACTTTTATCCAGTAGAATAGAATGGTTAAAAAAAATCCCTATCGGTTTGATCACAAGGTACTTTTTTCAGGACATTGGAAAAGTGCTGAGTCAGCACTTTTTAACACTTGTTGGTAATGGGAAAAACATTAAAAATTCTTCTCCAGATCCAGCATGCAGAATCTTTTGATATTTGGTATGCAACATTGTAGGGTGGATCTGATTCAAGTTTGTTCAAATCGGCCCCCTGAGTTCATATTTGGGCTCACTGTAGAAGCCCGATTTCGAACTTAGTGCATTTCAGGCAAACTTCTTAAAAAATCTTCTTCCCCAGATCCAGCTGGCAGAATCTTTTGATATTTGGTATGCAACATTGTGGGGTGGATCTGATTCAAGTTTGTTCAAATCGGCCCCCTGGGTTTATATTTGGGCTCAGTATAGGAGCCCAAATTTGAACTTAGTGCATTTCAGGCAAATTTCTTTGAAAATCTTCTTCTCAAGATCCAGCAGGTAGAATCTTTTGATATTGGGTATGCAGCATGCGTAGGGGGGTGAGATTCAAGTTTGTTCAAGCAAATCCTTGGGTTCATATTTGGGCTCACTGTGGTAGCCTGAATTATAACTTAGTTCAAAATGAGGAATTTTCTTTAAAAATCTTCTTCAGATCCAGCAGTCAGAATGTTTTGATATTTGGTATGCAGCATCCTTAGGGGGGTGAGATTCAAGTTTGTTCAAGCCATGTTCCTAGGTCCATATGTGGGCTCACTGTGGGAGCCCGAATGATAACTTAGTTCAAAATGAGGAATATTTTTATACTGTACCAATGACCCAGACATAGCTGGTGCTAACTCTTAAAAATGTAGGGCCAAACACAAATTTTGCCCCCCAATCCCCAAAATTTGCATCTAAAACCAAAGAAAACATGTCCTGAATGGCCCTCCATACTTCACCTCTACTGCGCATGCGCAGTGTCAAGGACGTCCCGAAGTTGGTGCCATTAATCATTCTTTGTTTGGCCCTTCATCAGTTAACATCTGACTGATCTTTGTGCTTGTAAATCTCAGTTTAAATGATGCCAGACACATAAATATTAGAGAAATGGTGATTCTAAGGAGGATATAGAAGGAGGAGAGGAAAAATGAGTGACAGAAAATAATCAGGGCTGTAACTTAAATTTTTTTAATGAAATTATGTTAAGTTACCTATATTTTTATACTGTACCAATGACCCAGACTTAGCTGGTGCTAACTCCACAAAAACCAGGGCCAAACACAAATTTTGCCCCCCAATCCCCAAAATTTGCATCCAAAACAAAAAGAAATCATGTCCTAAAGGACCTCCATAGTACGACTCTACTGCGCATGCGCAGTGACGCAGTCGTCCCGAAATTGGCGCCAAATATCATTCTCTGTTTGGCCCTTCATCAGTCAACATCTCACTGATCTTTGTGCTTGTAAATCTCAGTTTAAAGGATGCCAGACACGTAATTTTTGGAGAAAATGTGATTCTAAGGAGGATAGAAGGAGGAGAGGAAAAAAGAAGTGGCAAAAAATAATCAGGGCTGTACTTAAAATTTTTTGTTGAAATTATGTCAAGTTGCCTATTTTCGAGGCATGGGCCTCTTGTTGTCATTCTTGCTAATTGTTGCACTGCTTATTCAGTGTTTCCTCTCCCCTAGCCTTCTAAAGTCCCCCCTTGCAATTCTCCCATGCTTTTGGCATATTTTTGAGAAGTTTCATTTCTAAAATTCCCTGGGAGAGTTGCTTGGTTACAGAATGTTTTCTGTTATTTTCCCCATAGTTACGTTTTCACCCATGGGTGTATAACGTTTGTGTTCTGCATCTTCCATCTGATGTTCTGCAGATTCTCCCCTGGGAGTCTCTGTTTTGCATCAGATAGAGTGTAATTGATGACTGATTCCGGGCCAGTTTTTTCAGTGCCTGGAGTCATGTTTTCTAGTGTGTTTACACTGTTTGTTTTCATTGGCAACAGCCTTTTTTGAGGGGGGCTGTTTGCCTTTGTGGTAGTTTATCTCATTATAAGATACATTTATATTATCCGAAAGTGTCTCATTAATTATTTTATATAATTTTAAAATTTTTGACCACACTTTGCCATCGGATCCATCGGGGCTCAACGTTACTTTTCAGCAACTTGGGCTTCTCTGAAAAAATATTTTTTCAAAATTATTTTGTTTTGCAATTGTTTTTTCATTTATTAATGGATCATGTTATTATGTATCTTTGTGTCAGGGGTTTTTGCGAGTAACTAGGACTTATTGTTGTTCTTTCACAATGAAGGGACTTTGTTCAAATTGTAATAGGAAGAAATCTTCCTCTGACTTTCATGATCATTGTATTAATTGTAGTCAGTGTTCTCGCATTAATCCCTGTCCTATATGTGAACATTGGGATGAGAAACATTGGAAACGTGTGTCACGATATGTTGTTTCTGGAGAAAGAGCGATGCCGGCTCTTTCTCCACAAGGTCACTCTACTCTCTCAGTTTCTATTTCAGAGGAACCAGAACAGGGTGATGTTTCCATGTTATCTTCTTCAAGTGTGCGTCCGTCGTCACAAATAAATTCAGAGCTAGCGGCAAAAGTGCTCATGGAGATTAGACAAATGTCGTCCGCTAGCTCGCCCGGTGTAGCGTCCATTCACCGAATGGTTCGGCAGCCGGGTTCGTCCGATGCGGTCCAAGAGGAAATTTTGGGTGATGCGAGCACTATAAAAATAATAGATGCACACCCAGTGACGGCGGATAGTGAACGAGAACGGAGGAAGCCTTTTAGTCCGGTTCCTAGCTCGTCCAGGTCCAGCCGGGCCGCGAGCGAGAGAGGCCCCTCTCTCGTACAACAACATCTGGGACCAGATGTTGTGGTACAAAATGTGTCTTTAGCGGAGCATACGTCCGTCGCTCGGGACGCTCCGTTGTATAAGCAGTCCGCAGAGACTGTTAAGGCTTCCTCTTCTCGTCGGCGCACACGACCGCACCTTGGCTGCGTGACCTCCGATATTTTGCCAGCTTCGCGGATGAAGGATTCTTCGGCGACCAGGTCACACCATCCGGCAGCCAGGGATTTGAGACCGATGGACTCCGGACGTTCGCATAGGAAAAGTATGCGGGAGCCATCTGATGCGGAGCTGCCCTCGGCGAAGCAGCGAAAGACCGCTCCTCCGCAGGTCTCGACGTCGGACATTCTAGTGCAGATAGCACAGCTTATCGCAGCATCCCAGCAGCCGACAGAAACGGTGTCGGATCGAGAATTATCCGACGGCGCTGGGTCGGTACGCTCCGCCGAAGCATCGGGGGCGGACGACCGGGAACATCGGGAGGTCCGACCGGATGGTGAAAGGGATACGGATGAATTGGAGCTATCCCTTTCGGAACAACATAAAGCTGCCGTGGACTTCATCCGGCACTTTCTTCCTCAAGTTGTTCCGTCGGGCCAGACTGCTGCGCTTCCGGACAGGAGAATTATAGCGTCATTGGACTCTGAATTTTTTGAGCGGTTCAGGGACATCGCTCCCGAGTTTCCGTCGCAGTCCAATAATGTTGCAAGAACATTTGAATTATTGAACAACGCTATTTTTAAACTTGCTTCCAGGACGGGGAAAGCAGGTTTCTTGTCCGCAAATACTCTCAACCTGCCTTTCATTAATGCAAGGAATAAATTCGACACGGCAGGTCAGGGTATACCGAGAGTTCCTCTGCGTATGGACGACGAGGCGGAAGACTTAGAGCTATCATTACCGTCGTCAGCTTCTATTCCAACCGCAGTGTTGGAAACAGCTATTGCGTCTAACAGAGCCAATTTAGATGCCTTATCTTACGCAGATCACCTTATTAAGGCGTTATCACTGCGCCTTCAAGGGGAAGAGTTTCAGGATATACAATCCTCCTTAAGACTTCTTTCAAGGGCAGTAGCTTATTCCACGTGTAACTCCGCCCTTTCAGTGGCAAATCTGGAGTTGGTTAGACGTGACGCAGCCCTGGCTACATCCACACTAGTGGATTCTAAGGTGAAGAACTCTCTTAGAGTCGCTTCGGTCTCAGGAGATCTTCTCTTTGACGGCAAGCTTTCCGCTATTTATGATAATATTAAAAAGAAAGCTAGTGATTCTCTGTTGTTCAGATCCGCTCCTAAAAGGTCGGATACAGCAGACACGAATAAGGCGGGCACTTCTGGGTCTTATGCGCCCAAGAGAGGTTCCTATAGAGGTTCCGGTGCGTCCTCTAGCTCTTATTCGAGAGACCGTCAGGATAGCGACTCTCGTTCGGGACGTCCTTCAGGCCGGGACAATCGGTCGGACGCCCCGAGGTCGACGAGGCGAGGTGCGGGTCGTGGAAGACGTGGTTTCTCCTACCGCAGGCCTCGCAGATCCAGGAGGTGATGGCTTAAACCTCTATCGCGTTCCGGTTGGCGGAAGGTTGTCGAGTTTTTCTCAAGAGTGGGCGTCGATTACGGACGACCCGTGGGTGAGAGGAGTGACTTCGGAAGGTCTAAAGATATCCTTCAAACGAAAGCCTCCATTAACTCGAAGTCCAAAGTGGACTCATCTTCCGTCAAATCCTCAGAAAAGAGACGCTCTGCTATCAGAGGTGCAGTCTCTTTTAATGAAGAACGCGGTAGAGGTCGTAGAAAACCAGGAATCGCTGGGATTCTACAGCCATCTGTTTCTGGTTCCGAAACCAGACGGCTCGTTCCGTCCAGTCATAGATTTGAGCTGGTTAAACAAGCTGATCGTCGCTCCGAAGTTTTATATGGAGACGATTCGATCGGTCAGAGCGAGTATTCGGGTGAACGATTATGCAACGAGCATAGATCTCAAAGATGCGTACTTTCACGTCATGGTACATCCGACATTCCGAAAGTATCTACGCTTCGCAGTCCTAGGAGTGGTGTATCAGTTCCGGGCCATGTGCTTCGGATTGAATCTAGCACCCTGGGCTTTCACTCGGGTAATGAACTCGGTAATGATCTACTTCCGAGCTCATTCGTCTGCGGTAACGTCGGCCTACCTGGACGACATTCTTCAGAGGTACGGCAACGAGTTAACGCTTCAGAACGATGTTCAGAATCTTCTTCTATTGCTCCGACGTCTCGGTTTCATAGTAAACGAGGAGAAGTCGGATCTGGTGCCGTCCAAGTCATTCACTCATCTGGGAATGAGCTTCGAGACGCACAACAATCTCGTTCGTCTGCCGTTAACCAGAGCGAAATTAGTCAGTTGTTACACTCGCTATTGTCTGAATACAGACAAAGTCACGGCGAGAGAATTTATGAGACTGATAGGTCTGTGCGGAGCCGCCGCGGATCTCATTCCGATGGGACGGCTACGCACACGGCCTCTTCAAATTTTCCTGACTCAGAATTGGAGTGTGAAAATTCATTCGCTCGATGTAGACGTTCTCTTGTCAGATCAAGTGAAACAAGAGATTCAGACTTGGGCAAACATGCAGTGGTTAACTCAAGGAGTTCCGCTGCAGTTGCCGGATCCGAATTTTACCATTATGACGGATGCCAGTCAAACAGGTTGGGGTGCATCATTAATCCCAACGGATTCGAGATGCCAGGGTCTTTGGGATCCGCAATTCCTGTGCAAGCACATAAACATCAAGGAAATGATGTCAATTTGGCTTGCGTTACGTCACTGGATGGACATTATTCACGATGCTCATGTCCAAATCCTATCCGACAATACAACAGTAGTGGCGTATATACGGAATCAGGGAGGCACTTATTCAGTTCCGTTGTTCAATCTAACGGAAAGAATCCTTCTGTTTGCGTTGGAACATCACGTTCTTCTTTCGGTCCGTCACATACCGGGTCGTCTGAATGTGCTAGCAGACTCCCTTTCACGAAAGGGTCGCTTGTTGCCGTCGGAGTGGACTCTCAACAAACAAGTATTCAATCAGATTTGCTACCAATGGGAATGGCCAATGATAGACTTATTTGCGACACATCTCAACAATCAGTTGCAGACGTATGTGTCCCCGTGTCCGGATCCAAGAGCATTTGCAGTAGACGCTCTGTCGATCCCTTGGGACGGAATGATAGGATATGCGTATCCTCCAGCGCCGTTAATTCAACAAGTATTGCTAAAGATAAAACAATCTCAATGCAAGATTCTGTTGGTAGCATCTCTGTCGCCACAGAGACCGTGGATAAATCTACTCAGGTGTCTGTTGTGGGACCTACCGCGGAAGCTTCCTCCACGAGAGGATCTTCTTTCGCAGGGGAAATCGCGCCAACTCCATCACAACCCGCAAGGTCTCAACCTTCACGTTTTTCCGTTGTGCGGTCCTTCTTGCATGGCAAGCACTTTACAGGACGAGCAGTGGACGCGATTTCTAACTGTAGGAGGACCTCCTCTTCGCTAAACTATGCGGCTAAGTGGAAGGTTTTCCGTCGTTGGTGTAGGGATCATTCTGTAGATATATTTGATCCCTCTGTACCAGACATTGCTAACTTTCTAGTATACTTGTTTGACGAAATCAAACTGCAGCCTGTTACTATAAAGGGTTATAGATCTATGTTATCTGATACCTATGCACATCATGATAGTTTACAAATTGGATCTAATGTCTCTTTATCGAAATTGGTTAGAAACTTTTCGATAAATAGACCCAGAACTCTTAGATTAATTCCTAAGTGGAATTTAGCTTGGGTTCTCCTTAAATTGAAGGAAAAGCCATTTGAACCTCTTGGGACAGTAGATTTCAAATTCTTATCTTATAAGACAGCTTTTCTCTTAGCTTTCTCTTCTGCCAGAAGAGTCAGTGAGCTTCATGCACTATCGGTGGATGATTCTCATTATCGTAGTGTTGGGAACACTATCACCTTCACTACTAATGTCGGTTTTTTAGCTAAGAATCAGGCTCCTAATAAATATCCGGAACCTATTGTTATTAAGGCTCTTCCGTCTTCAGATGGGCGTAGGCCTTTACTCTGTCCTGTTAGAGCACTACGTATCTATAAACAGAGATCTCAGTTCATCAGAAAGGGACGGAAACGTTTCTTTCTGTCTTTGATGCCTAATAGAAAGGACATTTCAGTCCATTCTATTGCTAGATGTATTCAGTTAACTATCCGTACTGCGTATGAAGATTTATCTTCTTCTCAGCAGTCTGTGCTTAAGATTTCTGCTCATGAAGTAAGAGCTCTTTCTACTTCCTGGGCTTATGCTAATAGTGTTGCTATTACAGATTTAATGAAGGCTGCTTATTGGTCTCAGCCTTCCACATTTACTAATTTTTATCTCAGAAATATTGAGTCCATTTCTGGAGACCTGCATTGTTTAGGTCCGTTATCTGTTGCTCAGAATGTCGTCCACTAAACAGTTGCAACTATAGTTATGCAGGCTTTCTGTTCCGGCAGTGACTCCGTCCGGCTGCCCTCTTCGCTCTGGGCTATTTGACCCAGGGCAAGGGGAAGGGGGGGGGGGCGGGTGTTCCCTTAGGTCACCTGCTTTATAGTGAAAAGCAAGGGAATGCCTCCTCCAAGACAGTATTTCTGAGTCGCTTCCGGGATGGTTTTAAAGTGTAATATTAATGTTTAATTTCATTCATGTCTTATTTTTAAAGTGTAGCTCGGTGTGAAGCATTTGTATATGTCAAGTGTCAAACGGGCTTTAATATACAATACTCGGACACTTTTAAATGATTATAAAGAGTCTCAATTCTCTGGACTACTTTATTTATTGGCTTGCTTTAAAAATAATTAGTATAAGGGTTATACTGGATGTTAATAGAGAACATGAATGTTATTGTGCTCAATTATTTAGGGTAGTGTATCTTTCTAATTTAATATTAAATAAGAAAGATACATGTAAAGCCTAATACTCCTTTTCTCCTTAAGGGGTTACCTCTTTATTATATAATTGAGCTTATTGGATTTTCCTCTATGTCCTAGGCCCTCCAGCCTGTTTACTATTCAGCTAAGTCTGGGTCATTGGTACAGTATAAAAATGTTAAAAAATTTATAGTAATTTATATATTTTTTATACTTACCAATGACCCAGACGGGGATGGCCCTCCCTGAGTTGGGAACTCTTGCCTCCCCGCTGAGTACATAGCACTGACCAGGCACTGCCAGTAAGAATGATATTTGGCGCCAATTTCGGGACGACTGCGTCACTGCGCATGCGCAGTAGAGTCGTACTATGGAGGTCCTTTAGGACATGATTTCTTTTTGTTTTGGATGCAAATTTTGGGGATTGGGGGGCAAAATTTGTGTTTGGCCCTGGTTTTTGTGGAGTTAGCACCAGCTAAGTCTGGGTCATTGGTAAGTATAAAAAATATATAAATTACTATAAATTTTTTAACTTTCGAGGCAACAGCCTGTTGTGGTCATTCTTGTTATCAAGTTACACTGCTTGTTCAGTGTTTTCCTCTCTCCCTTTCCTTTAAGTCCCCTCTTGCTATTCTCCCATGCTTTTGGCATATTTTCTGTAATATTATTACTAAAATTTCTTGGGAGTTTTAGCTGCATAACAGAATGAATTCTGTTCTTTTTCCCATGTTTACGTCTTCACCTATGGGTGGTTAGGCGTAGTGTTCTGCATCTACCATCTGATGTTCTGCAGTTTCTTCCCTGGAAGTCTCTGTTTTGCATCAGATAGTGTATTATTGGTAACTGATTTCGGGCCAGGGTGCCTGGAGTTTTGTTCTGGTGTTTTTACACTTATTGTTGACATTTACTACAGCCCTCTGTGTGAGGGGGGATTTCTTGAATATAATATCTTGATGTTAATTTAATCATAACTAGATACATTATTATTGTTCGTAAGTGTTGCATTAATTTTTTAAAATATTTTTAGAATTTTTGTCCACACTTAGGCTTGGGATCCATCGGGACTCAACGTTACTTTTCAGAAACTTGGGCTGTTCTGAAAAAATATTTTTTCAAAATTTTTTGATTTCAATTATTTTTTCTATGTTAATGGATCATGTTATTATGTATTTTGATTGTCAGAGGTTGGTGCGAGTACTAGGACTTTGTTTTCTTTTCACAATGAAGGATATTGTTCAATTGTAATAAGATGAAATCTTCCTCTGACTTTCATAATCATTGTATAATGTAGTCAGTGTACTCGCACTAACTCCTGTTCTGTATATGTTAATTTCGATGACAACATGGGAAGCGTGTGTAATGGTATGTTAGTGGGGAAATGGCCATTCCGGTCCTTTCCCCGCAGGGTCACTCTACTTTATCAATCTCTATTTCAGACGATCAAGAACAGGGTGATGTATCCGTGATGTCTTCCAAAAGTGTGCCTCCGTCGTCACAATTAATGAAGAGCTAGCGGAAAAGTGCTCATGTAAATACATCAATTGCCTAAGAGGACCCTAGTAGGTTCGACGGCCTTTGACATCCACTAGCTCGCCCGGTGTAGCGTCCATTCATCGAATGGTTCGGCAGCCGGGTTCGTCCGTTGTGGTCCAGAAGGAGTTTGGGTGATGCGAGCACTATAAACCAACCAAATGCACACCCAGTGACGGCGGATTAGAGGAGAGAACGGAGAAAGCCTTCTAGTCCGGTTCCTAGCTCGTCCAGGTCCATCCAGACTGCGAGCGAGAGAGTCCCCTCTCTCGTACAACAACATCTGGCCCCAGATGTTGTGGTACAAAATGTTTCGCATTCGGAGCATACGTCCGCCGCTCGGGACGCTCCGATATATAGGCAGTCCGGAGAGACTGTCAATAAGGCTTCCTCATCCTCATGGTAGCGCACACGACCGCTCTTGGCTATGTGACCTCTGATATCGAGTCAACTTCGCCAATCAGAGAATCATCGGCGACCAGGTCACACCATCCGGTAGCCAGGGACACGAGGCCTGCAGACTCCGGACGTTCGCATAAGAAAGGATGCGGGAGTCAACGTACACAGAGCTTCCAGCGGCAAAGCATCGTAAGACCGCTACTGCACAGGCCTCGGTGACGGACGTGCTATCCCAAATAGCACAGCTTATCGCAGCATCCCAGCATCGACAGAATCTCTGTCACATCATGTATTATCCGACGACGCTGGATCGGGACGCTCCGCGGAAGCAGGTACGGATGTCCGAAAATTTGATCCGGTCCGACGGGATGCCGAAAGGGATTCGGAGGATTTCGAGCTTTCCCTTTCGGAACAACATCAGCTGCTGTGTATGTCATCTGACTTTATCTTCTAGAGGTTCTTTCGTCGGACCAGAATGCTGCGATGCCGGATAAGAAACTGATAACGTCGGTGGACACAGAAATTTTTGGTTCGGTTCAGGGACATCGTCCCTCAGTTCCGACACAGTCCAATAATGTCACACAAACTTTCGAATTATTGAACGACGCTATATATATATTATTATATGCTTGCTATTAACAAGCATGTCTGGTTTTTTGTTCGCAAAGTTATTGAGATGTCTTTCAAAAGTGTGCCTCTGTCGTCATAGATAATGAAGAGCTAGCGGCAATAAGTGCTCATGGAATACGTCAATCGCCTAAGAGGTCCCTAGTAGGATCGACGGAGTTGACATTCGCTAGCTCACCTGGTGTAGCATCCATTCATCGAATGGTTCGGCAGTCGGGTTCATCCGTTGCGATCTAGGAAGGAGATTTGGGTGATGCGAGCACTATAATAGACTTTAGTACACACCCAGTGACGACGGATTAGAGGACAAATCGGAGGAAGCCTGTTAGTCTGGTTCCTAGCTCGTCCAGGTCCATCCGGGCTGCGAGCGAGAGGGGTCCCTCTCTTGTACAACAACATATGGGACCGGATGTTGTGGTACAGTCATTTTGCATTCGGAGCATATGTCCGCCGCTCGGGACGCTCCGTTATATTGACAGTCCGAGAGACTGTCGATAATGCTTCCTCATCCTCACAGCAGCGCACATGACCGCACATTGGCTACGTGACCTCGAATATCCGGCCAGCTTCGTCATTCAGTGATTCCACGGCAAACGGGTCACGCCATCCGGTATCCAAGGGACATGAGGCCTATACACTCCGTTCGCTCGCATAATAGAAGTATGCACGGGGTAACGAACACGGAGCTTCCAGTGGCAAAGCATCGTAAGACCTCTTCTCCACAGGCCTCAGTGATGGACGTGCTATCCAAAATAGCACAGTTTATCGCAGCATCCCAGCAAAATGACAGATTCTCGGTCGGATCAGAAATAATCCGATGGCGCTGGGTCGGTGCGCTCCGCTGTTGCATTAGGTACGGACGACCGAACACTTTATAGGGTCTGACAGGATGGCGAAAGGGATTCGGACGATTTCGAGCTTTCCCTTTTCGGAGCAACAGAAGCTGCCATACATTTCTTCCGGCACTATCTTCCAGAGGTTGTTCCGTCGGACTACATTGCTGCGATGCTGGATAAGAGACTAATAGCGTCATTGGACACAGAGTTTTGGATCGGTTCAGGGACATTGTCCCTGACTTGCCGACACAGTCCATTAATGTCATTAGAACATTCGAATTATTTAACGACGCTATATATAAGCTTGCTACCAAGCATGATAATCTAGTTTCTTGTCCGCAATGCTGTATTCTGCCTTTCATCAATTCTAGGAAATAATTTATATTGGCAGAACAGGGCATACCGAGAGTTCCTATGCGTCTTGACGGAGGGACTGAAGACTGGGAATTATCTTTTTCGCCGTCTATGTCAATTCCAACCACGATGTTGGAAACGACAATGATGTCTATTAGACTTAACTTAGACGCTTTATCATACTTAGACCACCTTACTGAGGCGTTATCATTACGTCTTCAAGAGAAAGAATTCCAGGATATGATCCTCAATGTGATTTCTTTCAAGGGCAGTAGTTTTTCCACGTATAACTCCGCCCTTCAGTGGCAACCTGGAGTTGGGTAGACGTGACGCAGCCCTAGCTACATCCACGCACGTGGATAGTAAGGTGAAGAACTCTCTCAGAGTTGCTTCGGTCTCGGAGAAGCGTCTCTTCGACGGCAGCCTTTCAGCAATCTATCAATTGCTCGATATACACGTTCTCTTGTCTATCAAGTGTAACAAGAGATTCAGACTTGGGCAAACGTTCGGTGGTTGACTCAGAGAGTGCCACTGCAGTTGCCGGATCCGAGTTTTATGATTATGGCGGATGCCAGTCAAACAGGTTGGGGTACAATATTGATCCCAACGGATTCGAAGTGCCAGGGTCTTTGGGTTGCGCAGTTTCTAGGCAAGCACTTAACTTCCAGAAAATGATGTTATTTTGGCTTGCACTATGTCATTGGATGAACATTATTCAGAAACACATGTCCAAATCCTGTCCGATAATACGACATTAGTTGCGTGTCTCCGGAACCAGGGAGGCACTCATTCGTTTCCGTTATTAAGAATCCTTCTGTTTGTTATAGCACACCAAGTTCTGCTTCGGTCCATCATATTCCGGGTCGTCTGATTGTATTAGCAGACTCCCTTTCACGTAAGGGTCGCTTGTTGCCGTCAGAATGGACTCTCAACAAACAAGTATTCAATCAGATTTGCTATCAATGGGAGCGCCCAATGATAATTTATTTGCGACACAACTCACTAATCAATTGCAGACGTATGTGTTTCCATGTCCGGATCCCTGAGCTTATGTTGTTAACGCTCTATTGATCTAATAGGACGGAATGTTAGGATATGCGTATCCTCAGCGCTGTTGATTCAGCAAGTATTGCTAAGATAAACATCCACAATACAATTCTGTTGATAGCATCTCTGTCTTCACAGAGACCATGGGTAAATTTACTCAGGTGTCTACTGTGGGACTTACCGCGAAAACTTCCTCCATGAGAGGATCTTCTTTCGCTGGGGAAATCGTGTCAACTTCATCACAACCCGCAAGGTCTCAACCTTCACGTATTCCGTTGTGTGGTCCTTCTTGCATGGCAAGCATTGTACAGGATGAGCTATGGATGCGATTTCTTACTGTAGGAGAACCTCCTCTTCGCTATACTATGCGGCTAAAGTGGAGGCTCTTCCGTCGTTGGTGTAGGGATCATTATGTTGATATTTTTGATCCCTCCATACTAGACATTGCAACTTTCTAGTATACTTGTTTGACAAGATCAACTGCAGCCTGTTACTATTAAGGTTATAGGTCTATGTTATCTCATACCTATGCACTCCATGATAGTTTACTATTGAGTCTTTAATATGTCTCTTTATCCAAGTTAGTTAGAAACTTTTCGATAAATAGACCTAGAATCCTTAGATTAATTCCTATACGGAATTTAGCTTCGGTTCTTATTTAGCTAAGTAATCATTTGAGCCTCTGGAAACAGTAGTTTTCAAATTCTGACCTTTTAAGACAGTAATTCTCTTAGTCTTCTCTTTTACTGAGGAGTCAGTGAGCTTCATGCACTATCGGTGACGATTCTCACTTTCGTAGTTTCGGAAACACTATTTCCTTCACTACTTAGGTTGGATTTTTGGTTAAGAATCAGGCTCTTAATAATATCCGGAACCTATTGTTTTTAAGGTCCTTCCGTCTTCGTACGGGCATAGGCCTTTACTCTGTCCAGTTAGAGTTTACGTATTTATAAACAGATCTCAGTTTATTAGTAAGGACGTAAGCTTCTTCTGTCTTTGATGCCTAATAGAAGGACATTACGCTCCATTCTGTTGCTAATGTATTCAATTAACTATCGGTACTGCTTATGGTATATCATTAACTCAGCAGTTTGTGCTTGAGATTTCGGCTCATGAAGTAAGAGCTCTTTCTACATCTTGGGCTTACATTAATAGTGTCGCTATTATAGATTTTATGAAGGCTGCACATTGGGCTCAGCCATCCACATTCATGAATTTTTATCTCAGAAATACTGAGTCCATTTCTGGAGGCCTGCATTGTTAGGTCTATTATCTACTGCTCAGAATGTCATTCACTTAACAGTTGCTACTATAGCTAGGTAGGCGTTCTGTTCCGGCAGTGACTCCGTCTGCTGCCCTCTTCGCTCTGGGCTATTTGACCCAGGGCAAGGAGAAGGGGGGGGGGGGGGGGGGTGGGGAGGGTGCTCCCTTGGGTCACCTGTTTTATTATGAAAACAAGGGGTTACCTCCTCCGGAGTTAGTAATTCTGAGCTGTTACTGGGATGGTTTTTAAGTGATAAGTTTATGTTTTAAAAATTCATTCAGGTCATAGTTTTTAAAGTATAGCTTTTGAATATATCACTTGTCAAACGGGCGTTATTATACAATCCTCAGACACTTTTAAAGGAGTATAAAGAGTCTCTATTCTCTAGACTAACTTTATTTATTGGCTTACTTTAAAAATTATTAGTATAAGGATTATACTGGATATTAATAGAGTACATGGATGTTATGATGCTCAATTATGGAAGGTGTTGTGTCTTTCTAATTTATCATAAATAAGGCCAAAAAAAAAAAGGAATTGATTCTCAGGCACCGCCGTGTTGAAAAAAATGGCCCGCGTTGGGCCTTTTTATTTGGACCGTCATTGCACGAAAATAGGAAACAGGGAAATTGAAAAGGGACTATTGGTTTTAAGGCCCAAAACCAACGAATAAACAGGTAAATATACACAGGCGTGTGTTAAGTGTGAGAGGCAGGGGTCAGCCGAGTGGGCGACTTGGGCGAAGAAGTCGCCTTGTCATTCCTCAAGTCGCCTTGGCTTACATTAGGGGCGAAATTCAAGTCGCCCTCCCAAACTTCCTTGGGAGACATGGCAGTTTACTGTATTTTCTTATGTTTTATTTTTTAAAAACACACGCTTCCGCAAAAAAACAGTAAACACGGTTGCTGTTAAAGTCCGTCACACGGCTATGAAAATAGCCTAAACTAGCCCAATTTTATATTTCTGAAAAGAATTGCAATGGCGTAGTCGTTCGAACAATTCGCCCCAACTGATAGCAACCAGCACAAAATGGCTATTTCAAAACAAAGTACCAGACAAAACAACGAATCACACAAGACACGCATCGAGTTAATTAAAACTTATTAAAGTTAACCACCGTTTCAAAACAAAAAAAATGTATTGGAGACAGTTCGTCCATATCGAAATTGCTTGTGGTTATGCTCTGTTCCACTGAAAAATTGGCTGCATTGAAATTCACCCCACAATTTGCATTGAATGTTTTTCTTTGAAAACTTGTGAAGTTTGTTGGAAGGGGGTTATATGTAATAAGGCTACAATAGAAATCACAGGTATTTGGATGGATAAGAATGGCAGACCTTCAAAGCACCAATCGCACGTCTCAGTGAAAGATGGTTGGCAGAAATTGTCAGTTTTCTGAACAGTGTATTATTACCCAGCGCAGCCGGGAAGGGACACAACTGAAATGTTTTGTCATTTACCAAAGAAATTAATTAACTCAAATTGTTAATAACGCTTAATTTACGAAGGATATCGAAAACTTTTTTAACTACGCTTTTCAACTCAGGGTATTCAGAAACCATGAATGACCCAGCTTCTTATATGAACTTGAAATTTATTTTAAACACTTTAAATATTTTTTTAAAAAGAATATACCTTCTGTTACAGAGAAGAACACTCTCACCATGGGTCATACTAAATTTCAAATCCACATCGTTGAGGCAAATACAAAATCAACTGCACGGTAACCTTAGTCATCACTGTTAGGCAAAGAGTTAGGGGGTATTCAGAAACCATGAACGACACAGTTTTTTGTGGGGTGGGGTGGGGGGGGGGGGGATTTTAACCTACATTCTGTTATGTAACCATCTCACTTAGTTTTGTGTGTGTTTGTATGTTTGGATAACTTTTATTTATTTTTTTCTCCACAATTGTGTCCTCTATGTTCATTTATTTTGTCACGATGTCATATACGTTTTATGTTTTTTTTTTCTGATTTCTCCTTCATGTCCACTGACTTCTCCCTCCTGGGTCCTGACTTCTCCCTAAAGTCTCTGAAGGGAGAAGTCACTTCTCTCTAAAATCAGCTGCCAGGCTGACCCCTGGTGAGAGGGGAAAGGTTTTCGCCATATTTTCAGGAGATTGGGCGCACACGGCAGGGGAATTCAAACGCAAACTTGACTCGGTCGATGTTGGGCGAGTTGTCCAACACAGGCATAACCCACCTTGTCGAATACTAAACATTAAATTTGCCAGGTACTGGCGTCAAGTAAACCTTTTTTGCTGTGAAAACATGAATGAGAAATAGTGAGAATAATCGGTACAGGTAAGTATATTTTCGGTGTGGGGAATTATCACTTACTAAAGAAATACAAAAGTCCAAATTCTGCTGACGTGTCATGAACATAATGGGAAAGAATGGGCAAACACTGAATGGAATCTGAAATTCAGATTTTTCCAGAGCAGTTGTGCATCAAGGGAGATTACTCAAAACACATGTGCGTTTCCCAATACGAATGACGTCTTCATTCAAAGTAAACAAACGGAGTCTTTACGGGCCGACATGTCCAGCTTATTTTGTGTATTGAGTTGGGCCTATCCATTTATTAATTTCACCCACGGGAGATCGGATAGTGATATGAATGAAAGGGCTTCGCCGCAGTGGAAAAATAAAGTGATGTTTCCCTTTTTTAAATATCAAACTTGATCGCCTGGAAGTATACGGGTTCAAACTATTTTTAATAGGTGTGGTCTTTGGGAGGGGCTCTTTGACAGATGGCTGATGACGTTACAAGTGCTGTGTAAGTTCCATGCCGAGTTGACACCGGAAGCTTGCTTCCATTCTGGTTTGTTTTTGTTTCCCTTCTAAAATTTCTATCGTAAAAATGTTAATTTCTATCAAAATAACTCACAATGATACCAAAATAATACGAGGGTGGTCAATAGTATCTAGTATTCATAAAATAGTACTGCTTTGTAAAAGTTTAAAAGTGAAGTCAGAGTTCTGTTTCTAAATACAAAAAGTGGTGATATCAGAAAATAAAGAAAAACAGTTTTAGTTTTCAATAAAATGAGTTTTATTTGTATATCATTTTACAATATGCACTTTCCATGCTTTTCAGGTAAAAACAGACATCAGAAAGTGACTTTTGCCTCTCAATCCTTTCTCACCATCTGGAAGAAATAAAAATAAAAATAAAAATAAAATCCTCCCTCCCTCATTGATTTGAAAAAAAAATTGCCTGAGAATCAATTGATTTTTTTTTTTTGGCCTAAGAAAGATACATGTAAGGCCTAATACTCCTTTTCCCCTCGAGGAGATGACTCTATTTTATATAATTGAGCTTATTGGATTTTCCTCTATGTCCTAGGCCCTCCAGCCTTTTTACTATTCAGCTATGTCTGGGTCATTGGTACAGTATAAAAATGTTAAAAAATTTATAGTAATTTATATATTTTTTATACTTACCAATGACCCAGACGGGGATGGCCCTCCCAGGAGTTGGGAACTCATACCTCCCCGCTGAGTACATAGCGCTTACCAGGCACTGATTATAAGAATGGTTAATGGCGCCAATTTCGGGACGTCCTTGACACTGCGCATGCGCAGTAGAGGTGAAGTATGGAGGGCCATTCAGGACATGTTTTCTTTGGTTTTAGATGCAAATTTTGGGGATTGGGGGGCAAAATTTGTGTTTGGCCCTACATTTTTAGCTCACCTGAGCGAAGCTCAAGGGGAGCTTTACTAATCACTTTCTGTCCGGCGTCCGTCGTCCGTCGTCGTCCGTCCGGCGTTAACTTTACATTATCGACTTCTCCTCCTAAACCACTAGCCCAATTTTATTCAAATGTTGGCTAAATGTTTATTACCTAATGCCAATTCAGATTTGTTCAAATGAAGTTGCCCCTCCTCCTGGGTGGTGCCACGCCCCCAAGGGGCAGCAAAATCTTTGTAAATCTTCTTCTCATGAACCAGCAGTAGCAGAGACTTGATATTTGGTGTGCAGCTTCCTTTTGAGGTGTAGACTCAGATTTGTTCAAGAGAAGTTTGTGGGGCTATACTTGGCGTTGTTATGAGAGGGGCAAAATTTTTTGCCCCGCCCAAAATTTCTATTTTCCAAACCGAGAGGCTGATTTGAACCAAATTTTATGTGAGGGCTTATTGGGTCATGAGTACTTGATTTATGCAAAAAAAAATTTTCCCGCAGCCCCGTGGGAACCGCAGGAGCTAAAAATAGAAAAAATTTAAAACGCCCATATCTCCAAAACTGCACGGCACTGAGAATTTTTATTTGGTGTGCAGCTTTCTTAGGACCAACAGAAAGGATTGGTAAAAAAAAATTGCCATCGGTTTTATCATAGGGTACAGTTTCGGGACTTTGAAAAAGTGCTGAGTCAGCACTTTTTAACACTGTAGGCAATGGGAAAAACATTAAAAAATCTTCTTCTCCAGATCCAGCAGGCAGAATCTTTTGATATTTGGTATGCAACATTGTAGGGTGGATCTGATTCAAGTTTGTTCAAATCGGCCCCCTGGGTTCATATTTGGGCTCAGTATAGGAGCCCGATTTCGAACTTAGTGCATTTCAGGCAAATTTCTTAAAAAATCTTCTTCTCCAGATCCAGCAGGCAGAATCTTTTGATATTTGATATGCAACATTGTGGGGTGGATCTGATTCAAGTTTGTTCAAATCGGCCCCCTGGGTTTATATTTGGGCTCAGTATAGGAGCCCAAATTTGAACTTACTGCATTTCAGGCAAATTTCTTTGAAAATCTTCTTCTCCAGATCCAGCAGGCAGAATCTTTTGATATTTGGTATGCAACATTGTAGGGTGGATCTGATTCAAGTTTGTTCAAATCGGCTCCCTAGATTCATATTTGGGCTCACTATAGGAGCTCGAATTCGAATTTAGTGCATTTCAGGCAAATTTCTTCAAAAATCTTCTTCTCCAGATCCAGCAGGCAGAATCTTTTGATATTTGGTATGCAACGTTGCGGGGTAGATCTGATTCAAGTTTGTTCAAATCGGCCCCCTGGATACATATTTGGGCTTACTATAGAAGCCCGAATTCGAACTTAGTGCATTTCAGGCAAATTTCTTAAAAAATCTTCTTCTCCAGATCCAGCAGGCAGAATCTTTTCATATTTGGTAAGCAACATTGTGGGGTGGATCTGATTCAAGATTGTTCAAATCGGCCCCCTGGGTTAATATTTGGGCTCAGTATAGGAGCCCGATTTCGAACTTAGTGCATTTCAGGCAAATTTCTTAAAAAATCTTCTTCTCCAGATCCAGCAGGCAGAATCTTTTGATATTTGGTATGCAACATTGTAGGGTGGATCTGATTCAAGTTTGTTCAAATCGGCCCCCTGGGTTCATATTTGGGCTCAGTATAGGAGCCCGATTTCGAAATTAGTGCATTTAGGCAAATTTCTTAAAAAATCTTCTTCTCCAGATCCAGCAGGCAGAATCTTTTGATATTTGGTATGCAACATTGTGGGGTGGATCTGATTCAAGTTTGTTCAAATCGGCTTCCTAGATTCATATTTGGGCTCACTATAGAAGCTCGAATTTGAACTTAGTGCATTTCATGCAAATTTCTTAAAAAATCTTCTTCTCCAGATCCAGCAGGCAGAATCTTTTCATATTTAGTAAGCATCATTGCGGGGTGGATCTGATTCAAGTTTGTTCAAATCGGCCCCCTGGGTTTATATTTGGGCTCAGTATAGGAGCCCAAATTTGAACTTGGTGCATTTCAAGCAAATTTATTAAAAAATCTTCTTCTCCAGATCCAGCAGGCAGAATCTTTTGATATTTGGTATGCAACATTGTGGGGTGGATCTGATTCAAGTTTGTTCAAATCGGCTTCCTAGATTCATATTTGGGCTCACTATAGAAGCTCGAATTCGAACTTAGTGCATTTCAGGCAAATTTCTTAAAAAATTTTCTTCTCCAGATCCAGCAGGCAGAATCTTTTGATATTTGGTATGCAACATTGTGGGATGGATCTGATGCAAATTTGTTTAAATCGGCTCCCTAGATTCATATTTGAGCTTACTATAGAAGCTCGAATTCGAACTTAGTGCATTTCAGGCAAATTTCTTAAAAAATCATCTTCTCCAGATCCAGCAGGCAGAATCTTTTGATATTTGGTATGCAACATTGCGGGGTGGATCTGATTCAAGTTTGTTCAAATCGGCCCCCTGGATTCATATTTGGGCTCACTATAGAAGCTTGAATTCAAACTTAGTGCATTTCGGGCAAATTTCTTCAAAAATCTTCTTCTCCAGATCCAGCAGGCAGAATCTTTTGATATTTGGTATGCAACATTGCGGGGTGGATCTGATTCAAGTTTGTTCAAATCGGCTCCCTAGATTCATATTTGGGCTCACTATAGAAGCCCGAATTCGGACCTAGTGCATTTCGGGCAAATTTCTTAAAAAATCATCTTCTCCAGATCCAGCAGGCAGAATCTTTTGATATTTGGTATGCAACATTGCGGGGTGGATCTGATTCAAGTTTGTTCAAATCGGCCCCCCTGGATTCATATTTGGGCTTAATATAGAAGCCCGAATTCGCACTTAGTACATTTCGGGCAAATTTATTAAAAAATCTTCTTCTCCAGATCCAGCAGGCAGAATCTTTTGATATTTGGTATGCAACATTGTGGGGTGGATCTGATTCAAGTTTGTTCAAATCGGTTTCCTAGTTTCATATTTGGGCTCACTATAGAAGCTCGAATTCGAACTTAGTGCATTTCAGGCAAATTTCTTAAAAAATCTTCTTCTCCAGATCCAGCTTCAGAATCTTTTCATATTTGGTAAGCAACATTGTGGGGTGGATCTGATTCAAGTTTGTTCAAATCGGCCCCCTGGGTTTATATTTGAGCTCCGTATAGGAGCCCAAATTTTAACTTAGTGCATTTCAGGCATATTTCTTAAAAAATCTTCTTCTCCAGATCCAGCAGGCAGAATCTTTTGATATTTGGTATGCAACATTGTGGGGTGGATCTGATTGTGATTCATGAACGTATTTATTTGTAAAGTTGATAGAATCTTAGACAAAATTTGCAGAAAAGATCTACTATAGAAGGGGTGGTATCCAGGGTGAACCGTTTACCCAAATCTAGCAGTACTAATGCATTATTCACACAAATCTCCGTTCAAATTTTATGACCCCTCATTGGAACACATGCATTCAGCTCATTGCAACAAAGGTCATATGCCATGTTTTCGAGACAAAGGAATAAAAATTTTAGTTATTCATGAAATTTTTAGGCAACTGTTGTCTGTTATTCACATTGCTTCATGAAATTTCAGTACTTTTAGAAGTTACCTCAGTAATCAAGGGTTAATTCCCCTTAATTAAATGTCGCCTCTAAAAAACAACCACTTTGCATATCTTACCTTTTTACCAGCATCACTGCCAAAACTTGTCAGCATTCTTCGCAAAAATCGCTATTCAAATTTTAATTTTTGTCTCTTAAACATACATGTACTTATCGCTTGTAAATACCCCATTGGAATGAGCTTTTTGAGCTCATTCCAATGAGAGGTCGCACACCATGCTTTTTGAGTCAAAAAAGCAATTTTTTTAGTTATTCCAGAATTTCGTACGTAAAACACAGCTTTATGACTTCACATTAAAATGAGCTCTCTAAGCTTGTTCCAATCAACATTCACGCACTATGTCTTTCACACAAAAAATAAAATTTTCCATTTATTCAGAAATTTTGTTTGCAAGAACACTCTTACCCCCCCCCCCCCCCCCCCCACACACACACACACACAAACACACACACACACACACACACACACACACACAAACACAGACACACACATCTAAAAGTTTGTCAGCAAAAAAACAGTTACTTCAATTTTTAAATGCATTATAGGAACAACTTGCCTAATCAAATTTAAATACTTTTGCATCATTCTGTATCTAGAACAAACCATTTACCATATCTTTACGCAAAATTCTCCAGCATCATTCACAAAAAAACACCATTATTTATATATTCACATTTCTGTCTCAAAAATATACCTGATCTTCCCATACCCCTATTGGAATAAGCTGTTTGAGCTTGTTCCAATGATGATAAAAAAAACTAATATTTTGGAAAATTTGTGAAAATTTTTGTTTTCTTGCATGCAAATATATACATGTAGCACATGGAAGATATCCACAGTTGGGGAGAGATGTCCAAGGCTATCTCTTCACATTCCTTGTTTGTGCTTCATGCTAAACCAGTTTGTCTGCAGAGATAAATTTGCTTTATTAAAAATCATTGGAGATAGGCCACACACCAACGATTTTAAATAAAACTAATTTTAGGTAACAAATGTTGAACTTCAAACAAAATCTATCACTCAACCAGTTAATGTTGATGAGGCATGACATGGTGAAGGTGACCTAAAATACTTCTTAGAGTCACTTTGTCAGGTGAGCGATTAAGGCCACGTGGGGCCTCTTGTTAAGAGTTAGCACCAGCTATGTCTGGGTCATTGGTAAGTATAAAAAATATATAAATTACTATAAATTTTTTAACTTTCCTTAAAAATCTTCTTCAGATCTAGCAGTCGGGATGTTTTGATATTTGGTATGCAGCATCCTTAGGGGGGTGAGATTCAAGTTTGTTCAAGCCATGTCCTTAGGTCCATATTTGGACTCACTGTGGAAGCCCGAATGATAACTTAGTTCAAAATGAGGAATTTTTCTTAAAAATCTTCTTCTTCAGATCCAGCAGTCGGGATGTTTTGATATTTGGTATGCAGCATCCTTAGGGGGGTGAGGTTCAAGTTTGTTCAAGCCATGTCCCTAGGTCCATATTTGAACTCACTGTGGGAGCTTGAATTGTAACTTAGTTCAAAATGAGGAATTTAAAAAAAAATCTTCTTCTTCAGATCTAGCAGTCAGAATGTTTTGATATTTGGTGTGCAGCATCCTTGGGGTGGGGGTGGGGGGGGGGGGTTGGGGGGAGATTCAAGTTTGTTAAAACCAAGTCCCTGGGTTCATATATGGGCTCACCTGTGGGAACCCAAATTATAAACTAGTTCAATATGAGGAATATTCTTTAAAAATCTTTTTTTAGCTCACCTAAGCGAAGCTCAAGGGGAGCTTTACTAATCACTTTCTGTCCGTCGTCCATCCGGCGTCCATCGTCGTCCGTCCGGCGTTAACTTTACATTATCGACTTCTCCTCCTAAACCACTAGCCCAATTTTATTCAAATGTTGGCTAAATGTTTATTACCTAATGCCAATTCAGATTTGTTCAAATGAAGTTGCCCCTCCTCCTGGGTGGTGCCATGCCCCCAAGGGGCACCAAAATCTTTGTAAATCTTCTTCTCATGAACCAGCAGTAGCAGAGACTTGATATTTGGTTTGCAGCTTCCTTTTGAGGTGTAGACTCAGATTTGTTCAAGAGAAGTTTGTGGGGCTATACTTGGCGTCGTTATGGGAGGGGCAAAATTTCTATTTTCCAAACCGAGAGGCTGATTTGAACCAAATTTTATGTGAGGGCTTATTGGGTCATGAGTACTTGATTTATGCAAAATAAAAATTTCCTGCAGCCCCGTGGGAACCGCAGGAGCTAAAAATAGAAAAAATTTAAAATGCCCATATCTCCTAAACTGCACGGCACTGAGAATTTTTATTTGGTGTGCAGCTTCCTTAGGACCAACAGAAAGGATTGGTAAAAAAAAATTGCCATCGATTTTATCATAGGGTACAATTTCGGGACTTTGAAAAAGTGCTGAGTCAGCACTTTTTAACACTGTAGGCAATGGGAAAAACATTAAAAAATCTTCTTCTCCAGATCCAGCAGGCAGAATCTTTTGATATTTGGTATGCAACATTGTAGGGTGGATCTGATTCAAGTTTGTTCAAATCGGCCCCCTGGGTTCATATTTGGGCTCAGTATAGGAGCCCGATTTCGAACTTAGTGCATTTCAGGCAAATTTCTTAAAAAATCTTCTTCTCCAGATCCAGCAGGCAGAATCTTTTGATATTTGGTATGCAACATTGTGGGGTGGATCTGATTCAAGTTTCTTTTAAAATCTTCTTCTCCAGATCCAGCAGGCAGAATCTTTTGATATTTGGTATGCAACATTGTAGGGTGGATCTGATTCAAGTTTGTTCAAATCGGCTCCCTAGATTCATATTTGGGCTCACTATAGGAGCTCGAATTCGAACTTAGTGCATTTCAGGCAAATTTCTTCAAAAATCTTCTTCTCCAGATCCAGCAGGCAGAATCTTTTGATATTTGGTATGCAACGTTGCAGGTTGATCTGATTCAAGTTTGTTCAAATCAGCCCCCTGGATCCATATTTGGGCTTACTATAGGGTTCATATTTGGGCTCAGTATAGGAGCCCGATTTCGAACTTAGTGCATTTCAGGCAAATTTCTTAAAAAATCTTCTTCTCCAGATCCAGCAGGCAGAATCTTTTCATATTTGGTAAGCAACATTGTGGGGTGGATCTGATTCAAGTTTGTTCAAATCGGCCCCATGGGTTAATATTTGGGCTCACTATAGGAGCCCGATTTCGAACTTAGTGCATTTCAGGCAAATTTCTTAAAAAATCTTCTTCTCCAGATCCAGCAGGCAGAATCTTTTTGATATTTGGTATGCAACATTGTAGGGTGGATCTGATTCAAGTTTGTTCAAATCGGCCCCCTGGGTTCATATTTGGGCTCAGTATAGGAGCCCGATTTTGAACTTAGTGCATTTAGGCAAATTTCTTAAAAAATCTTCTTCTCCAGATCCAGCAGGCAGAATCTTTTGATATTTGGTATGCAACATTGCGGGGTGGATCTGATTCAAGTTTGTTCAAAACGGCCCCCTGGATTCATATTTGGGCTCACTATAGAAGCTCGAATTCAAACTTAGTGCATTTCGGGCAAATTTCTTCAAAAATCTTCTTCTCCAGATCCAGCAGGCAGAATCTTTTGATATTTGGTATGCAACATTGCGGTGTGGATCTGATTCAAGTTTGTTCAAATCGGCCCCTGGATTCATATTTGGGCTTAATATAGAAGCCCGAATTTGGACTTAGTGCATTTCGGGCAAATTTATTAAAAAATCTTCTTCTCCAGATCCAGCAGGCAGAATCTTTTGATATTTGGTATGCAACATTGCGGTGTGGATCTGATTCAAGTTTGTTCAAATTGGCCCCCTGGATTCATATTTGGGCTCACTATAGAAGCTCGAATTCGAACTTAGTGCATTTCAGGCAAATTTCTAAAAAAATCTTCTTCTCCAGATCCAGCTTCAGAATCTTTTCATATTTGGTAAGCAACATTGTGGGGTGGATCTGATTCAAGTTTGTTCAAATCGGCCCCCTGGGTTTATATTTGGGCTCCGTATAGGAGCCCAAATTTTAACTTAGTGCATTTCAGGCATATTTCTTAAAAAATCTTCTTCTCCAGATCCAGCAGGCAGAATCTTTTGATATTTGGTATGCTACATTGTGGGGTGGATCTGATTCAAGTTTGTTCAAATTGGCCCCCTGGGTTTATATTTGGGCTCAGTATAGGAGCCCAAATTTGAACTTAGTGCATTTCAGGCAAATTTCTTTGAAAATCTTCTTCTCAAGATCCAGCAGGCAGAATCTTCTGATATTGGGTATGCACCATGCTTTGGGGGGTGAGATTCAAGTTTGTTCAAGCCAAGTCCCTGGGTTCATATTTGGGCTCACTGTGGTAGCCCGAATTATAACTTAGTTCAAAATGAGGAATTTTCTTTAAAAATCTTCTTCAGATCCAGCAGTCGGAATGTTTTGATATTTGGTATGCAGCATCCTTAGGGGGTGAGATTCAAGTTTGTTCAAGCCATGTCCCTAGGTCCATATTTGGACTCACTGTGGGAGCTCGAATTGTAACTTAGTTCAAAATGAGGACTTTTCTTTAAAAATCTTCTTCTTCAGCCATGTCCCTAGGTCCATATTTGGACTCACTGTGGGAGCTCGAATTGTAACTTAGTTCAAAATGAGGACTTTTCTTTAAAAATCTTCTTCTTCAGATCCAGCAGTCGGAATGTTTTGATATTTGGTGTGCAGCATCCTTAGGGGGGTGAGATTCAAGTTTGTTAAAACCAAGTCCCTGGGTTCATATATGGGCTCCCTGTGGGAGCCTGAATTATAACTTAGTTCAATATGAGGAATATTCTTTAAAAATCTTCTTTTTTTTTTTAGATCCACTGGTCAGAATCTTTGGATATTTGGTATAAGCTTTTCTTAGGAGGAGCAGATGCAACTTGTTGAAATCAATTCTCTGGGTTGATATAAATTTAGGCTACCATATCAGGTGAGCGCCCTCAGGCCCCTTGGGGCCTCTTGTTTTTAGATCCACTGGTCAGAATCTTTGGATATTTGATATAAGCTTTTCTAAGGAGGAGCAGATGCAACTTGTTGAAATCAGTTCTCTGGGTTGATATTTAGGCAAACATATCAGGTGAGCGCCCTCAAGTCCCCTGGGGACTCTTGTTTACATAACTCATTGGAATGGCATAATCATATTTCGCTTGAGCCTATGGTTCTTGCGAAATATGACTATGCCATTCCAACTCGTTATGTAAAACACCAACCGATTCAAACACACATCGCTTTCTGTCTTTTTATCAGTTAGAATTGCAGCAGAATTTAAGAAGTAAGTGGAAGCTCGTTAATTGAATACTTGCTTTGCCAGCCAAAAATATTAAGTTAACAGGAGTTTTTAATTAAGAAGAATTTTATCATTTTCCTCTGTTTTACTGATAAATTGAGCATTTATTCAATTATATTATATGTTGCTTGATAGAGCTGATAGGGCTCTGTCAAACAAGATATAATGAATGATATGCTTATATTTGATGTACTGCGGTCGAATAGGTCTAGAAACCAGCTGAATGCAATGGTTGTTGAATTTAATCTTCGATAGTTCACATGATTTTTTACTCAGTTAACAGACATTCACTCTACCCTAAACATGCAGTTAGCAGGTAAAATTTGTATTGAAAGAATCATAAATGATTTGGGGTTTGGAAGTTATATCAACACTGCACAAATTGGGCGAACAATTCTTTTGTTCGACCATCTTTTGCCTCAAAAGAAATATGGTAACTGATTTGTTCACTTTGCTTACTCGACTTTAGAGAAAGAAAGCAAATTTACTTGCATTAGTCTTGGTACAGTTGAACCCTGTTCATTGAATAGCCACGTTGCCAATGAAAATTATTCAATTAATAGGAGTATTCAATTAACAGGGATTGCATCACTTTCCTGTATTCTAGAGATTAACTTAGCATTATTCTATTATATCTTGTTTGACAGAGCTCCTCGAGCTCTGTCAAACAAGATATAATAGAATAAATGCCCGCATTGGATGTACTGGGGCCAAATAGGTTTGTAAACAAAAGAAAACTGGGGAGAGTCATGGTAATTTCTCAACAGGTTTCAAGATTTTTTATTCAATTAACAGGAGTTTCCTCTAAAACCTATTATTCAATTAACAGGTCAAATTTGTACTGGAGGTACAGTAATTGGTTTTGTGTTGGGAAATTATATTTAATTAACAGGGTTATTCAGTTAAGAGATATCCAATTAAGTGGGCTCCACTGTATTTATTTGTTATCTTTTCCAGAGCCAAAATCACTTTATATTAACTATAACATTTTCAAAAATGATGCTGAAATACGATGTTGTTTCCAACAGTGTAGTATGTATCAACATGTCAGCTTAATGAAAGAAACTGATAAGAAAAAGCTGAATTCTCTGTTACACACCTCAGATTTGAAATAATACATCATTTTTAGCATATTTATCATTATTACAAAGTCTTACGAGTATAAACGATTGACTAAACTTGACCTTATCTCCATTTTGCAGTTATAATTAGCAATTGTGCAAAATTATGACCTTAAACATCAATAAAAAAAAATTGAAAAAAAAGCGGAAAGAAAGTGACCAGAAAAAGCGTTGTCTCCAATAATGTAAGGTAACTTGTCATTTCTAATTTGTATGGGCCTGGTTATATGCAATTAACAAAGCTACACAATTAAGAAATACCCAGTTAAGTGGTCTCCATAGCACTGTATGTGAAATTATTGTTCTACGGTTTATAATGTGATTCTCATACTTATGATTTTATCCTTCTAATTACAGATGGGTGTTATAGATTTTAGTTTATATTTAAGAGATAATAACAATAGAATAGATCACACATCTCCAGAAACAGATAGGTAAAATAGCATAGTTATGTATAAATAGAGGATTTCTAATGAGACTATTAAAAAAATATTGAAAATCTACCTCATCTACCTTTTTATACCCCCAGCAGGGGTATATAGGATTTGCCTTGTTCGTCCATCTGTCTGTCTGTCCGGCCATCCCAAAATTCAGTCATGAATAACTTGTAAAGTACTTGTTTGAGTGACTTGATATTTGGTATGCAAGTGTATCCTATTGTTGTTTGTCCAAAGTGAAATGCTGGTGTCGTTCGAGATTTTATTGCCAGAGTCATTGCCCTTTATGGACTTATGAATTTATATATACCCAAAAACTGCATCACCTATAGTCAGGCTTGCATTGTTGACACTTTATTTTCCTTTCCTTTTCCGAGTATCAAAATGAAGCACCTATACAATGTGCTAACATATTTTTAAAAATCGACTTGATAGCAATGTTTACTTTGGGTTGGCCTGCACATATTTTGTTAGCTGTGCTTACGAACAGGTCAAGTTTTAAAGGGATTTCTCTTTGATGATACACTGTAGGATGAAACATTTAATCAATTATTTCTTGTTTGACAGAGCTCACTGAGCTCTGTCAAACAAGAAATAGTTGTTAAAATGTACAACTGCATTGGGAAAGTTTTATTCCTGAAAATGTTGGTGTATCTATAAAATGGTTCAGAGTGTTAAACTTTTTAATTCCAGCTATTTTTAGAACTGTATTGTTGATTAATAAAACCCCCAAAAAGCCTCCCTCCTTCATTTTAAATTTGAGAAAAAATTGCCTGAGAGACAAGAAAATTTTTATTGAGTTTTTTGTCTATGTAGTTTGATAAAGTTGGTGTGAAGGCCAGTGTCTGGCGGGTGGGTGAGCATTTGGGTGGTTGGGCGAGAGGGTTGGCATCAATTTTCTTGTTAACATGATAATTTGAACAAATTTAAATGGATTTGGTCAATATTTGGTATTTGAGACCTTCTTAGGATTATCTTGAATGGGTTTGAAAACTGGTGTGATTTGCCCATCTGAGCAGAGGTATTGCTCTTTATAAGTTAATATTTTTATACTGTACCAATGACCCAGACATAGCTGGTGCTAACTCTTAAAAATATAGGGCCAAACACAAATTTTGCCCCCCAATCCCCAAAATTTGCATCCAAAAACAAAGAAAACATGTCCTGAATGGCCCTCCATACTTCACCTCTACTGCGCATGCGCAGTGTCAAGGACGTCCTGAAATTGGCGCCATTAATCATTCTTTGTTTGGCCCTTCATCAGTTAACATCTGACTGATCTTTGTGCTTGTAAATCTCAGTTTAAATGATGCCAGACACATAAATATTAGAGAAATGGTGATTCTAAGGAGGATATAGAAGGAGGAGAGGAAAAATGAGTGACAGAAAATATTCAGGGCTGTAACTTAAAATTTTTTAATGAAATTATGTTAAGTTACCTATTTTCGAGGCAACAGCCTGTTGTGGTCATTCTTGTTATCAAGTTACACTGCTTGTTCAGTGTTTTCCTCTCTCCCTTTCCTTTAAGTCCTCTCTTGCTATTCTCCCATGCTTTTGGCATATTTTCTGTAATATTATTACTAAAATTTCTTGGGAGTTTTAGCTGGATAACAGAATGAATTCTCTTCTTTTCCCCATGTTTACGTCGTCACCTATGGGTGGTTAGGCGTAGTGTTCTGCATCTACCATCTGATGTTCTGCAGTTTCTTCCCTGGAAGTCTCTGTTTTGCATCAAATAGTGTATTATTGGTAACTGATTTCGGGCCTGGGTGCCTGGAGTCTTGTTCTGGTGTTTTTACACTTATTGTTTACATTTACAACAGCCCTCTGTGTGAGGGGGGATTTCTTGAAAATAATATCTTGATGTTAATTTAATCATAACTAGATACATTATTATTGTTCGTAAGTGTTGCATAAATTTTTAGCTCAACTTTGACGAAGTCAAATTTGAGCTATTGTCATGGCCCGTCGTCCGTCTGTCCGTCCGTCCGTCCGTCCGTCTGTCCGTCTGTCCGTACGTCAACAATTGGCTATGGCTCGGGCTAGAGGTCGTATTTATGAACCGATCTTTACGAAACTTCTTGTGTACCTTTGTTATGACCCTGGGGCGGGAACGAGTGTTTTTAGGTGTGGTCCAAAATTCAAGCTGGCTGCCAGTGGCCATTTTGTACCGATGATGCAAAAATCAGTTTTTTTATACTGTACCAATGACCCAGACTTAGCTGGTGCTAACTCCACAAAAACCAGGGCCAAACACAAATTTTGCCCCCCAATCCCCAAAATTTGCATCCAAAACAAAAAGAAATCATGTCCTAAAGGACCTCCATAGTACGACTCTACTGCGCATGCGCAGTGACGCAGTCGTCCCGAAATTGGCGCCAAATATCATTCTCTGTTTGGCCCTTCATCAGTCAACATCTCACTGATCTTTGTGCTTGTAAATCTCAGTTTAAAGGATGCCAGACACGTAATTCTTGGAGAAAATGTGATTCTAAGGAGGATAGAAGGAGGAGAGGAAAAAAGAAGTGGCAAAAAATAATCAGGGCTGTACTTAAAATTTTTTGTTGAAATTATGTTAAGTTGCCTATTTTCGAGGCAAACGCCTCTTGTTGTCATTCTTGCTAATTGTTGCACTGCTTATTCAGTGTTTCCTCTCCCCTAACCTTCTAAAGTCCCCCCTTGCAATTCTCCCATGCTTTTGGCATATTTTTGAGAAGTTTCATTTCTAAAAATTCCCTGGGAGAGTTGCTTGGTTACAGAATGTTTTCTGTTATTTTCCCCATAGTTACGTTTTCACCCATGGGTGTATAACGTTTGTGTTCTGCATCTTCCATCTGATGTTCTGCAGATTCTCCCCTGGGAGTCTCTGTTTTGCATCAGATAGAGTGTAATTGATGACTGATTCCGGGCCAGTTTTTTCAGTGCCTGGAGTCATGTTTTCTTCTGTGTTTACACTGTTTGTTTTCATTGGCAACAGCCTTTTTTGAGGGGGGCTGTTTGCCTTTGAGGTAGTTTATCTCATTATAAGATACATTTATATTATCCGAAAGTGTCTCATTAATTATTTTATATAATTTTAAAATTTTTGACCACACTTTGCCATCGGATCCATCGGGGCTCAACGTTACTTTTCAGCAACTTGGGCTTCTCTGAAAAAATATTTTTTCAAAATTATTTTGTTTTGCAATTGTTTTTTCATTTTTTAATGGATCATGTTATTATGTATCTTTGTGTCAGGGGTTTTTGCGAGTAACTAGGACTTATTGTTGTTCTTTCACAATGAAGGGAACTTGTTCAAATTGTAATAGGAAGAAATCTTCCTCTGACTTTCATGATTATTGCATTAATTGTAGTCAGTGTTCTCGCATTAATCCCTGTCCTATATGTGAACATTGGGATGAGAAACATTGGAAACGTGTGTCACGATATGTTGTTTCTGGAGAAAGAGCGATGCCGGCTCTTTCTCCACAAGGTCACTCTACTCTCTCAGTTTCTATTTCAGAGGAACCAGAACAGGGTGATGTTTCCATGTTATCTTCTTCAAGTGTGCGTCCGTCGTCACAATTAAATACAGAGCTAGCGGCAAAAGTGCTCATGGAGATTAGACAAATGTCGTCCGCTAGCTCGCCCGGTGTAGCGTCCATTCACCGAATGGTTCGGCAGCCGGGTTCGTCCGATGCGGTCCAAGAGGAAATTTTGGGTGATGCGAGCACTATAAAAATAATAGATGCACACCCAGTGACGGCGGATAGTGAACGAGAACGGAGGAAGCCTTTTAGTCCGGTTCCTAGCTCGTCCAGGTCCAGCCGGGCCGCGAGCGAGAGAGGCCCCTCTCTCGTACAACAACATCTGGGACCAGATGTTGTGGTACAAAATGTGTCTTTAGCGGAGCATACGTCCGTCGCTCGGGACGCTCCGTTGTATAAGCAGTCCGCAGAGACTGTTAAGGCTTCCTCTTCTCGCCGGCGCACACGACCGCACCTTGGCTGCGTGACCTCCGATATTTTGCCAGCTTCGCCGATGAAGGATTCTTCGGCGACCAGGTCACACCATCCGGCAGCCAGGGATTCGAGACCGATGGACTCCGGACGTTCGCATAGGAAAAGTATGCGGGAGCCATCTGATGCGGAGCTGCCCTCGGCAAAGCAGCGAAAGACCGCTCCTCCGCAGGTCTCGACGTCGGACATTCTAGTGCAGATAGCACAGCTTATCGCAGCATCCCAGCAGCCGACAGAGACGGTGTCGGATCGAGAATTATCCGACGGCGCTGGGTCGGTATGCTCCGCCGAAGCATCGGGGGCGGACGACCGGGAACATCGGGAGGTCCGACCGGATGGTGAAAGGGATACGGATGAATTGGAGCTATCCCTTTCGGAACAACACAAAGCTGCCGTGGACTTCATCCGGCACTTTCTTCCTCAAGTTGTTCCGTCGGGCCAGACTGCTGCGCTTCCGGACAGGAGAATTATAGCGTCATTGGACTCTGATTTTTTCGAGCGGTTTAGGGACATCGCTCCCGAGTTTCCGTCGCAGTCCAATAATGTTGCAAGAACATTTGAATTATTGAACGACGCTATTTTTAAACTTGCTTCCAGGACGGGGAAAGCAGGCTTCTTGTCCGCAAATACTCTCAACCTGCCTTTCATTAATGCAAGGAATAAATTCGACACGGCAGGTCAGGGTATACCGAGAGTTCCTCTGCGTATGGACGACGAGGCGGAAGACTTAGAGCTATCATTACCGTCGTCAGCTTCTATTCCAACCGCAGTGTTGGAAACAGCTATTGCGTCTAACAGAGCCAATTTAGATGCCTTATCTTACGCAGATCACCTTACGAAGGCGTTATCACTGCGTCTTCAAGGGGAAGAGTTTCAGGATATACAATCCTCCTTAAGACTTCTTTCAAGGGCAGTAGCTTATTCCACGTGTAACTCCGCCCTTTCAGTGGCAAATCTGGAGTTGGTTAGACGTGACGCAGCCCTGTCTACATCCACACTAGTGGATTCTAAGGTGAAGAACTCTCTTAGAGTCGCTTCGGTCTCAGGAGATCTTCTCTTTGACGGCAAGCTTTCCGCTATTTATGATAATATTAAAAAGAAAGCTAGTGATTCTCTGTTGTTTAGATCCGCTCCTAAAAGGTCGGATACAGCAGACACGAATAAGGCGGGACCTTCTGGGTCTTATCCGCCCAAGAGAGGTTCCTATAGAGGTTCCGGTGCGTCCTCTAGCTCTTATTCGAGAGACCGTCAGGATAGCGACTCTCGTTCGGGACGTCCTTCAGGCCGGGACAATCGGTCGGATGCCCCGAGGTCGACGAGGCGAGGTGCGGGTCGTGGAAGACGTGGTTTCTCCTACCGCAGGCCTCGCAGATCCAGGAGGTGATGGCTCAAACCTCTATCGCGTTCCGGTTGGCGGAAGGTTGTCGAGTTTTTCTCAAGAGTGGGCGTCGATTACGGACGACCCGTGGGTGAGAGGAGTGACTTCGGAAGGTCTAAAGATATCCTTCAAACGAAAGCCTCCATTAACTCGAAGTCCAAAGTGGACTCATCTTCCGTCAAACCCTCAGAAAAGAGACGCTCTGCTATCAGAGGTGCAGTCTCTTTTAATGAAGAACGCGGTAGAGGTCGTAGAAAACCAGGAATCGCTGGGATTCTACAGCCATCTGTTTCTGGTTCCGAAACCAGACGGCTCGTTCTGTCCAGTCATAGATTTGAGCTGGATAAACAAGCTGATCGTCGCTCCGAAGTTTTATATGGAGACGATTCGATTGGTCAGAGCGAGTATTCGGGTGAACGATTATGCAACGAGCATAGATCTCAAAGATGCGTACTTTCACGTCATGGTACATCCGACATTCCGAAAGTATCTACGCTTCGCAGTCCTAGGAGTGGTGTATCAGTTCCGGGCCATGTGCTTCGGATTGAATCTAGCACCCTGGGCTTTCACTCGGGTAATGAACTCGGTAATGATCTACTTCCGAGCTCATTCGTCTGCGGTAACGTCGGCCTACCTGGACGACATTCTTCAGAGGTACGGCAACGAGTTAACGCTTCAGAACGATGTTCAGAATCTTCTTCTATTGCTCCGACGTCTCGGTTTCATAGTAAACGAGGAGAAGTCGGATCTGGTGCCGTCCAAGTCATTCACTCATCTGGGAATGAGCTTCGAGACGCACAACAATCTCGTTCGTCTGCCGTTAACCAGAGCGAAATTAGTCAGTTGTTACGCTCGCTATTGTCTAAATACAGACAAAGTCACAGCGAGAGAATTTATGAGACTGATAGGTCTGTGCGGAGCCGCCGCGGATCTCATTCCGATGGGACGGCTACGCACACAGCCTCTTCAAATTTTCCTGACTCAGAATTGGAGTGTGAAAATTCATTCGCTCGATGTAGACGTTCTCTTGTCAGATCAAGTGAAACAAGAGATTCAGACTTGGGCAAACATTCAGTGGTTAACTCAAGGAGTTCCGCTGCAGTTGCCGGATCCGAGTTTTACCATTATGACGGATGCCAGTCAAACAGGTTGGGGTGCATCATTAATCCCAACGGATTCAAGATGCCAGGGTCTTTGGGATCCTCAATTCCTGTGCAAGCACATAAACATCAAGGAAATGATGTCAATTTGGCTTGCGTTACGTCACTGGATGGACATTATTCACGATGCTCATGTCCAAATCCTATCCGACAATACGACAGTAGTGGCGTATATACGGAATCAGGGAGGCACTCATTCAGTTCCGTTGTTCAATCTAACGGAAAGAATCCTTCTGTTTGCGTTGGAACATCACGTTCTTCTTTCGGTCCGTCACATACCGGGTCGTCTGAATGTGCTAGCAGACTCCCTTTCACGAAAGGGTCGCTTGTTGCCGTCGGAGTGGACTCTCAACAAACAAGTATTCAATCAGATTTGCTACCAATGGGAACGGCCAATGATAGACTTATTTGCAACACATCTCAACAATCAGTTGCAGACGTATGTGTCCCCGTGTCCGGATCCAAGAGCATTTGCAGTAGACGCTCTGTCGATCCCTTGGGACGGAATGATAGGATATGCGTATCCTCCAGCGCCGTTAATTCAACAAGTATTGCTAAAGATAAAACAATCTCAATGCAAGATTCTGTTGGTAGCATCTCTGTCGCCACAGAGACCGTGGATAAATCTACTCAGGTGTCTGTTGTGGGACCTACCGCGGAAGCTCCCTCCACGAGAGGATCTTCTTTGGCAGGGGAAATCGCGCCAACTACATCACAACCCGCAAGGTCTCAACCTTCACGTTTTTCCGTTGTGCGGTCCTTCTTGCATGGCAAGCACTTTACAGGACGAGCAGTGGACGCGATTTCTAACTGTAGGAGGACCTCCTCTTCGCTAAACTATGCGGCTAAGTGGAAGGTTTTCCGTCGTTGGTGTAGGGATCATTCTGTTGATATATTTGATCCCTCTATACCAGACATTGCTAACTTTCTAGTATACTTGTTTGACGAAATCAAACTGCAACCTGTTACTATAAAGGGTTATAGATCTATGTTATCTGATACCTATGCACATCATGATAGTTTACAAATTGGATCTAATGTCTCTTTATCGAAATTGGTTAGAAACTTTTCGATAAATAGACCCAGAACTCTTAGATTAATTCCTAAGTGGAATTTAGCTTGGGTTCTCCTTAAATTGAAGGAAAAGCCATTTGAACCTCTTGGGACAGTAGATTTCAAATTCTTATCTTATAAGACAGCTTTTCTCTTAGCTTTCTCTTCTGCCAGAAGAGTCAGTGAGCTTCATGCACTATCGGTGGATGATTCTCATTATCGTAGTGTTGGGAACACTATCACCTTCACTACTAATGTCGGTTTTTTAGCTAAGAATCAGGCTCCTAATAAATATCCGGAACCTATTGTTATTAAGGCTCTTCCGTCTTCAGACGGGCGTAGGCCTTTACTCTGTCCTGTTAGAGCACTACGTATCTATAAACAGAGATCTCAGTTCATCAGAAAGGGACGGAAACGTTTCTTTCTGTCTTTGATGCCTAATAGAAAGGACATTTCAGTCCATTCTATTGCTAGATGGATTCAGTTAACTATCCGTACTGCGTATGAAGATTTATCTTCTTCTCAGCAGTCTGTGCTTAAGATTTCTGCTCATGAAGTAAGAGCTCTTTCTACTTCCTGGGCTTATGCTAATAGTGTTGCTATTACAGATTTAATGAAGGCTGCTTATTGGTCTCAGCCATCCACATTTACTAATTTTTATCTCAGAAATATTGAGTCCATTTCTGGAGACCTGCATTGTTTAGGTCCGTTATCTGTTGCTCAGAATGTCGTCCACTAAACAGTTGCAACTATAGTTATGCAGGCTTTCTGTTCCGGCAGTGACTCCGTCCGGCTGCCCTCTTCGCTCTGGGCTATTTGACCCAGGGCAAGGGGAAGGGGGGGGGGGGGGGGGGGCGGGTGTTCCCTTAGGTCACCTGCTTTATAGTGAAAAGCAAGGGAATGCCTCCTCCAAGACAGTATTTCTGAGTCGCTTCCGGGATGGTTTTAAAGTGTAATATTAATGTTTAATTTCATTCATGTCTTATTTTTAAAGTGTAGCTCGGTGTGAAGCATTTGTATATGTCAAGTGTCAAACGGGCTTTAATATACAATACTCGGACACTTTTAAATGATTATAAAGAGTCTCAATTCTCTGGACTACTTTATTTATTGGCTTGCTTTAAAAATAATTAGTATAAAGGTTATACTGGATGTTAATAGAGAACATGAATGTTATTGTGCTCAATTATTAAGGGTAGTGTATCTTTCTAATTTAAATATTAAATAAGAAAGATACATGTAAAGCCTAATACTCCTTTTCTCCTTAAGGGGTTACCTCTTTATTTTATAATTGAGCTTATTGGATTTTCCTCTATGTCCTAGGCCCTCCAGCCTGTTTACTATTCAGCTAAGTCTGGGTCATTGGTACAGTATAAAAATGTTAAAAAATTTATAGTAATTTATATATTTTTTATACTTACCAATGACCCAGACGGGGATGGCCCTCCCTGAGTTGGGAACTCTTGCCTCCCCGCTGAGTACATAGCGCTGACCAGGCACTGCCAGTAAGAATGATATTTGGCGCCAATTTCGGGACGACTGCGTCACTGCGCATGCGCAGTAGAGTCGTACTATGGAGGTCCTTTAGGACATGATTTCTTTTTGTTTTGGATGCAAATTTTGGGGATTGGGGGGCAAAATTTGTGTTTGGCCCTGGTTTTTGTGGAGTTAGCACCAGCTAAGTCTGGGTCATTGGTAAGTATAAAAAATATATAAATTACTATAAATTTTTTAACTTTTTGTACAGAACTTCTGTATGAAAGTTCTGATTTGAATAAAGTTTTGTATAAATGTTTAGTACCATGGGATACATCACATATAATACGGGTTTTTTTCTCGTGCGTAAATTATGCAAATTAGACTGACTTTGATTTATTTAGTGTTACTTTCAGAGCTGTAAGTGCCAAGCTGCTATGGCTCGGGCTAGAGGCCGTATTTATGAACCGATCCTTACGAAACTTCTTGGGTACCTTTGTTATGACCGTGGGACGAGAAGGAGTGTTTTTGGGTGCGGTCCGAAATTCAAGATGGCTGCCAGCCGCCATTTTGTACCGACGATGCAGAAATCTGTTTTTTGTACAGAACTTCCATATGAAAGCTCTGATTTGAATAATTTTTTGTATGAATGTTTAGTACCATGGGATACATCACATATAATACGGGTTTTTTTCTCGTACGTAAATTGTGCAAATTAGACTAATTTTGATGTTTTTTGGGGTTACTTTCAGCACTGTAAGTGCAAATGCCAATACGGCTCGGGCTAGAGGCCGTATTTATGAACCGATCTTTACGAAACTTCTTGGGTACCTTTGGTATCACCGTGGGACGAGAACGAGTGTTTTGGGGTCCGGTCCAAAATTCAAGATGGCCGATGGCAGCCATTTTGTACAAAATTAGGTGCAATCAGATTTTTGCACAGAACTTCCATATGAAAGCCCTGATTTGAATAATTATTTTGTGTGAATGTTTAGTACCATGGGATGCATCACATATAATACGGGTTTTTTTCTCGTGCAGAAATTATGCAAATTAGATGAACTTTGATTTTTTCAGTGCGACTTACACACAGTAAGTACACATGTCAATACGGCTCAGACTAGAGTCTGTATTTATGAACTGATCTTCACGAAATGTCTTGGGTACCTTTGTTATCACCTTGGGCCGAGAACGAGTGTTTCTGGGTGCGGTCTAAAATTCAAGATGGCTGCCAGTGGCCATTTTGTACCGAAATTAGGTCTAATCAGTTTTTTGTACACATCTTCTATACAGCTCAGACTAGAGGCCATATTTATGAACCACTCTTTACGAAACTTCTTGGGTACCTTTGTTATCACCGTGGGATGAGAGCGAGTGTTTTTGGGTGTGGTCCGAAATTGAAGATGGCCACCAGCAGCCATTTTGTACCAAAATTAGTGCAATCAGTCTTTTGTATAGAACTTCTGTATGAAAGTTCTGATTTGAATAAATTTTTGTATGAATGTTTAGTAACATGGAATACATCACATATTGTAAGGGGTTTTATTTCGTGCCGAAATTATGCAAATTAGATGAACTTTGATTTATTCAATGCTACTTACACAATGTAAGCACACATGTCAATACGGCTCAGGGCAGAGGCTGTATTTATGAACCGATCTTCACAAAACTTCTTGGGTACCTTTGTTATCTCCTTGGGATGAGAATGAGTGTTTCTGGGTACGGTCCATAATTCAAGATGGCTGCCAGTGGCCATTTTGTACCGAAATTAGGTCCAATCAGTTTTTTGTCACAAGTTCTATACAGCTCGTATTTATGAACTGATCTTCACAAAACTTCTTGAGTACTTTTGTTTTCACCTTGGGACAGGAACGAGTATGTTTTGGGGTGCCTTTGTTATCACTGTGCTATGAGAACAAATATTTTGGGGTTCAGTCAGACCCACTCTGGGACTCAAAGATTTTTTCTAGTTCAGCATCTGACTGTCACCCACCTTTACAATACTTTACCTATACATTTGTTACAGGCAACGGTCAGTATTCATGTACAGACCGTTACAATACTTTATATGTACCTTTGTTATCAGGTCATTACCTGGATGTTTGTCATTGCTGTGTCACATACTATACATGTACATGTCTTTGTCTTGACAAGTTGAGCTACAGTGTCATTGACACTTTCATTTAAAATATTTTTAGAATTTTTGTCCACACTTAGGCTTGGGATCCATTGGGGCTCAATGTTACTTTTCAGAAACTTGGGCTGTTCTGAAAAAATATTTTTTCAAAATTTTTTGATTTCAATTATTTTTTCTATGTTAATGGATCATGTTATTATGTATTTTGATTGTCAGGGGTTGGTGCGAGTACTAGGACTTTGTTTTCTTTTCACAATGAAGGATATTGTTCAATTGTAATAAGAGGAAATCTTCCTCTGACTTTCATAATCATTGTATAATGTAGTCAGTGTGCTCGCACTAACTCCTGTTCTGTATGTGTTAATTTTGATCACAACATGGGAAGCGTGTGTCACGGTATGTTAGTGGGGAAATGGCCATTCTGGTCCTTTCCCCGCAGGGTCACTCTACTTTATCAATCTCTATTTCAGACGATCAAGAACAGGGTGATGTTTCCGTGATGTCTTCCAAAAGTGTGCCTCCGTCATCACAATTAATGAAGAGCTAGCGGAAAAGTGCTCATGTAAATACATCAATTGCCTAAGAGGACCCTAGTAGGTTCGACGGCCTTTGACATCCGCTAGCTCGCCCGGTGTAGCGTCCATTCATCGAATGGTTCGGCAGCCGGGTTCGTCCGTTGCGGTCTAGAAGGAGTTTTGGGTGATGCGAGCACTATAAATCAACAAAATGCACACCCAGTGACGGTGGATTAGAGGAGAGAACGGAGGAAGCCTTTTATTCCGGTTCCTAGCTCATCCAGGTCCATCCGGACTGCGAGCGAGAGAGTCCGGAGAGACTGTCAATAAGGCTTCCTCATCCTCATGGTAGCTCTTGGCTACGTGACCTCGGATATCCAGTCAGCTTCGCCAATCAGAGAATCATCGGCGACCAGGTCACACCATCCGGTAGCCAGGAACACGAGGCCTGCAGACTCAGGATGTTCGCATAAGAAAGTATGCGGGAGTCAACGTACACGGAGCTTCCAACGGCAAAGCATCGTAAGACTGCTACTGCACAGGCCACGGTGACGGACGTGCTATCCCAAATAGCACAGCTTATCGCAGCATCCCAGCATCGACAGAATCTCTGTCGCATCATGTATTATCCGATGACGCTGGGTCGGGACGCTCCGAGGAAGCGGGTACGGACGTCCGAAAATTTCATCCGGTCCGACGGGATGCCGAAAGGGATTCAGAGGATTTCGAGCTTTCCCTTTCGGAACAACATCAGCTGCTGTGTATGTCATCTGACTTATCTTCTAGAGGTTCTTTCGTCGGACCAGAATGCTGCGATGCCGGATAAGAAACTGATAGCGTCGGTGGACACAGAAATTTTTGGTTCAGTTCAGGGACATCGTCCCTCAGTTCCGACACAGTCCAATAATGTCACACAACTTTTGAATTATTGAACGACGCTATATATATATTTTTATATGCTTGCTATTAACAAGCATGTCTGGTTTCTTGTTCGCAAAGTTACTGAGATGTCTTTCAAAAGTGTGCCTCTGTCGTCATAGATAATGAAGAGCTAGCGGCAATAAGTGTTCATGGAATACGTCAATCGCCTAAGAGGTCCCTAGTAGGATCGACGGAGTTGACATTCGCTAGCTCACCCGGTGTAGCGTCCATTCATCGAATGGTTCGGCAGTCGGGTTCATCCGTTGCGGTCTAGGAAGGTGATTTGGGTGATGTGAGCACTATAATAGACTTTAGTACACACCCAGTGATGACGGATTAGAGGACAGATCGGAGGAAACCTGTTAGTCCGGTTCCTAGCTCGTCCAGGTCCGTCCGGGCTGCGAGCGAGAGGGGTCCCTCTCTCGTACAACAACATATGGGACCGGATGTTATGGTACACTCATTTCGCATTCAGAGCATATGTCCGCCGCTCGGGACGCTCCGTTATATTGAGAGTCCGAGAGACTGTCGATAATGCTTCCTCATCCTCACAGCAGCGCACACGACCACACATTGGCTACGTGACCTCGAGTATCCGGCCAGCTTCGTCATTCAGTGATTCCACGGCGAACAGGTCACTCCATCCGGTAGCCAAGGGACATGAGGCCTATACACTCCATTCGCTCGCATAATAGAAGTATGCACGGGGTATCGAACACGGAGCTTCCAGCGGCAAAGCATCGTAAGACCGCTTCTCCACAGGCCTCAGTGACGGACGTGCTATCCAAAATAGCACAGCTTATCGCAGCATCCCAGCAAACGACAGATTCTCGGTCGGATCACGAATAATCCGACGGCGCTGGGTCGGTGCGCTCCGCTGTTGCATCAGGTACGGACGACCGAATACTTATAGAGTCCGACAGGATGGCGAAAGGGATTCGGACGATTTTGAGCTTTCCCTTTCAGAACATCTGAAGCTGCCGTACATTTCTTCCGGCATTATCTTCCAGAGGTTGTTCCGTCGGACTACATTGCTGTGATGCTGGATAAGAGACTAATAGCGTCATTGGACACGGGAGTTTTGGATCGGTTCAGGGACATTGTCCCTGACTTGCCGACACAGTCCAGTAATGTCATTAGAACATTCGAATTATTTAACGACGCTATATATAAGCTTGCTACCAAGCATGATATCTAGTTTCTTGTCCGCAGTGCTCTATTCTGCCTTTCATCAATTCTAGGGAATAATTTATATTGGCAGAACAGGGCATACCGAGAGTTCCTATGCGTCTTGACGGAGGGACTGAAGACTGGGAATTATCTTTTTCGCCGTCTATATCAATTCCAACCACGATGTTGGAAACGACAATGATGTCTATTAGACTTAAGTTAGACACTTTATCATACGTAGACCACCTTACTGAGGCGTTATCATTACGTCTTCAAGAGAAAGAATTTCAGGATATGATCCTCAATGTGATTTCTTTCAAGAGCAGAAGTTTTTCCACGTATAACTCCGCCCTTCAGTGGCAACCTGGAGTTGGTTAGACGTGACACAGCCCTAGCTACATCCACGCGCATGGATAGTAAGGTGAAGAACTCTCTCAGAGTCGCTTCGGTCTCGGAGAAGCTTCTCTTCGACGGCAACCTTTCAGCAATCTATCAATTGCTCGATATACATGTTCTCTTGTCTATCAAGTGTAACAAGAGATTCAGACTGGGGCAAACATTCGGTGGTTGACTCAGAGAGTGCCACTGCAGTTGCCGGATCCGAGTTTTATGATTATGACGGATGCCAGTCAAACAGGTTGGGGTACAATATTGATCCCAACGGATTCGAAGTGCCAGGGTCTTTGGGTTCCGCAGTTTCTAGGCAAGCACTTAACTTCCAGGAAATGATGTTATTTTGGCTTGCACTATGTCATTGGATGAACATTATTCAGAAACGCATGTCCAAATCCTGTCCGATAATACGACAGTAGTTGCGTATCTCCGGAACCAGGGAGGCACTCATTCGATTCCGTTATTCAATTTAATGGAAAGAATCCTTCTGTTTGTTTTAGTACACTAAGTTCTGCTTCGGTCCGTCATATTCCGGGTCGTCTGATTGTATTAGCAGACTCCCTTTCACGTAAGGGTCGCTTGTTGCCGTCAGAATGGACTCTCAACAAACAAGTATTCAATCAGATTTGCTATCAGTGGGAGCGCCCAATGATAATTTATTTGCGACTCAACTCACTATTCAATTGCAGACGTATGTGTTTGCATGTCCGGATCCCTGAGCTTATGTTGTTAACGCTCTATTGATCTAATAGGATGGAATGATAGGATATGTGTATCCTCCAGCGCTGTTGATTCAGCAAGTATTGCTAAGATAAACATCCACAATACAATTCTGTTGATAGCATCTCTGTCTTCACAGAGACTGTGGGTAAATTTACTCAGGTGTCTACTGTGGGACTTACCGTGAAAACTTCCTCCATGAGAGGATCTTCTTTCGCTGGGGAAATCGTGTCAACTTCATCACAACCCGCAAGGTCTCAACCTTCACGTATTCCGTTGTGTGATCCTTCTTGCACGGCAAGCATTGTACAGGACGAGCTATGGACGTGATTTCTTTCTGTAGGAGAACCTCTTCTTCGCTATACTATGCGGCTAAAGTGGAGGCTCTTCCGTCATTGGTGTAGGGATCATTATGTTGATATTTTTGATCCCTCCATACTAGACATTGCAACTTTCTAGTATACCTGTTTGACAAGATCAACTGCAGCCTGTTACTATTAAGGTTATAGGTCTATGTTATCTCATACCTATGCACTCTATGATAGTTTACAACTGAGTCTTATGTCTCTTTATCTAAGTCAGTTAGAAACTTTTCGATAAATTGACCTAGAATCCTTAGATTAAATTCCTATATGGAATTTAGCTTCGGTTCTTATTTAGCTAAGTAATCATTTGAGCCTCTGGAAACAGTAGTTTTCAAATTCTGACCTTTTTAGACAGTAATTCTGTTAGTCTTCTTTTACTGAGGAGTCAGTGAGCTTCATGCACTATCGGTGGAGGAGTCTCACTTTCATAGTATTGGAAACACTACTTCCTTTACTACTTAGGTTGGATTTTTGGTTACGAGTCAGGCTCCTAATAGTATCCGGAACCTATTGTTATTAAGGTCCTTCCGTCTTCGTACGGGCATAGGCCTTTACTCTGTCCGGTTAGAGTTTAGGTATTTATAAACAGATATCAGTTTATTAGTACGGACGTAAGCTTCTTCTGTCTTTGATGCCTAATAGAAGGACATTACGCTCCATTCTATTGCTAATGGATTCAATTAACTATCGGTACTGCTTATGGTATATCATTGACTCAGCAGTTTGTGCTTGAGATTTCGGCTCATGAAGTAAGAGCTCTTTATACATCTTGGGCTTACATTAATAGTGTCGCTATTATAGATTTTATGAAGGCTGCTCATTGGGCTCAGCCATCCAGATTCATGAATTTTTATCTCAGAAATATTGAGTCTATTTCTGGAGGCCTCCATTGTTAGGTCTATTATCTACTGCTCAGAATGTCATTCACTTAACAGTTGCTACTATAGCTAGGTAGGCTTTCTGTTCCGGCAGTGATTCTGTCCTGCTGCCCTCTTCGCTCTGGGCTATTTGACCCAGGGCAAGGAGAAGGGGGGGGGGGGAGGGTGTTCCCTTGGGTCACCTGTTTTATTATGAAAACAAGGGGATACCTCCTCCGGAGTTAGTAATTCTGAGCTGTTACTGGGATGGTTTTTAAGTGATAAGTTTATGTTTTTAAAATTCATTCAGGTCATAGTTTTTAAAGTATAGCTTTTGAATATATCACGTGTCAAACGGGCGTTATTATACAATCCTCAGACACTTTTAAGGAGTATAAAGAGTCTCTATTCTCTAGACTAACTTTATTTATGGGCTTACTTTAAAAATTATTAGTATAAGGATTATACTGGATATTGATAGAGTACATGGATGTTATGATGTTCAATTTTGGAAGGTGTTGTGTCTTTCTAATTTATCATAAATAAGAAAGATACATGTAAGGCCTAATACTCCTTTTCCCCTCGAGGGGATGACTCTATTTTATATAATTGAGCTTATTTGAACTTGCTCTATGTCCTAGGCCCTCCAGCCTTTTTTCTATTCAGCTATGTCTGGGTCATTGGTACAGTATAAAAATGTTAAAAAATTTGTAGTAATTTATATATTTTTTATACTTACCAATGACCCAGACGGGGATGGCCCTCCCAGGAGTTGGGAACTCATACCTCCCCACTGAGTACATAGCGCTTACCAGGCACTGGTTATAAGAATGATTAATGGCGCCAATTTCGGGACGTCCTTGACACTGCACATGCGCAGTAGAGGTGAAGTATGGAGGGCCATTCAGGACATGTTTTCTTTGGTTTTAGATGCAAATTTTGGGGATTGGGGGGCAAAATTTGTGTTTGGCCCTATATTTTTAAGAGTTAGCACCAGCTATGTCTGGGTCATTGGTAAGTATAAAAAATATATAAATTACTATAAATTTTTTAACTTTTGCCTATTTTCACCTTGTTAGCATTATAACTTCAACATATATCAATGGATTTGGTCAACATTTGGAGTGTGTGACTTTCTTAACATCTTGAAGGAGTTTGAAAACTGGCACGGATCGGCCATACTGATCGGAGTTATGGCCCACAATTAGTTAATTTTTGCCTGTATTCAGCTTGTTAGTGCAGCAGCTTGAAGAAATATCAATGCAGTGAGTCAATTTTTGGTATCTGAGACTCTCTTAACAATGTCTTGAACGAGTGAAAACCAGTGATGTTTTGTCATATTGAGCAGAGTCATGGCCCTTAATTAGTTCATTTTTGACAATTTTCACCTTGTTAGCACAACTTGAGCAAATATCAATGGATTTGGTCAATATATGATATGTGAGAATTTCTTAACAGTATCTTGAATGGGTTCGAAAACTGGTACGGTCAGCCATACTAACCAAAGTTATGGCCCTTCATTAGTTACATTTTTGCCTGTTATCAGCTTGTTAGCACAGAAAGTTGAACAAATATCTATGTATTCAGTCAACATTTGGTATGTAAGACTTTCTTAACAATATCTTGAAATAGTTTGAAAACTGGTGCTGTTTGGATATATTGAGTGGAGTTATGGCCCTTAATTAGTTCATTTTTGCCTGTTTTCAGCTCATTGGTGCAATAACTTGAACAAATATCAATGGATTTGATTTTCTATAACGTTAAGCCTTACAGGTGCAAAAAACTCTTATCACTGCATTGGCAATGCATAATCCTTGTTAGCTTAACTTGACAACGTGAAGTATGAACTATTGGGATGGGTTTCGATCCATCGTCCATCTGTATGTCCATCCATCTGTCTGTTTATATGTCCATCCATCTGTACGTTCCTCAATCCATCCACAATTCATTTAGCACAGCCTGCAGGCCGCAGCTCTCACCCGATCAGTTCCAAAATGCATATGTGGCTCTGGGACAATGTCCAGATGAGAGCTAGCAAATTTTTCCGAATTTCATTAAAAAACATGGCTGCCAAAGGTCCTGTTAGATTTGGCATATAAATTGTCAACAATTCTGTACAATCCCCCTACAGGCCACATCTCTCACCCAATCTTTTTATGCCTCCGAAAAAATTTTTAAGGGGCATATAGTGTTTGTCATTTCTGTCCATCTGTCCATCAGGAAGAGTTTTGTGTCCGCTCCATAACTCTGAGATGCATTTTTGGATTTTGTTGAAACTTGGCATACATGTTGCTTATGGGGGTATGATGTCTCATGCATAAAATATTTTTTTGTTTGATGGAGGTCAAGGTCACAGATGAAGGTCAACGCTCTGTCAGTAAGATTTTTGTGTCCTCTCTATAACTCTGAGATACTTCCTTGGATTGTGTTGAAACTTGGCCTACGTGTTGCTTATGGGGAGATGCTGTGTCCTGCTCAAAATTTTTTTTTGTTCGATGGAGATCAAGGAAACTGATCAAGGTCAACTGCCCGCCAGGAATATTTTTGTACTCTGAGTTGTTTTGTTCGATTTTGTTGAAACTTGGCATACATGTTGATTATGGAGAGACAATGTGTCATACACAAAATTCTTTTTTTTAGATGGAGGTTAAGGTCACAGATCAAGGTCATTGCCACGTTGGGCATTGTCACTTCTGAGTGACAATCTCTTGTTGCTTCATTGGATTTTGTTGAAACTTGGCATACATGTTGCTTATGGGGAGACAATGTGTCATGCACAAATTTCTTTTTTTTTTAGATGGAGGTCAAGGTCACAGATCAAGGTCATTGCCACGTCGGGCATAGTCACTTCCGAGTGACAATCTCTTCTTCAAATTTCATATGTAGCTTTAGAGTGATGACTAGATGGGAGCTATCAAATTTTTCTGAATTTTGTTGAAAAACATGGCCACCAGCAGACATCTTGGATTTGGATATAAATTGTCAACAATTCCATTAGCACACCATGCAGGTCGCATCTCTCACCTGATCTTTTTTTTTAATTTCATATACAGCTTTGGTGTGATGTCTAGATGAAAGCTATCAAATTTTTCTGGATTTGGTTGAAAAACATGGCTGGCAGAGGCCATCTTGGATTTCGAATATGAATTATCAACAATTCCGTTAACACACCATACAGGCTATATCTCTCACCTGATCTTTGTCAAATTTCATATATGGCTTTGGTGTAATGTCTGGATGGGAGCTATTAAATGTTTATGAATTTTGTTGAAAAACGTGGCCACCAACAGCTGTCTTGGATTTCAATATAAATTGTCAACAATTTCATTAGCACACCCTACAGGCCATATATCTCACCCGATCTTGTTTAAATTTCTTATACAGCTTTGGTGTGATGTCTAGATGGGAGCCATTAAGTTTTTTTGAATTTCGTTGTGAAACATGGCCTTCAGGAGTCATCTTGGATTTAGCATATGAATTGTTAACAATTCCATTAGCACATCCAATAGGCCACATCTCTCACCTGATCCATTTTCAAATTTCATATGTGGCTTTGGTGTGATGTCCAAATAGGAGCAAATGAATTTTTCTGAATTCCATTGAAAAACATGACCGCCAGCAGCCATCTTGGATTTGGTATATAAATTGTCAACAATTCCATTAGTACACCCTACAGGCCACAACTCTCACCTGATCTTTTTTGAATTTCATATCAAGCTTTGGTGTGATATCTAGATGAGAGCTATCAAATGCTTCTGAGTTTTGTTGAAAAACATGGCCACAGTGGCCATCTTGGATTTGGCACACCCTACAGAAAGGACTTTTTGCCCAATCGTTTTCAATTTTTTTATATGTAGCTTTAGTATGATGTCTAGATGGGAGTTATTGCATTTTTCTGAATTTTATTGAAAAACATGGCCACCAGTAGCCAAATATATAAAATATAAATGCCAAATAATAATAAGTAAGTCACATTTTCATATGAAATTTCTGTACCAAGTTCACTAAAAGTGATCTGTGATGAGGTCTACTGAGACTCAGATCGCTTTTTGTGAAAGGTTAAAAAATTTTGTATCTTTTCAACACGAATTGGAGATTCTTGTATTACATAATGTATAATTTAATGAAATAAATGACTTAAAAAATGATGAAGATTAATTTCTTTCTACGCCCGAAACAAACTCAATCACATTGTTATGAATTAAAGCAATCATAGAAGAGAACAAAATAGTCTCTCCTTTTTATTGCAAAATGACTAAATCCCATCACTATTTCACTCCTGCTGATATGAAGAGTGAATAAAACTAGAAATTGATGAACATGAATGGTTTTTCACTCAAAGAACAATGTTAGATATGAAAATTTCAGTCTCTGGTCAATTAACTCAAGGATTTTTATACCCCCCACAACAAGTTGTTGGGGGGGTGGGGGGGGGGGGGTACACTGGAATTGCCTTGTCTGTCCATCTGTCTGTCCATCCATCTGTCCATCCATCATACAATCCATCCATCCATCCATCTGTCCATCCAGGCTTAGCAGAGGTACATTGTGGGGTTTACAATTTAGGGCCACTGGTAGTTGTGGGGTTGGGTTAGTACAGTGGCCACTTGTGGGGTTGTTATTTGCACTGTGAGGTTAATTTTTTTACCTTGTAGGGTTAGGGTTTGACATGGGAAAAACCCCACAAGTAAGAATATGTAAGAATGTCCATCCATCAGTTCGTCCATCCGTAGACATAATTTTGTCTGGAGATTTTCTCAGGCGTTTATGGACCAATCTGCTCAAAACGTGGTTTGAAAATGTTCACCACTGTGGGAACCTATGCACCTGCGATTATAGTTCTGGTCGGATTATTTTGGCCAGAATTATGCCTTTTTTTGACTTGAAAAAGCAAGCCTAAAATTTTGTTTCTCAGATGTTTATGGGTTGATTCCGTTGAAACATGGTACGGATGTTTACTGCCATGGATACCTGTGATTATAGTTTTGATTGGATTTTTTTTGACAGGGTTATGCCCTTTTCATCTTAGAATGTCTGAATTTTGTCCGGAGTTTTTCTCAGATGTATATGGGTTGATTCCTTTGAAACTTGGTATGGATGTTTACTACCATGGAATCATGTGCACCTGCGACTACAGTTTTGATCGGACTTTTTTGGCCAGAGTTATGCCCCTTTTCGTCTTAGAATGCCTGAATTGCCTAGAATTTTGTCCGAAGCTTTTCTCAGATGATTATGGGTCGATTTTGTTGAAACTTGGTAAGGTTGTTCACTACCATGGGAACCTGTGCACTTATAGATTTGATCAGGTTTTTTCCCCAGAGTTATGCACTTTTTCATCTCAGAATGCCTGAATTTTGTCCAGATATTTTCTCAAATGTTTATTGATCGATTTCTTTGAAACTTGGGAAGGATGTTCACCACACTGCGATTATAGTCTTCATTGGACTTTTTTTTACCAGAGTTGTGCCACTTCTCATCTTAGAATAATAATGGTGGTGGGGGTATGGGCAGGCCCATCTGGGACAGTTACACCTCTAGTTCTAATTCTGTTTTGATTCCATTTTATTTCATGTATAAAATTCTACACAGAATTGTGGGTTTTACATAGTGAAACTCGTTCCTTGGGAGGATCATGAGCTATGTTTTGGAAGAAAAATTGGATGAGAAAAAAAAGTTTGAATGGTGATATTTGTGAATAATGCTGGCCAGATATGGCTGTTATTTTAGCACCTGACTCTATGCTGGAAAACACTGTGAGTACCCTATTGAAAAGTGCCTCCCTGTGGGGAACCCCCAGGAAGGGAAGCAGTGCTTGTTTACTGTGGTGAACAAGCTCTGTTTTACTAGTGAAAAGGGACCAATGCTTGGGGTGGAAGTCCTCTAAAATGGGCAACTTGGGTATAAACATTTGAGTACACTTGACTTTTTCTCCATGTTGTGGTCATGATTAGCCATTGTGGAATATGTGATCTGAAACACCAATAAATTAATAAATAAATTAATTGAAAAGTGCCAGTACTGAAATTACATCATTTTCTATGGATGTGCTTCAGATTTGCTTTATTGTATTTAATCATGCCTTCAGATTGGTCTAATTTTGGCACAGTGGCAAATGCAAACCACCTGGAAAGCAGCTGGTTCCACTCGCATCTCTTTCAAATTTTTTTTTTCCTGCTTAGAAATATATTTTACAGCATCTTTGTTATTGGTCTTCCCCATTGTTCTTAGTCTTTCACCTTGAGCTAATGTCTGCTTAGAAAGTTTTCTTAATTTCTCCATATTCAAAGTCCTGTTTAAATATAAATTGTGCATGCAGTTTAAAAGGAAGCTCCACAGATATTAAGAAATCAGATCTCGGGTTTTGGCAGCATGCTAAAACAACATTTCACCAATGAAAAACAATCTGCATCAACAGTGTCATAAATAACACTGTAAATGCAGATTGCCTTTCCTGGCAATCTTGATTCTTGAAACTTCGGCCCAACTTTTGAGTTGCATTTGACAAAAGTCAAGATAAGCTATTGCCAACACGTGTGCAGAAGTCTGGGAGTCAGTTCACAGTTTCCTTGTAACTTGGTACGATGACTCCAGATAATGTCTGGATGAGAACTTCCTCTTTTGGTCGTGATCATTCAACCATGATGGCTGCCCGAGCCCAAAACCTGAAAACCTTTAGTGAGAATACAGGTCGTATTTTTGAAGGGATTTCATTGTAACTTGGTTGGATGACTCCGTATAATGTCTTTAATGAGGATGTCCCCTTTTTGGTTGTGATCGGTCAATCATAATGGCTACACAGGCCCGAAGCCCAAAAACCTTTAGCACAGTCTACAGGCTGTATTTATGAAGGGATTTCATTGTAACTTGATAGGATGACTCGGTGGGGATAATTTCACTGTAACTTGGTAACTTTCGTTGACATACATTAACTGTGAGGGCCACATTAACCCACCCCTCAATTCTTTTGTACATTCTACACCTCAAATTATTTTTATTGAAAACATAACATACAGGGAACAGAAATTAACACATTCTCAATTATCACAATTCTTGCCTTATTTCATAAGCCTTTCATAAACATTGAACTTTATCCTTTTCATCAAACACAACACACAGTAAAGTTTAGCTACAGTGTCATTGACACTTTCATTTTCAGTTCTCACATTTATTTTTTTGACAGATGAGATTATTCAGTGTCTGCAGCAGAAGTTTTTGTCATCGCAGCTCTGTAATTAATATCGCAGTTTACAAGGAAGGAATAACAGCTGTGTACATTATTTTGAAAAATGTGGCCTGAAAAACATACTTTTTGCTTTGTATATGTAACTTTTCTTTACTTTGTGTTTTTTTTCAGTATGGAGGGAAAATCACAAATGGCTACCATTTTAGACCAAAAAAATTATTTAGAAGAATTAAATAGACACCTGAAGTAAGTTGCTTTTTGTCAAACTACATTGAATATTTAATTATTCCTGACCAAATAGTTAAGGAGATATAGTATTGAGCATGATGTCAATCTGTGTATCCTTCCTTTTATTCATCTATCCATCCATCACGATAACTTTTGAATTTTGTAACAGCTGTTAAGAGTACTTTGTAAAAGGTAATAGTGTGCAGTGTATTCATGAGCATATTATTAGAGATATGATGTTCCTGTGAATTTATTTATTTTTATACTGTACCAATGACCCAGACTTAGCTGGTGCTAACTCCACAAAAACCAGGGCCAAACACAAATTTTGCCCCCCAATCCCCAAAATTTGCATCCAAAACAAAAAGAAATCATGTCCTAAAGGACCTCCATAGTACGACTCTACTGCGCATGCGCAGTGACGCAGTCGTCCCGAAATTGGCGCCAAATATCATTCTCTGTTTGGCCCTTCATCAGTCAACATCTCACTGATCTTTGTGCTTGTAAATCTCAGTTTAAAGGATGCCAGACACGTAATTCTTGGAGAAAATGTGATTCTAAGGAGGATAGAAGGAGGAGAGGAAAAAAGAAGTGGCAAAAAATAATCAGGGCTGTACTTAAAATTTTTTGTTGAAATTATGTTAAGTTGCCTATTTTCGAGGCAAACGCCTCTTGTTGTCATTCTTGCTAATTGTTGCACTGCTTATTCAGTGTTTCCTCTCCCCTAACCTTCTAAAGTCCCCCCTTGCAATTCTCCCATGCTTTTGGCATATTTTTGAGAAGTTTCATTTCTAAAAATTCCCTGGGAGAGTTGCTTGGTTACAGAATGTTTTCTGTTATTTTCCCCATAGTTACGTTTTCACCCATGGGTGTATAACGTTTGTGTTCTGCATCTTCCATCTGATGTTCTGCAGATTCTCCCCTGGGAGTCTCTGTTTTGCATCAGATAGAGTGTAATTGATGACTGATTCCGGGCCAGTTTTTTCAGTGCCTGGAGTCATGTTTTCTTCTGTGTTTACACTGTTTGTTTTCATTGGCAACAGCCTTTTTTGAGGGGGGCTGTTTGCCTTTGAGGTAGTTTATCTCATTATAAGATACATTTATATTATCCGAAAGTGTCTTATTAATTATTTTATATAATTTTAAAATTTTTGACCACACTTTGCCATCGGATCCATCGGGGCTCAACGTTACTTTTCAGCAACTTGGGCTTCTCTGAAAAAATATTTTTTCAAAATTATTTTGTTTTGCAATTGTTTTTTCATTTTTTAATGGATCATGTTATTATGTATCTTTGTGTCAGGGGTTTTTGCGAGTAACTAGGACTTATTGTTGTTCTTTCACAATGAAGGGAACTTGTTCAAATTGTAATAGGAAGAAATCTTCCTCTGACTTTCATGATTATTGCATTAATTGTAGTCAGTGTTCTCGCATTAATCCCTGTCCTGTATGTGAACATTGGGATGAGAAACATTGGAAACGTGTGTCACGATATGTTGTTTCTGGAGAAAGAGCGATGCCGGCTCTTTCTCCACAAGGTCACTCTACTCTCTCAGTTTCTATTTCAGAGGAACCAGAACAGGGTGATGTTTCCATGTTATCTTCTTCAAGTGTGCGTCCGTCGTCACAATTAAATACAGAGCTAGCGGCAAAAGTGCTCATGGAGATTAGACAAATGTCGTCCGCTAGCTCGCCCGGTGTAGCGTCCATTCACCGAATGGTTCGGCAGCCGGGTTCGTCCGATGCGGTCCAAGAGGAAATTTTGGGTGATGCGAGCACTATAAAAATAATAGATGCACACCCAGTGACGGCGGATAGTGAACGAGAACGGAGGAACCCTTTTAGTCCGGTTCCTAGCTCGTCCAGGTCCAGCCGGGCCGCGAGCGAGAGAGGCCCCTCTCTCGTACAACAACATCTGGGACCAGATGTTGTGGTACAAAATGTGTCTTTAGCGGAGCATACGTCCGTCGCTCGGGACGCTCCGTTGTATAAGCAGTCCGCAGAGACTGTTAAGGCTTCCTCTTCTCGCCGGCGCACACGACCGCACCTTGGCTGCGTGACCTCCGATATTTTGCCAGCTTCGCCGATGAAGGTTTCTTCGGCGACCAGGTCACACCATCCGGCAGCCAGGGATTCGAGACCGATGGACTCCGGACGTTCGCATAGGAAAAGTATGCGGGAGCCATCTGATGCGGAGCTGCCCTCGGCAAAGCAGCGAAAGACCGCTCCTCCGCAGGTCTCGACGTCGGACATTCTAGTGCAGATAGCACAGCTTATCGCAGCATCCCAGCAGCCGACAGAGACGGTGTCGGATCGAGAATTATCCGACGGCGCTGGGTCGGTACGCTCCGCCGAAGCATCGGGGGCGGACGACCGGGAACATCGGGAGGTCCGACCGGATGGTGAAAGGGATACGGATGAATTGGAGCTATCCCTTTCGGAACAACACAAAGCTGCCGTGGACTTCATCCGGCACTTTCTTCCTCAAGTTGTTCCGTCGGGCCAGACTGCTGCGCTTCCGGACAGGAGAATTATAGCGTCATTGGACTCTGATTTTTTCGAGCGGTTCAGGGACATCGCTCCCGAGTTTCCGTCGCAGTCCAATAATGTTGCAAGAACATTTGAATTATTGAACGCTATTTTTAAACTTGCTTCCAGGACGGGGAAAGCAGGCTTCTTGTCCGCAAATACTCTCAACCTGCCTTTCATTAATGCAAGGAATAAATTCGACACGGCAGGTCAGGGTATACCGAGAGTTCCTCTGCGTATGGACGACGAGGCGGAAGACTTAGAGCTATCATTACCGTCGTCAGCTTCTATTCCAACCGCAGTGTTGGAAACAGCTATTGCGTCTAACAGAGCCAATTTAGATGCCTTATCTTACGCAGATCACCTTACGAAGGCGTTATCACTGCGTCTTCAAGGGGAAGAGTTTCAGGATATACAATCCTCCTTAAGACTTCTTTCAAGGGCAGTAGCTTATTCCACGTGTAACTCCACCCTTTCAGTGGCAAATCTGGAGTTGGTTAGACGTGACGCAGCCCTGTCTACATCCACACTAGTGGATTCTAAGGTGAAGAACTCTCTTAGAGTCGCTTCGGTCTCAGGAGATCTTCTCTTTGACGGCAAGCTTTCCGCTATTTATGATAATATTAAAAAGAAAGCTAGTGATTCTCTGTTGTTTAGATCCGCTCCTAAAAGGTCGGATACAGCAGACACGAATAAGGCGGGCACTTCTGGGTCTTATCCGCCCAAGAGAGGTTCCTATAGAGGTTCCGGTGCGTCCTCTAGCTCTTATTCGAGAGACCGTCAGGATAGCGACTCTCGTTCGGGACGTCCTTCAGGCCGGGACAATCGGTCGGACGCCCCGAGGTCGACGAGGCGAGGTGCGGGTCGTGGAAGACGTGGTTTCTCCTACCGCAGGCCTCGCAGATCCAGGAGGTGATGGCTCAAACCTCTATCGCGTTCCGGTTGGCGGAAGGTTGTCGAGTTTTTCTCAAGAGTGGGCGTCGATTACGGACGACCCGTGGGTGAGAGGAGTGACTTCGGAAGGTCTAAAGATATCCTTCAAACGAAAGCCTCCATTAACTCGAAGTCCAAAGTGGACTCATCTTCCGTCAAACCCTCAGAAAAGAGACGCTCTGCTATCAGAGGTGCAGTCTCTTTTAATGAAGAACGCGGTAGAGGTCGTAGAAAACCAGGAATCGCTGGGATTCTACAGCCATCTGTTTCTGGTTCCGAAACCAGACGGCTCGTTCCGTCCAGTCATAGATTTGAGCTGGATAAACAAGCTGATCGTCGCTCCGAAGTTTTATATGGAGACGATTCGATCGGTCAGAGCGAGTATTCGGGTGAACGATTATGCAACGAGCATAGATCTCAAAGATGCGTACTTTCACGTCATGGTACATCCGACATTCCGAAAGTATCTACGCTTCGCAGTCCTAGGAGTGGTGTATCAGTTCCGGGCCATGTGCTTCGGATTGAATCTAGCACCCTGGGCTTTCACTCGGGTAATGAACTCGGTAATGATCTACTTCCGAGCTCATTCGTCTGCGGTAACGTCGGCCTACCTGGACGACATTCTTCAGAGGTACGGCAACGAGTTAACGCTTCAGAACGATGTTCAGAATCTTCTTCTATTGCTCCGACGTCTCGGTTTCATAGTAAACGAGGAGAAGTCGGATCTGGTGCCGTCCAAGTCATTCACTCATCTGGGAATGAGCTTCGAGACGCACAACAATCTCGTTCGTCTGCCGTTAACCAGAGCGAAATTAGTCAGTTGTTACGCTCGCTATTGTCTAAATACAGACAAAGTCACAGCGAGAGAATTTATGAGACTGATAGGTCTGTGCGGAGCCGCCGCGGATCTCATTCCGATGGGACGGCTACGCACACGGCCTCTTCAAATTTTCCTGACTCAGAATTGGAGTGTGAAAATTCATTCGCTCGATGTAGACGTTCTCTTGTCAGATCAAGTGAAACAAGAGATTCAGACTTGGGCAAACATTCAGTGGTTAACTCAAGGAGTTCCGCTGCAGTTGCCGGATCCGAGTTTTACCATTATGACGGATGCCAGTCAAACAGGTTGGGGTGCATCATTAATCCCAACGGATTCGAGATGCCAGGGTCTTTGGGATCCTCAATTCCTGTGCAAGCACATAAACATCAAGGAAATGATGTCAATTTGGCTTGCGTTACGTCACTGGATGGACATTATTCACGATGCTCATGTCCAAATCCTATCCGACAATACGACAGTAGTGGCGTATATACGGAATCAGGGAGGCACTCATTCAGTTCCGTTGTTCAATCTAACGGAAAGAATCCTTCTGTTTGCGTTGGAACATCACGTTCTTCTTTCGGTCCGTCACATACCGGGTCGTCTGAATGTGCTAGCAGACTCCCTTTCACGAAAGGGTCGCTTGTTGCCGTCGGAGTGGACTCTCAACAAACAAGTATTCAATCAGATTTGCTACCAATGGGAACGGCCAATGATAGACTTATTTGCGACACATCTCAACAATCAGTTGCAGACGTATGTGTCCCCGTGTCCGGATCCAAGAGCATTTGCAGTAGACGCTCTGTCGATCCCTTGGGACGGAATGATAGGATATGCGTATCCTCCAGCGCCGTTAATTCAACAAGTATTGCTAAAGATAAAACAATCTCAATGCAAGATTCTGTTGGTAGCATCTCTGTCGCCACAGAGACCGTGGATAAATCTACTCAGGTGTCTGTTGTGGGACCTACCGCGGAAGCTCCCTCCACGAGAGGATCTTCTTTGGCAGGGGAAATCGCGCCAACTACATCACGACCCGCAAGGTCTCAACCTTCACGTTTTTCCGTTGTGCGGTCCTTCTTGCATGGCAAGCACTTTACAGGACGAGCAGTGGACGCGATTTCTAACTGTAGGAGGACCTCCTCTTCGCTAAACTATGCGGCTAAGTGGAAGGTTTTCCGTCGTTGGTGTAGGGATCATTCTGTTGATATATTTGATCCCTCTATACCAGACATTGCTAACTTTCTAGTATACTTGTTTGACGAAATCAAACTGCAACCTGTTACTATAAAGGGTTATAGATCTATGTTATCTGATACCTATGCACATCATGATAGTTTACAAATTGGATCTAATGTCTCTTTATCGAAATTGGTTAGAAACTTTTCGATAAATAGACCCAGAACTCTTAGATTAATTCCTAAGTGGAATTTAGCTTGGGTTCTCCTTAAATTGAAGGAAAAGCCATTTGAACCTCTTGGGACAGTAGATTTCAAATTCTTATCTTATAAGACAGCTTTTCTCTTAGCTTTCTCTTCTGCCAGAAGAGTCAGTGAGCTTCATGCACTATCGGTGGATGATTCTCATTATCGTAGTGTTGGGAACACTATCACCTTCACTACTAATGTCGGTTTTTTAGCTAAGAATCAGGCTCCTAATAAATATCCGGAACCTATTGTTATTAAGGCTCTTCCGTCTTCAGACGGGCGTAGGCCTTTACTCTGTCCTGTTAGAGCACTACGTATCTATAAACAGAGATCTCAGTTCATCAGAAAGGGACGGAAACGTTTCTTTCTGTCTTTGATGCCTAATAGAAAGGACATTTCAGTCCATTCTATTGCTAGATGGATTCAGTTAACTATCCGTACTGCGTATGAAGATTTATCTTCTTCTCAGCAGTCTGTGCTTAAGATTTCTGCTCATGAAGTAAGAGCTCTTTCTACTTCCTGGGCTTATGCTAATAGTGTTGCTATTACAGATTTAATGAAGGCTGCTTATTGGTCTCAGCCATCCACATTTACTAATTTTTATCTCAGAAATATTGAGTCCATTTCTGGAGACCTGCATTGTTTAGGTCCGTTATCTGTTGCTCAGAATGTCGTCCACTAAACAGTTGCAACTATAGTTATGCAGGCTTTCTGTTCCGGCAGTGACTCCGTCCGGCTGCCCTCTTCGCTCTGGGCTATTTGACCCAGGGCAAGGGGAAGGGGGGGGGGGGGGGGGGGCGGGTGTTCCCTTAGGTCACCTGCTTTATAGTGAAAAGCAAGGGAATGCCTCCTCCAAGACAGTATTTCTGAGTCACTTCCGGGATGGTTTTAAAGTGTAATATTAATGTTTAATTTCATTCATGTCTTATTTTTAAAGTGTAGCTCGGTGTGAAGCATTTGTATATGTCAAGTGTCAAACGGGCTTTAATATACAATACTCGGACACTTTTAAATGATTATAAAGAGTCTCAATTCTCTGGACTACTTTATTTATTGGCTTGCTTTAAAAATAATTAGTATAAAGGTTATACTGGATGTTAATAGAGAACATGAATGTTATTGTGCTCAATTATTAAGGGTAGTGTATCTTTCTAATTTAAATATTAAATAAGAAAGATACATGTAAAGCCTAATACTCCTTTTCTCCTTAAGGGGTTACCTCTTTATTTTATAATTGAGCTTATTGGATTTTCCTCTATGTCCTAGGCCCTCCAGCCTGTTTACTATTCAGCTAAGTCTGGGTCATTGGTACAGTATAAAAATGTTAAAAAATTTATAGTAATTTATATATTTTTTATACTTACCAATGACCCAGACGGGGATGGCCTTCCCTGAGTTGGGAACTCTTGCCTCCCCGCTGAGTACATAGCGCTGACCAGGCACTGCCAGTAAGAATGATATTTGGCGCCAATTTCGGGACGACTGCGTCACTGCGCATGCGCAGTAGAGTCGTACTATGGAGGTCCTTTAGGACATGATTTCTTTTTGTTTTGGATGCAAATTTTGGGGATTGGGGGGCAAAATTTGTGTTTGGCCCTGGTTTTTGTGGAGTTAGCACCAGCTAAGTCTGGGTCATTGGTAAGTATAAAAAATATATAAATTACTATAAATTTTTTAACTTTTCTCAGATTGTTACCATATCAAGAATTAGCTGCATCACATCAACAATCAGCTGGTGTGGTAACAAAACCACTTAGATCTATTCAGGTTGTTTAAACCTTTACCTTTAGATGGATAGCAGACAACACTTGCAAACAAATTTCTTGAATAAGTAAAAGTTTTTATTTTTTCTCTGTCCCGAAAACACAGCTTATGACCTCTAATGGGAATGAAATCAGTGAACTTGTTGCATTGAGGGATCATATGCAATGTGTTTTGAGACAAAAATTGATCAAATAATAAAATTTTGAGTAGGACTTTTTTTTAATAGTTCTGGCTGGTTTTTGCCATTTCAGTAGGGAAAGGGGAGCATGGTGCTCAGCGGTTATGGTATTGGACTTCAAACCAAAAGCACTGTGTACTAAGGTGTACTGCACATCAATGGTGCACTTGTCTTCAACCATTGCTAACCCTGCTTGTATGGAATTAGCATGTTGGGGAGTCTGACAGTTGCTAGCCATTGCTCAGTGGTTCTCTCTGGGTACTCCGGCTTCCTCTACCCATAAAACTGTCTGACATGAGGTGACCTTGCTGTCAAAAGTGCCAATAAATAACATTCTGTCAAAGGTTAAAATTATTGTTTTAAAGAATTTGAATTTGTCAGTCATTATTTAGTAGACCATGATGATGCTGTTAAATAATTATTTTCTACATCTCCTAAGCTGTGAAATATTTAATTCATAGTCGACTCTATGTTGTCATTGGTGGCTAGCGAACAGAGCCACCAAAGTTAAAGCTTACAAGGTACTGGGTTTTAGAGGTAGTTCAATGAGCTTAGTCACCTGAACCTTTATAGACCTCATGATTTTTCTGTTTTGCTGTACTGTGGCAGGCTACATCATGTGGCTTTGCAGTTGTTTCTAAGCAAGTCTTTGCTCCCTATATAAAAGGTAGAGAGATTTGCTTACAAACAACTTGAGAAGTACATGAACTTCACTTATCCTTCTTCTTCATATATGACCCTGGATGGAAGTTAGGGCTGCAACGGTTCACCGCAGTCTCGGTGCACCACAGTATTTTTCCACGGTACAATACTCGGTTCATTCAGCCTAATATTTTTATACTGTACCAATGACCCAGACTTAGCTGGTGCTAACTCTAAAATATCTGGGACCAAATGCAAATTTTACCCCCCAATCCCCAAAATTTGCATTTAAACTGAAAATTACATGTCCTATATGGTCCTCCATACTTTTACTCCACTGCGCATGCGCAGTGTCAAGAAGGTCTCGAAATTGCCTCCAAAAGTCATTCTTTGTTTGGCCCTCAATTCAGTTACACTTTACTGTTATTTGTGCTTGTAAATCTCAGTTTTAAGATGCCAGACGCATAATTATGAGAGAATTGGTGGATATAGAGTAAATAGAAGGTGGAGAGGAAAAAACAGTGGATACAAATGTTCAGGGCTGTAACTTATAATTTTTTTACGAATTTATTCATGTTACCTATTTTCGAGGCATGGCCTTGTTGTGGTCATTCTTGCTATGAATGTTCCATTGTTTAATCAGTGTTTCCTCTCTCCCCTTTCCTTTATTCCCCCCTAGCTATTCTCCCATGCTTTTGGCTTATTTTTGTAATGTTTATTACTAAAATTTCTTGGGAATTTTGGCTTGGTAACAGAATTATTTTCTGTTTTTTCCCCATGTTACGTCCTCACCCTAGGGGTGTTTAGGCGTTTTGGTCTGCATCTACCATCTGATGTTCTACAGTTTCTTCTCTGGAAGCCTCTGTTTTGCATCAGATAGTGTTTTAATTCGTAACTGATTTCGGGCCATGTTTGTTTCAGTGCCTGGAGTCATGTTGCCGGTTTGTTGACACTTTTGCTTATGTTGACAACTGTTACTTCTGACAGTGATTACTTGTCTTCTGCTTAATTTAGTTCATAGTAAGATACATTAATATTGTCCGTAAGTGTTACATTAATTTTTCAAAATGATTTTAAATTTCTTTTCAACCTACTCACAATTGTTTACAATTGGCTGTAACATAAGTGCAAGCCCTACTTCGGAACTAACTCAAGCTTCTAGAATCTTTTCCAAATGAGTTGGAAAAGTACTAGAGTGCAAAAGCACGAAAAAGATCGAAAAAAGGGTCGAGCGAGACCAGCGCTCGAAATTACAGGTACTCTCTCTGCACACCTCTTGCGTTTACCGAGCGCATGCGCAACAACCATGATGTCAATTCCTTTTATTTCCGCCATTTGTACATGGTCGGAAATTTTTGTGACTCGTGCTACTTTGCTGTTTTTTCTTCGTGAACAACTTATTAAATGTGTTTTCTACATTCTTAGTGTGCAAGTGGATTGTATCCTTTTGTCAAGCTATCAAAATTATTATTGATTCATGTTAATTTTTATCATTATTGCTTGTTTCTTCACACTTCGTCTTGTTTTTTCCCCACGTGTGAACACGACCTTTGTGCTGTTTTTCGTCGGCGGGAAGCTTGATTACATTATTTTCATTAATATAATGTCAAAGACTATTCCTTGTACCTCTTGCTTGCAAGTGAAGCATGTGGACGACTCTCATTCCACATGTGTCACTTGCAACAATATTGCACTCAGGCCCAATCATGTTGTATTTGTGGGATTTGGTCCTCTAAATTCTGGGCTTCTGTTAACAAGGTGGTTCTGTCCAGAGCTAGAACCCCTCATTCTCGGGGTAAGGGTAGCCATGCCGTAGCAGACATTTCTGCTGGTGCACGTGGTGACTCTGTCACACAGGATTCTGATCTGTCTTCTGTGACGAGTTCCTCTGCAACTGTTGACGGTGCTAGTTCAGTGATACCTGACGGGGAGACCGCAGTCTCTTTGTCTTCTGCTGTCACTCTTGAGGAATCTGTTTTCGTAGAGAGCTTCTCCGAGGTCAGCTCGGTGACCCTCTCCGATCTGCCTCCTACACCGTCGACTGTTGCTGAGGAAGTTGTTACTCCAGATCCTATTCTGTCTGATGGTGGCTCTTCCATCTCCTCTGGGGATGGTCTACAGTCTCGGGGGACCGAGGCTGTATCTGCTGGTGTGTCTGTGTGCTCTCAGCCTCCCCTAGCCTCGCGGCGGGGCTGTGAGGATTTGCTGTCTGCTCCGTCTCATCTGGCTAGGTTTGCTCCTAGTCGGTTGAGCCGGTCGGTCGCTTCGGCAGCAATTCCTCGCCCCTCGAGTGAATCGTTTATTGTTCCTCCTTCCCCTGCTAGTGTGCCGCCTAGCAGGATGGTGTTGGGACGTTGACATCCAGGGCCTGCTGATCGGCAGCGGTCAGTGACAGCCCCTGTTAGCTGTCACTCACGGAACCTTCCTCCGGTGATTCCTCACTGTGTTCCGAGTCTGGGTGTTGATCGATGCTTGCCGTCGGTCTCAGAGGATGGGCAGTTGGGGCCGTCTGCCGCGTAGAGGCCAATGACAGGTTCCTGTCATTCTTGGGACAATCCTCCGGTGTCTTCTCACCGTGTCCTAGGTCCAGCTACCGATCGACGTGTGCCGTCGGTCTCTTTAGAGGATTTGCAGGCAGGACCTTCTGTTTCACAGAGGTCAGTGATGGCCCCTGGGCATCACAATCGGGACTATCCTCCGGTTTCTTCTCACCGTGTCCCTATTCTGTCTGCCGATCGACGTTCAACATCGGTCTCTTCTGAGGATTTGGGTTCTTCTACCAGAAGAGTCCATTGGGAGGACACTCCGTCGGGCGATGCTGCTGCGACGGATTCTCAGGGTGACCTGCGTCAGGCCGTTTTGGTGCTCACCCGGTTGCTTTCTGGCAACCCTCAAGTTGGCCTCCCTGTGCCTCCTGAGGCACAACCTCCTTTGGTCGGTCGCCGAGATGTCTTGCCTGGCCCCTTGGATACTGCACAGTATTCACAGGAGGTTTCTGCTGGTCAGCCTGAGTTGGGCTACGTCTCCTCTGCTACGGAGGATGACGAGTATCTTGAAGGTGATGGGCCCCCCTCGTCAGTCTTGGGGCAGGCTTTGGATTTCGTCTTTGGCTTATTGCCGGACGTTCAACCTTCCGACCAGCCTTCTGTGACCGTCTGGCAGCGGTCCACTGTGGAGCACCGTAACCCTGTTGAGCCTTCTAGCTCCGGGGCTTTGCGTACTCTGCAATCTGCTCAGGTTGTTGAGTCCTTCCAGGGCTTAGACGCCAAAATGCATTCTAAGGCCCTCAAGGGTTCCTTCTTTTCTAGAGCTGATGCCTTTCTGCCTCCATTGCGGTTTCGTGTTTATGAGTCCGTCACTCCACCAGTCTTCCAAGGGATGACTACTGTGGATGAGGCTTCTTCTTCCCTCGGGTTGACTAAGCCTGAGTCGGCAGTTCTCCTGATGTCGGTAGTTGAGTCTATGGTGGGCCTGTCCCGAGAGATGCTGGGTATGTTATCTCTCGCGGACCATGTCGTCGCTGCTCTGGCTGAATATTTTCCACCAGGGTAGTTTGATGACGCTCAGGCACCTTTTCGCATTTTGTCACAGGCTCTTATGAACTTGACACACGCTCACGCCTGTAACACGGCTAATTTGGAGCTGGCACGCCGGGATGCGGTGTTGGATTCTTTACCATCCCTTCCTTCTGAGCAACGTGCTGTTCTGAGGCCTGCCTCTTTGGTGGGACCTCAGTTGTTCCATGGTTCCGTGGAAGCTGTTCGTGGCGAAGTTCTTCGTCATTCGAAGGACCAGCTTTTGCTGTGACAGCTTGACCAACCTGCTGCTGCGGGTGGTCATTCCAGGCCCGCCAAGCGTGCTGCTGTGTCTACCTCATCGGCGACGTCGGCTACGCCTCCGGCTCCATCTGCTCCTTCTGCACATAAAAAGCGCCGACGTGTCCAGGCTCGCTGACAGCCTCAGGCAGGAAAGTCTCAGGACTCTGTCACTTCCCGAGGTGGTTTCTCCTCTCGGGGGCCTCGTCGAGGCCGCAAGTGAAGGTTCTCACCTCGATTCGCCTCCAGTCGGGGGAAGGCTGTCGCTGATTTACGACCGTTGGACAGAGATAACGTCAGACTCTTGGGTCCTCGACGTCATTCAATCCAGTCTGCGACTGTCTTTCCATCGGCACCCCAGTTTATCTCGGGTGCCCCTTCCGACTCCTTTCCAATTCTCTGTGTCGGGACCTTCTGGTGCAGGAGATTGACAATCTCCTCTCCAAAGGGGCGATCGAGGTGATCAGGAACACTCTTTCACCAGGGTTTTACTCGAGACTTTTCTTGATGCCGAAAAAAAAACGGCCAATATCGTCCTGTCATCGATCTGAGTATCCTGAATGTGTACATAATAGCTCCTCGTTCCAGTATGGAGACTTTCCAGTCGGTTCGACGTTCAGTTCATCAGGGCGATTTTGCTGCCAGTATCGACCTGAAAGATGCCTACTTCCATGTACCCATTCATCTGGCATCATGGAAATACCTTCGGTTCTCGTTTTGAGATCGAGTTTATCAATTCAAAGCTCTCCCATTCGGTTTGAACCTGGCTCCTTGGGCCTTCACCCGACTGATGTCACATGTGCTTGCTTTACACTGCACTCAGTCGGCTGTGACTTTGTCAGCCTACCTAGACGACATCCTCCAACGGCGCCACGATGCTGCTGTTCTGGAGTTCGATGTCCGGCAGTTTCTTTGCCTGCTAGCGTCGCTGGGTTTCAGAGTCAATCGCGAGAAGTCGGATCTCCTTCCTTCTCAGCGATTCCGTCATTTGGAGATGGATTTCGACACTCTTCACAATGTAGTGTTGGTCCCCCAGGCTCGGTCGACGATTCTTTCTACCTTGACTCGGAACCTGCTTCAATCTTCCTTGGTCTCGGCCAGGACTTTCCTTCGGATGCTGGGCCTTTGCGGTTCGGTGACAGATCTCATTCCGCTCGGTCGCTTGTTTATCCGACCTCTCCAACACTTCCTGTTGGATCATTGGCGTCCGAATGTAGATCTGCTGGACCGGGAACTCACTATTCCTCGGTCTCTGCTTTGTCATCTCCACCCTTGGGCCAATATTCCCTGGCTGACACAGGGTGTTCCGTTGGATCTTCCTTTGGCCGATCGCATCCTTACTGCGGATGCCAGCGATCGGGGCTGGGGTGCGACGTTGGATCCTCTCAGTCTATCTACTCACGGCGTGTGGGACAGCGAGCAGGTGGGCCTTCATATCAACCAGAAGGAGCTCCTTGCTCTTCTGTTGAGTTTTCGGCTTTGGATCCCTCATGTGTCGGACCATATTGTCCTACTTCTTTTGGACAATTCGACAGTAGTGGCCTACAAACGGAATCAAGGAGGCACACATTCGATTCCCATGTATCAGCTGTCTCGGGATCTTCTTCTGTTGGTGCGGGATGTGAACGCTCGGGTGTCCATTCGGCACATTCCCGGGCATCTCAACATCCTAGCAGACTCCCTGTCCCGACACGACAGTGTCCTTCCAACCGAATGGATGCTACATCGGTTGGTGTTTCAGGTGATTTGTCAGGTGATTTGTGAGCAGTGGGACCGTCCTCAGGTTGACCTTTTTGCTACTCGCTGGAATAATCAGGTAGAGACCTTTGTCTCCCCTTGTCCAGATCCTCTGGCATTTGCAGTAGATGCTCTGTCTCTGGACTGGACAGGTTGGATCAGCTGTGCCTTTCCTCCTGCACCGATTCTTCCTCAAGTATTAGCGAAGATTTGTGCTTGCAGTTGCAGGATCATTCTGATCGCACCTCTCCACAGAGGGTGTGGATCAATCTGCTGCGGCCTCTATTGGCTGATCGACCGATTTGTCTACTTCGACGTCACGATCTTCTTTCACAGGGTCGTCCCAGGAAATATCACAACAACCTGGCGAGCCTGTCCCTTCATGCCTGTCTTTTATCAGGTCCAGTCTCCGACGTAGAGGTTTTTCAAGACGATCAGTGGAGTGCATTTCTGCATCGCGGCGACATTCCACTGGCATGACTTATGCTGCCAAGTGGAAGGTTTTCTGCCGCTGGTGTGCAGATCACAATGTGAATTACCGTGATCCGTCAATCGCTCAAATTGCGGATTTTCTGGTATATCTTTTTGACTCCAAGGGCCTCTATCCTATTACGATTAAGGGCTATCAGTCTATGCTGTCTGATACTTTCTCTTATGTGGGAAAGCGGTGCATCGGTCGTAATCTTTTTCTCTCCAAACTCATTCAGCATTTTTCTTTGAAGAGGCCTCGAGTTTTGCATCTTACACCCATGTGGAACTTGGCATGGGTGTTGCACTGTTTGGAGGGGGCGCCATTCGAGCCTTTATCTCAGACTGACATGCGTTTTCTCACCTATAAGACAGCTTTTCTTCTAGCATTTGCTTCTGCTCGGCGAGTCAGTGAGCTTCAGGCGCTATCTGTTGATTCTGCCTTCTTCCGAAATGAGGCTAACAGTGTCACCTTCACTACTGATTGCTCTTTTCTGGCTAAGAATCAACTTCCTGATTCGGTACCTCCTCCCATTTGCATTCGGGCTCTCCCTGTTGTAGATGGCCGGAGGCCTCTTCTTTGTCCTGTTCGTGCGATCAAAACTTACATTACTCACACTCAGTTCATTAGGAGGGGTCGGAAGAGATTCTTTCTGTCTCTCATTCCTAAGAGGCAGTCTATCTCTTCCCATTCTATTTTGAGGTGGATCTGTCTTGCAATCAAGCTGGCTTATTCCCGCTTTTCTGCGTCGGATCTTGTTTTGAGCTGGCTTAATACTCATGAGGTTCGTGCCATTTCTACATCCTGGGCGTTCTCCAATTCTGTTTCGCTCCGGGATGTTCTAAACACGGCTTACTGAAGGAATGCTTCTACCTTCTCCTCCTTTTATCTCTGCCACCTTCTGCAGCAATCTGAGGACCTTTATTCTTTAGGCCCTCTCGTTGCTGCTCAGGCTGTTGTGCACCCTCGTTAAAATTGTTTTTATCGAGGTTGTGCTTTGCTCAGTCTTGTTCTTTTCAGGTGCCTTCTCTCTATCTTCATTACAGGTTTCGTTATTGTTCTCTGCCATCCTTGTTTTTCTTTCTGCTACTCTTGTTGGTATTGGTTATGTGATTCACCTCCTCCTATTGTTTATTCAGCCAATTGTAAACAATTGTGAGTAGGTTGAAAAGAAATTAAAATTTTTTAGTAAATTTTGTTTCTTTACATACCTACCACAATTGTTTACCGGAGGCCCACCCTCCTTGGGGATATCTTTGATATCGATGCCTCCCTGCTATATCACAAACTTCTCGTTGGCGGAAATACGGAATTGACATCACGGTTGTTGCGCATGCGCTCGGTAAACGCAAGAGGTGTGCAGAGAGAGTACCTGTAATTTCGAGTGCTGGTTTCGCTCGACCCTTTTTTCGATCTTTTTAGTGCTTTTTCTCTCTAGTACTTTTCCAACTTGTTTGGAAAAGATTCTAAAAGCTTGAGTTAGTTCCGAAGTAGGGCTTGCCCTTATGTTACAGCCAATTGTAAACAATTGTGGTAGGTATGTTAAGAAACAAAATTTAATAAAAAATTTTAATTTTTGTCCACACTTAGGCTTTTTTGGGATACATTTAGGCTCAGGGTTCCCATTGGGAACTTGGGCTCTTCGGAAAAAAATTAAAAAATTTTTTTTTTCTTTTTGAATAATTTTTTCGCAACGTTATAATGGATTATTTTATTATGTATCTTTGTTTTCAAGGTTTGGTGCGAGTATTATGACTGTTTACTTTTCACTTTGAAAAATTTATTGTTCAATTGTAATGGGAGCAAATCTTCCTCTGATTTCTGTATTAATTATAGTCAACGTACTCACACTAACTCTTGTTCAATGTGTATTAATTGGGATGACAGACGTCGGAGGTGTGTGTCACGGTAGGTTGTTAGTGGGGAGAGAACCATTCGGCCCTCTCTCTGTCGTGTCACTCTAGTTTTTCACTCTCTTCCAGAGGAACAAGAACAGGCTGATGTTTCCGTGATCTCATCCAAGAGTGTGTTTCCGTCGTCACAATGAAGAGCTAGCGGCAAAAGTGCTCATGGATATACGGCAATTGTCTAAGAGGCCCCTAGTAAGGTCGACAGCGTTGACGTCAAAGTCCACTAGCTCGCCGGTGTCGCCCCCATTTACCGAATGGGTCAGCGCCCGAGTTCGTCCGTTGCGGTCCAGGAAGGAATTTCGGGTGTTATAATAAAACATATAAACTATAAACATACCATGTGCACACCCAGTGATGATGGAACAGAGGATAGTACGGATGAAGCCTGTTAGTCCAGTTCGTAGCTCATCCAGGTCCATCCGGACCGCAAGTGAGAGAGGCCCCCTCTCTCTTACATCAACATCTGCACCGCGATGTTGTATGTTCGTTTGATAGTCGGAGCATACGTCTACTCCTCCTGCTCGGGACTCTCCGTCGCATAGACAGTCTGACGTGGCTGTTCCGTTGGCTTCCTCATCCACATGTCTGCACACACGACCGCTCCTTGGCTTTGTGACCACAGATTCCGGAGGACGTTCATATGATATAGGCAGGAAGGAACGTTCCGGGATCTCCTGCTTCGCTGTCCAGGGATTCCATGTCAACCAGGTCACTCCATCCGCTTGCCAAGGATATGAGGCCTTTCCAGTTGAGACGTTCGCATATTATATAAATGCAGGAATGAATGTCCCTGGAGTTTCCAGCGGCTATTTACGTAAGACCGCGGCTCCACAGGTCTCTTTGACGATCAAGAACAGAGTTTAAATTAATCAGTTGTTATGCTCACTATTGTCTTCTAAAGGCAAGGTCTCAGCGAGAGATCTCATGAGACTGATACGCTTATGTGGAACTGCCGCGATTTTATTCCGATGGGGCGGTTACGCATTGGTCCTCTTCAATTTCTTTTAATTCAGAATTGGAGGGTAAGGATTCTTTCGCTTGATACGGACATCTTCTTGTCAAATTAAGTGAATAAGAGTTTCAGACTTGGGCAAGTTTTCAGTGCTTAACTCAGGTAGTTCCACTGCAATTGCTGGATCCGAGCTTTACAGTTTTGACAGATGCCAGTCAGACACATTGGGTCATTTCATTGAGCCCAACGGATTTGAAGTGCCAGGGTCTTTTGATTCTGTAGTTCCATATCAAGCCCTCAAACATCAAGGATGATGTCATTTTGGCTTGTGCTACGTTATTGGATAACGTTATTCAGAATGCTCATATGCTAATTCTCTCTGACAACTCGGCGGTATTAGCGTATTTTTGGAATTATAGAGGCACTAATTCCATCCTGTTATTCATGTTAACAGAATGAATCTTTCAGTTGGTACTAGAACATCAAGTTCTCTTATCGGTCCGTCATTTTCCGGGTCGTCTGAACGTATTAGCGGACTCCCTTCACGGAGGGGCCGTTGTTGTCGCCAGAATGGGCTTTCAACAAACGAGGATTCAATCAGATTGCTACCAAGGAGAGCGGTCTATGATCGACTTATTCGTGACGCATCTCAACAATCAGTTGCAGACGTATGTGTCTATGTTTGGATCTTCAAGCGTTTGCTGTAAACGCCCTATTGATCTTGTGAGACGGAATAATAAGATATGCATATCTTCCAGCGTTGTTGATTCAGCAGATATTGCTCTAGTGTAATTTTTTCAATGCAAATTCTGTTGGTAGCTTCTCTAGCTCCACAAAGACTGTGGACAAATTTACTTAGGCGTCTATTGTGGGACATGCCGTGGTAGCTTCCTCCACATTTCGGTCCATTCAATGGCCAGATGGATTCAATTTACTATCAGTACTGCTTATGATAATATCTTCAATCAGCAGTCTGTGCTTTAGTTTTAAGCTCATGAAGTAAGAGTTCTTCTACATCATGGGCTTAAGCTAATAATGTTGCTATTACAGATCTAATGAGGGCTGCATATTGGTCTTAGCCCTCCATTTTCACGATTTTGTATCTGAGAATATTGAGTCCTTTTCTGCAGATCTACATTTTTTAGGTCCGTTATTTTTTACTCGAAATGTCGTCTACTAAACAGTGGCAACTATGTGTGTATAGGCTTTCGGTTCCGGCAGTGACACTGTCCTGCTGCCCTCTTTGCTCTGGAGTATTTGATCCAGGGCAAGGGAAAGAGGGGGGGGCGGGCAGATTTTCCCTTAGGTCACCTGCTTTATAGTGTAAAGCAAGGGAATACCTCCCTTGGAGTCAGTAATTCCGAGTCGGTTCTGAGATGATTTTTAGGGTAAAGCCTGTGTTTACTCATCTGTGTAATAATTTTTAAGTATTGATTGGTGTGAAACATTTGTATATATTACGTGATTAATTGGACGTTAATATACAATACTTGAATACTTTTAAATGAGTATATAGAGTCTCATTTATCTAGACTCCCGTATTTATTGGCTTTCTTTATTAAAAAATATTAGTATAAAGGGTTATACTGGATGTTTATAGAGATCATTGATGTTATTGTGCTCTATTACAGAATAGTGTTGTGTCTTTCTTTTTTGATACAAATAAGAAAGATACATGTAAGCCTATCTCTCCTTTTCTCCTTACGGGAATAGGTCTGATATGGGTAATTGAGTCTATTGGATTTTCCTTATGTCCTAGGCCCTCCAACCTTTTTACTATTCAGCTAAGTCTGGGTCATTGGTACAGTATAAAAATGTTAAAAAATTTATAGTAATTTATATACTTTTTATACTTACCAATGACCCAGATGGGGATGGCCCTCCCATGAGTTGGGAACTCATACCTCCCCGCTGAGTACATAACGCTTACCAGGCACTGGTTGTAAGAATGACTTCTGGCGGCAATTTCGAGACCTCCTTGACACTGCGCATGCGCAGTGGAGTAAACGTATGGAGGACCATATAGGACATGTAATTTTCGGTTTTAGAGGCAACTTTTGGGGATTGGGGGGTAAAATTTGCGTTTGGCCCTAGATAGTTTAGAGTTAGCACCAGCTAAGTCTGGGTCATTGGTAAATATAAAAAAATATATAAATTACTATAAATTTTTTAACTTTCGGTACGCTCACGACACAGCGGTCACAGCAGGAAAATTCCGACACCACCAAAAGAGGGGCCATGAAGTCGGATATGATTTTCAAGGAAACTCTCCGCAGGATCAAACTGTTCTCCCTTTCCCTCTCTCTGAAAAATAGAAGGGGCTTGCCCCTATGCCCCCCCCCCCCCCCACACCCTTTCCCCAACCATCCCACACATATAGACAAACACATTTAGTAACTCACCCGATTGTACGGACCTGGAATCATCAAAATTTATTGGGAAATTGGGGCATATAATCTTGATGGATAATATTTGTAATAGTTGGTGAGGTCAGTATTTAAATAGAAAAAAACTTTATACATACGATTTCAAACATTCATTTTAAAAATTTAACTTATTCAAATCACTTGACAATAAAAGTAAGTGTGGAATTTCAAGTCCATGAAACAATCGGATGTGATGGAGTCTTCCATGAAGTTGGTGCAGTTCAGACAAACGATAAATATGTTCAATATTCATGACCATGTTGATCATGTGATTCAGGGATACGTTTCTATTGGTTTGTGACAAACAACACTCATTTTCATATTGATGTCAGACACTTAGCACGTGGTCAACCATGTATTTTTCTGTCCTGTTTTGCCAAGTCAAGAGTGCATATTTCTACATCAGCTTAACGGGCTGTCCGGCTGCAACATTTCAGCTTTAATTTACCAAATATGCGGTGCATAGAAGCATGCTGTTAGTTTTAATGGATGGCTGTTGGGAAATGGGTCTGTATGAAAATTTGTAAGTGTCGACACAAGCAAACAGTTTGCAAACATAAAAGAACAGCATGTCGTGCATCTATAAATAACTGACTTGCCATCACTTGAGCTTTGGGTAATTCCAAATGTGTGTCAGGAGAAGTAAGACGATTATTTATTGGCTGATTCTTCAACAATTCGCCAAGGCACTTTATCCTGGATGCCTACATAGGGGCACGATGACACCATGTGCCAAGTCATACTGCACATCGATGGAGCACATGCCTTCAACCACTGTAACCCTACTTGAGCGGAGCTTGATCAGAGTTAGAATGTTGAGGAGCTGACAGTTGCTCGTTGATGCTCGGTAGTTCTCTCCGGGTACTCTGGCTTCCTCCACCCATAAAACTGTCACGGTTACGATTATCCATTGTGCGTAAGTATGTGACCTTAAACACTAATAAATAAATAAATATGACACTGGATCAGTCGGGTAGTCATATTTTTATAGTGTAACCAATGATCCAGACTTAGCTGGTGCTAACCCCAAAATATCTAGGGTCAAACACAAATTTTGCCCCTCAATCCCCCAAATTTGCATGCAAAACCAAAAATTAGAAGCCCTATCTGGCCCTCCATATATTTTACCCTCCGCACATGTGCAGATGCCAGGAAGTCACCAAATCCGGCGCCCATAAATCATTCTTTGTTTGGCCCTTGTCAGATAACAACAAACTGACATTTGTGCTTTTAAATCTCAATTAATAATGATGCCAGAGACAAATCAGTGGTTAAATTGGTGGATCCAAGGACAGAACTGGATGAAGGAAGGAAGAAACGGTGGTTTGAAACGTTCAGGGCTGTAATTTTATAATGTTTATAAAAATTAGTTCATGTTCCCTAATTTTGGGACATGAGCCTGACATTATCACTGATTGATTATGATCTATCCACTGTTTATTTAGTATTCCTTTCCTACCTTCTCTTGATCCCCCCAATTAAGCTCCCAAACGTTTTGGCTTGTTTTAATGAAATTTTGTTTATAAAATTTATTGGGAGTTTTACGTATTATACAGAAGATTATTCTGTACATCCCCAGGGTTATGTCCTCACCCTTAGGGTGTTTGGGCATTTTGGTCATGCATCATACATCCAGTGTATCGTTTTTTCTTCTGAGGAAAATCTTACTTTACATTGGATAGTCTTGTTTCTGTTACTGACTTCGGGCCGTGTTGCCTGGGGTCGTGATTCCAGTTTTTTGTTTACATTTACATTACTCTAGGTAGTTTTCTATTTTTGTTTAGGAACGACAGTTGTAAGCAACATTAAGTATTCTGATAGTGTGGTAGTTAATTTATCAACAGATTTTTATAATTTTGTCCACACTTAGGCTTTTTTGGGCTCATCGTTCCCTTTGGGAACTTGGCCTCTTATATAAGAAAAAAATTTTCAAAAATTTTTATTTTATTTTGGAAAGAGTTTTTCTTTTGGATGTATTTATTTCATCGATTTTATTTTAATGTTATCTTATGTTATATGTGGATTTGGTGGTGGTACAATGACATATGTTAGAATTTAGGTAATAATATTTATCTAATAGTAAGGCAAATAGAGGAAGCCTTTCCTCTATTTACAGGGTCATTGTAATGAGTTTAGTTGATGTACTACCACTAATTCTACTCCATGTGCCAGATTTGATAATCTGGATGACGGGAATCATAGTTTGTGTTAGGCGAGTGGACACTATCGGTCCTATCACAGCGAGGGGACACTACTGGTCCTTTCTTCAAAATATCACTATTTATTTATTGGTGTTTAAGGTCACATATTTATGCACAATGGCTAATCATGACCGCGACAGTTTTACTGGTGGAGGAAGCCGGAGTACCCGGAGAGAACCACCGAGCAACGACGAGCAGCTGCCAGCTCCCCAACATCGTAACTCCGCACTGTAGCACAGGCAGGGTTAGATTGGTTGAAGACATGCGCACCATCGACATGCAGTACGCCTTAGTACATGGCGTCATCGTGCCCCCACGTGGGCAATGGAGATGAAGTGTCTTGCCCAAGGACACAACGCGGTTGCCGCGGGTGGGATTCGAACCGAGGACCTCTCGGCTTGCAGCCTGCACCTCTACCTACTGAGCCACCGCGCTCCCCTCAAAATATCACTATAGTTTTTTTAGTTTCTATTTACAGAGGAACAAGAACATGGTGTGGTTTTGTGACGCCGTCAGGGAGTGTGCTTCCATCGTCGCATTATACTATAAGAGCTACCTGAAAAGTGCTCAATGATATTAGACAAGGGCTAGGCTTCAAACAAGTTTACGTCCCTTGTCTACAGCTAGCTCAACCGGCAGATCTATCACAACATAAAATATGGGTGGTGTGATGCTGGGTATGTCCATAGCGGCTGAGAAGAGCAATAAGGGTGTAGCGAGCACTATAAAAATATGAACATGCTCACCCTGCGACGACGGAAAGGAGGAAGCATGGGAAGGAGGTAGTAGACAAGTTCTGAGGTATGCTCGTCCATGTCTTCTGTGATCACGACCAAGAGAGAGGCCCCTCTCTCTTATAACAACATCTGGGGTCAGAGGTTGTTGGTAGGAACTTGTGTCAGTTGGTACTTACATCCACGGGACGCTCCTTCAATAGACTGCAGGGGTCGGTTAGTCTTATAGCTTCCTCTATGTTCGAAAAGCACACACGACCGCAGTCCGTTGTCACCAGCTAGCGCGACCAGTGAAGTGGTTACTCAGGTCTCTGAGAACTGTGACGCAGGGTGTATACGATCTGGGCTAGGAGATGATATAGGGTGGAGCGAACACCATGATATGCAACCATGCTCACCCAGCGACGACGGAAGGAGGAAACCGGCAAGTTCTGAGGTACGCTCGTCTAGGTCACCCAGGACCGTGAGCAAGAGAGAGGCCTCTCTCTCTACAGCATCATCTGGGAACAGATGTTGTTGGTAGGAACTTGCATCAGTCGGAGTATACGTCCATAATAGGCAGCCGAGTCGGCTAGTCTTATGGTTTCCTCTACATAACAGACAAAGTGGTGATCTTTATATTGCACAGAGCTATAAACCGCGATGAGTGGTTTCAGTTTCCTGACGCCTGTGAAATGGTTAAGATTGATTATGAGGACCGGGACACCGGATGTGTCGCATGTGCATTGTATTCAGAGCTAGCGGAAGAGTTCTCAATGATATTAGACAAGGGCTAGACTTCAAAAGAGGTTCATGTCCCTTGGCTCCAGCTAGCTCAACTGGCAGATCTATCACGTAGTCTAGTGGTGTGATGCCGGGTATGTCCGTAGCGGTCCAGAGAGAATAAGGGTGTAGAGAGCACTATTAATCGAATCATGCTCACCCTGTGTTGAGGGAAGGAAGAAGCCGGCAAGTTCTGAGGTACGCTCGGTTAGGTCCTCCCGGACCGCGAGCAAGAGGGATACCCCTCTCTCTCTTTTAGCAACATCTGGAGCCGGGTGTTGTTGGCAGAACCATGCGTCAGTCAGAGCTTACGTACATAGCTATTGTCCGGTACGCTTAGTTCAATTCTTAGCCGGGAATGGCTACAATTTTGCTTCTTTAGCATCTACCAAGCACTCCCAACCGCACCTTGGCTAAGTGACTCAGGATTTCTAGTCAGCATCATCAAAAGGTCTGTCTTTTGTGAAGAAAGTCACACCATCTAGTAGCCAAGGAAATGAGGCTTCATTCATCAGGTCGTCCACAGTAATAGCTATCTTGGACACCCTGTCCCAGGAGCAGCCGGCGAACAGGCTATTCATGATCGCTGCTCCTCAGGCCGCCATAACAGACTTGCTGTTGCAATTGTGCAGCCAATCGCAGTATTCCTGCTAAGGCAGAAGCACTCAACGTCAGTCTCAAAACTTGAGCTGTTGAATGGTGCTTAATCGGTCCAGTCATCTGCCTGTTCAGATGCTGGTGACTGTGATTCTAACTGATTTAGACGAATGATGAAAGGATAACTTTTCCTTCTGGAACAACTCTTGGATGATATAGATACTACACATTATTGTTTCTTTGAACTTGTTCCAGTGAATCACAATGCTGCAAGTAATTATGAGAAACTGCTAGCGTAGTTTGACTCTGACTTCATCCGGATAAAGAGCAGGGTAATAAGATCTCTTTCTGGTTAAGTCCATATGGGTGTCTCAGGTCTTCGATTGTATAGACGACACCATATTTAACTTCCTGTGGGAAAAAGTAATTCAGTTTCTTATCTTCTTTCTCTGTATTTTTAATCATTTGTGTTAGTTCACATACTTTAAAAAACATCAGGGGAAAATGCGTTGAGAGTTCTCTGCATTGAATGAGCAGGCTAAGATCTGAGTTGTAGCCTTACCTTCATCATTTAGCTGTTCGCTCGGACACAATTGAGAAGATAATTTCTTTTTCAGAGCGAATTTAGTCTCATGGTCTTATGTACTTCAATTTAAATACTGTGACGCAATGTCTATATGGAAAGGAATTTTGTGGTCATTTGTACTTTTTAAAATTCTTTTCAGACCTATTATATATATATCTCTGTCTTAACAAATGTTAAGTAGGAGTTATTCTGATGTGACGAAGCCTTGTGCCTTCATATTTAACATTTGACTAGGTGGAAAACTTGCTATAGGTCGCTTCAGTTTCCCACTCTAGTCTTTAATGGTAAGCTTTCATTAATGTAGGATTAAGCTACAAGAAAGCATCAAAACTCGACTTTTTAAGTTGGGGTCTAATCGACCACACCAACAGAAGGAGTAGGAGAGGTTGTCCTAGACTCAGTTCGCCCATAATGGCTCATGGCGAAGATATAGGTATCTCTCCTATATATTTCTTTAGGATTGTCTATACAGCCACTTGGATAGGGGGGTTTTAATCTGTTTGAGTTACTGATCAGACTCCCCTGAGCCAGTGGCTTGAGGCTCTTATAGAGCTCGGTTTGATCGATTTGACTGGAAGTGGATAATTTGGTTATTTATGATTATCTCTCAGTCGAAAAGTGAGCGTTCGGCAATTGTAGCGAGTATAGTTCTTTAGATCACTTGTATTGTGGACTAGATAATGTCTCATGGGATTAATGATAGGATACACGTATCCCACAATTCATTTTCATATGGCTGGTTCATCTGTTGTTTTACAGAGCGATTTAGCCAGCTGTTTGGCTCGCTTTTATCTATTATCTGACGCATTAACAGCGAATGTGTTATGCACTGGATGGAGTTGTGTGCAGCGGCTTTGAATGTTATTTTGATGGGTCGCTTACACACATGCCCACTCCAGTTATTAAAGGGAGTGGTAGACGTTTTCTCTCTAGACCTGTTTTGTTTTAGAGAATCTTTTAACATAAGGTCAAGTTTGGGCATATATTAACGGTTTTCTCAATTATTTCGGATGTGAGTTCATATATTGCGTTACATTCCGGAGTCTGAGGGTCTCTCTATGCAGAGATCTTGGGACCCTTGGTTCTTGGAGTCCACATGTTCAGAAATGATGTCTCATTGTTTACGCTACATCATTCAATTAATATTATATCCGACCATGTATTTATAGATGCAAGAGAAGAAATGCTTCTTTTGTCATTATTTTCCAATAGAAGGGACGTTTATGTTCATTCTGTTGTTAAATAAGTCAGTTCGCTATTCGTACTGCTTTGGTTGTTTTATCTTCCAATCAGCAGTCAGTGCTTAAGATTTCAGCGCATGAAGTAAGCGTTGGCCACATCTTGCACTTATTCTAACTGTATGGCTATTACATGATCTTATATGGGATCACTTCAGGATAGTTAAGTTTACGGTGCACAGGAATAATAGTTTCCATTATTTGTGTCGCTGGTATAAGGCATTTGAGTGCTTACATTTGACACTCAACATAGTCATTTAGTGGTTTTTAGATGATTACAGGCTGGCAATGTGTGATTACACTATCTCTTTGGTGAACCTTGAAATTATTATATATTTCGAGGGCGGTCTGTGTTGGAGCCGGTCAATTCATCCATTTCTAGATCCTGGTCTCTATTTTGTCGGTTCTCAAATCGCATATTCTCATGTGTTTATAGTTGTAGATACCAAATAGTACACGTTGGAGAGTGTTTTTTACTGGATTTAATATTACAGAGGCCTCCTGCGAATGATCTTGAAGCGTGTTTTTTCTGCAGAGATTATTCATCTTATCCTGCTTTTGTATGTAAATGTTATATTTTATTTTTCACTGATTTCGTCTTACCTGTATACGGCATCTGCAGTGCATATTTTGTAGTGGATAATGTTATTTACAAAAATCATCGCTATAGCCTTGGCTTGTGAAGTGGCATTAAGCACCATTTATTATTCATGAATTAATTTTTGAGTGCCTGATCGATATTTATTTATATCGTTTCTGGGTTCTGCTTATTGATTCCAGAGCTCTCCCCTCTTTCTTTTGAAGATATGTTAAAAAAAAGTGGGGGGGGGGGGGCATTTTGTCCACTTCGCTGTCTCTGTCTTATGGGGTATGTAACTGTTAAGGAAGCTGTTTTGTCTGTACTATGTTCGGCGATCAGCTGCAGTATTATTGTGTGGCGTATTTTCTCTCATTCTCAATATGCCATTCTAATTTTTAGGGCTTAGTCCAGACTAGTCTTAAAAATTGTTTATTTGTTACATCCTAGTTAACATGATATCATGCTTAGATTTAGGATTTACATAATTGGGATCCATATTAGGTTATGTCTCTTCCATTATGGTATTAAGAGACATACATGTAAATTCTAATTTCTTCATCATGGATTGAAGGATTTGATCTATGTTGTTCTACTATTTTGGAAGTTCTAGGCCTTCCACCGTTTTACGATTCAGCTGAGTCTGGGTCATTGGTTACAGTATAAAAATATGAAAAAATTTATAGTAATTTATATATTTTTTATACTTACCAATGACCCAGACGGGAATGGCCCTCCCATGAGTGGCCTAGACTAGCTGGTGCTAACTCAAAGTTATCAAGGGTCAAACACAAATTTTGAAACCCCCCAATCTCCCTAATTTGCTTGCAAAACCAAAAATTAAAAGTCCTATCTGGTCCTCCATACATTTACTCTTCGCACATGCACAGCCGTCAGGAAGAAACCGGAATTGGTGCAAACATCATTCTTTGTTTTGCCCTAAAGTCAGCAACAATGAACTGACATCTGTGCTTTAAAATCTCCTTTTTTGAAGATGCCAGACACAAATCAATGCAAGAATTGGTGGATACAAGGCTGTTATTGGATGAAGGAAGTGTTCAACTGTGGTTTTAGATGTTCAGGGCTGCAACTTTATAATATTTATAAAATTATTTTATGTTTCCCAATTTTAGGACATACGCCTGACATCATCATTTTTGTTAATGATTATTCCACTGTTTGTTAAGTATTCCTTCCCTATCCTTCAATGCACCTTTCCTGTTAACCCTTTACCCAATGCAGACAATTTCAAAATTTATTATTTTAAATAGCATTTTTTAAATTTTTTCAAAAAATTTCTTCAAAACCATATCATGTGACCCCTCTTTGGAACGAGCTTAACGAGCTCGTTCCAAAGAGGGGTCACATAATATGGTTTTGTTGAAATTTTTCGAAAAATAATATTTTTTTCAGCTGCTGAATTTGCATATTATGCAGGCAATTCGTTGGGTAAAGGGTTAAACTCTTAAGCTTTTTAGCTATTTTTTATTGAAATCTTTTATTAAATTTCTTGGGAGTTTAACATGTATTACAGAATATTTATTCTGTTTTTCCCCAGGGTTACGTCCTCACCCTTGGGATGTTAGGCCATTTAGTCTTGAATCTTCTCTCCAATGTATCGTTTTTTCTTCGCATGAAGCTCTAGCTTTGCATCTGGTAGCATTTAAATTGGTTCTGACTTTGGGCCTTTTTGTGTGCCTGATGTCTTGTTTACATTGACGTTGTTTACATTGGTGACATCCTCATACATAGCTAGTTTTTAGCTCACCTGACTGAAAGTCAGGGTGAGCTTTTCTTATCACTCTTTGTCTGTCGTCCGTCCGTCCGTCATCTGTCGTCTGTCGTCCTGCGTGAAGGTGGTGTTTGAGCCTCTTTCTCCTAAACCACTGGCCACATTTTAATTAAATTTCATGTAAGTAGTGGTTATATAGGGGCATTTTGATTTTTATGCAAATTAGGTTTCGGCTCATATTGAGCAGAGGGGTGTGGAAAAAATGGCCAAATTTTTTGAAACTCTTCTAATGAACCACCAGTAGCAGAGACTTGATATATGGTATACAGAGTCCTTTTGAGGTTTAGAATCAAGTTTGTTCAAGAGAAGTTTGTTGCGCATTATTTGCCTTCGTTATGGGAGGGGCAAAAATTTTGGCCACGCCTAGACTTTCTATTTTCCGAACTGTGAGATCGATTTGAACCAAATTTGATATGAGATGATAGTGGGTCATAAGTAGTTGATTGATGCAATAAATTTTTTTCTCATTGCCCCGTGGGAACCTCGGGAGCTAAAAATAGGAAAAACCTTAAAACTGCCGTATCTCCAAAACTACACGGCACAGAGAATTCTTATATTGTATAAAGCTTACTTTTATCCAGTAGAATAGAGTGATTTAAAAAAATCCCTATCGGTTTGATCACAAAGTACTTTTTTCAGGACTTAGAAAAGGTGCTGAGTCAGCACTTTATAACACTGTAGGCAATGGGAAAAAGATTAAAAAATCTTCTTCTCCAGATCCAGCAGGCAGAATCTTTTGATATTTGGTATGCAACATTGTGGGGTGGATCTGATTCAAGTTTGTTCAAATTGGCCCTCTGGATTCATATTTGGGCTCACTATAGAAGCCTGAATTCGAACTTAGTGCATTTCAGGCAAATTTCTTAAAAAATCTTCTTCTCCAGATCCAGCAGGCAGAATCTTTTGATATTTGGTATGCAACATTGTCGGGTGGATCTGATTCAAGTTTCTTCAAATCGGACCCCTGGGTTTATATTTGCGCTCAGTATAGGAGCCCAAATTTGAACTTAGTGCATTTCAGGCAAATTTCTTTGAAAATCTTCTTCTCAAGATCCAGCAGGCAGAATCTTTTGATGTTGGGTATGCACCATGCTTAGGGGGAGGGGTATGATTCAAGTTTGTTCAAGCCATGTCTCTAGGTCAATATTTGGACTCACTGTGGGAGCTCAAATTGTAACTTAGTTCAAAATGAGGAATTTTCTTAAAAAATATTCTTCTTCAGATCCAGCAGTCGGAATGTTTTAATATTGGGTGTGCAACATCCTTGGGGGGGGGGGGGGGGGGGGGGGGGGGGGGAATTCAAGTTTGTTAAAGCCAAGTTCCTGGGTTCATATATGGGCTCCCTATGGGAGCCCGAATTATAACTTAGTTCAGTATGAGGAATATTCTTTAAAAATCTTCTTTTTTTTATATCCACTGGTCAGAATCTTTGGTTATTTGGTATTAGCTTTTCTTAGGAGGAGCAGATGCAACTTGTTGAAATCAATTCTGTGGGTTGATATTTAGGCTACCATGTCAGGTGAGCACCATCAAGGCCCCCTCGGGCCTCTTGTTTTATATTCTATTACTGTAGAATTACTGTAGGATACATGGATTATTATTCAGGTAGTGTAGCTCAGAAAATTTGGATTTTGTCCACACTTAGGCTCTATCAGTATGCCCTTGGGCTCTTAATGTTCCTTTGGGATCTTAGGCTTTTTTTTCAAAAAAATTTTGTTTCCAGAAAATATTTTGAATTTAATTTTGGTTGTTATTATTTATGTATCTTAATTAAATATATATTTTGTTGTGGAGTTTGGAGGACTTTAGTCGATCACTCCTGTGGACTCGTGTCATTCTTATGTTCACTGGGATGACTGATGTTGGAGTCGGGTGTTGCTGTACATTGTTTGCGGGGAGGTTCCTCTCACCGTGTTATAATTCATTTTGTCAGTTTCTATTTCAGAGGAACATGAACATGGTGATGATATTCTGACACCCATCCAAGTGTGCTACCATCGTCGCGCTCCATTGAGCATATAGAGCTAACTGCAGTGCTCATTATTGCAAGAGTTAGGGCCTTTTGTTAAGGGTTTTAATCTCTTGCAAGCAGCTAGCTTTACCGGTGAAGCGGTACTCCACCCCTGGGGTCTGTGACGCTGGGTAAGTCAGGTTGTGGTCGAAAGAAGTGGATGTGGGTAGAGCGAGCACTTTAATATAAATAGCTCACCCAACAACGACGGAAATAGGGAAGAAGTCAGCATGTTCATCTACTCCGCAAGGTCTGATAGACAGCGAGCGGAGAGGCCCCTCTCTAATCTAGCAACATCTGGGGCCAAATGTTGTTTTGAGAAACTTGCTCAAGCCGGAGCATATGTCCACCCTCCACTCAAGACACTCTGTTTAGTCTGCAGCCTGATTTAGTTACCCCGAATCAGACTGTTGCGATGACAAGAGCGAAACCACTGGCGTCGTTGGATGCAGACATTATCCAGACAATGGAGGAAGTCCTTTCTTTTCCGGTTCAGTCTAGGCAGGTGTCGCAGGACTTTGGCCATATAGACCACGCCATATTTATCCTCTCGAATGCAAGGAAGAAGTCAGTTTCTTATCTTCATCTTCCATATACATACCGGTTTTTGGACCACGTTCATTTAAAAATGGTCGGGGAAGATGTTCATAGAGTTCCTCTGTGTTTGGATGAGCGGCCGGGGATCTAGAGGTAGCCTTACCTGTACCATTCACTATTCTCTCAGACAGAATTGAGACGGAAATTTCTTCAAATAGAGCAAATTTGGACGTTATGTCTTACGCCGATCACCTTACAAGAGCTATGGTGCAACGTCTCAATTGAAAGGAATTTGAAGACGTTTGTACCTCTCTTAGGGTTATTTTCAGGCCAATTATGTATACCACATATAACTCCACCCTAACAGTGGTTAATCTGGAGTTAATCAGACGTGATGCTGCCCTTGTGATGCTGCCAAGGTGAAAAGCTCTCTCCGAGTCGCTTCGGTCTCTGGACATATTATTTTCACCAACTAGCTTTCGTTAGTCTATGAACAGGCTACTAAGAAAGTGTCTATGCTCTGCTTTTGAAGTCGGCGTATCAACGACCTGCTTCAGCAGACAAGAGTAAAGGAGGTTGTTCCAGACAAAAATCGTCAAAAGGAAACGCCTCACGAGGGTACAAGAAACCCTCTTATTATTACTCTGGAGGTCATCAGTACAGCAACTTGGGAAAGGGGCGTAGATCTGATCAGGACTATTGGTCAGACACCCCTAGGCCGACGAGACGAGGTTCTTTGTGGGGAGGACTTGGTTTCTCCTCCCATAAGCCTCGCAGGTCATACAGGTGATGGTTAAGACCTCTATTGCCGGCCAGTTGGCAGAAGGTTATCAAGCTCCGCAAGAAACTGGATAACAGTCACGGAAGATTAGTGAGTGAGAAGTGTAGTCTCGGATGGCTTATGGCTATCATTCCGAGCGAAACCCCCACTAACTTGTTGTCCACTTGGACAAATCTTCCATCAGATCCTTGCATAATAGAGTTTCTCCTAGTGGAGGTACAGGCTCTCTTATCAAAGGAAGCAGTAGAGGTCATCGAGAATCAGGATTCTCAAGGCTTTTACAGTCACCTGTTCCTCGTACCGAAGCTAGACGGCTCGTTCTGACTGGTAATAGACTTGAGCTGGATAAACAAGCTTATCGTGGCTCCAAAATTCTATATTGAGACCATTCGGTCGGTAAGGGCAAGCATTCGAGTGAACGACTATGTGGCAAGCATAGATCTAAAGGATGCATCCTTTCATGTCCTGGTACATCCGGCATTCAAAAAGTACCTGCGGTTCGCCATACAAGGGAAGGTATATCAGTTCAGAACAATGTGCTTTGCTCTGAACCTGGCTCTCTGGGCATTCACTCTCATAATGAACTCGGTAATGTCATACTTCCGAGCTCATTCGTCTGCGGTAACGTCGGCTTACTTGGACGACCTTCTACAGAGATACGGCAACAGAATTATTTTTCAGAACGATGTTCAGAGTCTGCTTCTATTACTCCGATGTTTTGGTTTCATTGTAAACGAGAAATAGTTGGATCTAGCTTCGTCCAAGTCATCTATTCACTTGGGTCTTCAAAGCTTTGAGACTCACAACAATCTGGTTCGTCTGCCGTTACCCAGAGCGAAATTAGTCAGTTGTTATGCTGGCTTTTGTCTACACTCAGACACATTAACAGCAAGGGAATTCATGCGACTGTTGGAGCTGTGTGGAGCAGCTGTGGGTCTCATTCTGATGGGCTGTCTACGCGCACGTCCCCTCTAGATATTCTTTACTCAGAACTGGAGTGTGAAGACGCTTTCGCTCGAACCAGTATTGTTTTAATGGACCTAGTAAAACAAAGGGTTCAGATTTGGGCAGATATTCAGTGCTTAACTCAGGGAGTTCTGCTGCAACTGCCAAATCTGGCTTTCACGAATATGATGGATGTGAGTCAGATGGGTTGGGGCGTGACCCTAAGTCCCGCAGACTTGAAGTGTCAGGGTCTTTGAGACCCTCGGTTCCAGGAGAAACACATAAACATCAGAGATGGTGTCAATATGGCTAGCGCTACAACATTGGATTCACATAATAGCGGACGTCCCTGTTCAGATTTTGTTGGACAACTCGACAGTAGTAGCATACATCGGGAACCAGGGCATCACCCATTCATTTCTGTTATGCCAACTAACGGAGAAGTTTCTCCTTTTTGTTCAGCTTTCTGTCCATCATATACTGGGACACCTTAACGTACTAGCAGACTCGCTCTCTCAGAATGGTCACCTGTTGCAATCGGAGTGGACGCTCAACAAGCGAGTATTCGGGCAGATTTGCTACCAGTGGGATCACCCCATGATAGATCTGTTTGCGGCGCACCAGGACAATCAGTTACCGACGTACGTGTCTCCATGCCCAGACCATCGAGCGTACGCAGTAGACGCTCTGTCTCAAAGGAATAAATGATAGGATATGCGTATCCTCCAATTCCGTTGATTCAGTAGATTATGTTAAAGATCAAACGGTCTCATTGTGAAATCCTACTAGTAGCACCTCTGTCATCACAGAAACCTTGGCTCAATCTTCTCAGGTGTTTGTTATGGGTTCCCCAGAAGCTTCCTCCACGAGAGGACCTTCTTTATCAGGGGAAGTATTTGTTCTTCACATCCTTCTCCGCCCTTAGTGGCATTATGGACTCAGTTAGATGTGAGGGAACCATTGCGGTTCATATATTATTTGATGACTAACCCAAAAATGATTAAAGTAATGCAGGTGAGGAGGGTTTGATATGACTTTGAATCCCCCCTCCCCCCACTCCCACTCCCACTCCCACTGCCAATCTGTTAAGAGGCGATTATTGGGCAAGACGTAGTTTTCTTCCCATAAGCATCGTATGAGTTTAAGTACATATATGCATTTCATGACTTCTGAATTGGCGGCTGGGTCATGTTCTATGGCGACCGACCTCATGGGCACATCCACTTTTTAGTTGGTTGGTTTCCTGTGGTTGTTCGTCAATATGTCATATACGAGCGCATAATTCATCATCAGTAAATTGCTAGTCTTTGGGTACCTGGGAGGCTGTCTAGTCAGTTAACTGGTATTCAGATGATTACATGTGGGATTTCAATGCTCACGCGCATAATAAATGAATTATTAGGCAAACGCATTATTGTATGTTATGGACCTTAGAAATAATTAATTATATCAGGGGTGGTCCATGTCAAGTCTGTTAATCATAGCTCGTTTCCATTTCTAGATCAAAGTTTCTATTAATGTCGGTACCCAATTGAATACAATCTTACACTCTCGTACATTTCCAGATTCATAGATACCGGATTAGTACACATCGGGGAGTGTTATTACTGGAATTTATTGTATACCAGAATGGGGTCGCCTGTAGGTTACCTCGGAAGTGTGTAGGTTACCTCGGAAGTGTGTTTACTCTCCAGGGATCGTCCATTGTGATTCTATTGGACATGTGTATGTTATATATTATATCACCGCTTTTCGACCTATCTACGTATGCCGACTCCGGTATCCATCACAAGCAGGTGATATTAATTACCGGGATTGCCACTATAGCCTTAGCTTCTGAAGTGGCATTAAGCACCAATTTATTAATAATAATTAATACCTGAGTGCCTGTTCGACGAATATTTATATTGTTTTTTGGTACCGCTTTTACTAATTCCAGAGCGCTCCCCTCTTTCTTTTTGAAAAAGATTCCTTCAAAACAGGGGTGTGGGGGGGGGGATTTTTTACCTCTCCTCCGGTTTGATAAGTATGTAACTATGAGGGAAGCTGTTTTGTCTGTAATTATATCCTGTATACAGCTTGTGTTTTATTGTATATGGCGTATGATTGTGGGAGATATTCTCTCATTCTCAAATACGCCATCCTAATTTTTGGAGGCTTAGTCCGGACTAGCCTTAAAAAACTGGGAACTCGTTACATCCAAATTAGCATAGTCTTCAGGCTAAAAATACGGAATTACTTGAACTGGGCTCCTTTTTAGCTCACCTGAGCGAAGCTCAGCGGGAGCTTTACTGATCGTGATCCGTCCGTCGTCCGTCCGGCGTTAACTTTACATTATCGACTTCTCCTCCTAAATCACTAGCCCAATTTTATTCAAATGTTGGCTAAATATTGATTACCTAATGCCAATGCAGATTCGTTCAAATGAAGTTGCCCCTCCTCCTGGGTGGGGCCACACCCCAAGGGGCACCAAAATCTTTGAAAATCTTCTTCTCAAGAACCAGCAGTAGCAGACACTTGATATATGGTATGCAGCTTCCTTTTGAGGTGTAGACTCAGATTTGTTCAAGAGAAGTTCGAGGGATAATATTTGGCGTTGTTATGGGAGGGGCAAAAATTTTGGCCCCGCCCTAAATTTCTATTTTCTGAACCGAGATGCCGATTTGAACCAAATTTAATGTGAGGACTTATTGGGTCATAAGTACTTGATTTATGCCAAAACAAATTTTCCCGCACCCCCGTGGGAACCTTAGGAGCTGAAAATAGAAAAAATTTAAAACGTCAATATCTGCAAAACTGCACGGCACTGAGAATTTTTATTCGGTGTGAAGCTTCCTTAGGACCAACAGAAAGGATTGGTCAAAAACAATTGCCATCGGTTTTATCATAGGTTACAGTTTCGGGACTTCAGATCCACCAGTCAGAATCTTTTCATATTTTGTATATAACATCTCTCTGGGGGGTCAGATTCAAATTTGTTCAAATCGAATCCCTGGGTCAATATTTGGGCTCCCTATGGGAGCCCAAATTTTAACTTAGTGCAATATGTGGAATATGCTTTAAAAATCTTCTTCTTCAGATCCGCCAGTCAGAATCATTTCATATTTGGTTTACAACATCTCTAGGGAGGTCAGATTCAAGTTTGTTCAAATCGAGTCCCTGGGTTCATAATTGAGCTCCCTGTGGGAGCCTGAATTTCAACTTAGTGCAATATCAGGTCTATTCCATAAAAATCTTATTCTTCAGATCCACCAGTCAGAATTCTTCCATATTTGGTATACAACTTATCTAGGGGCACCAGATTCAAGTTTGTTCAAATTGAATTCCTGGGTTCATATTTGGGCTTCCTATGGGAGCCCGAATTTTAACTTAGTGCAATATGAGGACTGTTCTTTAAAAGTCTTCTCCTTCAGATTCACCAGTCAGAATGATTCAGGTTTGGTATACAGCATCTCTGGGGGGGGGGGGGGGGGGGGGGGGGGGGGTCAGGGGTCAGATTCAAGTTTGTTCAAATCGAGTCCCTTGTTTCATCAGTTATGGCCTTCAAACTGCAGTGGCGTAACAACGCTTGGAAATTTGGAAATGCTTATCTATAGCTGGGAGAATTGGATCTAGTCGGCAAGAACTATACTATTATAATGATTATCTGACGTGGACACCTGAATTTAATTTCACGATGTCATTCCTCTGTGGTGTTGATGAACCATAACGAGCTGAATGTGATCCAAAATACTTCTTTGAACCACTTTGTCAGGTGAGCGATTTAAGGCCACTTGTTTATGATATGTCTTCTCTATTACTGTATAGAGAGACATACATGTAATTCCTAATAATTTTAATTTCCTTTCACCTTGAATTACAGGATTGGAACTATGTTGATCTACTAATTCTGAGGTCCTAGGCCCTCCGCCTTTTTTTACGATTCAGCTAGTCTGGGCCATTGGGTTATAGTGTAAAAATATTATAAATTTAAGGTAATTTGTATATTTTTATACTTACCAATGGCCCAGATGGAGATGGCCCTCCCATGAATGGGCACTCATTCCTACACGCTGAATTATTATGTAGTACTCTCTTCTACAAAGAATGATGTTGGCGCCAATTCCGGCCTCTTCCTGACGGAGAGTAAATATATGGAAGGCCAGGTAGGACTTTTAATTTTCGGTTTTGCAAGCAAATTTGGGGGATTGAGGTGGGGGGGAGGGGGGTCAAAATTTGGGTTTGGCCCTTGATAACTTTGAGGTAGCACCAGCTAGTCTGGGTCATTGGTAAGTATAAAATATACAAATTACTTATAATTTATATAATTTTTTGCATCTCAGAAATTTTGTCACATCTGATGAATGAAATAAACAGCTGGCTTTGATTCGGAAGTTTTATGGCTGGTTGCTCAGGGTTTGAGCTTATATGACTATCAGATGACTCTTGCACAAAAACATATCCGCAATAACTAAAAAATTTCATTCTTGTCTCTAAAACATAGCTTATGACCCCTCACTGAAATGGGTGCATCAAGACTAGTGAGTTGTCATAAGCTATGTTTTGGAGGTAATGTTGTAAAAATACTAGAATTTGGATAGCGACTGTTATGAATAAAGCAGACTGGATATGGCTGTTATGTTAGATAGATTGTTAGCTGAATCTCATAATCAAGCTTTATTAAAATGTGTAGATGTAGCAATAAATTTGTCATTTTTTAGTATGTGCTTTACATTAAACTGAAATCAGATTCTATATTTTACTTCATCAAGAGTACCTACAGGTACTTTCCAATAAATTGTAACAAAACAATTATTGATGAACAAATCTTGACTCTAAAAATAATGTATAGCTCTCCCAGTCAACTGATAAGGGCTGGCTTACCCCATCAAGCTGATGGAGTCAGATTGACAAATCATACAAGTGGTAACAATTATCAATTCTAATCTGTTGAAATAACATCATCAAAGAGTTGGGATTTGTCAACTCAGACCTATTTTCTGTTTTATAATAATCTGTTAAGGCAGTGGTTACTGGAAAAATAAATCCATGGCCCAAATAATATAAAAGGTAGAACTATACATGTATTTCCAAATTATTTCCTTCTGGGTAGGATTGTAGAAGTGGTTATTCACTTTGTCCATAACTTATTAATGTACCTTCAGAATATGAGTATTGTGGTAATCGTTAAATTTCCCTCAAAACCATCTATTCTGAATATACTCATCATAGTAAGTCTTATCTTGGGAGTGCAGTGGCTCAGTGGCTGGAATTGGACTTCAAACCAAAAGGTCCAGGGAACAAAGCACTTAATCTCGTTTGACCATGTGGGGGCATGGTAGTGCTGTGTACTAGGACATACTGCACATCAATGGTGCATTTGTCTTCAGCCAGTGCTAACCCTGCATGTGTGGATTAGTACATTGGAAAGTCCGACAGTTGCTCACTGCTGCTCAGTGGTTCTCTCTGGGTACTCTTGCTTCCTCCACCTGTAAAACTGTCCAAAATGAGGTGTTTCTGGCTGTTTACAGTGTCATTAATATAAGATTTTTTGTCCAGGATGTGAAGCAGTGCTTGTTTACATGGGCAAAAAAGTGCCTACTGATTACTGGTATAATGGGATCTCATAACCAGTGCCTGAGGTGCCATTCAAATACAGTGATCGGCATAAAATGTAAACTGTTGGCAAAAGCTGACTTCCCCTGAACACTGATATCCAATTTCAGAATTTCAACCTGTAAATATTTTTATACTGTAAACCAATGGCCCAGAGCAGCTGGTGCAAACTCGAAAGTTATCAAGGGCCAAGCACACATTTTGAAACCCCCAATCCCCCAAATTTGCTTGCAAAACCAAAAATTAAAAGTCCTATCTGGTCCTCCATACTTTTACTCTCCGTGCATGCGCAGCCGTTAGGAACTGAATGGAATTGGCGCAAACATCATTATTTGTTTGGCCCTAAAGTCAGCAACAATGAACTGACATCTGTGCTTTAAAATCTCCTTTTTTGAGGATGCCAGACACAAATCAGTGCAAGAATTGGTGGATCCAAGGCTGTTATTGGATGATAGAAGTGTTCAATGGTGGTTTTAGACATTCAGGGCTGTAACTTTATAATAATTATAAAATTATTTCATGTTTCCCAATTCCGGGACATATGCCTGATGTCATCATTTTTAGCTCAACTTTGGCGAAGCCACATTTGAGCTTATGCCATGGCCAGTCGTCCATTGTCCATCTGTCCGTCTGTCCATCAACAATTTAATACGGCTTGGACTAGAGGCCGTATTTATGAACCATCTTTACGAGACTTCTTGGGTACCTTTGGTATCACTGTGGGATGAGAACGAGTGTTCTTGGGTCTGATCCGAAATTCAAGTTGGTCGCTGACAGCCATTTTGTACAAAATTAGGTGCAATCAAATTTTTACACAGAACTTCCATATGAAAGCGCTGATTTGAATAATTTTTTGTATGAATGTTTAGTACCATGGGATACATCACATATAATACGGGTTTATTTCTTGTGTGTAAATTATGCAAATTAGACTAACTTTGATGTATTTAGTGTTACTTTCAGCACTGTAAGTGCAAATGCCAGTACGGCTCGGTCTAGAGGCCGTATTTATGAACCGATCTTTACGAAACTTCTTGGGTACCTTTGGTATCACTGTGGGATGAGAACGAATGTTTTGGGGTCCTGTCCAAAATTCAAGATTTCTGATGGCAGCCATTTTGTACAAAATTAGGTGCAATCAGATTTTTGCACAGAACTTCCATACGAAAGTGCTGTTTTGAATCATTATTTGTGTGAATGTTTAGTACCATTGGATACATCACATATAATACAGGTTTTTTTTCTCATGCAGAAATTATGCAAATTAGATGAACTTTGATTACACACAGTAAGTACACATGTCAATACGGCTCGGGCTAGACTCTGTATTTATGAACTGATCTTCACGAAACGTCTTGGTACCTTTGTTATCACCTTGGGACGAGAATGAGTGTTTCTGGGTGCGATCAAAAATTCAAGATGGCTGCCAGTGGCCATTTTGTACCGAAATTAGGTCTAATCAGTTTTTTTGTACACAGCTTCTATACGGCTTAGACTAGAGACCGTATTTATGAACTGATCTTTACGAAACTTCTTGGGTACTTTTGTTATCACTGTGTTTTTGGGTGTGGTCCAAAATTCAAGATGGCCACCAGCAGCCATTTTATACCAAAATTAGTGCAATCAGTCTTTTGTACAGAACTTCTGTATGAAAGTTCTGATTTGAATGAATTTTTGTACGAATGTTTAATAACATGGAATACATCACATATAGTACAGGTTTTTTTCTCATGCAGAAATTATGCAAATTAGATGAACTTTGATTTATTCAGTGCTACTTTTACACTGTAAGTGCACATGTCAAGACGGCTTGGGCTAGAGGATGAACCGATCTTCACAAAACTTCTTGGGTACCTTTGTTATCACCTTGGGACGAGAACCAGTGTTTCTGGGTGCAGTCCAAAATTCAAGATGGCTGCCAGTGGCCATTTTGTACCGAAATTAGGCCAATCAGTTTTTTGTCACAACTTCTATACAGCTCGTATTTATGAACTGATCTTCACGAACCTTCTTGGGTACCTTTGTTTTCACCTTGGGACAGGAACAGTGTGTTTTGGGGTGCCTTTCTTATCACTGTGCTATGAGAACAAATATTTTGGGGTTCAGTCAGACCCACTCTGGGACTCAAAGATTTCTTTTCTAGTTTAGCATCTCACTGTGACCCACCTTTACAATACTTTACCTATACATTTGTTACAGGCTACGGTCAGTATTTATGTATGCCGTTACAATACTTTACATGTACCTTTGTTATCAGGTCATTACCTAGATGTTTGTCATCGCTGTGTCACATACTATACATGTACATGTCTTAACATGTTGAGCTACAGTGTCATTGACACTTTCATCATTGATAATGATTATTCCACTGTTTGTTAAGTATTCCTTCCCTATCCTTCCATGAACCCTTCCTGTTAAAGCCTTTAGCTTTTTTGGCTATATTTTTATACTGTACCAATGACCCAGACTTAGCTGGTGCTAACTCCACAAAAACCAGGGCCAAACACAAATTTTGCCCCCCAATCCCCAAAATTTGCATCCAAAACAAAAAGAAATCATGTCCTAAAGGACCTCCATAGTACGACTCTACTGCGCATGCGCAGTGACGCAGTCGTCCCGAAATTGGCGCCAATATCATTCTTTCTCTGTTTGGCCCTTCATCAGTCAACATCTCACTGATCTTTGTGCTTGTAAATCTCAGTTTAAAGGATGCCAGACACGTAATTCTTGGAGAAAATGTGATTCTAAGGAGGATAGAAGGAGGAGAGGAAAAAAGAAGTGGCAAAAAATAATCAGGGCTGTACTTAAAATTTTTTGTTAAAATTATGTTAAGTTGCCTATTTTCGAGGCAAACGCCTCTTGTTGTCATTCTTGCTAATTGTTGCACTGCTTATTCAGTGTTTCCTCTCCCCTAACCTTCTAAAGTCCCCCCTTGCAATTCTCCCATGCTTTTGGCATATTTTTGAGAAGTTTCATTTCTAAAATTTCCCTGGGAGAGTTGCTTGGTTACAGAATGTTTTCTGTTATTTTCCCCATAGTTACGTTTTCACCCATGGGTGTATAACGTTTGTGTTCTGCATCTTCCATCTGATGTTCTGCAGATTCTCCCCTGGGAGTCTCTGTTTTGCATCAGATAGAGTGTAATTGAGGACTGATTCCGGGCCAGTTTTTTCAGTGCCTGGAGTCATGTTTTCTTCTGTGTTTACACTGTTTGTTTTCATTGGCAACAGCCTTTTTTGAGGGGGGCTGTTTGCCTTTGAGGTAGTTTATCTCATTATAAGATACATTTATATTATCCGAAAGTGTCTCATTAATTATTTTATATAATTTTAAAATTTTTGACCACACTTTGCCATCGGATCCATCGGGGCTCAACGTTACTTTTCAGCAACTTGGGCTTCTCTGAAAAAATATTTTTTCAAAATTATTTTGTTTTGCAATTGTTTTTTCATTTATTAATGGATCATGTTATTATGTATCTTTGTGTCAGGGGTTTTTGCGAGTAACTAGGACTTATTGTTGTTCCTTCACAATGAAAGGAACTTGTTCAAATTGTAATAGGAAGAAATCTTCCTCTGACTTTCATGATTATTGCATAAATTGTAGTCAGTGTTCTCGCATTAATCCCTGTCCTGTATGTGAACATTGGGATGAGAAACATTGGAAACGTGTGTCACGATATGTTGTTTCTGGAGAAAGAGCGATGCCGGCTCTTTCTCCACAAGGTCACTCTACTCTCTCAGTTTCTATTTCAGAGGAACCAGAACAGGGTGATGTTTCCATGTTATCTTCTTCAAGTGTGCGTCCGTCGTCACAATTAAATACAGAGCTAGCGGCAAAAGTGCTCATGGAGATTAGACAAATGTCGTCCGCTAGCTCGCCCGGTGTAGCGTCCATTCACCGAATGGTTCGGCAGCCGGGTTCGTCCGATGCGGTCCAAGAGGAAATTTTGGGTGATGCGAGCACTATAAAAATAATAGATGCACACCCAGTGACGGCGGATAGTGAACGAGAACGGAGGAAGCCTTTTAGTCCGGTTCCTAGCTCGTCCAGGTCCAGCCGGGCCGCGAGCGAGAGAGGCCCCTCTCTCGTACAACAACATCTGGGACCAGATGTTGTGGTACAAAATGTGTCTTTAGCGGAGCATACGTCCGTCGCTCGGGACGCTCCGTTGTATAAGCAGTCCGCAGAGACTGTTAAGGCTTCCTCTTCTCGCCGGCGCACACGACCGCACCTTGGCTGCGTGACCTCCGATATCTTGCCAGCTTCGCCGAGGAAGGATTATTCGGCGACCAGGTCACACCATCCGGCAGCCAGGGACTCGAGACCGATGGACTCCGGACGTTCGCATAGGAAAAGTATGCGGGAGCCATCCGATGCGGAGCTGCCCTCGGCAAAGCAGCGAAAGACCGCTCCTCCGCAGGTCTCGACGTCGGACATTCTAGTGCAGATAGCACAGCTTATCGCAGCATCCCAGCAGCCGACAGAGACGGTGTCGGATCGAGAATTATCCGACGGCGCTGGGTCGGTACGCTCCGCCGAAGCATCGGGGGCGGACGACCGGGAACATCGGGAGGTCCGACCGGATGGTGAAAGGGATACGGATGAATTGGAGCTATCCCTTTCGGAACAACACAAAGCTGCCGTAGACTTCATCCGGCACTTTCTTCCTCAAGTTGTTCCGTCGGGCCAGACTGCTGCGCTTCCGGACAGGAGAATTATAGCGTCATTGGACTCTGATTTTTTCGAGCGGTTCAGGGACATCGCTCCCGAGTTTCCGTCGCAGTCCAATAATGTTGCAAGAACATTTGAATTATTGAACGACGCTATTTTTAAACTTGCTTCCAGGACAGGGAAAGCAGGCTTCTTGTCCGCAAATACTCTCAACCTGCCTTTCATTAATGCAAGGAATAAATTCGACACGGCAGGTCAGGGTATACCGAGAGTTCCTCTGCGTATGGACGACGAGGCGGAAGACTTAGAGCTATCATTACCGTCGTCAGCTTCTATTCCAACCGCAGTGTTGGAAACAGCTATTGCGTCTAACAGAGCCAATTTAGATGCCTTATCTTACGCAGATCACCTTACGAAGGCGTTATCACTGCGTCTTCAAGGGGAAGAGTTTCAGGATATACAATCCTCCTTAAGACTTCTTTCAAGGGCAGTAGCTTATTCCACGTGTAACTCCGCCCTTTCAGTGGCTAATCTGGAGTTGGTTAGACGTGACGCAGCCCTGTCTACATCCACACTAGTGGATTCTAAGGTGAAGAACTCTCTTAGAGTCGCTTCGGTCTCAGGAGATCTTCTCTTTGACGGCAAGCTTTCCGCTATTTATGATAATATTAAAAAGAAAGCTAGTGATTCTCTGTTGTTTAGATCCGCTCCTAAAAGGTCGGATTCAGCAGACACGAATAAGGCGGGCACTTCTGGGTCTTATCCGCCCAAGAGAGGTTCCTATAGAGGTTCCGGTGCGTCCTCTAGCTCTTATTCGAGAGACCGTCAGGATAGCGACTCTCGTTCGGGACGTCCTTCAGGCCGGGACAATCGGTCGGACGCCCCGAGGTCGACGAGGCGAGGTGCGGGTCGTGGAAGACGTGGTTTCTCCTACCGCAGGCCTCGCAGATCCAGGAGGTGATGGCTCAAACCTCTATCGCGTTCCGGTTGGCGGAAGGTTGTCGAGTTTTTCTCAAGAGTGGGCGTCGATTACGGACGACCCTTGGGTGAGAGGAGTGACTTCGGAAGGTCTAAAGATATCCTTCAAACGAAAGCCTCCATTAACTCGAAGTCCAAAGTGGACTCATCTTCCGTCAAACCCTCAGAAAAGAGACGCTCTGCTATCAGAGGTGCAGTCTCTTTTAATGAAGAACGCGGTAGAGGTCGTAGAAAACCAGGAATCGCTGGGATTCTACAGCCATCTGTTTCTGGTTCCGAAACCAGACGGCTCGTTCCGTCCAGTCATAGATTTGAGCTGGATAAACAAGCTGATCATCGCTCCGAAGTTTTATATGGAGACGATTCGATCGGTCAGAGCGAGTATTCGGGTGAACGATTATGCAACGAGCATAGATCTCAAAGATGCGTACTTTCACGTCATGGTACATCCGACATTCCGAAAGTATCTACGCTTCGCAGTCCTAGGAGTGGTGTATCAGTTCCGGGCCATGTGCTTCGGATTGAATCTAGCACCCTGGGCTTTCACTCGAGTAATGAACTCGGTAATGATTTACTTCCGAGCTCATTCGTCTGCGGTAACGTCGGCCTACCTGGACGACATTCTTCAGAGGTACGGCAACGAGTTAACGCTTCAGAACGATGTTCAGAATCTTCTTCTATTGCTCCGACGTCTCGGTTTCATAGTAAACGAGGAGAAGTCGGATCTGGTGCCGTCCAAGTCATTCACTCATCTGGGAATGAGCTTCGAGACGCACAACAATCTCGTTCGTCTGCCGTTAACCAGAGCGAAATTAGTCAGTTGTTACGCTCGCTATTGTCTAAATACAGACAAAGTCACAGCGAGAGAATTTATGAGACTGATAGGTCTGTGCGGAGCCGCTGCGGATCTCATTCCGATGGGACGGCTACGCACACGGCCTCTTCAAATTTTCTTGACTCAGAATTGGAGTGTGAAAATTCATTCGCTCGATGTAGACGTTCTCTTGTCAGATCAAGTGAAACAAGAGATTCAGACTTGGGCAAACATTCAGTGGTTAACTCAAGGAGTTCCGCTGCAGTTGCCGGATCCGAGTTTTACCATTATGACGGATGCCAGTCAAACAGGTTGGGGTGCATCATTAATCCCAACGGATTCGAGATGCCAGGGTCTTTGGGATCCGCAATTCCTGTGCAAGCACATAAACATCAAGGAAATGATGTCAATTTGGCTTGCGTTACGTCACTGGATGGACATTATTCACGATGCTCATGTCCAAATCCTATCCGACAATACGACAGTAGTGGCGTATATACGGAATCAGGGAGGCACTCATTCAGTTCCGTTGTTCAATCTAACGGAAAGAATCCTTCTGTTTGCGTTGGAACATCACGTTCTTCTTTCGGTCCGTCACATACCGGGTCGTCTGAATGTGCTAGCAGACTCCCTTTCTCGAAAGGGTCGCTTGTTGCCGTCGGAGTGGACTCTCAACAAACATGTATTCAATCAGATTTGCTACCAATGGGAACGGCCAATGATAGACTTATTTGCGACACATCTCAACAATCAGTTGCAGACGTATGTGTCCCCGTGTCCGGATCCAAGAGCATTTGCTGTAGACGCTCTATCGATCCCTTGGGACGGAATGATAGGATATGCGTATCCTCCAGCGCCGTTAATTCAACAAGTATTGCTAAAGATAAAACAATCTCAATGCAAGATTCTGTTGGTAGCATCTCTGTCGCCACAGAGACCGTGGATAAATCTACTCAGGTGTCTGTTGTGGGACCTACCGCGGAAGCTCCCTCCACGAGAGGATCTTCTTTGGCAGGGGAAATCGCGCCAACTGCATCACAACCCGCAAGGTCTCAACCTTCACGTTTTTCCGTTGTGCGGTCCTTCTTGCATGGCAAGCACTTTACAGGACGAGCAGTGGACGCGATTTCTAACTGTAGGAGGACCTCCTCTTCGCTAAACTATGCGGCTAAGTGGAAGGTTTTCCGTCGTTGGTGTAGGGATCATTCTGTTGATATATTTGATCCCTCTATACCAGACATTGCTAACTTTCTAGTATACTTGTTTGACGAAATCAAACTGCAACCGGTTACTATAAAGGGTTATAGATCTATGTTATCTGATACCTATGCACATCATGATAGTTTACAAATTGGATCTAATGTCTCTTTATCGAAATTGGTTAGAAACTTTTCGATAAATAGACCCAGAACTCTTAGATTAATTCCTAAGTGGAATTTAGCTTGGGTTCTCCTTAAATTGAAGGAAAAGCCATTTGAACCTCTTGGGACAGTAGATTTCAAATTCTTATCTTATAAGACAGCTTTTCTCTTAGCTTTCTCTTCTGCCAGAAGAGTCAGTGAGCTTCATGCACTATCGGTGGATGATTCTCATTATCGTAGTGTTGGGAACACTATCACCTTCACTACTAACGTCGGTTTTTTAGCTAAGAATCAGGCTCCTAATAAATATCCGGAACCTATTGTTATTAAGGCTCTTCCGTCTTCAGACGGGCGTAGGCCTTTACTCTGTCCTGTTAGAGCACTACGTATCTATAAACAGAGATCTCAGTTCATCAGAAAGGGACGGAAACGTTTCTTTCTGTCTTTGATGCCTAATAGAAAGGACATTTCAGTCCATTCTATTGCTAGATGGATTCAGTTAACTATCCGTACTGCGTATGAAGATTTATCTTCTTCTCAGCAGTCTGTGCTTAAGATTTCTGCTCATGAAGTAAGAGCTCTTTCTACTTCCTGGGCTTATGCTAATAGTGTTGCTATTACAGATTTAATGAAGGCTGCTTATTGGTCTCAGCCATCCACATTTACTAATTTTTATCTCAGAAATATTGAGTCCATTTCTGGAGACCTGCATTGTTTAGGTCCGTTATCTGTTGCTCAGAATGTCGTCCACTAAACAGTTGCAACTATAGTTATGCAGGCTTTCTGTTCCGGCAGTGACTCCGTCCGGCTGCCCTCTTCGCTCTGGGCTATTTGACCCAGGGCAAGGGGAAGGGGGGGGGGGCGGGTGTTCCCTTAGGTCACCTGCTTTATAGTGAAAAGCAAGGGAATGCCTCCTCCAAGACAGTATTTCTGAGTCGCTTCCGGGATGGTTTTAAAGTGTAATATTAATGTTTAATTTCATTCATGTCTTATTTTTAAAGTGTAGCTCGGTGTGAAGCATTTGTATATGTCAAGTGTCAAACGGGCTTTAATATACAATACTCGGACACTTTTAAATGATTATAAAGAGTCTCAATTCTCTGGACTACTTTATTTATTGGCTTGTTTTAATAATAATTAGTATAAAGGTTATACTGGATATTAATAGAGAACATGAATGTTATTGTGCTCAATTATTAAGGGTAGTGTATCTTTCTAATTTAAATATTAAATAAGAAAGATACATGTAAAGCCTAATACTCCTTTTCTCCTTAAGGGGTTATCTCTTTATTTTATAATTGAGCTTATTGGATTTTCCTCTATGTCCTAGGCCCTCCAGCCTGTTTACTATTCAGCTAAGTCTGGGTCATTGGTACAGTATAAAAATGTTAAAAAATTTATAGTAATTTATATATTTTTTATACTTACCAATGACCCAGACGGGGATGGCCCTCCCTGAGTTGGGAACTCTTGCCTCCCCGCTGAGTACATAGCGCTGACCAGGCACTGCCAGTAAGAATGATATTTGGCGCCAATTTCGGGACGACTGCGTCACTGCGCATGCGCAGTAGAGTCGTACTATGGAGGTCCTTTAGGACATGATTTCTTTTTGTTTTGGATGCAAATTTTGGGGATTGGGGGGCAAAATTTGTGTTTGGCCCTGGTTTTTGTGGAGTTAGCACCAGCTAAGTCTGGGTCATTGGTAAGTATAAAAAATATATAAATTACTATAAATTTTTTAACTTTTTATTGAAATTTTTTATTAATTTTCTTGGGAGTTTAACATGTATTACAGAATATTTATTCTATTTTTCCCCATGGTTACGTCCTCACGTTAGGGGTGTTAGGTCGTTTAGTCTTGCCTCTTCAATCCGATGTATCGTTTTTTCTTCATATGAATATCTAGCTTTGCATCTGGTAGCATTTAAATTGGTTTCTGACTTTGAGCCTTTTTGTGTGCCTGTTGTCTCGTTTCCGTTTTTTTTATTGATGTTGTTTACATTGACAACGTCCTCATATATAGGTAGTATTTTATGTTCTATTACTGTAGAATTACGGTAGGATACATGGATTATTTTTATGGTAGTGTAGCTCAATAAATTTGGATTTTGTCCACACTTAGGCTCTATCAGGATGCCTTTGGGCTCTTGATGTTCCCTTTGGGAACTTTGGCGTCTTTTCAAAAAACAATTTTTCCAAAAAATATTTTTAATTTAATTTTGATTGCTATTATTCATGTATCTTAATTATATATTTTGTTGTGGAGTTTGGAGAAATGATATCGACTTTAGTCGATGCACTTCTGTGGTCTCTTGTCATTCTTGTGTTCACTGGGATGACTGATGTTGGAGATGGGTGTCGCGGTATGTTGTTGGCAGTGAGGTTCTGAGGCCAGGCTTCTCACCGCTTTATAATTCATTTTTTCAGTTTCCATTTCAGAGGAACATGAACATGGTGATGATATTCTAACACCCGTCCAATTGTGCTACCGTCGTCTCGCTCCATTGAGCATATAGAGCTAGCTGCAGTGCTCATGATTGCAAGAGTTAAGGCCTTTTGTTAAGGGTGCAAGCAGCTAACTCAACCGGTGAAGCGGTTACTCCGTCCGTGGGAGCCGTGACACCGGGTAAGTCTGTTGTGGACGAAGGAAGTGTAGATGTGGGTAGAGCGAGCACTTGAAAATAAATGAGCTCACCCAGCGACGACGGAAATAGGGAGGAAGTTAACTCGGCGAGGTCTATAGACTGCGAGCGGGAGAGGCCCTTCTCTTTAACCTAACAGACAATTGGCACCAAATGTTGTTATGAGAAACTTGCACGAGCCGGAGCATATGTCCGCCCTCCACTTGGGACGCTCTGTTTAGTCTTCAGCCAGGGTTGGCTTCAGTCATGGCTTCCTCCGCTATGTTTCACAAGCCAAAATGAAGTTTTCTGGTTGGAAACTTGCACGAGACGGAGCATACGTCTTCCCACCTCTTAGGATGCTCCATCTAGTCTGCTGCCAGGGTTGGCTTCAGTCATGGCTTCCTCTGCTACGATATTTAAGCACACACGACTGTATCCTACCTACTCGACTTCAGATATCCAGCCTGCTGCATGAAGAAAGGAACAACTCTTCGACCGTGAAGTCAGACCATCCGATAGCTAGTGAGATGAGGCCTCGATCATCTTGACGTTCAGAGAAGAGATCCATCTCTGACACACACCATCCCAGGAGCAGCAAGCAGCTAAGAAACAGAAGACTGCTGCTCCTCAGGCCTTGATGACGGACTTGCTATCGCAGATTGCGCAGCTGATCGCAGCATTCCAGCAAGTGCAGGTGCCACCTCCCTCAGACTCAGAACCTTAGCTGTCGGACGGTGCTGGGTCAGTCCAGTCATCTGTTCACGCAGATGCAAGGGTCCAAGATTCACAACTGATTCTCTCAGATGGTGAAAAGGTTAAGGAAGAGGATTACTCTTCCCTTTCGGAACAGCACAGGGTTGTGATGGATTTCATCAATCAATACTACCCTGAATTTGTTCCGACGAATCAGAATGCTGTGACGACAAGAGAGAAACCACTGGCATCATCAGACGCAGACTTTATACGGACAAAGAAAGAAGTTGTCTCTTTTCCAGTTCAGTCTAGGCAGGTGTCGCACACCTTCAGCCATGTAGACGATGCCGTATTCAACCTCTCGAGTATGAGGAATAAAGGTGGTTTCTTGACTACATCTTCCGTAAACATACCGTTTCTTGGACCACGTTAATTTAAAATGGTCAGAGAAGATGTTCAGAGCATGCCGGGGATCTAGATGTATCCTTGCCTGCATCATTCACTGTTCACTCAGACACAATTGAAACGGCAATCTCATCAAGTAGAGCGAATTTGGACGCAATGTCTTACATACATCACCTTACCAGAGCTATGGGGCAACATGTCAATGGGAAGGAATTTGAGGACGTTTTATACATCTCTTAGAGTTCTTTCCAGGGCAGTTATGTATACCATGTATAACTCCTCCCTAACAGTGGCTAATCTGGAGTTAATCAGATGTGATGCTGCCCTTGTGTCATCATTACTTATAGATGACAAGGTGAAAAGCTCTCTCCGGGTCGCTCTGGTCTCCGGAATACTATTTTTGATGACAAGCTTTCGTTAGTCTATGAACAGGCTACTAAGAAAGCATCAAGTGCTCTACTATTGAAGTCGGCGTCTCAACAACCTGCTTCAGCAGAAAAGAGTAAGGAGGACGTTCCAGATCTAAACAAAGGGAACTCCTCACGAGGGTGCAAGAAACCCTCTTACAATTACTCTGGAGGTCTTTAATATAGCGATTCGGGAAAGGGGCGTAGGTCTGATTGAGACTATCGGTCAGACGCCCCAGGACGGCAGGACGAGGTTCTTCACGGGGAGGACGTATTTTGTCCTCCCGTAAGCCTCGCAGATCATAGAGTTGATGTTGAAGACCTCTATTGCCTGCCATTTGGCGGAAGGATATCAAACTTTGCGAGAAACTGGATAGCAGTTACAGAAGATCAGTGGGTGAGAAGTGTAGTCTCAGATGGCCTACGGCTATTATTCTGAGCTAAACCCCCACTAACAAGATGTCCATGTTGGACAATTCTTCTGTCAGATCCTTTCAAAAGAAAGTCTCTCCTGGCAGAGGTACAGGCTCTCTTATGAAAGGAAGCAATAGTGGTCATCGAGAATCAAGATTCTCAAGGTTTTTACAGTCACCTGTTGCTCGTACCGAAGCCAGACTGCTCGTTTTGACCGGTAATAGACTGAGCTGGATAACAAGCTTATCGTGGCTCCAAAATTCTATATGAAGACCATTCGGTCAGTAAGAGCGAGCATTCGAGTGAATGACTATGCGACAAGCATAGATCTAAAGATTGTGTGCTTTCATGTCCTGGTACATCTGGCATTCAGAAAGTACCAACGGTTTGCCGTACAAGGGAAGGTTTATCAGTTCAGAGCAATTTGCTTTGGTCTGAACCTGGATCCCTGGGCATTCACTCGAATAATGAACTCGGTAATGTCATACTTCCGAGCTCATCTCATTCGTCTGCAGTAACGTTTCCTTACTTGGACGACATTCTGCAGAGATACGGCAACAGAATTATTCTTCAGAACGATGTTCAGAGTCTGCTTTTATTAGTCCGACGTCTCGGTTTCATCAGAGAGAAAAAGTTGGTTCTAGCTCCGTCCAAGTCATTTACTCACTTGGGGATGAGCTTCGAGACTCACAACAATCTGGTTCATCTGCCGTTACCCAGAGCAAAATTAGTCAGTTGTCACTGACTCACACGCTACACTCACACGCATTAACAGCGAGGGAATTCATGCAACTGATGGGGTTGTGCAGAGCGGCTGCGGATCTTATTCTGATGGGCCGTCTATGCACACATCCCCTCCAGATATTCTTTACTCAGAACTGGAATGTGAAGATGCATTCGCTCAAAACCAGTATTGTTTTAATGGACCTACTAAAAACAAAGGGTTCAGATTTGGGCAGATCTTCAGTGGTTAACTCAGGGAGTTCCACTGCAACTGCCAGAGACAGCTTTCATGATTATGATGGATGAGAATCAGATGGGTTGGGGCATGACCCTAGGCCCCACAGACTTGAAGTGTCAGGGTCTTTGGGGCCCTCGGTTCCTAGAGAAGCACAAAAACATCAAAGAGATGATGTCAATATGGCTAGCTCTTCAACATTGGATTCACATAATAGCGAACGTCCATGTTCAGATTTTGTCGGACAATTCAACAGTATTAGCTTACAACAGGAACCGAGGTGGCACTCATTCAATTCCATTATGCGAATTAACAGAGAGGATTCTCCTATACATCATGAATTATCATATTCATCTTTCTGTCCGTCATATACCGGATCGACTGGATGTACTAGCAGACTCACTCTCTCAGAAAGGTTGCCTGTTGCCATCAGAGTGTACTCTCAACAAGTGAATATTCAGGTAGATTTGCTACCAGTGGGATCGTCCCATAGTAGATCTGTTTGTGACCCACCCGAACAATCAAGTTACCGATGTTTGTATCTCCATGCCCAGGTCATCGAACGTACGCAGTAGATGCTCTGTTGATCTCATGGGACGGAATGATAGGATATGTGTATCCTCCAACTCTGTTGATTCACCAGATTCTGTTAAAGATCAAACAGTCTTGTTGCAAAATCCTGCTAGTAGCTAGTACCTCTGTCCTTAGTGGCAGGCAGTATGGAGTCGGTCAGAGGTGAGGGAGTGTTGCGGTTCCTATACTATTTGATGACTAACACAAGAACGATTCAAGTAATGTGGGTGAGGGGGTTTCGATATGATTTTGAGTCCCCCCTTCCCACTGCCAATGTGTTGAGAGGCGATTACTGGACAACACATAGTTTTCTTCCTGTAAGCTTTGTATGCATTTAAGTATATACATGCATTTCATGACTTCTCAATTTGCAGCTGGGTCGGGTTCTATGGCGACCTCATGGGCACATCCACTTTTTAGTTGATTGGTTTCCTGTGATTGTTCATCAATATGTCATATACGAGCATATGATTCATCATCAGTAAATTGCTAGTCTTTGGGTACCTGGGAGGCTGTCTAGTCAGTTAACTGGTATTCAGATGATCACATGCGGGATTTCAGTGCTCACGTGCATAATAAATGCATTATTAGGCAGACACATTATTGTATGTTATGGACCTTAGAAACAATGAATTATTTCGGGGGCGATCCATAACGAGTCTGTTAATCATAGCTTGTTCCATTTCTAGATCCAGGTTTCTATTAAATTTCGGTACCCAATCGAATACAACTTGTCTTTACACTCTCACTTATTCACACGTTTCTAGGAGCATAGATATCAGATAGAACACGTCTGGGAGAGTTATTTACTGGAATTTATTGTACACCTGGATGGGGTCTCTTGTGGGTTACCTTGGAAGTGTGTTTACTCTCCAGAGATCGTCCATTGTGATTCTATCGGACATGTGTATGTTATATATTATATCACCAGTTTTCGACCTATCTACGTATGCCGACTCCAGTATACATTACAAGCAGGCAATATTAATTACCACTATAGCCTTAGCTTCTGAAGTGGCATTAAGCACCAATTTATTAATAATAATTAATACGTGAGTGCCTGTTTGACGAATATTTATATTGTTATTTGGTACCGCTTTTACTGATTCCATAGCGCGCTCTCCTCTTCTTTTTGAAGATTCCTTCAAAAAGGGTGGGTGGGTGATTTTTTACCTCTCCTCCAGCTTGATAAGTGTGTAACTATGAGTGAAGCTGTTTTGTTTTTCTGGATACAGCTTGTGTTTTATTGTATATGGCGTATGTTTTGGGGGATATCCTCTCATTCTCAAATACGCCGTCCTAATTTTTGGGGCTTAGTCTTCGGGCAAGGCACTTAACCCCGATTGTCCACATGGGGGCACAATAATACTGCGTACTAAGGTGTACTGCATGTCGATGGTGCGCATGTCTTCAACCAATCTAATCCTGCCTGTGCTGCAGTGCAGAGTTATGATGTTTGGGAGCTGGCAGATGCTTGTCGTTGATTGGTAGTTCTCTCCGGGTGCTCCGGCTTCCTCCACCTGTAAAATTGTCACGGTCATGATAAATAAATAAATAAATAAATAATGGGGCTTAGTCCAGACTAGCCTTAAAAATTGGGAACTCGTTACATCCAATTAGCATAGTCTTCATGCTAAGAATACAGAATTACTTGAATATGGCTCCTTATTTATGATATGTATTCTCTATTACTGTATAGAGAGACATACATGTAATTCCTTTTAAATTTTCTTTCACCTTGGATTACAGTCTTGGAGCTATGTTGGTCTACTTATTCTGAAGTCCTAGGCCCCCGCTTTTTTTACGATTCAGCTTGTCTGGGCCATTGGTTTATAGTATAAAAATATTATAAATTTAAAGTAATTTGTATGTTTTTTATACTTACCAATGGCCCAGACAGGTATGACCCTCCCATGAGTGGGCACTCATACCTCCCCGCTGAGTTATTATGTAGTACTCTTTTCTACAAAGAATGATGTTGATGCAGATAGGACTTTTAATTTTCAGTTTTGCAAGCAAATTTTGGGGATTGGAGGATTCAAAATTTGTGTTTGGCCTTGATAACTTTGAGTTTGCACCAGCTAGTCTGGGCCATTGATTGGTAAGTATAAAAAATATACAAATTACTTTAAATTTATAATTTGTCCCATGATGCAACTAGGAATTTAGTTCAATCTTGTTTTTACTGACCTCATTGAGCTCTGTCAAATAAGAGTGAATTTCTTAAATTACAAATTACATTATGGATGGATTTGCAGATTCAAATTTCATTTTTTTGCCATCAGAGTGCAGATGGTAAAATAATAATAATAATAATATTTCTGACAATAATATTGTTTGAAGCCAAATATCCTCCAAGGTGCTCATAGGCTTTACCAAGTATTACATGAGAACCAAGTGATGCTGTCATATGACAAGAAATTATGTTTACATACAGAATAGAGTAATTTCACTTTTATGCATTGGTATCTGGCTTGAAGGAAGACTTGAAAAGATACGTTTTTAATGAGGTTTTAATCCTTTGAGACTTTAATTATCATGATGTTCAAACATCACTGGGAATTCAGTTTCTTCAACGTTTTTCAAAATGCAACGTCAAACGTCAGAAAGTACAAATAATGATATTTTTCACATTAGTGATTAAGAAATCTTGACAGTAGGATTATAGTAGTATTTTAAGCTGCAATAACGTTTGACTCAATGGTTGTCACTGAGCACTATTTGGGAGAAAATAGGAATTGAGGTTAAAACTTTAAAAAATCGAAAAATAATAAAACAAATGGCCACAAAGTATCAACATGCTGTTTGATTTCATATGTAACAAAACATACAAAAGTATCAACGCACTGTTTGATTTCATACGTCATAAGACGTACAAAACTATCAACATGCTGTTTGATTATGCAGGGCTCGCCTTTAGTAAAATGGTTGGGGCCTAAAAAAAGTGCCCCACATATTGAGGTCGGGGCCTTTTCGGGGCTGATTTTCCATTTTGTCCATTATTGTTAGTGCTTTTTTGTGGAAAATGTCGGGGCTTGAAAAAAAGCCCCCAGCAAGTGCTCCTCGGGGCTGATCTCGGGGCCTGGGCTGATCAGCCCCGACTCAAGGCAAGCCCTGTTATGTATGTCATAAGACATACAAAAGTATCAAAGGGTTAAAAGAATTCAGATTGCTGTGATCTTTTGAGATACATGGGCATAGAATTTCATTAGTAGAGAATAGCAACAGTGAAATATTTGTCCTTTGTTATATAGACAAAGATTCACTATCAGAAGCCTGGAAAATGAAGCTGTACTCTTTTACTGTAGTAACAATTTATGTTCTACTACTATGATAGGGTCTGATAACCAATGCCTGTGGTGAGAGTCTTCCAGAGTGGGTAGCATAGGAACTATATGCTGAACTTTACTTGATATATATGGTGCTGTTATATGCTGAAGACGACCGGAACAGTAATAAATAAAAAAATAAACAAATATTGTTAGCTGTCAAATCAGTGGCCTTAAACTCCAGTATACAAACAAACAAACATAGAGAGACATTACTTAATTCATCAAGTTGATAAGATATTTTTAAACAATAAACTACAAAACAAGTTTCAAGTTTAACAATGTAACAAGCAGTCTCTAAGGAATTTCCCCTTTGAGATGATTGTGGCAGTAGCAGGCAAGTTGTTAAAATATCTACTTTTTTGTTTATTTCAGTGCAACAGTCACAAATTTACAACAAAAGGTTGAAAACTTCCAGACTAGTAATGCATTAATGAAAGAAGATCTTGCCATTGCCAAAAATGCAATTCTTACACTCCAAGCTGAAAATGCAATGTTGAACGATGAAAAAACAGACATGTTTTCTCAGTACCAAAAACAGATAGAGGTCATTATTATTTGACTGTAGATTGCATATCAAGATTCCACAAAAAGCACTTCAATGCAAATCAGGGCTTAAAGTTTTCTGGCTTTTCCTGGAATTCAGGGGTTCATAAATTTGTTTGTCCATTTTATAGTCGATCTTGATGTCGATCCTGATTTTGGCGAATATCAGGACCGATTCTAAGTTTAACTTAACTTTTTGCATACCCAGTATATCAAAAGCCCAGCAATGTGTGCCTTGCTTTCTTCCCTAACCCCATTATAAGATGTTTTCTGATTGGCTGAACTTGATTGTCCAGCCTGTCATCTTGTTCTTTCTACCTCTTCTGTCTGTTTTATTTTGGATAAATCAAGGTTTTGCTGATTTTTTTCAAAAGTTTAACATATGGAAGTTAAAAGCCACGATGATGCAAATGTAAAAAATTTTACATCTTAATTTAGAGAAAGAAATAAAGCATATTTGAGGTACCATTAAAAGAAATGTACATGCTGGAAATAATGAAAGCCTGAAAATGAAGGTATGTGTTCACTTTGAAAGTTTCCATGTTTTTAACTTTTGCCTCCTTCATCCATGCTGGAAATAATGGGAAAAGTCTCCCTTTTTTCAAATCTTCTAAGTGATGTAGAGTCAAGAAAGGATGTCAGATATATTCTAGATTGGCTGGTCCATTCTTGAACTGGTACCAAAATAGTTTCCTTTGGTCAGGTCTTTAGACTGGTCTAATTTGGGAACATCACTGACTTACCAAGTCAGTTGCTGTTCAGCCCCCATTCATGAACATTTTTATCCCCTGCCAACGAAGTTGGGAAGGGGATATTGAAATGTTGTTCATCTGTCAGACCATCAGTCTGTCTGTCCATCCATCCATCCATCCATCCATCCATCCATCCATCCATCCATCCATCCATCCATCCATTCCATTCCATTCCATTCCATTCCATTCCATCCCATCCATCCATCCATCCATCCATCCATCCATGTCCATCAGTCACAAACTTTGTCTGCTTAACTCCTACAGTTTTCAGTGGATATTTATGAAACTTGGTCTGAAGTATCAGTATCAAGTGTAGATGTGCATGTGGTCGCGAAGTTTTGATGCGACGAATTTGGCGTGGTTATGGCCCATTGAAATACCAAAATTTCCACCACAAAGGCTTGTCTGCTTAACTCTTCCTACATTTTTTATTGGATTTTTATGAAACATGGTCTGAAGTTTCAGTATCAAGTGTAAATGTGCATGTGGTCAGGAATATTTTATGCGACAAATTTTGCATGGTTACGGCCCTTGGAAATAGCAAAATTTTTATCACAAAGGCTTGTCCGCTTAACTTCTACATTTTTGATTGGATTTTTAAGAAACTTGGCCTGAAATATCAATATCAAGTGTAGATGTGCATGTGGTCAGGAATTTTCGATGCGATGAATTTTGCTTGATTATGGCCCTTGGAAATAGCAAAATTTCCATCACAGAGGCCTGTCTGCTTAACTCCTACATTTTTTATTGGATTTTTACGAAACTTAGCCTGAAGTATCAGTATCAAGTGTAGATGTGCATGTGGTCCGGAATTTTAGATGTGACAAATTTTACGTGGTTACATCCCTTGGTAATAGCAAATTTTCCGTCACAAATACTTTTTTCCTTAACTTCTGCATTTTTCATTGGATTTTTTTACAAAACTTCGTGTGCAGTATGTGTATGATGTGTACATGTGCATATAGAAAGGAGTTTCGATTTGAATAATTTTTCCAGAGTTATAGCCCTTGTCGACCTTGAATTTACAAAATTGCAGGTTTTTGGAAGATATCTTCAGTTCCGATTAAAGAAATTAAATGATTTATCCCCCGCCACCGAAATTTGGAGGGGGATATTGATTTGGTGTTCGTCTGTCAGTCTTTCCATCTGTCTCTCAGTCTGCCCATCCATATGTCCGTCTGTCTGTCTGCACTATAATACGGGAGTTACGAGTTTTGTTTTTTTGTCCGGACAGGCATTATGAGCTTAACGACATATTATGAGCTTAATTGAAAATATTATGAGCTTAATGTCTAAAATATGAGACTTATGAGGCAAGTAGCGATTTTTTTATGTTATAACCCAATGGCCCAGACTTAGCTGGTGCTAACTCAAAGTTATCAAGGGCCAAACACAAATTTTGAACCTCCCAATCCCCCAAATTTGCTTGCAAAACCGAAAATTAAAAGTCCTATCTGGTCCTCCATACTTTTACTCTCCGCACATGCTCAGTCGCCAGGGAGTGACTGAAATTAACATCAACATCATTCTTTATTTGGCTCTAATGTCATCAACAATGAAATGACATCTGTGCTTTAAAATCTCCTTTTTAGCTTAACTTGACATAGTCAAGATAAGCTATTGCCATCACGCGTGTGGAAGTCTGTTTGTCTGTGACATCTGTTCACATTTTCCTTTAGCATGGGCTACACCCCACAGTTCTTGTCTGATCGTCATGAAATTTCATATGCAGGTTTGGGGTCATGTCTAGATGAGAACGTCCCCTTTTGGTCGCGATCGGGCAACCGGTATGGCTGCATGAGCCCAAAACCCGAAAACCATAGCACAGTCTACAGGTCGTATTTATGAAGGGATTTCATTGTAACTTGGTAGGATGCCTCTGTATAATGCCTAGATGAGAACGTCCCCTTTTGGGCATGATTTATCAAGCGTGATGGCTGCCCAAGCCCGAAACCAAAAAAACTTTTAGCACAGTCTGCAGGTCATGTTTAATGTGGAGGGATTTCATTGTAACTTGGTAGGATGACTCCTTATGATGTCTAGATGAGAATTTCCCCATTTGGGCATGATCTGCCAACCGTGATGACTGCCCGAGCCCAAAACCCGAAAACCTTTAGCACAGTCTACAGGTCATATTTATTGAGGAATTTCATTGTAACTTGGTGGGTTGACTTCATACAATGTCTAGATGAGAAAGTCCCCTTTTGGACATGATTGGGCAACTGTGACGGCTGCAGGAGCCCGAAGCCCGAAAACCTTTAGCACAGTCTAGAGGTCATATTTATGAAGGGATTTCATTGTAACTTGGTAGGATGACTCCAAATAATGTCTAGATGAGAACATCCCATTTTGATCGCGATCATGCAGCCTTGATGGGTGCCCGAGCCCAAAAACCTTTAGCATAGGCAAAACGTCATATTTATGGAAGGATTTCATTGTAACCTGTTAGGTTGACTCCATATAATGCTTAGATGATGACATCCCCTTTCGGTCGTGATTGGTCAGTTGTGATGGCTACAAGTGCCCGAAGCCCAAAAACCTTGAGCACAGTCTACAGGTCATATTTATGAAGGGATTTCATTGTAACTTCTTAGGATTACTCCAGATGATGCCTAGATGAGATTGTCCCCTATGGTTGCGATCATTCACCCATGGTTGCTGCCCGAGCCCGAAAACATTTAGCACAGTTTACAGGTCATATTTATGAAGGGATTTCATTGTAACTTGGTAGGTTAACTTCATATAATGTCTAGATGAGAACGTCCCCTTTTGGACATGATTGGGCAACTGTGACGGCTAAAGGTTCCCAAAGCCCGAAAACCTTTAGCACAGTCTACAGGTCATATTTATGAGGGGATTTCATTGTAACCTGTTAGGTTGACTCCATATAATGCCTAGATGATGACATCCCCTTTTGGTCGTGATTGGTCAGCTGTGATGGCTACAAGTGCCCGAAGCCCAAAAACCTTGAGCACAGTCTGCAGGTCATATTTATGAAGGGATTTCATTGTAACTTCATAGGATCACTCCAGATGATGCCCAGATGAGATTGTCCCCTTTGGTTGCGATCATTCAACCTTGATGGCTGCCAGAGCCCAAAGCCCAAAAACCTTTAGCACAGTCTACAGGTCAACTTTATTAAGGGATTTCATTGTAACTTGGTAGCTATATATGTTGACTTCATATAATATAATGTCTAGATGAGAACGTCCCCTTTGGACGTAATTGAGAAACTGACGGCTACAGGGGCCCGAAGCCCGAAAACCTTTAGCACAGTCTACAGGCCATATTTTTGATGGGATTTTAATGTAACTTGATAGGATGACTCGTTTTGGAATAATTTCACTGTAACTTGGTAACTTTTGTTGATATACGTTAACTGTGAGGGCCACATATATTGACTGTGAGGTCATATTAACAGTGTACACCTCATATTATTTTTATCATAAACGTAGCATACAGGGAACAGAAATGAACATATTCCCAATTATCACAATTCTTGTCTTATTTCATAATCCTTTCATAAACATTGAACATTATCCTTTTCATCAAACACAACACACAAGTTAAGCTGCAGTGTCATTGACACTTTCATTTGAGGATGCCAGACACAAATCAATGCAAGAATTGGTGGATCCAAGGCTGTTATTGGATGACGGAAGTGTTCAACGGTGGTTTTTGACGTTCAGGGCTGTAACTTTGTAATAATTATAAAATTATTTCATGTTTCCCAATTTTGGGACATATGCCTGACGTCATCATTTTTGTTAATGATTATTCCACTGTTTGTTAAGTATTTCTTCCCTATCCTTCCATGAACCCTTCCTGTTAAACTCTTAAGCTTTTTGGCTAATTTTTATTGAAATTTTTTATTAAATTTCTTGGGAGGTTAACGTTTATAACAGAATATTATTCTGTTTCTTCCCCATGGTTACGTCCTCACCCTAGGGGTGTTAGGTCGTTTAGTCTTGCATCTTCTATCTGATGTATCATTTCTTCTTCGTATGAAGATCTAGCTTTGCATCTGGTAGCATTAAATTGTTGTATGACTTTTGGGCCTTTTTGTGTGCCTGATGTCTTGTTTACATTGACGTGGTTTACATTGACAACGTCCTCATATATAGGTAGTTTTTTTATATTCTATTACTGTAGAATTACTGTAGGATACATGGATTATTATTCCGGTAGTGTAGCTCAAAAAATTTTGTCCACACTTTGGCTCTTTCGGGATGCCTTTGGGCTCTTAATGTTCCCTTTTTCCAAAAAATATTTTGAATTGATTTTGATTGCTATTATTCATGTATCTTAATTATATATATTTTGTTGTGGAGTTTGGAGGTCTGATGTTGACTTTAGTCGATGCACTCCTGTTGACTCTTGTCATTCTTGTGTTCACTGGAATGACTAATTTTGGAGACGGGTGTTGCAGTACGTTGTTGGTGGTGAGGCTATGAGGGCAGGTCTCTCACCGCATTATAATTCATTTTTTCAGTTTCTATTTCAGAGGAACATGAACATGGTGATGATATTCTGACACCCATCCAAGTGTGCTACTGCCATCGCTCTCTGTGGAGCATATAGAGCTAGCTGCAGTGCTCATGATTGCAAGAGTTAGGACCTTTTGTTAAGGGTTTTAATCTCTTGAAAGCAGCTAGCTCAACCGGTGAAGTGGTACTCCGTAACGCCAGGTAAATTCCGTTGTGGGCTAAGAAGTGGATTGGGTAGAGCGAGCACTTTAATATAAATTGCTCACCCAGCGACGATAGATATAGGGAGGAAGTCAACTCGGCGAGGTCTATAGACTGCGAGCGGGAGAGGCCCCCCTCTCTAACCTAACAGACAATTAGCGCCAAATGTTATGAGAAACGGAGCATATGTCTGCCCTCCACTCGGGATGCTCTGTTGAGTCTGCAGCTGGGTCGGCTTCAGCACCGGCTTCCTCCGCTATGTTTCACACGCCGAAATGAAGTTTTCTGGTTGGAAACTTGCGCGAGATGGAGCATACGTCCGCCCACCGCTCGAGACGCTCCGTCTAGTCTGCAGCCGGGGTTGGCTTCAGTCTTGGCTTCCTCCACTACATTATTAAAGCACACACAACCACATCCTAGCTACCAACTTCGGATATCCAGTCTACTCTTCGCCCGTGAAGTCGCATCATCTGGTAGCTAGGGAGACGAGGCTTCGATCATTGGGTCATTCGGAGAAGATATCCATCTCCGACACACCGTCCCAGGAGCAGCAAGCAGCTAGGAAACGGAAGACCACTGCTCCTCAGGCCTCGATGACGGACTTGCTGTCACAGATTCCGCAGCTCATCATAGCATCCCAGCAAATGCAGATGCAGCCTCCCTCAGTCTCAGAACCTGAGCTGTTGGATGCTGCTGTGTTGGTCCAGTCATCTGTTCATGCAGATGCAAGGGCCCAAGATTCGCAACTGATTCTCTCGGATGGTGAAAAGGTTAAGGAAGAGGATTACCCTTCCCTTTCGGAACAGCACAGGGTTGTGATGGATTTCATCCATCAATACTACCCTGAATTTGTTCCGACGAATCAGAATGCTGTGACGACAAGGAAGAAACCGCTGGCATCATTCGGCGCAGACTTTATCCGGACAAAGGAGGAAATCCTTTCATTTCCGGTCCAGTTTAGACAGGTGTCGCAGGCCTTCGGCCATATAGACGACGCCATATTTAACCTTTCGAGTGCGAGAAGGAAAGGCGGTTTCTTAGCTACATCTTCCATAAACATACCGTTTCATGGACTACGTTCATTTAAAAACGATTGGAGAAGATGTTCAGAGAGCTCCTCTGCATTTGAGTGAGCAACTCGGGGATCTAGATGTATCCTTGCCTGCATCATTCACTATTCGCTCAGACATAATTACAATGGCATTTTCATCAAGTAGAGCGAATTTGGAAGCAATGTCTTACACAGATCACCTTACCAGAGCTATGGCGCAACGTCTCAACGGGAAGGAATTTGAGGAAGTTTTATACCTCTCTTAGAGTTCTTTCCAGGGCATTTTGTATACCACGTATAACTCCGTCCTTACAGTGGCTAATCTGGAGTTAGTTCAGATGTGATGCTGCCCTTGCGTCGTCATCACTTATAGATGACAAGGTGAAAGGCTCTCTCCAAGTCGTTCCGGTCTCCGGAATACTATTTTGGACGACAAGCTTTCGTCAGACCATGATCAGGCTATTTAGAAAGCGTCAAGTGATCTGTTGTTGAAGTCAGCATTTCATCAACCCGCTTCAGCAGACAAGAGTAAAGGAGGACATTCCAGATCTAAACGTCAAAAGGGAACTTCTCATGGGGGGTACAAGAAGCCCCCTTACAATTACTCTGGAGGTCGACAATATAGCGACTCGGGAATGGGGCGTAGGTCTGATCGGGGCTATCGGTCAGACCCCCCTAGGCCGACGGGACGAAGTTCTTTGTGGGGAGGATGTAGTTTCTCCTCCTGTAAGCCTCGCAGGTCATACAGGTGATGTTCAAGACCTCTATTGCTTGCCAGTTGGCAGAAGTGTATCATCTTCGCAAGAAACTGGACAGCAGTCATGGAAGATCAGTGGGTGAGAAGTGTAGTCTCGGACGGCCTACGGCTATCATTCCAAGTGGCACCCCCACTAACAAGATGTCTGCCTTGGTCAGATCTTCTGTCGGATCCTTTCAACAGAGAGTCTCTCCCAGCGGAGGTACAGGCTCTATATTAAAGGAAGCAATAGAGGATTCTCAGGGTTTTTTCTGTCACCTGTAATCGACTTTAGCTGGATAAACAAGCTTATCGTGGCTCCAAAATTCTATATGAGGATCATTCGGTCGGTAAGACCGAGCATTCGAGTGAACGACTATGCGGCAAGCATAGATCTAAGGATGCATACTTTCAGGTCCTGGTACATCCGGCATTCAGAAAGTACCTGCAGTTCGCTGTACAAGGGAAGGTGTATCAGTTCAGAGCTATGTGCTTTGGTCTGAACCTGGTTCCTTGGGCATTCACTCGTATAATGAACTCGGTAATGTCATACTTCCGAGCTCATTCGTCTGCAATAAAGTCGGCTTACTTGGACGACATTCTTCAGAGATACGGCAACAAAATTATTCTTCAGAACGATGTTCAGAGTTTGCTTCTTTTGTTCCGACATCTCGCTTTCATCGTAAACGGTAAAAAGTCAGATATAGCTCCATCCAAGTTGTTCACTCACTTGGGAATGAGCTTTGAGACTCATAACAATCTGGTTCATCAGCCGTTACCCGGAGTGAAATTTGTCAGTTGTTATGCTCGCTTTTGTCGACACTCAGACTCATTAATGGCAAAGGAATTCATGTGACTGATGGGGCTGTGCGGAGTGGCTTTGGATCTTATACCGACGAGCCACCTGTGCATGCGTCCCCTCCAGATATTCTTTACTCAGAACTGGAGTGTGATGACGCATTTGCTTGAAACCAGTTTTTGTTTTAACAGACCTAATAAAACAGGGGTTCAGAATTGGGCAGATATTCAGTGGTTAACTCAGGGAGTTCTGCTGCAACTGCCGGATACGACTTTCACGATTATGACGGATGCGAGTCAGACGGGTTGGGACGCGACTCTTAAGTCCCGCAGAGTGTCAGGGTCTCTGGTACCCTCGGTTCCTAGAGAAGTGCATAAACATCAAAGAGATGATGTTATTTTGGTTAGCGCAACAAGATTGGATTCACATAATAGGCCCTCCACCTTTTTACGATTCAGCTAAGTCTGGGCCATTGGGTTATAGTATAAAAATATTATAAACTTAAAGTAATTTGTATATTTTTTATACTTACCAATGGCCCAGACGGGTATGGCCTTCCCATGAGTGGGTACTCATACCTCCCTGCTGAGTTATTATGTTTTCTACAAAGAATGATGTTAATTTCGGTCACTTCCTGGCAACTGCACATGCGTGGAGAGTAAAAGTATGGAGAACCAGACAGGACTTTTAATTTTTGGTTTTGCAAGCAAATTTTGGGGATTGGGGGGGGGGGGGGGGTGGGGGGGGGGGGGTTCAGAATTTGTGTTTGGCCCTTGATAACTTTGAGTTAGCACCAGCTAAGTCTGGGCCATTGGTAAGTATAAAAAATATACAAATTACTTTAAATTTATAATTTTTCGGGGTTTATATTAAGGGTTAGGGTCAGTTCAGGGTTGGAGGTTAGCGTTAGTTACTATCAAGCATTACGTTGGGGGATGTAACCATGTCTATGGGGAGCGCGGTGGCTCAGTTGGTAGAGGTGCAGGCTGCAAGCCGAGAGGTCCTCGGTTCGAATCCCACCCGCGGCAACCGCGTTGTGTCCTTGGGCAAGACACTTCATCTCCATTGCCTGCGTGGGGGCATGGTGACGTTGTGTACTAAGGCGTACTGCACGTCGATGGTGCACTTGTCTTCAACCAATGCTAACCCTGTTTGTGTGGAGTTAGTATGTTGAGGAGCTGACAGTTTCTCGCCATTGCTCGGTGGTTCTCTCCGGGTACTCCGGCTTCCTCCACCCGTAAAACTGTCACGGTCATGATTAGCCATTGTGCATAAATATGTGACCTTAAACACCAATAAATAAATAAATAAATAAATAAATAAATAAATAAATAACCATGTCTATACCCCTCCAAAATTTTACCTAAAAAACAAGGTTTTAACTGTTGTCCGAACGAATTAAAATGATCAATTTTTCTGTAAAAAATTAAGCCCACAACTCCCATTTTTAGCTCAACTTTGGCGAAGCCAAATTTGAGCTTATGCCATGGCCAGTCGTCCATCTGGCCGTCTGTCCGTCTGTCCATCTGTCTGTCTGTCTGTCTGTCTGTCCATCCGTCTGTCCGTGAACAATTCAATACTGCTCGGGCTAGAGGCCGTATTTATGAACCGATCTTTATGAAACTTCTTGGGTACCTTTGTTATGGCCGTGGGACGAGAACAAGTGTTTTGGGGTTCGATCCAAAATTCAAGTTGGCCGCTGGCGGCCATTTTGTACAGACTTAGGTGAAATCAGATTTTTGCGCAGAACTTCCATATGAAAGCGCTGATTTGAATAATTTTTTGTAAGAATGTTTTTACCATGGGATACATCACATATAATACATTTTTTTTCTCGTACGTAAATTATGCAAATTAGACTAACTTTAATTTGATGTATTTAGTGTTACTTTCAGCACTGTCAGTGCAAATGCCAATACGGCTTGAGCTAGAGGCCGTATTTATAAACCGATCTTTACAAAACTTCTTGGGTACCTTTGGTATCACCGTGGGACAAGAACGAATGTTTTTGAGTGCGGTCCTAAATTCAAGATGGCCGATAGCAGCCATTTTGTACAAAATTACGTGCAATCAGATTTTTGTACAGAACTTCCATATGAAAGCGCTGATTTGAAAAAAATTTTGCGTGAATGTTTAGTACCATGAGATACATCACATATAATACAGGTTTTTTTCTCTTGCAGAAATTATGCAAATTAGATGAACTTTGATTTTTTCAGTGCTACTTACACACAGTAAGTACACATGTCAATACGGCTCGGGCTAGAGGCTGTATTTATCAACCGATCTTCACAAAACTTCTTGGGTACCTCTGTTATCACCTTGGGACGAGAACGAGTGTTTCTGAGTGCGGTCCAAAATTCAAGATGGCTGCCAGTGGCCATTTTGTACCGAAATTAGGTCCAATCAGTTTTTGTCACAACTTCTATACAGCTCGTATTTATGAACTGATCTTCACGAAACATCTTGGGTACCTTTGTTTTCACCTTGGGACAGGAATGAGTGTGTTTTGGGGTTCCTTTGTTATCACTGTGCTATGAGAACAAATATTTTGGGGTTCAGTCAGACCCACTCTGGGACTCAAAGATTTCTTTTCTAGTTTAGCATCTGACTGTCATCTACCTTTACAATACTTTACCTATACATTTGTTACAGGCTACGGTCAGTATTTATGTACAGACCGTTACAATACTTTATATGTACCTTTGTTATCAGGTCATTACCTAGATGTTTGTTATTGCTGTGTCACATACTATACATGTACATGTCTTACACAAGTTGAGCTACAGTGTCATTGACACTTTCATTAAGAACGTTCATTCGTCCATCCATCCATCCGTCCATCACAAATATAGTCCGCTTAACTCCTCCTACAGTTTTCATTGGATTTTTACTCCGAAATTTTCAATGCGAAAAATTTTGCATGGTTATGGCCTTTGAAAATAGTAAAATTTTCATAACAAAGGCTTGTCCTCTTAACTCCTCCTACATTTTTTGTTGGATTTTTACAAAACTTGGTCTGAAGTATCAGTATCAAGTGTAGATGTGCATGTGGTCAGGAATTTTCGATGCGACAAATTTTGCATGGTTATGACCCTTGGTAATAGCAAAATTTCCATCACAAATGCTTGTCCGCTTAACTCCTTCTGCATTTTTTATTGGAGTTTTACAAAACTTGGTGTACAGTATGAGTATGATATGTACATGTGCATATGGAAGGAAGTTTTGATTCGAATAATTTTACAGAGTTATAGCCCTTGTCGACTTTGAATTTACCAAAATTGCAGATTTTTGGAAGCAATCTTTAGTTGTAGTTAAAGAAATTAAATGATATTTGGTAAGTGACATTATTGCTTATGAATACATGTCCAGGTCAAAAAGAGATTATTCCTATCATAAAATAAAAGTTGGTGGGGGATATGGATATCTTTAGACTGTCTTGTTTTAATGGTGACTGTCAGAAATACTTCAACATGCAGTCTCTGGGTAAACTTAGGAAGCGTGGTGGCTCAGTGGTTAAGGAATTGAACCTCAAACCGAGAGGGCCACAGTTCGATCCCTGCCAGGAGTGACTGCATTGTGTCGATGGGCAAGGTACTTAATCCTGTTTGCCCATGTGGGGGCAAGGTTGTGCTGTGTACTAAGGCATAATGCATGTCGATGGTGCACCTGTCTTCAACCAATGCTAACTCTGCTTGTATGGAGTCAGTACAGTGGGTAGTCTGACATTTGCTCTCTGTTGCTTGGTGGTTCTCCCTGGGTACTCTGGCTTCGTCCACCCATAAAACTGTCCAACACGAGGTGGCCTTGGCTGTCAAAAGTGCCATTAAAATCCAATAAATAAATATGGATAAACTTGAAGTTACATTATAAGTATCTTGGCAGCTGTTTCTAAGCAAGTGTTGGCTGCCTATGTAGGAAGCCAACACTTTCCTTGAAACAACTGCAACACTACAGGATGTAGACTTCCAATGTGGAGTAAAAATTTATAAAAATCTCCATACCTTTAATCCTCTGCACACTGATGTCAAAATGCTGAAATTTCAAGCAGAAAATTGCTCCCATGATGCTACTGGAAATATGACCAATTCCATCTTGTTTGATAGAGCTCCATGACTCTGTCAAACAAGAATGAATTGATTGAATTTTTAGTTGAATTATGGGAAATATTTGCTTGCTAAAATTTTTATATTTTGACATCCGTGTACAGAGGGTTAAGGGGTAAATTACTTTTTAGCTCACCTGACTGAAAGTCAGGGTGAGCTATTCTGATCACTTTTCGTCCGTCGTCCGGCGTCCGTCGTGAAGGTGGTGTTTGGGCTTTTTCTCCCAAACCACTGGCCGCATATTAATGAAATTTCATGTGAGAAGGGGTTGTGTCTGTGGACACCTATTTTTTGTCAAATTAGGTTTCGGCTCACATTGAGCAGAGGGATGGGGCAAAAATGCTGCAATTCTTAAAAAATCTTCTTCTCAAGAACCAGCAATAGCAGAGACTTGATATTTGGTATGCAGCTTCCTTTTGAGGTGTAGACTCAAGTTTGTTTAAGAGAAGTTCGAGGGGCTGTATCTGACGATGTTAAAGAAGGGGCAAAAATTTTGGCCCCGCCCCAAATTTCTATTTTCCAAACCGCGAGGCCGATTTGAACCAAATTTTACATGAGTGCTTATTGGGTCATAAGTACCTAATTTATGGCGAAATTTTTTTCCCCATAGCCCCGTGGGAACCACAGGAGCTAAAAATAGAAAAAAATGAAAACGCTTATATCTCCAAAACTACACGGCACTGAGAATTCTTATTTGTTGTGAAGCTTCCTTAGGACCAACAGAATGGAATGATCCAAAAAAATTGCCATCAGTTTTATCATGGGGTACTTTTTGGGGAGTTTGAAAAAGTGCTGAGTCAGCATTTTTTAACACTGTGGGTAATGGGAAAAACATAAGACTACTTTTCTCCGAAAGCACTGCTCGAAAAGCTTTAAAATTTCACATATAACATCTTTGGAAGATTGTTTCACATGTTTATTGAAATGAATTGCCTGGGTGGATATTTGGGCTCTCTATGGGAGCCCAAATGTTTAAATTAGTGCAGTATGAGGAATATTTTTGAAAAATCTTCTTCTTCAGATCTAGCAATAAGAATGTTTTGATATTTGGTATGCAGCATCCTTAGGGGGGTGAGATTCAAGTTTGTTGAAGCCAAATCCCTGGGTTCATATTTAGGCTGAAAATTTAAGGTCCCGTTGTGGACTTCGAAATTTTGGACCAAAATCCGAAAAAAACATTTTTTTGTTTTTTATGCATTTCTGTCAATTTTAAGACAAAAAAATTTTTTTTTTTTTTTTTTCCCCCTGAAAATTTGGGGTGCGGGTGGGACTTCGAAAATTTAGGACCAAAATCCGAAAAAAAATTTTTTTTGTTTTTTATGCATTTCTGTCAATTTTAAGACAAAAAAAAAAAAAAATTTTTTTTTCCCTCAAAATTTGGGGTGTGGGTGGGGCTTAGAAAATTTTGGACCAAAATCCGAAAAAAAAATTTTTTTGTTTTTTATGCATTTCTGTCAATTTTAAAACAAAAAAAATTTTTTTTTTTTTTTTCCCCCTGAAAATTTGGGGTGTGGGTGGGACTTAGAAAATTTTGGACCAAAATCCGAAAAAAAATTTTTTTTGTTTTTTATGCATTTCTGTCAATTTTAAGACAAAAAAATTTTTTTTTTTTTTTTTTCCCCCTGAAAATTTGGGGTGCGGGTGGGACTTAGAAAATTTTGGACCAAAATCCGAAAAAAATTTTTTTTGTTTTTTTATGCATTTCTGTCAATTTTAAGACAAAAAAAAAAAAAATTTTTTTTTTTTTCCCCTGAAAATTTGGGGTGCGGGTGGGACTTAGAAAATTTTGGACCAAAATCCGAAAAAAAATTTTTTTTGTTTTTTATGCATTTCTGTCAATTTTAAGACAAAAAAAATTTTTTTTTTTTTTTTCCCCCTGAAAATTTGGGGTGTGGGTGGGACTTAGAAAATTTTGGACCAAAATCCGAAAAAAAATTTTTTTTGTTTTTTATGCATTTCTGTCAATTTTAAGACAAAAAAAATTTTTTTTTTTTTTTTTTTCCCCCCTGAAAATTTGGGGTGAGGGTGGGTCTTAGAAAATTTTGGACCAAAATCCGAAAATATTTTTTTTTGTTTTTTATGCATTTCTGTCAATTTTAAGACAAAAAAATTTTTTTTTTTTTTTTTTCCCCCTGAAAATTTGGGGTGCGGGTGGGACTTAGAAAATTTTGGACCAAAATCCGAAAAAATTTTTTTTTTGTTTTTTATGCATTTTTGTCAATTTTAAGACAAAAAATTTTTTTTTTTTTTTTTTTCCCCCTGAAAATTTGGGGTGCGGGTGGGTCTTAGAAAATTTTTTTTTTTTTTTTTTATCCCTGAAAATTTGGGGTGCGGGTGGGACTTAGAAAATTTTGGACCAAAATCCGAAAAAAAATTTTTTTTGTTTTTTATGCATTTCTGTCAATTTTAAGACAAAAAAAAAAATTTTTTTTTTTTTCCCTGAAAATTTGGGGTGCAGGTGGGACATAGAAAATTTTGGCCCAAAATCCGAAAAAAATTTTTTTTTTTATTCTGTGTTTTGGTCAATTTTAAGACAAAAATTTTTTTTTTTTTTTCACCCTGCTTTTCTTGGGAGGGGGCGTATGCAGCTTATTCAAGTCAAGTCCCTGGTTTGATATTTAGGCTACCGTGTCAGGTGAGCACCCTCAGGCCCCCTGGAGCCTCTTGTTATTAAACAGAACAACAAAACATTCAAAACCTAATCAAACTATCTGTTGTACCATCTAATTTTGGAACGTTCATGTAATTTGGGGGTAATGATTACCATTGTTAGTTTAAAATTTGGTGCAATTTATAGGGGTGTAAAGATACACTGCTGCACTGGTACACCATGATACTTTGCTTGATGATACACATATCGATGAGAGCAGTCAAATATTGGTTGAGTGCAATCCAGGCAAATCGAGTTCACTAATGTAACATGCCTGATTCTCGTAATATTCCCATAAAATGAAACTGCAGGAATTTAAGTGGATTCCTGTCATTCAAATGTAAAATGTCAATAAAGAATTGTTTGTATGTGCAACTTAATACCCAAATTATCAATAGAAAATTAATATTTGCAGAAGTCATGCTGTTGAGTTGTTATGTTACAGTGAAAAATGGTAAGTTGGGCTTGTTAACTAAAGCTCACAAAGTCCCCAAAACTGAATCAACTTCGGAATTCATTGATAAATTACATATATTATTCCTACTATAGTGTTGCGATTGGCTGTAGTATTAGATACTTATCAAAATGTATGATGCAGCGACATGTCAAATAGAACGTGACCTGTAATTTCCTATATGGACTGATTAGACATTGACATGATTTTTGGGTTACGTGGCACAAGACTGAATATAATTATTTGTCAACATAAGTCCAGCATTAGTCCAGTCACACTGATAATTTGCCCAAATGAAAATGGATTATCATTTATATACCAACAATAAGTTAACTCAATATGGGTTTGTGGTATGACAATGTCTATCCAACACAATAATATGCAAGGTTACGAGTTTCATATATGATGATTGTATGTTGAGTTTGAAGAATTAAAACTGAACTCGACCATCAGTACTGAATGTCAGGACTGTATGGTGGGTGAAGCATATATTACTCATCTGAATGTTTGTAGTGTTCTGTTTTTAAATAAAACATAGCCTTGAATGGATTCTAAATTGTTGATGAGTAACAATTTGTTGAGTAGTCCGCAGATGGCTTTCTGTTTATTGTGCTATTGCTGCTGTGCCTGTGGGGAATCAAGTTATTGCACATTGTATCTAGATGTGTATCTGTATAATGATCCCTGTATCGATATACATATTGTATTGTGACATGAGCATATATTTACACCCCAAGGAATTTAAAAGCCTGTTTTGGCAATGACTGCCTTACAAAACTGTTCTGAACTATTTAGACAACTAAACTAGAGACTTAATGGTGTATGTGGTTCAGAACAGTTTTGTGGGAGGGAGTACAGCATGTGGATTCGTCTAATTTATTTTGTTGATTATGGGAAAGGATACAATATGAAGAGAAGATTGAAAACTCTCTGTGTGACAGACTTCAACAAGTTTGGTTTATTCTAGAGACCCAATATCTGAGACACTGTCTGCACTCCATCTTCCTTTCATTGATAGTGAATGAGTTTATCTCTGAATGAACACAGGTACTGTTTCAAACCTGACCCAGTGTTAGCAGAAAAATATATATCCCCCCATATCTGAAGTTTCAATGTCTTCCGTAGGTTAATTAAATAACTTTTTATCTCAATCGGAACACATTGAGTACTTTTTGAAGGCTTAAGTACCTCTGAATAGAAGGACTACATGTATATCCAAATAACCCTAAAAATATCAGTCTGAGAATACATGAACCAGCTTTATGGATGTCCGGAATGAATTCTGACATTTTTCAGGAAAGTTGGGTGAGACAAATCTTCTCCAGTCCCCCACTTCCTGGCTATGCCACTGTTGGACACCATAATGCCATACAGGAACTCAATATTGAAAGGGTGAAAAAGGTACCTCTGAAATTAAGCATTTTAGGTACAAAAAAAATTAATAACCTTGCTCTCTTCCCTCGCCTGCCCCCACCCCCTTGCCCCCACCCTCCCACCCCCCTATGTCTATGTACCAGACAATTTTTCAGTTCCCTTTATGTTTGTGTAGTTACACTAAGTATTGTATTGAAATTCATCCATGAGGATCCCATTCTTTTGATCAAACATTCAGCTATGTATTTCAGGTTCAAAGCCAATGCAGTGGTTTGGAATATTTCAAATCCCTCTTTTATTTGACACTGGCTACCTGACCAGTGTGAATTGAGCTCAAGTTCCACTTGTCCTTGTGCAGTCAGTTAGGTTAGAATGTTTGGTGTTAATTACTTGCTGCCTTTTGTTGGGTTTCTCACATGCACTCTGCCTTTGTTACTCAGAAAACTGCTGGGACTTGACATAAGGATCTTATAATAAAACAAATTTATATAAACAAAATAATATTTGCATTTAACTGAATATAGAACATGAGTGTGGAAAATGTTGGCTTTTGCTCTGATACCCTCATTTTTTTTTGAAAGCCCTGATAGTGGCTTCTAGCACTCAGCCTGTTAAAACTGAGATTTCAAACCCTTGAAAGTACTTGAAAATCAAAACTTTGACAGGGAAAGTATTGGAAGTGGGTGAGAAATATATTTTTGTTAGCGGTTTTGACCCTTTTGCATAAAATCAGATATGTTAACCTCCAAAACAATCTTTCAGGGAAATGGCATGGATTTCAGAGAAAAGTTTGTGTGAAAGAAAATGCTGTTTGCAACAAGTTGACTACCACTAAACCCCTCTCTCTCCATTTGGAGATACTTAAAAACTATTAATGCAGCTCGCATATGTTGTATTACCAAATAAAAATATGGTCAAAATATATAAATATAGATTTTAATTTTGTAGTTACACTACTGCTCATCTCACCTGGTTCTGTATCCTGCCTAATGGCTTATTCAAACTAGATTCTATTCACAAACATTGGAATCACTGCAGAAATCAAGTTTTTCCAATTACCCTCAAACCCCCCCCCCCCCCCCCATTCCCCCCCACTCACGCCCCCCCCCCCCCCCCCCCCAAAAAAAAAAAAAATAAAATAAAAAAAATATGGAACCAAAAATTATGGAAAAAAGACCATAATTTTTCTGTTCTTCAAAACAAAAATGTTCTCTTGCACTTCTACAATCAATTCATGACAGTAGTAGTTATCTGAAGAAAAATAATTTATAAAAAAATGAGGTTAATTAACTCCCTCAAATGTTCAGAAATCTTAATTGTTCAGTTTCAAAAAATTTCTTGCAGTTCTACAATCACTTCATAGCTGATGAGCAGACATGAGTGGAGAGAAATAAAAATTAAAGAAAATTCTCAGGAGTATAAAAAAAGATTATTCAACAGAGGTCCTCTTGAAAAATGCGAAAAAGACTCAAAATTAATTTCTCTGTAGATCATATCCATTTTAATATCATTTTACAAGAAATAATATTAAAATAAATAATAAAATAAAAACTCTTCCAAAAGAGGCATTTAACTTAGAATTAAACCAGAGTTGTCATCAGTTCAACTTCCCAAGCACTGGCTTGTTTGATTCACAGATTAACATGAAAGAAAGAGGTGATTTCCAGACAGATGTTTTTATCACTGGAAATAGATCAAAGGAACTTCTCCAGTATCTCCCAGAATTCAAAGTTAAAAATGGCGGCACCCATCAACTGAATTGTGATTTATGTTCTCTTTTCAATGTTGCAGTTTGTAAAGCAAAACTTGGCACCCTTATTCAAATGCAGGAAAAATGTAAATGGAACACTATTAAAGGGAAATTCTCTGTTGAATAAAACTTTTACAAACCAAACATCTGAAGTTGTTGGTGATCAGGTGTTTGAAACTGGGTTACTACAAATTGGGGGTCCTACAAAATATCGAAGGCCACCAATGGCTACCGAAGGCCACCGAATGACACTGATGGCCACCAACGGCCACCCAATAAACTAAAACTGTTGCATTTAAAAGCAATTTTGGAGTCAAACAATCTTTATTTATCATAGAGTGAACGTTTGTAACATTCGTTCTTCAAATTAGTCGGTCTTTTTCAGAAAGAAACTATTTTCATGATGGCCACTCTAAAAATACCTATTGTCACACTGTAAAGCATTATTGAAATCAGACAACCCTAAATTAGCCTAGGGTGGATGTTTATAAAACTTTTTTTCAGGAAATTTGTGGGTATTTTGGGGGGAAATTCGATCTGTGGTTACACATCGCAAGCAGAGACCAGAATTACCAATCACTACCTAATTTATACTGTTTCAAATGAAATTGCAGTTAATTCAGTCTTCTGGTGTATAAATTTCTGTTGTATAAATCTATTTATTTTACATAAGCTGATAATAATAACAACAATATTTCCCTTATCATTTAAATGAGATTACCGGTGGCCTTCGGTGTCGCTTTCATTCAGAATAAAAAAAATGGTGTTTTCAAATTGAAGACAAAATTAGTATCATTCGGACGTTTGGTTAATATTTTCGTTTTTTGCTTCTGAATATAGCTTATGGCCATCATGGGAATGAGCTTGTTCCAAGGGGTTCTAAGCTATGTTTTTAAGAATATTTAAAAAGAATTGTGTTTTGAGAAAAAATAATAGGTGTCGCCTGCTACTAGGAGAATTGAGTGAATTCCAAATTCAGAGCTTTACCAGTGCCTTTCTATAAAAAAATATCCCGTCTTCGGTAAACTTCAATCCAATACATCAAGGGTGAAAGGGGCTTGCCCAAAACTGTCCCTGCATGCCTTCGGTGTGCGAAACCATTCATTCACCAAAAAATTTAGAAACAAAAACCAGTGGCAGATGAAATTATTCTAAAATGCAGAATAGGCACAGAGAATTTATATATTTTTCTTGATGCCTTTACACCTCTATAATTTGGTGACACCTGTAAATGGTGTGAAATTGGGGTAATCTAAAGGCCTGCACTGAAAGGGTTGTTAGAACCATATATTTTAAGATAATTAGCAGTGCTGCTGGACTTTGTTCAATGTTTTTGTTCTTTTCACGTTTTACATTTGTTTAAATATCACTTACTTGTTTTGTTGATCTCAAGTTTTATGAGGGATAAAAATAAAGTTTTAAAAAATTGTCTGTTCTTTCAAAAATGCCCTCTAAAATCAGACAATGTATATATAATTTTAATACAAGTCACCCTTTTAAACTACTCGAAACTCTAACAATAGCATCCTTATCTGCTGTCATTGTACAAACTGTTACCAATCTGGTCTTCAATCTGAAAGGACCGGCTTTTCATCACAATATTGGCTCAGGTGGCCATCGGTAATTTCACTGCACCAACAGCAGAATGTTATCGCCATTCAAAACATTTTTATCCACTTTATATCAAATAAATGGATTTAGGACATGGTGGATCATAGACTTCAGAGACTGAATTAGTTGGAACTGAGTTATCAGTTTCATTTAAAACAGTTTGATGAAGTGGCCATCGGTAACAACTCTCCTCGGCTGACAGGGTATGAGCAGCGATCGAATCTGAAAATAGTTTCTTTCTGCAAAAACCCAACTAATTCAAAGAACGACTGTTATAAACATTCGCTCTACTATAAATAAAGATTGTTTGACTTCATAAATGTTTTTAAATGCAACAGTTTTAGTTATATCAAGTGGCCTTCGGTAGTCATCGGGAGCAAATTGGCATAATGTAAACAGCTGATCGAGACAAATTTTGTACACTTTAAAAAAAGGTACAAATCTCTTTTTTTGCTTTTATTAATGAATTTTATGATCATTTTAATGATTTTTGAAGAGGGTAATGCTAAGAGTATAAATCTTTTGAAACCAATCGCAGATTGACCTCAAATCATTTCAAAACTGCCAAATGTTTTGATTGATATTTCCACAGAAATACTACAGTTTATAATCACAAATTTTATGATAAAATGTATGATTATAAACTGTAGTATTTCTGCAGTGTGAATTGTGTATATTATTCTCTGAAATAATACATGTGCTTGACGATGATCCTTGGGAAGCAGATTTTCTTGGAAAAGGTTATTGAATGTGCTTGAAAAATATATTTTGGTTAGGCCTAAAAAACGTTAAAAATCTTTTTCTCAGGCCCTCTTGCATGCTCCTTTTGTCTACTGCATGTTCTCTTTTTATAACCAATGCAAACTTAAAAAAATAAAAATATTTTACTCAAGTTAATAAAATTGATAAATTTGTCCCTTGAGTGCTAAAAGGCTTTGCAATGCTTTAGCACTCAAGGGACTAAATACACCACCACAATGCTATTCTGTAGACCATGAGGCCTAAAACACAAAACAAACCAACAACATGAACTTTTGATGGCAAAGAAATAATTACAAAAATAAAAAATTAAATTAAAAACTGCCTGCCCACATACAGCTTTACAAAAAATGGCTTGAGAAACAGAAAATCTACTTTGTGGGGCCTTAGTTGCTTTGCCATTATTGCTGAAAATGTGTAATTATAATCCATTAAGGCATTATTTATTAGATATGATTTTCTTTCCCAGAAATGCTCATTATTGAACTCGGCAGATATGGCTTCAAACTTGACTGATATGATGCTGATCTCGAACCAAACTTGAGTTGTCCCCCTTAATGCATTATTAGATGCAACCAGTTTGTTTACATGCAAAATCGTTCACAGTTATTCATCAAAATCAATTGGGAAAATTGGTATTACCAGGCATATTGGAGTGATGTGCAGCCGAGTTTTTGTATGATGAGGAATTAATGATGGCAGTAAGTAAGGATTAGGTGAATAAATAGTAGAAAGAAGAGGGAGTTCAACTGTGAGAACTTCCCAATAGAGAAGCCAAGATGTTTGGATAGCTGAGCTAGAAGAATAGGAAACTTAAGTCTTTGTGAAAAGAATGAGAAATAGTAACACTGTGATAAGACTGTTACAGATCTGAGAACATTTTGTATATTATTTGTTTTGATTAAATAAATAAAGAGGTTATTACTTGTTAGTTTCATATCGGTCAAGATATCAGCCCTCAGTAACTTCACATCAGCCTTTGACCTTCAGTCTCGGGCTAATATGAAGTTACCTCTGGCTGCTATCTGGGCTGATATGAAACTAACCGAGTAATAATGTCTAAGTATTTTAGTCAGTTTTACTTGTTTAAATAGTGTTTTTTATTCCCTGAAATAATTCCTGCCCCTGGCACACATCCTTTGGAAACTCTCTACGAGAGTTTCCAAAGGATCAGTCAGGTGTAGGTATTCTTCATCAAGAAAAAAATTAGAAGGATTTTCTCTTGCAGTGATCCTGTTTCATATTCCTATTAAAAAATTCAATTGACTGTCAAAATAGTGTTAATGTTTGCTATACGATGGTATCCAGGAATAAAAGTTTTCAGAGATTTGACCGAATTCAGGGATTATTGATAAAAGGTTTTGACCATTCATGGTTTTTGATTTTCAGTGAAGATTGGCTTCACGCAAGTTTCAGAGTTTTTTTGTCTTAACAAACTTATATTTCTGCACATATGACAAGCACTATCCTGTGGCTCCCCTCAGGCTCTCCTCAGCTAGTGCCTTTGGCACTTAGCAAGAGCCTTTGTTTTGCTCTTGGCCAAAAACTTTCAAGGATTATTGTCTCGAGGCACGTTATATTTTTACCACAAGTATTTGTTTGAAATACAATAGAAATGTCAGGGGATTCAAATATATTTGGCAAAGATCCTCACAGTTGCTTAAAACTCTCCCCCCCCCCCCCCCCCCAAAGACCTGGATGTCCTTTCTCTGTGGGGTGGGGGTGGAGAGTAAATGAACCCTAGAATGACCCAGCCTCTTCTTGATTACAGTGCAGATTTAGAAGTCCAGATAAGATGTGTATTGGCATTAAAAGGTATTTATTTTTTAGCAAAAGCACATTGAGCTGATTAACACTGATATCAAAAATACTAAAATTCCAAGAAGCAAATTTATCTCATGATGTGACTATAGGAATTAAACCAATTCAGTTTTGTTTGACAAAGCTCATTGAGCTCCATTAAACAAGATTGTATTGGTAAGCCCTTTACCCAATGAATTAGCCACATCCGCCTGCATAATATAACCTAAGGAATCGGCCACATCCGTCATAATACACAAATTCAGCAGGTGAAAAACAATTACTCGCCTAAAATTTCAATCAAACTATATCATGTGATCCTTCTTGGGAATGAGCATGTTGAGCTCGTTCCAGTGAGGGGTCACATGGTATGATTTGGTCGCAATTTTTTTAAATTTGAAAAATCAATATTTTAAATAATAAATTTTCATATTGTCTGCATTGGGTAATGGGTTAAATTCCTAGATGTCTTATTTTAAAAATCTGCTAATTGAAATTTCGACTTCATTATGTAGGGGGTTAAACTTTAGCAAAATATAAATGGTTGAATTGTTGGTTTATTTATCTATTGGGGTTTTTTGACAACCAGGGTCACCTTGTGATGAGCTGTTATATGGGTGGAGGAAGCCTGAGTGTCGGGAGAGAACCACTGAGCAATGGAGAGCAACTGTCAGACTCCCCAACATACTAACTCCACACAAGAAGGGTTAGCATTTACTGGAGACAAGTGCACCATCGTCATACAGTATGCCTTAGTACACAGGAGCCACCATGCTCCCATGTGGACAATCGGGATTAAGTTTCTCAAGGACATAACACAGTTCTCCCTGGTGGAGATCGAACCATGGATCTTTCGGTTGTGTCCAGTGCCGTAACCACAGAGTCACTGTTCTCCCAAATTGTCTGTTACAGTGAGAGTTCATTCAATGAAATGAATGCTATCATTACACTTTCAACTGAAAACATCACTGATAGTGTTTTTAATGGAATGCCCTTGCATGTTCTTTGAGTTTGGTGTCAAAATATTTTTGGTAATTCTTTTAAAATTTTCAAACATTTTCAGTTCAAATAATAGTGATTTACTCTCTATACTTTATGCTGTTAACAGGTGACATTTGTCATGCAAGCTTGGTAAGTGGTTTGGTATTTTATATATCAAATTAACAGGGTTAATATGGCAGCCAAAATGTTGTTAATCCCTTCACCAAACCTGATTAGAAAACAGCAGTTGAAAAAATTCTTCCAACAACTAAATTTTTTTTTGCATCAAAAGCATAGCTTATAACCTTCATTCTCACAAGTTCCGTGAACTCTTTCCATTGGGATGACATTAGCCATGTTTTTGTGGCAAAAATTTAAGAAATAATAGCAATTCAATGGCCATTTTAAAGAATGGCACTGTTGCAACTAAAAACCACTGCCTAGATAATTTGCCTGTTGTCAGCCAGAACCTCCTCATGATGACATGTTTACCCTTTACTGAACAAATCGGCAACATCCGCCTACGTAATATGCAAATTCAGCAGCTGAAAAAATATTATTTTTCAAAAAATTTCAGCAAAACCTTATCATGTGATAAACATGCTCATCGAGCTCGTTCCAATGAGGGATCACACGTTATGGTTTTGTTGAAATTTTTGGTTAAATTTAAAAAAAATGATATTTGACTGGTAGAGTGCTAAGTTATTTTTGGTTGTTGAAAATTATTCAGGTGTCTTTGACTTGTAACAGTTTATGGGAGAGTGCCTTTGGGCACTCTCCTATAAATTGTGACAAGGCAAATCTATACAGGCTAGGTAATTTTACTTCTAGGATAATACAAAGCACTTCTACAGAATATGAAGCTTTTATGTTGCAGTACCAGCACTTGAGAACAAAGTCCATATATGGGCTTCCAGCACTCTTACCAGTTAAAATAATAAATTTTCATATCGTCTGCGTTGGGTAAAGGGTTATGGGCACCTGTTTTGAGGATGTAAAAGTCAGAAATATATCTTTGAGGGTTAAGTGGAATCTATGGAGTTGAAAATGTTTTCTTGAAGCTACACTGAGAAAAGAAAGCTGCAGATTTAGATAACAGTGTCATGATATATTTCAGGCAACAAGACAGGACATTGATACTGAGAGAACAACATATCAGACATCCCGAGCTGGATTAGACAATATGTATGAAGATATAAAAAAGAAATTTCATGATGAAACACAGAATAGAATAGTAAGTTTATCACATGATTCTTTGTCTGAGTTTCACCCTTTAACTGGAGAATTTTGTTCTGTCAGGGTTCTTGTGGGGCCTTGGATTCAGGGAATGGCCTTGAATTGGATTAAGGGTCATTCAAGGCCTTGAAATCCCAGAAAATGTGTTAGGAGGCTTTGAAAAGCCTAGAATATTCATGAAATATAAATGCTGATGCGGCCTGTAATCATAACTGTATAGTTTTATGTTTCAGTGTTATGGAGGCATAGTCCTAACTAGGATCCTCTGGTTATTACCCCTACATGTTTTAAGCATTTAAAATTAACTTTTACTTGGAATTTATAGAAGATGAACAGATTTACAAGTGAATGAAAAATGAAAAAAAAATTCTGCTTGCAAGTACTAGTTTCCACTACATGAAAATTTATTGCTTTTTTCATTGACAGTGTACTGGTGTCAAGAGGTTTGCAGAGACATTTTGTTGTTCCTATGTTGATGTATTTCAATTTTTTTTAAATATCTTTTTGGAGCTCTCTCCTTGACAGAATGTATAGCTGCAGGTTCTTAGTTCCTTGCATATCATACCTTCCAAAAGCATCAAAAGCATAGACTGAATAACTGAACATTTTCATTTTTTGCCTCCAAAACATAGCTTGTGACCCACGTATTGGAGCTACTTGTGCTTTTCATTAAAATTGCCAGTAAAATTTTATTATAGTTTCAATTTTTGCCTCCCAAAAAATAACTTATGACCCTTCATTGGAACAAGCTTGTTCCAATGAGGTGATCATTTATTTATTCATTCATTGGAGTTTTATTGACACTTTCAACAGACAGGGTCACATTGTTTAGACAATTCTATGGATGGAGGAAGCCAGACTACCCAGAGAGAAACATTGAGCAGCAGCAAGTAACTATCATTCTTGCCATCTTACTAAACCCTTGCAAACAGGGCTAGTATCGATTGAAGGCTTGTGTACTATCGCCATGTAGTTTGCCATAGCATGCTGCACCACCATGCTTCCACTCAAGCAGTTGGGATTAACTCTTAACCCGCTGAGTATGTTCAAAGTATTTTTCATATCATATCATATATCTAACAATCATATAGATTTTGGCCTGAAAACCATGAGAAATGGTACGTATCACAATATGTGTTCTGATTCTGTATCATACAGATGACTCATTCTGATTCCATATCATATAGACGACTCGTTTCTGGTAACATGATGGGCTATCATAACAGCCGCATGAATACAATCTATATGCATTTCAGTGATCGACTCAGTTGATCATTTGCAAAACAAAACAAAATTCCTTACAGTTAATGACAGAACTATTAATAGCCAATGACCCACAATAAATACAGTGGAACCCTGTTAATTGAATAGCTGCTTTGCCAATGAAAATTATTCAGTTAACAGGAGTATTCAGTTAACAGGGATTTTGTCACTTTCCTGTATTCTACAGATAAACTTAGCATTTATTCTATTGTATCTTGTTTGAGAGAGCTCCATGAGCTCTGTCAAACAAGATATAATAGATTAAATGCTTGTATTGGTTGTACTGAGGCCATATAGGTTAATAAACAAAGGAAAACTGGGGCGAGTCAGGGTACTTTCTTGTCAGGTTACAAGATTTTATATTCAATTAACAGGAGTTGATTCTATCACCTATATTCAATTAACAGGTCAAATTTGTACTGTAGGTATGGTAAATGGATTTGTGTTTGGAAGTTATATTCAATTAACAGGGATATACAATTAAGAGATATCCAAATAAGTGGGCACTACTGTAGTAACTGCACAACTCAATATTACACCTACCCAGTTCCTGAGGATGTGCCCATGTCACACACTTGTAAGTTCAAGCGGATCATCACAGGAATTGACACTGAGAATGAATAATTTGACAACACAACTTTGAAAATTGCGGTGACCGCACTACTAATTGTTTGTTAGAGTGCATAACAATATAGTTCCATTAAATATGTTATTTTAGACTTTTTCTCACCCAACAGTATGTCTCAAAACTGTATTAATAATTTAAGATTTAATCTGTTTATGTCACAGAATTGTTAGATAAATGAATTATCATGATAAACTGCATGTCCTGTGATTTGCATCAGATTCTCGGTGGTGTCCAAAAATGGGATCACAACTCGCCGGCAAAGCCGGCTCGTTGAGATCCCATTCTGGACACCACCTCAACTATGATACAAATCACAGGACATGCACATAATCATGATAATCTGTATATATCAAAAGATTTTGATTCTTGAATCTCAAGAAGATTTTAACGAATTTTCCTCTTATAGCACTAAGTTTTGATATGATGATGTATGATATTCAACATTCTGATGATGTTCTGATTTAAGTTTGTTCAAATTAAGAAATTAAGTCCTTGGCATCAGTGTAAAATGAGGACTATTCTTTAAAAAATAATCTTCAAATCTGCCAGTTAGAATCTTTTGATATTTATTATGCGACATCCGTAGTAAGGTCTGATTCCAGATTGTTCAGTACCTGGATTCATAACTCTGCTCCCTGTGGTAACCTGAATTTTAACTTAGCGCAATACGAGGAAATTAAAAAAAAATTCTTTTTCAGATCCACAGTCAGAATCTTTTCATATTTGGGGGAGAGGAAGTGGGGGAATCATATTTGAGCATCCCGTGGAAGCCCAGATTTTAACTAAGTGCAAAATGTGGGCTATTCTTTAAAAAATCTTCTTCAGATCCACCCATCAGAATCTTTTGATATTTGGCATTGAGCTTCCTTACATGAGATTCAAATCTGTTCAGATCAATTCCCTGGGTGCATATTTAGCTGCCTAAGGGAGTCCAAATTTTATCTTAGTGTGGTATTAGGAATATTCTTCAAAGATCTTCTTCTTCAGATCCACTTTATAATTTTGGGTATATAGCATATATTGCATTACTATGATACCTAGATTAAATTTTGTTCAAAGTATTATGCCTGACTGATTTTGGTGGGTACCAGAGGAATTTGAAATTTAACACAGCCTGTAATGGTGAATTTAGTATTTGTTTGAATGAATTCTGCACATGGGTGACAGAGTCAGTTGTGGTCAACTTTAGGCATAAATGCGGGTGGATAACATCAGTACAAATGGGACCAACAGGTCATTTGAGGCCATAGGAGTGGGGTGGAAGGAGTTGATTGGGCAATTGTTTTTTTTTGGAGGCAGTGGTGGGTGGGGGGGGGGGGGGGGTGGGGGGATGTTAAAACAAGATTTGAGAGATTTCGAGTTATTTTATTTGAAAAAAGATTTCAACAAGTCAATTTTGTGTGGAAACTAGGTGGGGGTCCATTGGGTGTTTTTTGTCTGGTTTAAAATGAGTTTTGAGTGATTTTACACAAAAAACAATCCACCCAACAGACCCTTCTCCAAACCCTCTACCCCACCCCACCCTCCACTCCCCTAGCTAAATTATCTTAGCTGGATTAACATGTACATACTGAGAATGTGACCGTAAATCCTTCTTTAAACTAGGTTCACAGGTGAGCAATTTGGGCTTCTTGTTTTGACAAAGTCAAGATAAGCTATTGCCATCACGCGTGCGAAAGTCTGTTAGTCTGTTCACATTTTCTTTGGCACAGGCTACACCTTGTAGTTCTTATCCGATCATCGTAAAATTTTATATGCAGGTTCGGGGTCATGTCTAGATGAGAACGTCCCCTTTTGGTCTCGATCTGTCAATCGTGACTGCTGCAAGAGTGAGAGCCCAAAACCTGAAGACCTCAGGTCTTCGTATTTATGAAGGGATTTCATTGTAACTTGGGAGGATGACTTCATATAATGTCTAGATGAGAACTGCCCCTTTTGATCGTGATCGGTCAACCGTGATGGCTACGAGAGCCCAAAACCTAAAACCCTTTAGCACAGTCTACAGGTCATATTTATGGTTTGTTTTTATTGTAACTTAGTAGGATTTCTTTGTATAATGTCTAGATGAGAACGTCCCATTTTGGTGGTGATCGGTAAACTGTGACGGCTGCTAGAGCCCAAAACCCTAAAACCTTTAGAACTGTCTATAGGTTGTATTTATGAGGGGATTTCATTGGATTACCCCATATAATGTCTAGATGGGAACGTCCCCATTTAATTGCAATTGGTCAACCATGATGGCTACTCGGGCCCGAAGCCGCAAAACCTTCAACATAGTCTACAGGTTGTATTTATGAAGAGATTTTATTGTAACATGGTAGGATGCCTCTGTATAATGTCTAGATGAGAACGTCCTATTTTGGCTGAGATCGGTCAACCGTGACAGCCACACAGGCACATGACCTAAATGTGTTTAGCACAGTCTAGAGTTCATATTTATGAAGCAATTTCATTGTAACCTGGAAGGATAACTTGGTATGATGTCTAGATGAGACTGTCGTATTTTGGTCACGATCGGTCATCCGTTCTCACTGCCTGGTCACTTGACCTAGATTCCTTTAGCACTGCTTACAGGTTGTTTTTATGAATGGATTTCATTGTAACTTTGTAGGATAACTTGGTATGATATCTAGATGAGACTTTCCTATTTTGGTCATGATTGGTCAACCGTGACCGTTGAACCATCACGTGACATAGATTCCTTTAGCAAAATCGACGAGTTATATTTATGAAGGGATTTCATTTTAACTTGGCAGGATGACTCATTTTGGAATGATTTTACTGTAACTTGGTAACTTTGGTTGACATACGTTAACTGTTAGGGCCATATCAACCCTGGGTCTTAATTCTTTAATACAATCTACACACAAATTATTCTCATTGAAAACATAGCATACAGGGAACAGAAATTAAAATATTCTCAATTATCACAATTCTTGTCTTATTTCATAATCCTTTTATAGACATTGAACATTATCCTTTTCATCAAGCACTACACACAGTCACATTAAGCTACAGCGCGACACTTTCATTATTATATGGCTACCCTAAATAACTCCCCAATACCACTGTTGTGTGCTGATCACTTCTGGCTCTTGGGAAAATGTAAAACTCAACTTTCCCAAATCCTTATGGTGCCAGTCTCTGATTAGGCTTATGTGGCATCTCTGATGTGCAAAGTTTATATCCAAGGCAACACTTATACAATGAAATAAAAACTTGGGAGGCCTTTATGCTGAACTCTGCAGACAAACGTACAATAATTTCTTTTTAGCTTGCCTGACTGAAAGTCAGGGGTAGCTATAGTGATCACTCTTTCTCTGTCATCTGTCATGCATCCATCTATCTGTCCATCATCTGTCTACTGTTAATATGGTTTTCCCAAGCAGCATGGACCAGAAAATTGTTATCTGGTATCAAGCCTCCTTAGGATCAGTAGAATCAAATAGGTAAAATACTGCAGTCAGTTATGTAGTGGGTTACCACATGGAGACTCCCATTTTACATGGTTTGTAATAGTATTGGGAAAACACCGAGTCTCTCACTTTCTTGTTTTAAAAAATTGAATAAAATGATCTTCTACAGAACCACCAGTCCGAATATTTGTTTATTAGGTATACAGTGTCCTTAAGGGAGACAGATTCAATTTTGTTTAAATCAAATCCCTGCATTCATATTTGAACTCTCCATGGGAGCCTAAATTTCATCTCAGTGCAGTATGAGGAAAATTCTTTAAAAATATTCTTCTACAGATCTACCAGTCAAAATCTTTTAGTCCTGGAGCCAATGAGGGTTTTATTTACACTAGTTGTAGAAAAGGTTTAACACATCCAATCTATCTGTACCAGTGATAGTTAGAAAAGCCATTTCTTAAGTTTCGCTTTCTGGCTTTTATGGACTATGGACTCCCAAAATTGACTTTGCTTGCACTTTCATGTACATCACTGATATTTGGCTGAATGACAGCCTCAACCTTGCTAAATCATAAACCACAACTTAAAAACCACAACTTAAGAAACCGAATTTCCTGGTATATTTTTATACTGTACCAATGACCCAGACATAGCTGGTGCTAATTCTCAAAAATCTAGGGCCAAACACAAATTTTCCCCCCCATTCCCCAAAATTTGCATCTAAAACCGAAAAAATCATATCCTAAATGGTCCTCCATACTTTTCCTCCACTGCGCATGTGCAGTGTCAAGGAGGTTTCGAAATTGGCACCAATTATCATTCTTTGTTTGGCCCTTCATCAGTTCACATCTGACTGATATTTGTGCTTGTAAATCTCAGTTTAAATGATGCCAGACACATAAATATTAGAGAAATGGTGGATCTAAAGAGGAAATAGAAGGAGGAGAGGAAAAATGAGTGGCAGGAAATAATCAGGGCTGTAACTTAAAAATTTTTTACGAAATTATGTTGTGTTGCCTAATTTCGAGGCATGGGCCTGTTGTTGTCATTCTTGCTATAAAGTTACACTGCTTGTTCAGTGTTTCCTCTCTCCCTTTCCTTTAAGTCTCCCCTTGCTATTCTCCCATGCTTTTGGCATATTTTCTGTAATATTATTACTAAAATTTCTTGGGAGTTTTAGCTGGGTAACAGAATGAATTCTGTTCTTTTCCCCATGTTTACGTCCTCACCCATGGGTGTTTAGGCATAGTGTTCTGCATCTACCATCTGATGTTCTGCAGTTTCTTCCCTGGAAGTCTCTGTTTTGCATCAGATAGTGTGTTATTGGTAACTGATTTCGGGCCATGGTTATCAGTGCCTGGTGTCATGTTTCTGGTGTTTATACACTTCTTGTTTACATTGACAACGGTTTCTGTTGACAGGGAAATTCTTGTCTTTGTATTAGCTTAATCATAACAAGATACATTATTATTATACGTAAGTTTTGCATTAATTTTTTTTTGTTGTAATAATTTAAAAATTTTTGTCCACACTTAGGCTTTTTGGGATCCATTGGGGCTCAACGTTACTTTCAGAAACTTGGGCTTTTCTGAAAAAATATTTTTTCAAAAATTTTTTTTGATTTTAATTATTTTTTCTATGTTAATGGATCATGTTATTATGTATCTTTGTTTTCAGGGGTTGGTGCAAGTACTAGGACTTTTTGTGTTCTTTTCACAATGAAAGGATATTGTTCAAATTGTAATAAGAGGAAATCTTCCTCTGAATTTCATAATCATTGTATTAATTGTAGTCAGTGTACTCGCACTAAATCCTGTTCAGTATGTGTCAATTGGGATGACAAACATTGGAAACGTGAGTCACGGTATGTTGTTAGCGAGGAAAAGGCCATGCCGGTCCTTTCTCCGCAGGGTCACTCTAGTTTATCAATCTCTATTTCAGAGGAACAAGAACAGGGTGATGTTTCTGTGATGTCTTCCAAAAGTGTGCCTCCGTCGTCACAGTTAAATGAAGAGCTAGCGGCAAAAGTGCTCATGGAAATACGTCAATTGCCTAAGAGGTCCCTAGTAGGATCGACAGCATTGGCGTCTGCTAGCTCGCCCAGTGTAGCGAACATTCATCGAATGGCTCGGCAGCCGGGTTCGTCCGTTGCGGTCCAGGAAGGAGATTTGGGTGATGCGAGCACTATAATAAGACAAAGTGCACACCCAGTGACGACGGATCAGAGGAGAGAACGGAGGAAGCCTATTAGTCCGGTTCCTAGCTCGTCCAGGTCCATCCGGGCTGCGAGCGAGAGAGGTCCCTCTCTCATACAACAACATCTGGGACCAGATGTTGTGGTACAAAACGTTTCGCATTCGGAGCGTATGTCCGCCGCTCAGGACGCTCCGTTATATAGACAGTCCGGAGAGACTGTTGATAAGGCTTCCTCATCCTCATGGCAGCGCACACGACCGCACCTTGGCTCCGTGACCACGGATATCCAGCCAGCTTCGCCGATCAGGGATTCCACGGCGACCAGGTCACTCCATCCGGTAGCCAGGGACACGAGGCCTGTAGACTCCGGACATTTGCATAAAAGAAGTATGCAGGAGTCAACATACACAGAGCTTCCAGCGGCAAAGCAACGTAAGACCGCTACTCCACAGGCCTCAGTGACGGACGTGCTATCCCAAATAGCACAACTTATCGCAGCATCCCAGCAAACGACAGAATCTCTGTCGGATCAGGAATTATCCGACGACGCTGGGTCGGTACGCTCCGCTGAAGCATCGGGTACGGACGACTGAGAACATAGGGTCCAACAGGATGGCGAAAGGGATTCGGAGGATTTGGAGCTTTCCCTTTCGGAACAACATAAAGCTGCCGTAGATTTTATCCGGCAGTACCTTCCAGAGGTTGTTCCGTCGGACCAGAATGCTGCGATGCCGGATAAGAGACTGATAGCGTCATTGGACACAGAATTTTTTGATCGGTTCAGGGACATCGTCCCTGAGTTTCCGACACAGTCCAATAAGGTCACAAGAACATTTGAATTATTGAACGACAGTATTTATAAGCTTGCTACCAAAACGGGCAAGTCTGGTTTCTTATCCGCAAATGCCCTAAATCTGCCTTTCATCAATTCAAGGAATAAATTCGAAACAGCAGGACAGGGCATACCGAGAGTTCCTCTGTGTCTAGACGATGAGGCTGAAGACTTGGAATTGTCTATACCGTCGTCTTTGTCAATTCCAACCACGACGTTGGAAACGACAATAATGTCTAACAGAGTAAACTTAGACGCCTTATCATACGCATATCACCTTACTAAGGCGTTATCATTACGTCTTCAAGGGAAAGAATTCCAGGATATACAATCCTCATTAAGACTTCTTTCAAGAGCAGTAGATTATTCCACGTATAACTCCGCCTTTTCAGTGGCAAACCTGGAGTTGGTTAGACGTGACGCAGCCCTAGCTACATCCACGCACGTGGATGGTAAGGTGAAGAACTCTCTCAGAGTCGCTTTGGTCTCCGGAGAGCTTCTCTTTGACGGCAAGCTTTCAGCAATCTATGATAAGATAACTAAGAAAGCTTTGGATTCTCTGCTTTTCAAATCCGCTTCCAAAAAGCCGGATACAGCAGAAAAGAGTAAGACAGGCACTTCTGGGACAAGTACGCCCAAGAGAAGTTCCTATAGAGGTTCCGATGCGTCCTCTAGGTCTTATTCTAGAGACCGTCAAGGCAGCGAGTCTCATGGGGGACGTTCTTCTGGCCGAGATTACCGGTCAGACATCCCTAGGTCGATGGGGCGAGGTGCAGGTCGTGGAGGACGTAGTTTCTCCTTCCGCAAGCCTCGCAGGTCCAGGAGGTGATGGTTTGAACCTCTATCGTGTTCCGGTAGGCGGAAGATTATCGAGTTTTATAAACGAGTGGGCGTCAATTACGGACGACCCCTGGGTTCGAGGGGTAATTTCGGAAGGACTAAGAATATCCTTCAAACGAAAGCCTCCATTGACTTGAAGTCCAAAATGGACTCAGCTTCCGTCGAATCCGCAGAAAAGAGACACTCTTTTATCAGAAGTACAGTCTCTTCTGAAGAAGAACGCGGTAGAGGTCATAGAAGACCAGGAATCACCGGGTTTCTACAGCCATCTGTTTCTGGTTCCGAAAACCAGATGGCTCGTTCCGTCCAGTCATAGATCTGAGCTGGATAAACAAGCTGATCGTCGCTCCGAAGTTCTATATGGAGACAATTTGATCAGTCAGAGCGAGTATTTGGGTGAACGACTATGCTACAAGCATAGATCTCAAGGATGCGTACTTTCGCGTCATGGTACATCCGACATTCAGAAAGTATCTACGCTTCGCAGTCCTAGGAGTGGTATATCAGTTCCGAGCGATGTGCTTCGGTTTGAACCTAGCGCCCTGGGCTTTCACTCGAATAATGAACTCGGTAATGATATATTTCCGAGCTCATTCGTCTGCGGTAACGTCGGCCTACCTGGATGACATTCTTCAGAGATACGGCAACGAGTTAAAGCTTCAGAACGATGTGCAGAATCTGCTTCTATTACTCCGATGTCTCGGTTTTATAATAAACGAGGAGAAGTCAGATCTGGTGCCGTCCAAGTCATTCACTCATCTGGGAATGAGCTTCGAGACGCACAACAATCTCGTTCGTCTGCTGTTAACCAGAGCGAAATTAATCAGTTGTTACGCTGGCTATTGTCTTCACTCAGACAAAGTCACAGCGAGAGAGTTCATGAGACTGATAGGTCTGTGCGGAGCTGCGGCAGATCTCATTCCGATGGGGCAGTTACGCACTCGTCCTCTTCAAATTTTCTTGACTCAGAATTGGAGTGTAAAGATTCATTCGCTCGATATAGACGTTCTCTTGTCAAATCAAGTGAAACAAGAGATTCAGACTTGGGCAAACATTCAGTGGTTGACTCAGGGAGTCCCACTGCAGTTGCCGGATCCGAGTTTTACGATTATGACAGATGCCAGTCAAACAGGTTGGGGTGCAACATTGATCGCAATGGATTTGAACGACTATGCCAGGGTCTTTGGGATCTGCAGTTTCTAGTCAAGCACATAAACATCTAGGAAATGATGTCAATTTGGCTTGCACTACGTCATTGGATGAACATTATTCAGAAAGCACATGTCCAAATCCTGTCCAACAATACGACAGTAGTAGCGTATATTCGGAACCAGGGAGGCACTCATTCCGTTCCGTTATTCAATTTAACGGAAAGAATCCTTCTGTTTGTTCTAGAACACCAAGTTCTACTTTCGGTCCGTCATATTCCGGGTCGTCTGAATGTATTAGCAGACTCCCTTTCATGGAAGGGTCACTTGTTGTCGTCAGAATGGACTCTCAACAAACAGGTATTCAATCAGATTTGCTACCAATGGGAGCGGCCAATGATAGACTTATTTGTGACACAACTCAACAATCAGTTGCAGACGTATGTGTCTCCATGTCCGGATCCCCGAGCATATGCAGTAGACGCTCTATCGATCTCGTGGGACGGAATGATAGGATATGCGTATCCTCCAGCGCCGTTGATTCAGCAGATATTGCTAAAGATAAAACAATCTCAATGCAAAATTCTGTTGGTAGCATCTCTGTCTCCACAGAGACCGTGGATAAATCTACTCAGGTGTCTGCTGTGGGACTTACCGCGAAAACTTCCTCCACAAGAGGATCTTCTTTCGCAGGGGAAATCGCATCAACTACATCACAACCCGCAAGGTCTCAACCTTCACGTATTTCCATTGTGCGGTCCTTCTTGCACGGCAAGCATTTTACAGGACACGATTTCTAACTGTAGGAGGACCTCCTCTTCGCTAAACTATGCGGCTAAGTAGAAGGTGTTTTGTCGTTGGTGCAGGGATCATTCTGTTGATATTTTTGATCCCTCCATTCCAGACATTGCAAACTTTCTAGTATACTTGTTTGATGAGATCAAACTGCAGCCTGTTACTATTAAAGGTTATAGGTCTATGTTATCTGATACCTATACACACCATGATAGTTTACAAATTGGATCTAATGTCTCTTTATCTAAATTAGTTAGAAACTTCTCGATAAATAGACCTAGAACCCTTACATTAATTCCTAAATGGAATTTAGCTTGGGTTCTTCTTAAACTAAAAGAAAAGCCATTTGAGCCTCTTGAGACAGTAGATTTCAAATTCTTGTCTTATAAGACAGCATTTCCCTTAGCTTTCTCTTCTGCTAGAAGAGTCAGTGAGCTTCATGCACTATCTGTGGACGATTCTTACTATCGTAGTGTCGGGAACACTATTACCTTTACTACTAATGTTGGATTTTTGGCTAAGAATCAGGCTCCTAATAAATATCCGGAACCTATTGTTATTAAGGCCCTTCCGTCTTCAGATGGGCATAGGCCTTTACTCTGTCCGGTTAGAGCTTTACGTATTTATAAACGAAGATCTCAGTTTATCAGAAAGGGACAAAAACGCTTCTTTCTGTCTCTGATGCCTAATAGAAAGGACATTACGGTCCATTCTATTGCTAGATGGATTCAATTAACTATCCGTACTGCTTATGATAATCTATCTTCAACTCAGCAGTCTGTGCTTAAGATTTCGGCTCATGAAGTAAGAGCTCTCTCTACATCTTGGGCTTACGCAAATAGTGTTGCTATTACAGATTTAATGAAGGCTGCATATTGGTCTCAGCCATCCACATTCACAAATTTTTATCTCAGAAATATTGAGTCCATTTCTGGAGACCTGCATTGTTTAGGTCCGTTATCTGTTGCTCAGAATGTCGTCCACTAAACAGTTGCAACTATAGTTATGCAGGCTTTCTGTTCCGGCAGTGACTCCATCCTGCTGCCCTCTTCGCTCTGGGCTATTTGACCCAGGGCAAGGGGAAGGGGGGGGGAGGGTGTTCCCTTAGGTCACCTGCTTTATAGTGAAAAGCAAGGGGATACCTCCTCCGGAGTCAGTAATTCTGAGTCGTAACCGGGATGGTTTTAAAGTGTAAAGTTAGTGTTTAAAATTCATTCATGTCATATTTTTAAAGTGTAGCTCGGTGTGAAGCATTTGTGTATGTCACGTGTCAAACGGGCGTTAATATACAATCCTCGGACACTTTTAAAGAGTATAAAGAGTCTCAATTCTCTGGACTAACTTTATTTATTGGCTTACTTTAAAAATATTTAGTATAAAGGATTATACTGGATGTTAATAGAGAACATGAATGTTATTATGCTCAATTATGGAGGGTGTTGTGTCTTTCTAATTTATCATAAATAAGAAAGATACATGTAAAGCCTAATAGTCCTTTTCTCCTCGAGGGGATGACTCTATTATATATAGTTGAGCTTATTGGATTTTCCTCTTTGTCCTAGGCCCTCCAGCCTTTTTTCTATTCAGCTATGTCTGGGTCATTGGTACAGTATAAAAATGTTAAAAAATTTATAGTAATTTATATATTTTTTATACTTACCAATGACCCAGACGGGGATGGCCCTCCCAGGAGTTGGGAACTCATACCTCCCCGCTGAGTACATAGTGCTGACCAGGCACTGCTTGTAAGAATGATAATTAGCGCCAATTTCGAGACCTCCTTGACACTGCGCATGCGCAGTGCAGGAAAAGTATGGAGGACCATTTAGGACATGATTTTTTTTCGGTTTTAGATGCAAATTTTAGGGAACAGGGGGGCAAAATTTGTGTTTGGCCCTAGATTTTTGAGAATTAGCACCAGCTATGTCTGGGTCATTGGTAAGTATAAAAAATATATAAATTACTATAAATTTTTTAACTTTCATATTAGAAAGTGATTTGGGGGGTGGACCAACAACCTCCCCTAAAGCTTTATTTACTTGCACTTCCAGGTACATCGGTGAATGTTTACTAAATGACTGTTACAATCTCTCTGAATCATGAGCCCCTAAAATTGGTCTTATTTACACTTCTACCTACATCAGTGATTTTGGTACTACTCTAATTGATTCACTCTCCAGTAAGGAATTTCTGAGGGAAATGCAGACTTATTCTGGTTTAGATGTGGTGTCAGATACTTGGGGTTTTTCATGCTCCCTGAAAAAATTTCTAGGGAGCATATAGTCACTGCTTTGTCCATCTATCCATCCATCCATCATCCATCAATCCATCCATCCATCTGTCCATCTGTCTATCAGTTATTCAGTCAGTTGGTCGGTCGGTCAGACGGTCGGTCAGTCTGATGGTCAGTCCATCCATCCATCCATCCATCCATCCACATTGATATCTTAGTAGTGAATGGATGGATTTCAATGAAATTTGGTATGAGTGATCCTTCTGACAAGCTGTTCCTGTGCATATTACAAAAAAGTTGCCCGCATACTTTTCATCAGAGTTACAGTCCTTACTTGTCAATTTTTCTTGATTTTTTCCCGTACCCATCGATATCTTACCTGTGCAGGGATGGATTTCAATGAAATTTGGTATGCTGGATCCTTGTGACAAGCTGCTCCTGCACATGTTATAAAAAAGTTGCCCGCATATTTTTCACCAGAGTCACAGTCCTTACTAATCAATTTTTAGTTGAGTTGTGACCAAGTCAAACTCAACTTATAGTTTGATGAATGGCGGTTGGGTGGTTGGCTGTGCGGGCGTAAATAATTGGTTTCCGGACGATAACTTGATAATGGTTCTACCCATGTTCATCATAAAACTTCATAGGTAGGTTGGCCTCAGTGAGAGGAAGAACCCTATTTATTTTGGACTCGCTAGGTCAAAGGTCAAGGTCACAGTGACCCTGAACATAGTAAATCAAAACAATTGGTTTCCAGATGATAACTTGATAATGGTTCGACCCATATTCATGAAACTTCATATGTAGGTTAGCATCAGTGAGAGGAAGAACCCTATTTATTTTGGACTGGCTACGTGAAAGGTCAAAAGGTCACAGTGGCCTTCAACATAGTAAATCCGTAAAAAATTGGTTTTCGGACGATAACTTGATAATGGTTCGACCTACTTTCACGAAACTTCATAGGTAGGTTGGCATCAGTGAGAGGAAGATTGCTATTTTTTTTGTACTCGCTAGGTGAAAGGTGAAGGTCACAGTGACCTTCAACATAGTAAATCGTAAACAGCTGGTTTCCAGATGATAACTTGATAATGGTTTGACCCACATTCATGAAACTTCATAGGTAGGTTGGCCTAGGTGAGTGGAAGACCACTATTTATTTTGGACTCACTAGGTCAAAGGTCACAGTGACCTTGAACATAATAAATCATAAACAATTGGTCTTTAGATGATAATTTGTCAATGGTTCCACCCACGTTCGTGAAACTTCATGGGTAGGTTGGCATTGGTACAAGAAAGAGCCCTATTTATTTTGGAATCACTAAGTCAAAGGTCAAGGTCACAGTGACCCTTCACATAGTAAATTGTAAACAACTGGTTTCCAGCTGATAAGTTGATAATGATTAAACCCACTTTTGTGCTGTCACAACTCGACATTGGATCGGTGATCCTATCAGCATTTTTTATTTATGATTTTTTTCCATCTGCAGCAATATCTCAGCAGTGAGTGAATGGATTTCAATGAAATGTGTGACAAGCTGCTCCTGTACTTGTTATAAAAAATGCTGCTTTGTCCATCCATCCATCTGTCTGTCCATGCATCTGGTGTCTGTCCATCAATCCATCCGTCCGTCCATCCTCAATGCTACCCACTAGTGCAACTGTGGTACACAATGAGTCTCTCCAAAATCATTTTAATGACAAATTTTGATCACCTAAATAGTCTGTATGAGGGAGAGTCTCATCAATATTGACTGAAAGTCTGTTAATTAGTAGTGGGAAATCTCTCCTATGACCAGCATCTTTCTTGATGCAAGGATAATTACTCTGGTATTTATAAGTCTTTCTAGGGGTTTTCTGTTTGCTGCAATAAATTTCTTCCGGAGTCTCATGCGGTTCCGTCCACTACCCAGAATTCTGTTTTTTTTTGTCTTCTTACAGTACAGTCGCCGTGGGCAGTCTCTTTTCCACATGTCCACAGTGGGCGCCCATTGATTTTCCACAGAAATCAGTTTGTTACCAATTTCTGTGGACTTCTGTGGGCAAAAGCCTGTGGACTTTTGTGGAAAAGATTACTGAACGATGATAATGCCAGATGGCAGTGTCCACATAATTAATCCGAAACACGTCTGCCCACAGAAATGTAACTGGAAGTAATTTTTAACACGTCTTGTTAGAATATGAATCCGATTAAAAATATTTATTTCAATTTGCAAGCACAGGTATATGGTCATTTTTGTATTTACAAAAAGGAAAAAATTGATAACTTATTAAAATTACGTCACATTTTCTCAATCTGAAAAGTGAATAGCACAACCCACACTGTCGATTGCGAACGAGTGCTTTGAAGAAAATGTGTACAAAACGCAAAAAATAGTTGAAAATAAAAGATTGCACCTGCAAATATCGCTTATATGCAATTATGTATTGATATGATCTTTCTGTTAAACCGAATCTGATTTTTGATCGACTGTTGAACAATTTGTTCGCTTTCGTTGACAACTCTAAGCTCGGGCAGGAAGGGGAACATTCGGCTTCTAGAATTTTCGGCCTGGAAATATTTTGACAAAGGAACATCAGCCTGGTGAAATTAGCGCAGAGTACTCAGGCCCATTTATTTATTTATTTATTTATTTATTTATTTATTTATTTATTTATTTATTTGTGTTTAATGTCATATATTTATGCAGAAAGAGGCTAATCATGACAGCACCCCCAGGCCTTGAACCTTTTTTAATTCTGATTGTTCAGCACACAATACAAATGCATTGTCAAATTAATTTCATTTTTTTTAACCTGGCCCTATCGATAAATTACTTCAGAATTATTCACTAAAAAGTGTAATATGAAAGTTGCACTTTTTAGTGGATAATTTCGGAGTAATTCTGATAGTTTAGCGTACAATAAAAATGCATCGTCAAATTAATTTTTTTCGTTTTTTTTAACCTGACCCTATAGATAAATTACTTCGGAATTATTCACTAAAAAGTGCAATATGAAAGTCGCCCTTTTTAGTGGTTAATTTCGGAGTAATTCTGATTTTTCAGCATACAATAAAAATGCATCGTCAAATTAATTTCGTTTTTTTTTAACCTGACCCTATCGATAAATTACTTCGAAATTATTCACTAAAAAGTGCAATATGAAAGTCGCCCTTTTTCGTGGATAATTTCAGAGTAATTCTGATTGTTCAGCGTACAATAAAAATGCATCGGCAAATTAATTTCGTTTTTTTTTAACCTGGTCCTATCGATAAATTACTTCGGAATTATTCACTAAAATGTGCAATATGAATGTCGCATTTTTTGGTGGATAATTTCGGAGTAATTCTGATTGTTCAGTGTACGATAAAAATGCCTTGTCAAATTAATTTCGTTTTTTTTTTTTTAACCTGGCCCTATCGATAAATTACTTTTAAATTATTCACTAAAAAGTGCAATATGAAATTTGCACTTTTTAGTGAATAATTTCAGAGTAATTCTGATAGTTCAGCGTACAATAAAAATGCATCGTCAAATTAATTTCGTTTTTTTTTTTAAATTTCTTAGATATAAACCAAACATTTTTATTCTCTTGGTTGTTATTATTTTTCTGCAAGATTGTTTGTTATTCATCAGTGATTAAATTAATTAACTTGATTGACTTATGTTGATCGGCAATTAATGGTGCTCTTGTGTTTATGATTTATGACCTGTTATAATCCTTCTGAAGTAGTTTTACAGAAGTTAGTGGCATGTGTATACTATATACAGCAGCGTTTGAAAGGATTAAAAACTTCAAACGACTTGTGTTCACGAAACTAATGGATCTATCTTGTCTGACGCAGACCACTGGGGCTAACTTTTATTAATATCGACGGCGTAGGGTTAAAAACCAACATCAGGTATTGGCAAGTGAATACTCGGGAGGTGCTTATCCCACTTGTAATGGACTGACCCCTGTGGGGATCCCGGGAAGTGAAGCAGTGCTTGTTCATTGTGGTAAACACGCCCTGCTTCACTGGTGGATTATGACCCAGTAACCAATGCTTGGGGTAGAAGTTGTTTTTCTGAAATTATACTCTCAACTCTTGATTCGAAATTCGAAGACAGCCGGTAGCCGTCGCGAAAACGAACCGGATCTTTGCAGAAGTGGAAGATAAAAATGACACCGTGATGGGGGACTGGAGAGGCCTTATTTGGGGACGATAAATTCATAATTGGTGGAAATATCTCTCCTTTTTTATTTAACCCTTTACCACCTAACGTAACGGCCAAAACCGGCCAGCACTATATACGAAAATCGCCATTCAATCTATTTTATATTTTGAATTTTTGTTCCAAAAACATAGGTTATGACCCTCATTCGAATGTGCGCGCCACGCTCGTTCCATTGAGGGGTCATAACCTATGTTTTGGGAGCAAAAAATGAAAATTTTTAGTTACACTCCTAGCGTTAGGTAAAGGGTTAACAAATGGCAAACAGATGAGTAGATAAATATCACATGGTCCACAAGCTTTTTAGTTCTGGTCATTGGACATCGCCATTTGCCATCATCATCACATTCACATCATTCGAGTGTGAGCACCTGACTTCAGAGTGTGAGCACCTGATTAATCAATCATGAATTACCAGAAAGACTCGTCAAAACCATCTCAGCTCTGGTCCAGGTGGAGACAGGTAAGAGAGTCCACCTGAGTCTGGAATTTGAAACAGAGACAACCAAGTCACCACCCTCTTCGGGAAGAGGTAGTACCTTTGGCGAGAGGATTCCCTCTCCTACTGTACTCACCCGAAGGGGCACGGAGGCCCTGAAGAGAGAAAGAGAAAGAACAGGAAGAAGAGTCCATCGACCAAGTGCAGGGACGCCTGGCGCTTGGAGGCCTTCCGGAAGGGGAAGAAAGAGGTGAGCGAGAGGATGGAGGTTCTGGAGGCAGTCGCCAGTTCCCCTCCTAGTCCCACTAGTACACCCAACCAACTGCCAGCTCCTGAGCCAGTACTGTTGGATGAGGAACGTCTGGTGGAGACTGAGGAGGAACTGGAGGTTGCATTTTCACCACCTCCCACCCCTCACTCCCCACTGCCTTCTCTACCGGACAGCCCGGATGTGTCAATCACAGCAAAACAGCCACCTCAGTGTGCAGCCACCACCGAAGACATAAAGAGAGCAATAGAACGAACAATTGAGATAGGACAACAAGCCATCTCCGGGAAAAATCCAAGGCAAACTCCAAAAAGGCATTAGACGCAATCCAATCACTAAACTCAACATCATCGACTTCCACATCACCATCTCAACCACCTCCAAAGAAAAAGAGCCGGAAGAAGCCCATGCGGGGGTGAGCCTCCCCTCCTTCCTTTTCCTCCTCTACCACGCCTTGACATTCAACAAGAAACGAACAGTCAACGAGGGTCAAAAGGGGCTTGCCCCAAACCGTCCCTGTGCGCCTTCGGCACATGAAACCATTCCGTCCGAGCTTTTTAGTTTCTGCATTTTCGTCAGTTGGATTATCCCGGAAATTTGTCATGACAGGGGGGAACAGAAACTAGTCTGATATTTTGACCTTGTTCCGATGTTAACAGATTTTTTTTCTTATTGCTATCGTGTAGTAAAATTACGTAACATAAATATTATAGTAGTGTAATAAAAAACCAGATCGTGTGGACTTCACGGGAATTGCCGTGTTAGTTATTAATTCTGTGGGCAAGTAGGTAGTATGCCCACGTTCTAGAAAAATCTCTGTCCACATAAATTTATGTGGGCAGTTCAAAGGTAATTTGCCCACGGTTTTCCACAACCACTGTGGACATGTGGAAAAGTGACTGCCCACGGCGACTGTACTGTACTTATCCCTCAAGTCATTTGTGGTCTTGCCAACTGCTTGATAATCTGTATCTTTGCGTCACTGCATACTGTCCCTTCTGAGGTCTCCAACAGTCTCGCCGACAGACAGTATTCCCAAATTCCACATTTGTTGCGTAGCCGGCCTTCTAGTCATGCAACCTATCCTTTGGTTGTCAAGTAACTTTGCTACCAGAGCTATGAGTGAAGGTTTTTGGGACTTTACCATGGTGTTTTGGGACAATACCATGGTACCATGGTACTTTTTTTTTATAAGGGTAGATGCCCAGCCATATCATCAAAAAGTTTTATCTGTAGAACGTCCTGACCGGGACTAACGTTATTCGACTAATCTTTTTGATTAGTTCTAAAGTAACTCAAATCAACATGCTCAGTATCTTATACTAACAAAGGCCCCACAAAGTACATCTTCTGTTTCTCAGGCCAATTTTTGTAAAATTGCACGTGGGAGGGCATTTTTAGCTCAGTCAGGAGAGCTATAGTGATCACTCACCGTCCGTCGTCCATGAACATAGTGTTTGCTTCTTCTCCTCCCAAACCGCTGAACCAATTTAATTGATATTTGAGATAATAGTTTGTTATGACATCGCAATTTGATTTTGATTTGCAAATCAATTTGCCTCGCCTCTTGGTAGGGCCACACCCAAAAAGTGTGCTTAAATCTTTAAAAATCTTCTTCTCATGAACCAGCAGTAGCAGAGACTTGATATTTGGTGTGCAGCTTCCTTTTGAGATGTAGACTCAGCTTTGTTCAAGAGAAGTTTGTGCGGCTATATTTGCCGTCATTATGTGAGGGGCAAGAATTTTTGCCCCTCCCAAAATTTCTATTTTCCAAACCGAGAGGCAGATTTGGACCAAATTTGATATGAGGGCTTATTGGGTCATAAGTACTTAATATATGCCCAAATATTTTGGGAACCACAGGAGCTAAAAATAGAAAAAAAATTAAAACGCCCATATCTCCAAAACTACACAGCACTGAGACTTCTTATTTGGTGTGAAGCTTCCTTAGGATGAACAGAATGGAATGGTAAAAAAAAAATTGCAATCGTTTTTATCATGGGGTACTTTTCTGGGACCTTGAAAAAGTGCTGAGTCAGCATTTTTAACACTGTGGGTAATGGGAAAAACATTTAAAACTTCTTTTCTCCCAAACCACTGCTCCAAAAGCTTTCAAATTTCACATATAACATCTTTGGAAGATTGTTTCACACGTTTATTGAAATCAATTCCCTGGCTCCATATTTGGGCTCTTTATGGGAGCCCAAATGTTTAAATTAGTGCAGTATGAGGAATATTCTTCAAAAATCTTCTTCTTCAGATCTACCAATAAGAATCTTTTGATAGTTGGCATGCAGCATCCTTAGGGAGGTGAGATTCAAGTTTGTTGAAGCCAAGTCCCTGGGTTTTTGGACCATTTTTAGCTCAACTTTGGCAAAGCCAAATTTGAGCTTATGCCATGGCCAGTTGTCCGACTGTCCGTCAACAATTCAGTACGGCTCAGGTTAGAGGCGGTATTTATGAACCGATCTTTACGACACTTCTTGGGTACCTTTGCTATGACCGTGGGACGAGAACGAGTGTTTTTGGGTCCGATCCAAAATTCAAGTTGGCCGCTGGCGGCCATTTTGTACAGACTTAGGTGAAATCACATTTTTGTGCAGAACTTCCATATGAAAGCCCTGATTTGAATATTTTTTTGAATGAATGTTTAGTACCATGGGATACATCATATATAATACGGGTTTTTTTCTCGTATGTAAATTATGCAAATTAGACTAACTTTGATGTATTTAGTCTTACTTTCAGCACTGTAAGTGCAAATGCCAATACGGCTTAGGCTTTGGTATCACCGTGGGACGAGAACGAGTGTTTTTGGGTGCGGTCCGAAATTCAAGATGGCCGATGGCATTCATTTTGTACAAAATTAGCTGCAATCAGATTTTTTCACAGAACTTCCATATGAAAGCTCTGATTTGAAAATTTTTGTGTGTAAATGTTTAGTACCATGGGATACATCACATATAATACGGGTTTTTTTCTCGTGCAGAAATTATGCAAATTAGATGAACTTTGATTTTTTCAGTGCTACTTACACACAGTAAGTACACATGTTAATATGGCTCGGCCCAGAGGCTGTATTTATCAACCAGTCTTCACGAAAATTCTTGGATACCTCTATTATCACCTTGGGACGCGAACAAGTGTTTCTGAGTGCGGTCCAAAATTCAAGATGTCTTCCAGTGGCCATTTTGTACCGAAATTAGGTCTAATCAGTTTTTTGTACACAACTTCTATATGGCTCAGGCTAGAGGCCGTATTTATGAACCGATCTTTACGAAACTTCTTGGGTACCTTTGTTATCACCGTGGGATGAGAACGAGTGTTTTCGGGTGTGGTCCAAAATTCAAGATGGCCACCAGCAGCCATTTTGTCCCAAAATTAGTGCAATCAGTCTTTTGTACAGAACTTCTTATGAAATTTCTGATTTGAATAAATTTTTGTATGAATGTTTAGTAAAATGGAATACATCACATACAGGACGGGTTTTTTTCTCGTGTAGAAATTATGCGAATTAGATGAATTTTGATTTATTTAGTGCTACTTATACACTGTAAGTGCACATGTCAATACGGCTCGGGCTAGAGGCTGTATTTATCAACCGATCTTCACGAAACTTCTTGGGTACCTTTGTTATCACCTTGGGACGAGAACAAGTGTTTTTGAGTGCAGTCAAAAATTCAAGACGGCTGCCAGTGGCCATTTCGTACCGAAATTAGGTCCAATCAGTTTTTTGTCACAACTTCTATACAGCTCGTATTTTTGAACTGATCTTCACGAAACTTCTTGGGTACCTTTGTTTTCAACTTGGGACAGGAATGAGTGTGTTTTGGGGTGCCTTTGTTATCACTGTGCTATGAGAACAAATATTTTGGGGTTCAGTCAGACCCACTCTGGGACTCAAAGATTTCTTTTCTAGTTGAGCATCTGACTGTCACCCACCTTTACAATACTTTACCTATACATTTGTTACGGGCTACGGTCAGTATTTATGTACAGACCGTTACAATACTTTATGTGTACCTTTGTTATCAGGTCATTACCTAGATGTGTGTCATTGCTGTGTCAAATAATTACATGTACATGTCTTACACAAGTTGAGCTACAGTGTCATTGACACTTTCATTTTAAGTTTGCATTGGTTACAAAAAGAGAGCATGTGTCAGCCAAAAGGACCATGCAGGAGGGTCTGAGAAACAGATTTTTAACTTTTTGGGGCCTTAATATTTTAATATAAGATTTTGAAAACATTGATTAAATCATTCAGTCATATACTAATATTGCAAAATGTGGTATGTGTTGGTGCCCATATTCTACACTACTCTGTAGCATGCTACAGATTAACATGGAGGATCCCAGAAAATTATCTACCTTGAAATCTCTGTAGCTACAACAATTGAATATGACAATCTAAAACACAACAGAACTCCAATCTCTGTCAGCCAATGATGCCGGCGAATTTATGTCACTTTGAAGGCACCTTAATTAATACTTAAAACTTATTTGATGTGCCTCTACCACATTAATACAATACTTTTCCCCTCCCTCTTTGAAACAAAGGGCATCTTACTTGTTTAAATGAGTGTTTATAAGGTATTTTCAGGTTATTCAGAACATCCAGCTCTATTGTAAAATGTCCAATACGATTTGTTTGGTGCCTGACATTTTTACTGGCACTCAAAAGAACTTTTTTTTAGCCTTGACCCCTCACCTCACTCTCTCTGCTGTAGAGGCCCTTCTTGTGCAGCATCGGGGAATGTTGTTTCTTATGTTTTGGCTTATGATTCAGGAAGATTGTGGCTGTTATTCAGCCAAAATTTTGTGATGTACACAGAAGTGTAAAGTTTTGTGGAGGGTTTTGCAGCATTCTTAGTGGAGTCAGATTCTTCATGTTTGTTCAAATCAAATCCTTAGATTCTTATATTGGTTCCCTATTGGAACCCAAATTTTAACTTGGTGCAATATGAGGAACATTCTCTATGAAATTTTCTTCAGGTCTATAAGTCAGAATCTTCAGATCTACAAGGCAGAATCTTTTGATATTTGGTAATAGCATTTCTATGACTTCCATATTAAAGTTTGTTCAAGGTGTTATGACCAATTGAATTTGAGGAGCACCAGAGGGGGTTGAAAGTTAAAGAACCCATTGGCGAATTTGCAATTTGTTTGTTTAAAGTGATTCTTCCCATGAGTGATGGGGGCTGAATGTGGTCAAATATAGTCATATGGTAGTATATGTGGGTGGATAAAATTAACATTTGTTCAAATGGGGTCAACCCTACTACATGAAAGTCTGGGGGGAATGTTTTGTTTTAAAATGAGTTTTGAAGGATTTCATATAATTTTATGCGAAAAAAAAAATCCATCATGGGATTTTAAAATTTTTTGCTTTAAAATGGGTTTGAAAGGATTTCGAGTGATTTTATTTGTGGCTGTATGGGGATTTAAGGGTTAAAAAACCCCTAGATTATTACAACTATCAATCACTCTGGGTTGTTTTATTCCATCTGTTGACACCAGGGGCCAATACTATAAACTTTTACAATTGTATTTTCTAGAATTGTATTTTCTACTATTAATAGGGATACGATGGCTCAGTAGGAAGAGGTGCAGGCTGCAAGCTGAGAGGTCCTCGGTTTCGAATCCCACCTGCGGCAACCGCATTATGTCCTTGAGCAAGACACTTCACCCAATTGCCCATGTGGGGGCACGGTAACATCTACTATGGCATACTGCTCGTCAATGGTGCACCTGTCTTCAACCAATGCTAACTCTGCTTGCGTGGAGTTAGTATATTTGGGAGCTGACAGTTGCTTGGCATTGCTCAGTGGTTCTCTCTGGCTTCCTCCACCCATAAAAGTTCTCTGTCTTCCTCCACCCATAAAACTGTCGAGGTCATGATTAGCCATTGTGCAGAAATATGTGACCTTAAACACCAATAAATAAATAAATAAATACCTATTAACCCTTAAGCCCCCATATAGCCCCAAACCGCCACTTTTATATTGCATTGAAGCAGGTGCTCCCTTGTGTGATCTTTTTTATTACTCTTTTGTGTAGACTGAATTTTCCCTGGCAGTGGTTCTACATCACTGCTGGCTGCCTGTACAGGCAGCCAGCAGTGATGTAGAACCACTGCCAAGTCATCAATAACTATGAAAGCAGAAAAAGGCCATAAATACTTTAAAAATTAATCCGAGGACTTAAGGGTTAATATAACTGACTAAAATGAACCATTAGCATTCTCAAAGATCTGACAATTTGCCAGTTGGCAAATTGCCATATCTTTTAAAATGCTAATGCTAATGATTCATTTTAGTAAGTTATATTCAAAGGTAGAAAATACAGTTGTAAAGGTTTTATAGTATTGGCTCCTGATCTGGCAGACCTGGGCTTGTCCGCTTGATGAAATATGGCATTTGACCCTTGTAATAATCTATATTTATTGATACAATAGACTCGGTTTGATACGGCACATATTCAGGACCTGGTGCTATTCAAGGAAATATGGTATTCACAACAATATTGATAAATTTTCTTTGGCTTATAGGATGTAGAAAAAGAATTGGAATTACAAATTAGTATGAAAACAGAGATGGAGATGGCTCTTCGACTACTAGAAAAAGATATTCATGAAAAGCAAGATAACATTATAACACTGAGGAAACAGCTGGAGGAAGTAAAAACCATAAATCTAGAAATGTATAAAAAACTGCAGGTAAATGTGCACTTCTTGTCTACTTTTCGCACACATCATGAGTTGCAGCTATTTTATCTTTTTACCTATCACGAATTATATGAAAATTTGTGATTTTAATTATTATTTTAGAATGAGGAGTCATGTGATATTGTTTTTGTTGAAATTTAAAGAAAATTTTTTCCAGGTGCTCAGTTTATAAATTACTAGGCCAGATATGTCCAATTTATTAGGTAAAGGGATAAAGCATATTCTATATGTCAGGTCATGCATCCATTCATATGTTTGTCTGCCCTAGCAATTGGCTCTCTTCTTCATTCAGTGGTTGTTGAATACAGATATATACTACTCAAAAAAAGTGTTGAACCACCCTCAAACATTTCAGTGTAAATGACAAAAAGGTGAAACATTAATGAAAAGCAAGGGAAAACATAAAAAAATCTTCTCACAAATCATTGGCCAAATGCTTTCATGTGTCAGTTATAGTACCTTTCCTATGAAGTTTTATCAATTTGTTCAAATCAAAGCACTGGGGCATATTTAGGGGTTTTAATGGTGGCCACAGATTTTAGCATTGTGCAGTGGAGAAAAACATTTTAAAATCTTACTCTCTCAAACCATTGCACATGTATGAAGTACAGTGATGCCCACTTAATTGAATGTAGGTTATAGAGTAAACTCCTGTTAATTGAATAAAAAATCTTGTGTACTGTCGAGAAATTACCCTGACTCTCCCCAGTTTTTCTTTGTTGATAGACATATTTGGCCTTAGTACATCCAATACAGACATTTAATCTATTATGTCTTGTTTGACAGAGAGACATGGAGCTCTGTCAAACAAGATATAATAGTACAAATGCAAAGATTATCTTTAGAATACAGGACAGTGACACTATCCCTGTTAACTGAATACTCCTGTTAATTGAATAATTTTCATTGGCAAATTGGCTATTCAGTTAACAGGGTTCCACTGTACAACATCATTGTAAGGTTGATTTACAAGTTTGTTCAAACTAAACACATGGTGTCATATTTTAGGGCGTCATGGGGTCAATAGGTTTTAACATTCTGGGTAATGGGGAAAAACATTAAATAATCTTCTCATGAACCACTTGTCCTAAGTCTTTCAAGTTTAGCAAGTAACAGCTTTGTAAGGATTTTTTTCAAGTTCATGAAAATCAAGCTCTCAAAAAAATATTCAGGCGGGTCATGGTGGAGGGGGGGGGGGGGTGGCAGATTTTAGCATTGTGGATAATGTTCAAATCAAGCTTGGGGGCACTTTTTGCTTGTTGTTGGAGCACTCAGATTTTCACACTTTGGTAAGGAATGGAACATCATGAATTATTCTCCCAATGTACTGCCGAAATTGCTTCTATGTTATACAACATTCTATTGAGGCCTTTACATGAATATAACTCATTATCTTACAAGTGAGTGATGTAATTAGTCTATAAATCTGTGCTGTATGCTTTTTTAAAGAAAACAGTTTTTAAACAGTTTTTTAATTTAGCTAATGTAGATCAATCATTGATTAACACTGGGTAGTGAGGAAAACATTGAAACATTCTTTTTCTAACAAACCACTGGTCCTAGTTCTTTTATATTTAGGCCATTAAAAATGTCTATGTTCTCAGGCAATTGTGCCTCAAATTTTTTATGAGGGAGGGAGGCCAACCTTACAATTGTGGAAGTCTCTAACTCAGAAAAATACACTCTATTTTCTTCTTTCCCAAGTGATTTGGGAAAGAAAAGTGGAACAAAAGCATCAAGAAAAAATAAGCCAAAACTGGGTCAAGTGCGACCGCTACACACCCAGTAGGGGAAACTCTTCTCCTTGTACTAATCTACGGCTTCCAGAACCAGTGTGCAGACGTATATCCAACATGTCATTCTATTTTTTTCCGCCATCTTTTCAGGATGGGGATCATTTTGCTCATCAACAGTGATACCTTTTACTCGATGTTATCGATGTTTCTGTTCTGAATTGTGGATTTATAGCTGTTTCTTCACTATCCAGACACACAGGGCTGTGTTTTTATATATTCTCTCGATTATTCACTGTATTTTTCATGATAAATCTCTATACCGATTTTGCGAGCGATTTTCACGTACCATGCTGTTTCGGTCTTTTGTTCATTAATGCTAACTCTTTGGGTTCTGCTTTTATCTGAGTTAGGTGTCAACTGGGGACTGTTGTGGCAGCTTTTCTCCCCTCTGTTGAGGGTAGAATTTCTGCCAGTTCCCTTTTTGGCTGTTGTGGTGCTTTTCTGTTCCCATCGGGTCTTTGTTTCTTGCCACCTTACTCTGGTAGCTGGGGGTGTCCTGATTTATTATTTCTTTGGGGTCACCTTACCATCTACATTGCTCTCACCAAATAAGCCTAGGACGATACCTTGTGGTCCATTTTTAGCTCAAGTTTGGCGAAGTCAAATTTGAGGTATTGTCGTGGCCTGTCTATCCGTCTATCCATCGTGCCATCAACACGGCTCGGGCTAGAGGCCGTATTTATGAATCGATCTTTAGGAAACTTCTTGGGTACCTTTGTTATCACCGTGGGACGAGAACAAGTGTTTTTGGGTCCGGTCCGAAATTCAAGATGGCCACTGGTAGCCCTTTTGTACAAAATTAGGTGCAATTGGATTTTTGTGCAGAACTTCCATATGAAAGCTCTGATTTGAATAATTTTTTGTGTGAATGTTTAGTACCATGGGATACATCACATATAACACGTTTTTTTTCCTGTGTGTAAATTATGCAAATTAGACTAACTTTGACCTGTTTAGTGTTACTTTCAGCACTGTAAGTGCAAATGCCAATACGGCTTGGGCTAGAGGTCGTATTTATGAACCGATCTTTATGAAACTTCTTGGATATCTTTGTTATCACCATGGGACGAGAATGAGTGTTTTGGGGTCTGGTCCGAAATTCAAGATGTCCACCAGCAGCCATTTTGTACAAAATTTTGTGCAATCAGTTTTTTGCTCAGAACTTCTATATGAAAGCTCTGATCTGAATAAATTTTTGTGTGAATGTTTACTAACATGGGATGCATCACATATAATACTTATGTCCTATTCTTTAGACCATTGCAGTCACCTTGTAACTGATTTACTATGGTTGACGTGGTCACAACAAAACTCCTTTTTCTCTTATTCATTATTGTTGACATGGTCACAACAAATACTGATTCCTGTCATATTCATTATTGTTGACCTGGTCACAGCAAATACTAATTCCTGTCATATTCAAGGTTGAGCTACAGTGTCATTGATACTTTCATTATTGTCTTAGCATGTTGAAGTTTCCCATTATTCATGCTCCACTTTATTTGGGTGTTCTATAAGACACTGTGGACTGGGTGGTCTTCCACCTTTTTGACTTCAGTCTATTGTGTGGTTCAGGCACATGCCGTTTCCTCCCGTGCCCGCGAGAAGGGGAACACAGTCGTTCAGGCCTGCCAATTCGACTCTGTGTTGAGAGAGTTCTTCCCCCTCCTGGGGGTTTTGCAGTCTTTTTGTGGCATGGATGCCATGGTAGCTGCTGACTTTCTGGCGAAGAGATGCCTGGTTCTGTGACTGTCACTAGGGCTGTAACACCTCATTTGGAGCCGAGCTTGGTTGCTCTCTCTGCTTTTCTGCCTTTGTCAACAGCTACTGATGTATCTGCTCCAGCTGCTGCTCCGTCGGTGATGTCATCGGTCTCCATTTCAGCCAGCTTCGACTTATCCCTGCAGGGGTCTGCAGGGATTTCTGCTTCTTTGGACGTGGGATATCGGCCTCAACCTTCCCTGGCTTCAAATCGGCGAAGTCAGAAGTGGTTGCAGGCTGATCCCTCTGCTGTGGTCTCTCAGCCATTGAGCCCAGCAGGTTTTGTTTTGGATTCAGATGTCCATGGTGGGGTCACCGTGGACTCTGTTGCGCTTCCGTCCATACACTCTGATCCTTCGGCCAGTTTTGCGGGACCGGCACATTTTGTGCAGCCTGGACCTCGACTGTCCCTCAGAGGTCTGCGGCAACTCTCTTGAGTCCCCGAACTTCAGATCCTCGGGGTATTTCATACCCCTATAAGCATCTGTATTCAAATGTTTGGGCTGCCACCCATCGTCCCGCGTTGGGTGTTCTAGAGGATCGTGACCCTTCGCTGGTTTAGAGGGTCAAATGCGAAGCCACTTTGCCAGGCTGTTCCAATGTCGAACCGGCAGATATGAGTCGTGAGCTTTTGGAGGACCTCTCCTGGCTCACACAGGTTCTTTCCAAGAGCTTTCCCATTGCCTCCAGCAAGCCTTCTAGTGGCTTCCAGACACCCTCTGTGGCACCGCCTCCCGCGATTGGAAGTAGGTGCTTTCTGACCCCCCTGGTGTTCCTACATTCTGGGAGGAATCGGCTGGTATGCCCGACATGGGCTATGTGTCTTCCAACTCAGGCGATGTGTCATTCACACCTGACATTGAGAGCCATCAGTCTTCTAACTTGGGGGCAGCTCTTGACCTTGTGTTTGAGTTCCTTCAGGAACTCAAACCATCAGACCAGCTAGAGGTTTCAGCCAGGCTGTGATCATGTGTCGCACACCTCCAGCCTGTGGAGCCACCTGCTTCTGGGCGCCTTCGACTGTACCAGTCAGTACAAGTGGTCGACAGTTTTGCAGCATTGGACTCAAAGCTGAGTTCCAAGACTATGAAGACTTTGTTCTTCAATGGCTGATACCTTTTTGCCTCCTGTGCGGTATCTTTCCTATGATTCCGCCAATCCGTCGGTCTGCCAGACATTGACGGTCAGAACTCCTCCTCCCTTGGACTTTCCAAGCCCAAGTTGGCCGTTCTTCCAATGGTGACTTTGGAGTCCATGTGGGCTTATCCAGAGAGATGCTAGGCATGCTTTCTCTCTCGGATCACATCATCTCTGCCTTGGCTGCTTATCTGTCTTCAGATAAGTTTGACGACATACAGGCTCCATTGCGTGTGCTCTCTAAGGCACTCATGCATCTTACTCACACACATGCCTGTAACACGGCTATTTTGGAATTAGTCTGCTGGGATGCTGTGTTGGACACAAGCTGTTCCTTTCTTGAAGGGTAGTGCGCTGCCTTTCGATCCACTTCGTTGGTGGGTCTGTGACTATTCCATGATTCCATGGTGACGGTCCGGGATGATATCCTGCGTCATTCCAAAGATCAGCTGCTGCTTCGCCATGGCTGTTCCAAGCCTAACAAATGCCCTTCTGCTTCCTCTGTGAAGCCAAGGGCTGATCCTCCTGCCTCTTCTTCTTACTCACGTAGTAAGGGTAAGTGTCAGCAGACCAGAGGGAGGTCTCAGGGTCCTTCATCTAGCAGAGGAGGTGGTTTCTCCTCTCACATGCATCGCCTGGGCTCAAAATGAAGGTCCTCACCTCGATTCGTCCCAGGTTGGAAGAAGGATATCCTTTCAGAAGCACCTCACTGTGTCGAGAGTGTCTCTTCCAACCCAAGTTCCTTCAGACATTTTAAATATCGGGAACTTTTGATCTCAGAGATAGACAATCTCCTGCCAAAGGGGGTGCTTGAGGTCCTCAGGAACATTCATTCAGTGGGATTTTATTCCCGCCTGTTCTTGGTGCCAAAGAAGGACGGCCAACTCCGACCGGTTATCAATCTGAGTATCCTGAACCAGTCTATCATTGCTCCCAAATTCAGCATAGAGACTTTCAGGTTGGTTCGCCTCTCCATTCACCAGGGAGTTTTCGTTTCCAGCAACGACCTGCGAGATGCTTACTTTCACATTCTGATTCCTCGGACATCGTGAAAGTATCTCAGGTTTGCTTTTCTGGGGCGAGTTTACCAGTTCAAGGCCATGCCTTTCGGCCTTAGTATGGCTCCTTGGGCCTTCACCCGGCTCTTTTCACATGTGATAGCTTGGGAAAGAAGAAAATAGAGAGTATTTTTCCGAATTAGGGACTTCCACTGTAGTGCAAGATTGTTGTAAACAATTGCGGTATGTATAATAAGAAAGGAAATTTACTTTAAAAGTTAAATTTCATAGGTAAGTTTTTAGAGTTGTTCTAGGATCCTCAGATTTCAACAGCAAATTGGAAAAAAACAATAGAAAAGTCCTCTTTTCCCACTCCACTTTTCCAAATGCTTCCATGTTTGACAGGCATCATTGTAAGGAGGATTTACAAGTTTGTCAAAACATGCTCCAGGGGTCATCTTCGCAGACTGTAACATTGTTGGTAATGGAGAAAATAGTGTTCTCCCAAATCACAGCTCCAAATGTTTCCTCAATCAATATATAACTTCTTTTAAATGGATGATTGACAAGTTCATTTGAATCAACCACCCAGAGTCCAATATGTCATATTTAGTGGTTTTATGTGGCCAGTATTTTAAAACTATGTGTCATTGGAGAAACATTGAAAAAGATCATTCATTGTCTCACGAAACTCCGTTTCAGATAGTTTAATCTTTGACATATATATATATATATATGTCATCAACATCCCCAGGTTTTAATTTGAAAATTTGATTGTATTGTTTCATCATATCTTGGGGTTCTTTTGTTCAAATATTCATAAACCTCTGTCAAAATATCAGAATTTTCAGTAGAACCTTTTCCCCAATACACAAGTATGAATTTAACCAATTTAATTGCATTAGGCCTAAAAAAGTTAAAAATCTGTTTCTCAGGCTCTCCCACAGCCTTTTGGCTACCTCATGCTCTCTTTTTATAACCAATGCAAACTTAAAAAAATAAAAATTGAATGGTTTTTGTCTGATATTTTACCCAAGTTGATAAAATTGATAAATTTGTCCCTTGGGTGCTACAGCATTGCAAAGTCGTCTTGCACTCAAGAGACAAAATACACCACTACCCATGCTATTCTCTAGATTATGAGGCCTAAAACAATTTTACAAAAAATGGCCTGAAAAACAGAAGATCCGTTTTGTTGTATTTTGTCATTAGTGTGCAGAAGCAAAAAGTATATGAAGCAAATATTGGAAAAGAAAAATAATAAAAAGTGAATGGTGATATTTGTGTGTAGAGCTCAATGTACTTTATCAATATATTGGGTAAAGGATTTATCCATTATCAAAGGCAATGCTGAAATGTGCGGTGAACAAAATTGTCTCTTGAGATTTCTTGTTTTTCTACTATTTTTTTTCTAAACCATAGATTATGATCCATCACTGGCAAAATCTCAAGCGCCAGCAATATTGAGGAGCCATAAAATATAGATTGGGGAAATTTTAACCCTTTGCGACTACGATACGTAATATTACTTACGAAAATTCCTGTGCATTGCGACTATGGTACATAATATTAAGTACTCCAACTATTCATGATTGCGTTTAATGTTGCAAAGCCTGATTCTACATGACGTTAAAACGTCACGTTAACTGTAGTCGGAAAGGGCTAAAAAGTATATTGGTACTGTTGTATGAAACTTGTCTTTGGTATAGATGGACAATAGTTCACTGCTCGGATTCAATTGCAATTTTTAGAGGATAAAATCATACTCGAACCCGAGCTGTGAACTTTTGTATTTATTTTATTTTTCCTTATTTGTTTTTCAAAAACAACAATTTATAGTTGATTCAACTCAACCCATTTGTAAACAATAAAAAAAAATAGTCTGTCGTCGCTGACAGTGGAATATGATGCTAGGAGTGTAATACCATTTTTGGCGAGTGGGAGTGGGAATACGATTTATTTTGCGTGAAGAAAAATGAAATAAATATAGATTTTGAACCCTGCCCATTAGATTTTTCCAATTTTCATGTTTGTTTTTTGTAAAATATAGATTATGACCCATCGGTGGAACAGTTTAACCATTTGAACCCAGGAACCCTAATGGTATCTTCCATCCACATTCAATGTCATATTCAATTGGAAGAGACCAAAATCATTATTTGAGGGTAGACCAATTTATATTTTCACAGTGCAGCCTTGAGGCTGCATGTTGAAAATATTCTTTGGTCTACCACACAAATTAACAGAGAACTGTGTACTTTATAAATCCAGATCGTATCACAATCCTAGAATGGAAAAAGGGTCTCTCGCCTTAAAAGGTTTAAGAGACTTTTTCCAATGTGTATGTTGTGAGCTTTGAACTTTTAAAATCAAATTTTAACCCTTTACCCAATGCACAAGATATCAAAATTTATTATTTCAATTACTGTTTTTTAAAACTTTTCAAAAAAGTTCAATAAAGCCATATCATGTGATCCCTCATTGGAATGAGCTCATCGCGGACATTCCAATGAGGGGACACATGATATGGTTTTGTTGAAATTTTTTGGAAAAATTAATTTTTTTCAACTGCTTAATTTGTAGATTATGTGAAAGAATACGGCCGATTTGTTAGTAAAGGGTTAAAAATATGTCTATTGTAGGTTTAGTCAGTCGCTAGTTTGACAGTTAGTTGATGAACATTTGATGATAATTATCAAAATTTCAAAATGTGGAAGTAGAGTTTGATTTATATAAACTCCAGAAAACTGTCTGTTTCGGAATCTTTTTATAACTTTTTGCTGATTATGTACCAACATTAACATTGGCTGCGGTGGTTAGGGTTAGGCATTCTGGGCACCCACCCCCCTCCCCCAACCACCCACACACCTACATGTAAGAGTGAGAATATATTTGACCCTTATATCAGTTTATAATTTTTATAATTATAATTTGTGAAACTTTGTGAGAGAAAATTAAAAAGTTCAAAAGACTTGATAGTGTGTTGGGTTGGGATGGGGGGTGGGGTGGGGGAGGGGGGAAATATACCCAGGGCTACTTTCTAGCAATAACATGGGAAATTGTTCTATCTGAAGTATATGAAAATTTTATATTCAGGTAATCTGCAGTCCTTTTTACCTCCATGTCTGAGAGGAGTGGCTTGTGGTTCGTTGTGGGGAAGGGGTGAAGATACCCAGAGATAGCTACCCTGGGCATCTTTCCACATACGAGTGAGACTGAAATTTTCTCTGTTTAGAAATTATATTTTGTGACACTTTATGAGAGAAAATTGAGAAAAGTCTAAAGTTCAGAGGACTTTGTTGTGTGTTTGGGTTGGGTTAGGTGTGGGAACAGATAACCAGGGTTACTTGCTGGCAATTACAGGGAAAGTTGTTCTATTTGCAGTTGTCTTTTTACCCCAGGCATCTTTCCCTACCTATGTATGAGAATACATTCGACGCATCTCTCTTTAGAACTTTCATAATTATACTTTGTGAGACTTTATGAGAGAAAATTGAGAAAATTCAAAAGTTCAGATGTTTTTAAAAATTATTTTGAGAGGTGGGGTGGGGGTGGAGAAGATATGTTGGACCTCACAGTTCATAATTCCCCCCACCCTGTAACCACCATATCTAAAGCCATGCTGGACCTCAACTTGATATTCTAATAAGTTGAGGGAACTGAACCACTTTCTTGTCGTTGTGATCTCTGTATTTAGCACCAGACAAAATGATGAAGAGGGATGAAACTGATAATAACCACATGAATTGAAAAGTACAAGTTGATGTCTGTACCACAGGACCCATCACCTAGTCATAAGAACTGGACCAACTGTAAAGGATTGTGCTGAAAGTTCAAAAGAACAATAAAATTAAAAATTATTTTGAGAGACAGGTTGTTGAGGGTGGGGGGGGGGGGGGATACCCAGGTTGGCAGGGAGATACCCATGGGCATCTCCCCCTTTGGGGAGAAGATACCTGGGTGGGGAAAGTACCATTTGACACAGGTTCTTCCTTAGTAATTTGTGGAATCTGATAGTTAGTCATCACTGCTTGGTGGTACTCTCTGGGTGCTCTGGCTTCCTCCACCCATAAAACTGTCCAACACAATATATAATCCTACCTGTTGAAAGTGTTTTTATATCCCAATGAATAAATGAATAAACATACCCCTCCCCTCAGATGGTAACGTGTGAAATATTATTTTTTGACAGTTTATTAGGGAGTGCCAAAAAATAGGCACTCTCCAGTAAACTGTAGCAAAAAAAAAAATTATTTCATGAAGCTAAGTTTGAGAACTAAACATGTTTTTGTTGCATTCATAGAGGCAGGAATACATAAACATTGAGCTTCCTTTTAGCGTATTAAATTCATGATCGCTTGAGCAAAACTGAATATTTTTCATTTTTATGGTTCAAAAGTGGACAAATGAATTGGTGTGTATCTATAAATTCAAGTCAAATTCACAATTAATTGTTTTTTCTCTTATATATGATGCTTCAGGCTTAGTGCTAAACAAAAATCATCAACTTGGAAGAGTTTTTGGTGAATGCCATATTATTACAAATTATTAAAATTCTATTTCAACAAAACTGGCTACAGACAGTGATTATTGTCTGTTACATCATCATCTTCATAAATAAAGTTAAACACATGAAAAGTCATCCAGACTGATTGTTTGTCATGCAACCTCCATTCTTCCTTCAAATATTAATTTCTGGCTGGAACATTCATGTCTTCAAACTTGTAAGCCTGAAAGTGGAATTAAGAGTTATCAACAAAAGTAGTTAAGAATGCTACAAACATACTTCAGAATTTGGGTGCACTATTTTAACCCTTTACCTAAAAGCAGACGACACTTGCAAAGAAAATTATTGAATAACTTTTTTTTTCTTCATTTTTGCTTCAGAAACATAGCTTATGACCCCTCAATGAACGAGCTCAAAGAGCTCATTTCAATGAGGGTTCATAAAGCTATGTTTTTGAGGCAACATTTTTTGAAAATAATTAAAATTGAATGTCAATTTTTGTGAATATTGCTGGCCGTTTTTGGCCATTACATTATGTAAAGGGTTAAAGCCAAAGCAAATCTGATCTTATTTATATATAGAATATACCCATAGTAGCTTGGTGTACCAAAGGTTCACCACGAGTGGTGAAGTGGTGTTAACCATGAGCCTTTGGCAAATGGTTAACACCACTTCACCACGAACGGTAAACATTTGGTACACCAAGCTGCTATGGGTATATTTTATTTATACCATGATCATCAGATTAATAAGAGTTTAAATGTTAAATAAATCAATATTCAAACGTACAAATCTGTTTTTGTTTACATGTGCCCCGGTGGGCGGTACTTCCTCTGGCAATCTTATCGCCAAAATGATTTTGAGCTACGGATGCTTTATTAACATGAGACAACGTATGTTTGTTAATTTTTGGTATCTTATGAGGTAAACTTATTTAAAAACGTAATATATAATTACCAGTTTTATTTCACTCTTCATGAGGCAACGAGTGATAAATTTAGACAAGTTTTCATTCAAGGCGAGGTCACCAAAGGTCAACTTGGATTTAGTTGCACTGTAGGTGTAAAGTTTAACTACTGAAATCCCATTGCTGGCGTGTTCACCACGGTTGGTTTATAAAGCTAAAATTTATGTCATAGGCTTTTTATATATAGTAGAATAGGTAATCATAGTATAAAATAACTAACCTCATTCTTCTAAACTCAGTCTTTCGATTTTGAAAATCTGAGGTATCCTGTACTCTACTCACTTACGTTTGAAGTGAGGTGCACTGTTGTCAAACCAACTTGAATCCTCGACATTGGGAAAATTTTGGAAAAAATATCATTGTTAGCATGATAACCTTGTGTATCAAAGTGCCCAGGAAGTATTATGATGTTTGTATTAATTAAAGGGCATTTTCGTGTTGACAATTAGAATGAAGTAAGTCTTTTCAGTATGTCGCAAGTGGAGGATCACTGGGCCTTACATTATACATGTGTGTCTGCACCTCAAGGGAGGATACTCTAAAACATTTGGCCTGTGCAAACAGTAAATAACTACAGAAAATCAATGTCAGCCAATCAAAAGCAAGTATGAAAATAGATACAATTTCATCAGTGACTTCATGTTGAATTGTGTATAAACAGCAGATGTTACTTTGCAATTTATTCTTCATGTTTTATAAATGAAAGTATCTTTAAATTGCACTTTAAGCAAATAATATGTGTGAGAACAGGTCATACTGTGCCACATGTTGTAACATTTAATCCTGTCAAGAAGCAAATTTTTTACACCCACTTGTTTGAGCTGACTGGCCCTGTTCTTGACTCTTAAAAAATAAAATTTGCTGGAGCAATGATGTGCAAGAGCGATAGCACACTGCAAAATCAAAAGACTGCTTAACATACAAATGCCAGGGGATTTTTATAGATTGTTGCTACAGTTTTGACAGTCTACACCAGTTTGCTGTGCAGTTGTTTCTAGGCAAGTCTTGGCTGCCAAAACAAAACCCCTCCCTCTGGGTGTGAATCCATCCTTGTACATATGAAAAAGGGTATCCTCTTCCCCCAGTCCCCACTCCTTGCACAAAATATTTCCTGAAAATGATGCCACGATCCTAAAAATTTTCTATCAGTTTCGACAAATTTTGTTAAGGTCAATGTATCTGTATAACTGCATTTCAACAACTATAATGAGATATAACAAGTATATATTTGTTAACAGTAACACTAAGGTTGCAACCATAAAACACTTCAAATACACGTACAAACACAGTTTATTGTTACCAACATTTAGCAATGATTTTTTTTATTGTTTTCTATTCAAAATTTATTCTCAGAAGGAAGGATTGGTGTAATACTCTTACTTATTCCAAAATATTGAGAGTTGGAGGGAGTGGTTATTTGTGATGAAGCATTACAGGTTCTATGCTTTTAATGGAATGAACAGCTCAGGCTCAGTACAAGCAGTCATAGGGCTTGTAGCTGAATATTGCTGGAGTCCCTTGATAAGGTTGCCTTTATTTCTGCCTTCCCCTCTTCCATCAAATCATCCTCAAGTGGTGTGGGATGGATGAATCTTACCCTCGGAGAAAGATATTTGGCCCAGACACTTGGCAAGCCTTGTGTTTTGTTCATATATCTTCCCCGCAGATGAGACTTTCCCATCCCATCCCCATACCACCTGAGGATTCTAATAAAATGGTCTTGTTTTTTTCTCTGCAGCAGTCTGTATTATGGTATGGCCACATCCATCTGTCTGTTCGTCTTTCCATAAACTTTTGCTTGTCTGCGCAATAACTTGAAATTGAAATACATCATGGATCCTGTGGTGGACTAGAGGAAGCTTCCTTTTGATAATCAGTTTTCTGCCTCATCCAATATGGCCACAATGGCAGTCATCTTGGAATTTTTGCTTGTCTGTGCAATAACTTGAAAATGAAATGCACCATGTATCCCATTTTTTGGAGGTGGATTAGTGGTTGCTATAGGAAGTTTCCTTTCAATAATCAGTTTTCTGCCCTATCTAATATGGCTACAGTGGCAGCCATCTTGGATTTTTTGCAATTTTTACTTATCCGCACCATGGTTCCTATTTTTTTGTGGTGGATTAATGGTGACTAGAAGAAGTTTCCTGTCAATAATTAGTTTTCTGCCGTATCCAATTTGGTCTCCTTGGCAGCGATCTTGGATTTTTAGTCGAGTTGTGACGAAGCCAAACTCGACTTATAGTTTGATGAATGGTGGGTGGGCTGGCTTGTGGATTTTCATAAACAATTGGTTTCCGGACGATAACTTGATAATGGTTCAACCCACATTCATGAGACTTCATAGATAGGTTGGCATTGCTGAGAGGAAGAACCCTATTTATTTTGGACTCGCTTGGTCAAAGGTCAAGGTCACAGTGACCTTGAACATAATAAATCATAAACAATTGGTCTCCAGATGATAATTTGACAATGGTTTGGTAGGTTGGCCTCGGTGAGAGGAAGAACCCTATCTAATTTGGACTCACTAGGTCAAAGGTCAAGGTCACAGTATCCTTGAACATACCAAATCCTAAATAATTGGTTTCCGGATGATGACTATGGGTGAACCCACATTCATGAAACTTCATATGTAGGTTGGCCTTCATGAGAGGAAGAACCCTATGTATTTTGGACTTGATAGGTCAAAGGTCAAGGTCATAGTGACCTTGAACATAGTAAATCAAAACAACTGGTTTCCGGATGATAACTTGATAATGGTTCGACCCACGTTCATGAAACTTTATAGGTAGGTTGGCATCAGAGAGAGTAAGAACCCTATTTATTTTGGACTCACTACCTGAAAGGTCAAGGTCACAGGGGCCTTCAACATTGTAAATCTGTAAACAATTGGTTTACCAGACGATAACTTGATAATGGTTCGACTCACGTTCATGAGACTTCATAGGTAGGTTGGCATTGCTGAGAGGAAGACCACTATTTATTTTGGCCTTGCTTGGTCAAAGGTCAAGGTCACAGTGACCTTGAACATAAATCATAAACAATTGGTCTCCAGATAATAATTTGACAATGGTTCCACTCACGTTCATGAAACTTCATAGGTGGGTTGGCATTGGTGCACGAAAGAGCCATATTTATTTTGAAATCACTAGGTCAAAGGTCAAGGTCAAAGTGACCCTTCACCTAGTAAATCTGTGATGAGTTGATAATGATTAAACCCACTTTTGTGCTGTCACAACTCGACATTGGATCGGTGATCCTATCAGCATTTGTTTTCATTTTTGATTGTCCGTGCAATAACTTGAAAATAAAATGCAGCATGGATCCTATTTTATTGTAGTGGATTAGTGGTGACTGGAGGAAGGTTCCTTTTGATAATCAGTTTTCTGCCATATTCAATATGGCCACCGTGGCAGTCATCTTGGATTTTTTGTAATTTTTGCTTGTCCGCGCATTAACTTGAAAATGAAATGCATCAGAGATGCTATTTTTTTTGGTGACTAATGCAAGGTTCCTTTCGACATTCAGTTTTCTGCCATATCCAACATGGCCGCCTTTGCAACCATCTTGGATTTATTGTCATTTTTCCTTGCCGGCACAATAATGTGAAAATGAAATGCACTATGTATCCCATTTTTTTGTGGTGGATGAGTGGTGACTAGTGGAAAGTTTCTTTCGATAAACACTTTTATGCCCTATCCAATATGGCCACCATGGCAGTCATCTTGGATTTTTTGTAATTATACCCCAGGCAACGAAGTTGCTGGGGTATAATATTTTTGACTGGTCAGTCTGTCAGTCCGTCAGTCCTACTTGTTTTCCGGACTTTTTTTCAACACGCTTCCAGATATTGAGCTGATTTTTGGTATGTGAGTCTAACATGGTGGCCTACAGATCAAGTTTGCATTTTTTTCCGCTCCACTGATTTTACCGAAATTACGGCCCTTGGACTCTGAAAAATTCATCAAAATTACAGTTTTCCGGACTTTTTTTCTACACGCTTCCAGATATTGAGCTGATTTTTGTTATGTGAGTCTATCATGGTGGCCTACAGATCAAGTTTGCAATTTTTTCCGCTCCACTGATTTTTACCAAAATTACGGCCCTTGGACTCAGAAAAATTCATCAAAATTACAGTTTTCCGGACTTTTTTTCTACACGCTTCCAGATATTGAGATGATTTTTGGTATGTTAGTCTAACATGGTGGCCTACAGAACAAGTTTGCATTTTGTTCCGCTCCACTGATTTTTACCGAAATTAGCACCCATGGACTCTGAAAAATGCATTAAAATTACAGTTTTCCGGACTTTTTTTCTACACGCTTCCAGATATGGAGCTGATGTTTGGTATGTTAGTCTGACATGGTGGCCTACAGATCAAGTTTGCATTTTGTTCCACTCCACTGATTTTTACCGAAATTACGGCCCTTGAACTTTGAAAAGTTCATCAAAATTACAGTTTTCCGTACTTTTTTCCTACACGCTTCCAGATATTAAGCTGATTTTTGATATGTTAGTCTAACATGGTGGCCTACAGAACAAGTTTGGGTTTTGTTCCGCTCCACTGAATTTTACCAAAATTACGACCCCCATAGACTTTGAAAAGTTCATCAAAATTACAGTTTTCTAGGCTTTTTCTCTGCTAGAATTCTTTCAATACTGTTGAAACTACAGAACACTGTCTTCTGCAGTATTCCTAGAATCTATGTTTATTTTTAAAAAATGATTAGAGCTTGAAATATCGGGGCGCGTGGGGTATGTGAGCGTGCTCACTAAGGTTCTTTCATTTTTGCTTGTCAGCACAATTACTGGAAATTGAAATGCATCATGGGCCCTATTTTTTGTGTGGATCATTGGTGACTAGAGGAAGATTCCTTCGATAATCAATTTTCTACTAAATCCAGTATAGCCACCATAACAGCCATCTTGGATTTTTTTGTAAATTTTGCTTGTCCATACAGTAACGTGGAAATAAAATGCACTATGTGTTATTAGGGCCCCGTCGAGAGGTGGACGCCCTATAGTGATCGCTCTGTCCATGCTCCGTCCATCTGTCCATCCGTCCAACCGTCCGTCCATCCATCCATCCGTAATCTTTCTCTCTTAATAGATAAGGTTTTGATATTTGACATGTGGGTATATTATCTCAAGACAATGTTTCGCGTACCATGGTTGCATGCTTTGACCTTGAACTTTGACCTCAAGGTCAAATTATTCCAAATTCGGGGTTCTTTTCTGACAAGTTTGTGTCCGGGCAGTAACTTTTTTCCCTTAATAGATAGGGTTTTGATATTTGGTATGTGGATAGATTATCTCAAGACGACATGTTGCGTACCAAGGTTACCATGCTTTGACCTTGAAGTTTGACCTCAAGGTCAAATTATTCCGAATTCGGGGTTCTTTTCTGACAAGTTCGTGTCCAGGCTGTAACTTTTTCCCCTTAATAGATAGGGTTTTGATATTTGGTATGTGGGTAGATTATCTCAAGACGATGTGTCGCGTACCATGGTTGCAATGCTTTGACCTTGAACTTTGACCTCAAGCTCAAATTATTCCGAATTCGGGGTTCTTTTCTGACAAGTTCGTGTCCGGGCTGTAACTTTTTTCTCTTAATAGATAGGGTTTTGATATTTGGTATGTGAGTAGATTATCTCAAGACGATGTGTCGCATACCACAGTTGCCATGCTTTGACCTTGAACTTTGACCTCAAGGTCAAATTATTCCAAATTCGGGGTTCTTTTCTGACAAGTTCGTGTCCGGGCTGTAACTTTTTTCCCTTAATAGATAGGGTTTTGATATTTGGTATGTGGATAGATTATCTCAAAACGATGTGTCGCGTACCAAGGTTGCATGCTTTGACCTTGAAGTTTGACCTCAAGGTCAAATTATTCAGATTTTTTATTTTTTTCTGACAAGTTCGTGTCCGGGCTGTAACTTTTTTCCCTTAATAGATAGAGTTTTGATATTTGGTATGTGGGTAGATTATCTCAAGATGACGTGTCGCGTACCAAAGTTGCCATGCTTTGACCTTGAAGTTTGACCTCAAGGTCAAATTATTCAGAATTTGGGGTTTTTTTCTGACAAGTTCGTGTCCATGAAGGGATTTTAATCAGATTTTACCTATTGCTTGAAATATTTTAGTATTACGGTTCACATCAGTTTATACCTAACATCAGTTAGTTGCTGCGGGGCCCGCAGAGATGGATTCCATCTCCGTGATATCTAGTTTTTTTTGTGGTGGATCAGTGGCGACTAGAGGAAGGTTCCTTTCGATAAACAATTTTCTTCCATATCCAATATGGCCACCATGGAAGCCATCTTAGATTTTTTTGTGATTTTTGCTTGTCCGTGCAATAACTTCAAAAAATTATGATATGGCTGCCATCTTGGATTTGTAATTTTACTTGTCCACGTAATAACTTGAAAATGAAATCATTATGGGTCCTACTTTCTTGTGTTGGATTCCTGTTTTTTGGGGTGGATTATTGGTGACTAGAGGAATGTTCCTTTCAATAATCAGTTTTCTGCCAAATCCAATATGGCCACTATTGCAGCCATCTTGGATTTTTGGTAATTTCTGCTTCTCTGTGCAGTAACTGAAAAATGAGAGGCAACATGGATCCTACTTTTGTGTGGTAGTTTAGTGTTGTCTTGGGGATGGTTCCTTTTGATAATCAGTTTTCTTTCATATCCAGTAGGACTGCCATGGCAGCCATCTTTTTTTTTTGGGGGGGGGGGGGGGGGTAATTTTTGCTTGTCCCTGCAATAACTTGAAAATGAAATGCACCATGGGTCTTGTTTTTTGTGGTGGATTAGTGGTGACTAGAGGAAGGTTCCTTTCAATTATCAGTCAGTTTTTTGCCATATTCAATATGGCAGCCATCTTAGATGTTTTGTCATTTTTGCTTGTCTGCACAATAACTTGAAAATAAAATGCACTAGGTATCATTTTTTTTGTGGGATCAGTGGTGAGTAGAGGAAGGTTCCTTTCGATAATCAGTTTTCTGCCATATCCAGTATGGCCACCATAGAATCCATCTTGAATTTTTTGGTGATTTTTGCTTGTCCATGCCATGAGGTAACTTTAAAAAATAATGACTAGTGGATCCCAGTGTGTTCTGGTGTCATTACTAGTCATTGTAGGTAGGTTCCTTTCAATAACCAGCTTCCTGGCAAATCCAACATGGCTGTCATGTCCGAGCAATAAAATGAAAACAAATGAATAATGCATCCCATTTTTCTAGTTCTTGGAGTAGATTAAGATATATTTGAAATGTATGAGGTATATATTGCAATGCATAATGACTGAATTTACATTAAGCGGCTGTATAATTATGCCACTGCCCAGTGGTGCGATTGTTTTATAACTAACTTGCCCACTTTAGAGGACGCACACCCCAGGCCTTGGTTACCAGATCTTTTTACACCAGTAAAGCAGAAGTTTCTCAACAGTAAGAATTACTAAGTAAGCACTGATCTACGTTCCTTGTTTCCATCAGAATACAATTTTTCACTTCACTTACCTTCAAATAATCATTGTAAGCTCTTAGCTGAGTATCTGTCTCTGTCAGTAAACAAAATTGCTTCAGTCTGTCCAGTTCATTCTAAAAATGTACATAAAAAACAGTTTGATGCAAGTATTTATAAGAAAAAAATTTATTCCTTCAATATTGTTTTTAGAGAATTGTACCTTCTACTTCAGTTGTTTTGCATCAATTGAAGCCCGTAACTTATTTAAGGTAAATTTTGTTTTTCATCAAACATTTCCAGAATTTTTTCAGATACTGAAAAAATTTTTTGTGGCAAGTAGTCCAGAATCTAACACACATCCAGCGTCAGAGAAAACAATACCATTCACCCATCCATGGTTAAAAGGTTAACTCCCAAAATATCGTTTTCAAGTTTTTCGAAGCTCAGATCCTCAAAATGGCCTTATTGTCGTATGATATGAGATTTTTTGAAAGACGCATATAAATATTATATTACCAGTCAATGTCTAATCAAGTCCTTTGTTTCCAATTCATATTTGAACAAATAAAATAAAAACAAATAAGGCCTAAAGAAAGATAAAAATCTGTTTCTCAGGCTCTCCCACATGGTCCTTTTGTCTGTTGCATGCTCTCATTTTATAACCAATGCAAACTTTAAAAAAATAAAAATTAAATGATTTATATCTTATATTTTACCCAAGTTAATAAAATTGATAAATTTGTCCCTTGAGTGCAAGAAGGCTTTGCAATGCTTTAGCATTGCAAAGCTTTCTTACACTCTAGGCACGAAATGAAACCTATGCTATTCTGTAGATTATGAGGCCTAAAACATAAAACAAGAATTTGAACTTTTAATGGCAAAGAAATAATTGCAGAACTGAAAAATAAATAAAAAACCGCCTGCATGCAATTTTACAAAAAAATGGCCCGAGAAACAGATCTACTTTGTGGGGCCTATATATAACACACACAAATTTCTAGTTTTGTTTCCTGGAGTGCACATGGATAGAAATCCAAACAGATTCTTAGATTGAGTTTTATGGAAATACTTTGACAATAAAATTTCTATATTATCTGCAAAATATAATTTTTTTGCTCCTGCTAGGGACGCATCTTAAATCTGTGTTGCCATCCATCTGTTCATTCATCCATCCATCTGTCCAACTTGATTTGTCTGTCTGGAGCCATAACTCTATAATGCTTTGGTGGATTGCCATGAAACCTTACTCAAGGGTAAAGACCAATGGATGGTCTTTTGCACAGCAACACCATGCTCGAGTGACAAAGGAGAATGTCACAGGAATGGGAAAACTTAATTCTCTCACAGACTGAATTTGTCCATCCGGAGCCATAATTCTATAATGCTTGGCTGACAAAGTTGTCATCTGCTTACACACTTTCCTAATTTACAATCTTTGTGTGCAGTGTTTCATTGTTTAAAAGGATAATCTATATCAGTTAATCCTTTTGCACCTCGTCGGCATGCAGCGCGCCAGCAGTAAACTGACACTAGAAACCCATCGGCACGCTGCGTGCTGATGGCATAGTAACGTGTCTACTCTTACCTCAGTTCTCTCAATCAGTCCACAGAGATAATTTCCATACCCAAATGAATTTAGAGTTATTTTCCCTTTAGTTGCTTGGCTACAGTTTTAGCGCAAATTGCACCAGAATCATAGTGATTACACGGATGAATATGACTCTAATGATAGTGACATGGAACAGAATTCTGCAACTGTGAGTGCTGGACGTTCAGATGATGTTGCCAGTAATAATCCAGATGACAGAGAGAATCCTTCAGTGTCTGGAATGGGACCGGCCAGTGGGAAGGGATGTGGCAGAAAAAGAAGTGCTGGTCAGAGACATGGCAGAATTCGAAGGAGTGAGCATGGTCGCAGTATTGGTCCAATTTTTTAATGGGAAAAATGCACAGATTTGGTCCACTAGATATCCCATGTTCTGAAGCTGGGAAGATAAATCTTGACTTACCTGACAATCCAAATGAATGTGACTTTTTACACCTTTATCTACCGGACGAGATGATCCTGAAATGAGCCCCAATAGCCCAAGTCAGGGGGGGATGGTTTGGCTGAGTCACGAAAAGGTTAACCCTTTATCCAAGAAATATTTTTTGAAAAATATAAACTAAATTCCACTCATGGGAGAAAAGGTTTATCTCTATTTTCAAATAAAACCATTCAGATATCATTGTCAAAAGAACTTGCACATGACAGTACAAGTTATTAGTGCCCTACCGGCAATGCCGAAGGGGACTATAGGTTTGCACTCTGTCCATCCATCAGTCTTTCAGTCAGTCTGTCAGTCACACTTTAGTTTTCTGGACATTTTTTGGAAATGCTTCAACCGAATGATTTCATTTTTGGTAACCTACTATAGAACGATGACTTACAGATCAAGTTTGAGTTTCATGCTGATTGCATTATTCTTGTGTGAGTCATGGCCCTTGGAAATATGGAAAAGTGCCAAAATATCAGTTTTCCGGACTTTTTTTGGATACGCTTCAACGGAATGATTCCATTTTTGATAACCTACTATAGAACGATGACTTACAGATCAAGTTTGAGTTTCATGCTGATTGCATTATTCTTGTGTGAGTTATGACCCTTGAAAATATGGAAAAGCGCCAAAATATCAGTTTTCCGGACATTTTTTGGAAACTCTTCAGCGGAGTGATTTCATTTTTGGTAACCTACTATAGAACGATGACTTACAGATCAAGTTTCATTTGCACTCTGTCCATCCGTCAGTCTATCAGTCAGTCTGTCAGTCACACTTTAGTTTTCCAGTTATGGCCCTTGGAAATATGGAAAAGTGCCAAAATATCAGTTTTCCGGACTTTTTTTGGAAACGCTTCAGCGGAATGATTTCATTTTTGGTAACCTACTATAGTATGATGACTTACAGATCAAGTTTCATTTGCACTCTGTCCATCCGTCAGTCTGTCAGTCAGTCTGTCAGTCTGTCAGTCACACTTTAGTTTTTTGGTTTTTTTTGGAAATGCTTCAACCGAATGATTTCATTTTTGGTAACCTATTATAGAACGATGACTTCACATCTAGGTTATAACATTTGTGTAATTATTAATGCTCATTAGTCCAGTAGGGGACATTGTATTGCTTCAACGATATGTGAGCTCCTGTTTATATTTATTTATTGGTGTTTAAGGTCACATAGTTATGCACAATGGCTGATCGTGACCATGACAGTTTTATGGGTGGAGTAAGCCGGAGTACCCGGAGAGAACCACCAAGCATCGATGAACAACTGTCAGCTCCTCAACATTCTAACTCTGTTCAAGCTCCGCTCAATCAGGGTTACAGCGGTTGAAGACATGTGCACCATCGGCGTGCAGTACGCCTTAGTACATGGCGTCATTGTGCTCCCATGTAGGCAATCGGGATGAAGTGCATTGCCCAAGGACACAATGCGGGTCGTCCCGGATGCGGATCGAACTCAGGACCTCTAGCATAGAAGTCCAACAGTCTACCACTGAGCCACTGTGCTCCCTAACAGTATAAGTTGAAATAAGTTGTAACATAACTGTAATAAACTAATTATACTGCTGCTTGTTTACTGATAAACCAGAATCTGACATCATTTTCTGGGAAGCTCTCTGTGAGAGCTTTCCAGAAAATGATGTTTGTTTCTGGTCTTATCAGTGTAGGAAGAGAAAGATGCAGAGTTTATAGTGGTTATCCTACAACTTTATTTTCAGTTGTACTGTATGCCAGTTCAAGTGACATTTATATGGGTATGGTTCTGTTGAGAAAGTTCCAACATATTAGTGGCTGTATTGTTCTTATGGAAATGATGTCAGTACAGCTTTTGGCTGCTATGTTCAGATGTATTTTATTAAATTCAAAAACCTTATAGACTATAGTGAGCACCAAATTCATCACAAACTTTTCATTTCAGTATTATAGGGCATTTGGCCAAAGTTCAGGGGCACCCGTGGCTGCTTTATGGTCTGATCATACATTAGGTAAATGGTGACCAACTTGAAGCTGGAAGTCCATATAAAATTGAGATCTCTTATGGTGCTGGTGTGCTATAATGATGAAAAAAGTTTGTCACTATTTACCTAATTATGATCTGCCCTTCTTCCAGTTATTAAGCCCATTCATTAAAAATGGTAATGAACTGCACATCAAGCATTGGAAAATAATCGTAAATTCAGAATCAGGGAACGAAAAATGATAAGGCCTAAAAAAGTTTAAAAAGTCTGTTTCTCAGGCCCTCCCACATGGTCATTTTGGCTGTCGCATGCTCTCTTTTTATAACCAATGCAAACTTAAAAAAATAAAAATTAAATGGTTTATGTCTGATATTTTACCCAGGTCAATATAATTGATAAATTTGTCCCTTGAGTGTAAGAAGGCTTTGCAATGCTTTAGCATTGCAAGGCCGTCTTAACACTTGAGGCACAAAATACACCACCACTCATGCTATTCTGTAGATTATGAGGCCTAAAACAAAACAAACCAAGAACATGAACTTTTGATGGCAAAGAAATAAATTACAAAAATAAAGAATAAAATAAAAAAAACACTTGCCCACATGCGATTTTACAAAAAAATGGCCTGAGAAACAGAAGATTTACTTTGTGGGGTCTAAACATTTGTTGTCTTTAATAGCAGTTGATGTTTATTTGAAAATTATTTCATTAAACTTGTGTCATTAAAGACTTTGCAATCAGTTCTTTATTGGACACCAATCCCTGACAAGGACACTGCAGACAAACAGAGCATCTTAAGTTGTAACATAAACACTGATTTTGAAGAAGCTGCTGCTTGTTTCTCAGTCCACTTAAGTGTCTTTTGTGAAGTTTTTAGATCATATAATAAATAGAAACTATAACCCTTTACCTAACATAACGGCCAAAACCGGCCAGCGCTATTCTCAAAAATCGCCAATCAATTTTCATTATTTTTTCATTTTTTGTCTCAAAAACATAGGTTATGACCCCTCGTTGGAACGAGCTCGTCGAACTCGTTCCAACGAGGGGTCATAACCTATGTTTTGAGACAAAAATTGAAAAAAAATAGTTATTCAAGAATTATTTTTGCATGTGTCGTCTGCTTTTCAGGTTAGGTAAAGGGTTAATTTGCTAAACCTTGCTAAATCTCGGTCCAGACCTAATTACTGAACCCATTTTGTAAATTTCAATATAAACTGGGGACTCGTTGGCTAGAAACGTCTAGTACTTTTCACATTTTGCCTCTAAAACATATACATGTGTAACTAATGAACTCTCATTTGAACAAGCTGATTAGCTTATTCCAAAAATGGGTTATAAGCTTTGTTTTGTGTGGCCAAAAAATTTAATTTTTTAGTTACTGAAGATTTTTTCTTTTGCATATGTCGTCTTCTATTTGCAGATGACAGTCACAATGTGGTTTCCTAAATAACTGAACATTTTTAGCTCACCTGTCTGAAAGGGTGTTCTGTCGGGGTGGGGGGGGGAGGTGTTCTCCAAAACCACTATTGTTCTGCGTGTTCTCCAAAACCACTATTGTTCTGTCATCGCAATTTTTTTTTTTTTTTCAAATCAACTTGCCCTGCCCCATAGGGAGGGGGTGGGGGAAAATCCTCCAAAATTTTGTAACAATATTCTCATGTACCAGTGGGTACAATAACTTGATATTTGGTATGTGGCTTCTTTTTGAGGTGTAGCATCAAGTTTGTTCAAACGAAGTTTGCGGAGCAGTGTTTGCCATTGTAATGGAAGGGGCAAGATTTTTGGCTCCATCCCAGATTACTATATTTTTTGACCAATGATTCGATTTGAACCAAATTTGGTGTGTGATATTATTGAGTCATAAATACTTGATTCATGAAAAATTTCCCATGTCCCCATGGGAACCCCAGGAGTTAAAATAGAAATATTTTCAAACACCCATATTCCCAAACGAAACAGAACAGAGAACTGTTATTGGTATGAAGCATTCTTAGGACCAGTAGAAGTGAATGGTAAAAAAAAAATTGTCATCGGTTGTGTCAGGGTGTTCTGTAGGGGGTGGTTGGGGGGGGGGGGGGGGCATTAAAAAAATGCTGAGTTTGCAAAAACTGTTAAAAAATTTCCAGAACCACTGAATCTTTTGATATTTGGTATACAGCATCCATAGGGGGGTCAGATACAAGTTTCTTAAAATGAAGCCCCTTGGTTCATATTTGGGCTCAATACAGGAGCCCAAATTTATAACTTATGGCAGTATGGGGAATAATCTTTAAAAATCTTCTTTACTGATTGGTATTCATCATTGTTATGAGGGTCAGGTTCAAGATTGTTCTAATGAAGTCCCTCAGTGAATATTTGGGCTTCTTATGGAGGCCTGAATTTTAACTTAGTGAAATATGAGGGATAATCTTTAAAAATCTTCTTCAGATCCACCAGTCAGAATCTTTTGATATTTGGTGTACAGCATCTTTAGGGAGGTTAGATCTCATTTTGTTCAAACCAAGTCTCTAGGTTAATATTTACATGGGCTCCCTATTGAAGCCGGTATTTTAACTTAGTCCAATATGAGGAATAATCTTTAAAACTCTTCATCTCCAGGAACACCAGTCAGAAAATTTTTAATATATGGCATACTCAATCTTTACAGAGGTTGGATTCAGTTTGTTCAGCTTAAGTCCATTGGTTGATAATTTGGCTATCATTTAATATGTGGCATACAGAATCCTTACAGGGGTTGGATTCAATTTGTTCCACTCAAGTCCATCAGTTAATAATTGGGCTCTCCAAGGGATCAGAGGACTTAAGGGTAAAAGAAAAAAACTTATTTTGGAAAATTTTTAAAATTAATTTTGAACAAATAAACAGCAAGGTTATTTTAATCGTAGAAAAAAGCAGTACAGTAAGGAAGAATTCAAGGGCATGATTTTGTGTAGAGAGTAGATTATCGCTAGGACAGACATGGAGTAAGATTTTCACATAGATGATAATCGGCATTCTCTGTGAGATCGTAAAATGGATGCAGAATTTCAGCCGGTAGATGTCTGCTTTCAATCCAGGGTTCCATTTTATGAAACATTGTTTGTGGCAGGTTGTGCTCCTTGTGCTTTTTCAAAGATTATGAGACATATTCTTTGGATGGAAATTCCACTCCATGAGTGTTTACATTGTTATTTACTCTCCACATACTGTATATCTACGCTTCATGAGTTCTTGTGTAATAGAATAAATTATCGCTTTGCAGACTGATATTGAACTCCATGCCCAACCCTTCACCTTCACGTACTGATGACTGTGTATGGTCACTATGGTGGTTACTTTTCTGAACGACCCTCTTGCTGGGCCCACCTGCGCTCGGTTGCAAGGATCAACTTGTCCAACTCGAGTGAATTTGTCTACACATTTAAATCTGCCATTGAAAGTTTCTTTTTGGGTGGAAAGTTTCAAGCGATGAGTGGTCATTTACAAACAAATTTATGAAAGAGTGTGTTTGGGACTGGTGGCTTCAGGTTGGCTTTGCTTCAATCGGAACACGTGTAAAATGAAAACGTTATGAAAATGTTCATGCCAAGGGAGTTAACTCTACAAATAGCTGTTCACATTGAGAAGATAAAATACCTTGTCCCGATCTTCGCACGTCAAGTCTCTGGTTGTGGTGCAAACGGAATTGATTAATTGTTGTAAAATTTATGTTGGAGTGTAAAACAAGAAAATTTGTGACAGCACACATGCATATGCACCCTCAGTTATACAAAATGGAATTGAGAAGTTAAATATTCTATTTCTGGTAGAAAATTTGGTGCCTGGATGTTTCGACCCCAGGACGTTTCGGCCTCGAGACGTTTTGGTCTCATGACGATTCAGTCCGAGACGTTTCGGCCTGAGACGTTTTGGCCTCCATATATTGTGGTATTATAGAAAGGAAAGTACGTGGATGATCCTTTCAAAGAGGTATTTTGCAATTCTTATTTCAGAGAGAGTGTGACTGTCTACTGTAGTGGTGACTGATGACAGTGTTACATGTATTCACAAACTTACAGTGGTCTATAATGGGTGTATCTGACACTTTTCAAACACAAGTAATCTGTTTATAACTTCTCAGTATTGTGACACAGCCATGAAGAAAGCCAGAAACACAGTCACACTGTTGCTTTGTGAGCCATGCCAGATCACTGATAGGTTAACTGCAGCTGTGTGCATGAAGATAACCGAAACTGCAACTGAGGTTTTGGGGTTTCAAAAAACCGAAACCGCAACTGCAGTGTAATTTCTCAACCTCCAAGCACTAGTTTTGTTGAAATTTCTTCAAAATATTTTTCCAAAAAATAATTTAAATACTAAATTGTGATATTTTGTGCATTGAGCAAAGTGTTAACTAGCATTTTAAAATCAGCTTTCAGTTTCAGACTCATAAAAATGCTTGTTGTTTCTGTTGAAACTGTCTGGTTGATTGAATTTTTGTGATCCTCCGATAAACTTAACATGCACGCAGGCCTGAAAATAAGCAGTCTTGATGTTTGCAGAATGAGGTCCCCAGAGGGTAAATTTGATGATGCTATCCCATACAGTGGGCCAATTTATCCTCTGGGCACCGCTTTCTGTTTAGTTTTGAGACCCTGTTTCAGATTGAGGTTCACAGACAGCAGATTAGCATCACTAAATTCACCCTCTGGGATCTCATTGTGCTGTTGACAGTCTGCTTATTTTCTGGCTTGCATGCACATACATATTTAACAGTCAGAAAAGACTGTGCTTTAACAGTATAACTGCATGTTGTTCCAGCTTGAATGCTTCTAGTGATTCTGATACAAAATCATAAAAGCAGTGTAGTTCCATAATTTAATAATTATATTATCGGGACATGTTTTTTTCCCCCCTCTTTTTTGTAGAAAACGTACAAGGTCCCTTGCAAACATGGTTCAAAGTGTGTAATATTCTATAAATAGTAAACAGAAACAAATCGTAGCCATTCCAGATTTTGTATCAAATACACAGTGTATTTGGGTAATTACAGACCCAATATTTTCTTATTGTATGATAAATTAGGTACAGGGTTAACTCTTTACCTAACATGGATTTGCACTTACAAAATAAAATTAAGTAAAGCCTAAAAAAGTTTAAAATCTTTTTCCCCTCCAACAGTCATTTTGGCTGCTGCATGCTCTCTTTTTGTGAACAATGCAAACTTAAAAAAATAAAAAGTAAATAGTTTACGTTTGATATTTTACCCAAGTTGAAAAAATTGATAAATTTATCCCTTGAGTGCAGCAAGACTATTCAATGCTTTAGCATTGCAAAGCCTTCTTGCACTCAAGGACAAAATACACCACCACCTTCTTGCACTCAAAGGATGAAATACGCCACCACCCATGCTATTCTGTAGATTATGAGGCCTAAAACAAATCAAACCAAGAACATGAACTTTTGATGACAAAGGAATAATTACAAAAATAAAAAATAAAATAAAAATGGCCACCCACATGCAGTTTTTAAAAAAATGGCCTGATAAACAGAAGATCTACTTTGAGGAGCCTGAACAAAAATTTTCATTTTTAGCCTCAGATATAAAATGTATGGCTGCAATTGAGATTTTTCCAGTGAGGGATCATGAGCTATGTTTTTTAGATGAAAATTTCAAATATAATGAAATTTGAATGGCGATTTTTCTGAATAGCGATGGCTGATTTTTGTCTTCCATAAGTTAAAGTGGTTAACCTTTTACCCAACATAACGGCCAAAACCGGCCAGCGCAATTCTCAAAAATCACCAATTAATTTTCATTATTTTTTAGCTCATCTTGACAAAGTCAAGCTGAGCTAATCTAATCGCTTCCCGTCCGTCGTCCGTCGTCCGTCAACACCATGTTTTGGTCTTCTCCTCCAAAGCCACTGGGCCAATTCAAGTGAAAGTTTGTGTGAGTGATGGTCCCAAAGGGGCATTTCATTTTTGTTCAACTCAATATGCCCGGCCCCATAGGGAGGGAGTGGGGGAAAATGCTCCAAAATATTTTAAAAATCTTCTTCTCAAGAACCAGTGTGTGCAGTGACTTGATATTTGCTATGGAGCTTCCATATGAGGTGTAGAATCAAGTTTGTTCAAACGAAGTTCGTAAAGTAATATTTGGCTTTGTAATAGGAGGGGTAAGATTTTTGGCCCCGCCCAAAATTTCTATTTTCTGAACCGATGGTCCGGTATGAACCAAATTTGGTTTGTGGTAGTATTGGGTCATAAGTACTTGACCCATGCAAAAAAAAAAAAATCCTGCATCCCCGTGGGAACCCTGGGAGCTAAAATAGAAATATTTTCAAACGCCCATATTTCCCAAACCCCACGGAACAGAGAGCTTTTATTTGGTATGAAGTATCCTTATGACCAGTAGAATTGAATGGTAAAAAAAAATTGCCATCGGTTATGTTAGGGTGTTCTGTAATGGGCATCGAAAAAATGCTGAGTCAGCATATTTGCAAAAATTAAAAAAAATCTTTTCTCCAGAACCAATCATCAGAATCTTTTGATATTTGGTATACAGCATTCATAGGGGGGTCAGATAAAAGTTTGTTGAAATAAAGTTCATTGGTTCATATTTGGGCTCTCTACAGGAGCCCGAAGTTTTAACATAGGGTAATATGGGGAATATTCTTTAAAAATCTTCTTCTTCAGAACCACCAGTCAGAATCTTTTAATATTTGGTATACATCATTGTTATGAGGGTCAGATTCTAGATTGTTCAAACCAAGTCCCTAGGTTAATATTTGGGCTTCCTACAGAAGCCCAAATTTTATCTTTGTTCAATATGGAGGGTAATTTAAAAAAATCTTCTTCTTCAGATCCATCAGTCAGAATGCTTTGATATTTGGTATGCAACATCTCTATGGGGGTCAGATTCAAGTTTCTTCAAATCAAATCCCTAGGTATATATTTGGGCTCACTATGGTAGCCCAAATTTTTACTTAGTGCAATATGAGAAAATTTCTTTAAAAATCTTCTTCTTCAGATCCACCAGTCGGAATGCTTTTATAATTGGTATACAACATCTCTAGGGGGGTCAGATTCCAGATTGATCAATTCGAGTGCCTAGGTTAATATTTGGGCTCCATATGGGAACATGAAATTTAACTTAGTACAATATAAGGGAATTTCTTCAAAGATCTTCTTCTTCAGATTCACTTGTCAGAATGCTTTCACATTTGGTATACAACATCTCTAGGGGGGTCAGATTCAAGTTTGTTCAAATCGGATCCATAGGTTAATATTTTGACTTGCTATGGTAGCCCAAATTTGAACTTAGTGCAATTCGAAGAAATTTCTTTACAATTTCTCTTCTTCAGATCCAACAGTCAGAATGCTTTCATATTCGGTACACAACATCTCTAGGGAAGTCAGATTTAACTGTGTTCAAATCAAGAGACTGGGTTAATATTTGGGCTCTCTGTGGGAGCCGGAATTGGCCATTTTGCTGAAGAATTAAAAATTTTGTATTCAGTACCCTCTAGAGGTACTAAGATTAATCCACATAGGTTGTATCAAGGGGCTTCATAGGGGAGCTCTGCATTTTACTTATGATCAGCTGAAGAAAAGGCATGATGCCCAGATTATTTTTGTCACTCCTGAGGGACTCAAGGATTGACAGTGTAGTCTATGGAGATGGCTTGCTTAATGTAGACTCATTCTTGGACTCTGTTTAAATTGTGTTCTGTACAAGATGAGCGCTTCAGGCCCCGTGGGGCCTCTTGTTTCATTTTTGGTCTCAAAAACATAGGTTATGACCCCTCATTGGAACGAGCTCGTCGAACTGGTTCTAATGAGGGGTCATAACCTATGTTTTGGAGACAAAAAATGGAAAAAATTAGTTATTCAAGAATTTTTTTGCAAGTGTCGTCTGCTTTTCATGTTAGGTAAAGGGTTAACTGGTTTTTTTATGCATAATTACCTCTATTAACTGTTTAATTGTAAAGATTGTGTGAGGTCGAAATTGACATAGAGAATCTTGGGTGTTCGATCTTTTCTTGCCTGGATGCCATCCATTACTGAAGTGGTAATGTTGAGAAGTTACCATTCCCAGAATCATGAAGAATGATATGACAAAAAGTATTTTTATCATCTTGACCTGAAAAAAAAATTGTGTGAAAATATGGCTTCTCATTTCTGGAATACAGCAGTCAGGGTTCATACAGGTTTTGGAAAGGTATGGGAAGTCTTGGAAAACAGTAAATTGATTTTCCAGGCCCTGGAAAAGTATGGAAAATAAGGGTGGGTTTTGGAAAAGTTATGGAAAATGAAAAGATACATGTAATATGGGTATTTCTCCCATTTAATATGACCATTCAAAAATATTTGTACAATTTTTAAGGTTTACCAAGAATCGCTTCTTGAGTCATTGGTGTTTGAGGCTTCTTAACCCTTAAAGGCCTGGTGGTTTGCATACAGTTTTACCACACTTTGATGTGGTGGCCTTGCAGTTGTTTCTAGGCAAGTCTTGGCTGCCTGTATAGGCAACCAAGACTTGCCTAGAAACAACTGTCAAAAAATGTAACTGAAAAGTTTACTTAAAGCCGCAGTGTTCGGGCCTCAGTTTTATTGCGTTACAAAGTGATCCAAGTTGGAATTGGGCCCTTTATGGTTAACCCTTTACCCAATGCAGACGATATCAAAATTTAATATTTTAATATTTGTTTTTTTCAAAAAATTTCAAAGAAACCATATCATGTGCCCCCTCATTGGAATGAGCTCATTCCAATGAGGGGGCACATGATATTGTTTCGTTGAAATTTTTTGAAAAATATATTTTTTTTAACTACTTAATTTGTAAGTTATGTGGGCGGATGCAGCTAATTCATTAGGTAAAGGGTTAAAAGAGTTGTTGAGGAGTGAGGGGTGGGGAGGGGGGTGGGCATTGAATAGAATTATATATTTAGTTACATTTAAACTTAAATTTGATGTCCGGTGTATGGGAAAAGGCATGGAGAGTTATGGAAAACCAAATTGACTGGTCTGTATGAATCCTGAGTAGTGCTTTGATTGTGAAGCACTATGGCGCTTGCAGATCATGACCCATGCATGTTTCAAAACTGCTTAGTGATTAATGACACCCCTCAAAAAACATCCCAAAATATGTGGCCTGTTTTCAACCACAGTACTACTCTGCATTGGGTTGGTCAAATGGCTTTGAAGGCTCACAAAGATACAATCATAAATCATGTATATTTCACCCAAGAGTCTTAATGATGTAAGATTGGAGACCGAGTATTAAAAGATCAAAACCATCTTTATTGGTATTAAATGCATGATTTTGCTATATTGTGATGCATGTACGAGTGCCAGTGAGTGGAGGATTGTTTTTTTTGAGCATCAGTTGATCTTGAACCATGCATGTGTTCCTGTGTGTTCTCACCAATTAGTTAAAGTCAATAGAGTATTGAGTTAAAAGAAAAGATGTCCATCAGTGACAAATGTGACAATACAGATGGGTGGTTAGGAAAGTCAGCACGATTTTCTGAGTTGGAATATTGGCTCGTCTGTGAGATGGAAGGAAATTAAAGATAAATGTGTGTAAATTTCTGCCAACTCAGTGCTCTTATTAATTTATTTATTTATTTATTTATTTATTTATTTATTTATTTATTTATTTATTTATTTGAGGAAACAGATTTCTGCACAATGGCTAATCATGTCCACGTGATAAAGTCAAGTCCAGACAGTTGTTTACACCCATGTTGTTCATTTTAGAGGACTTCCACCCTAGGCATTGATGACTAGGTCCTATTTTACCAGTAAAACAGAGATTGCTTACAGCAGGAAAAAAAGCACTGTCACTACCCAGGGTTCTCACAGGGACTCTGCCAGTTAATAGTTCATCAGATTTTTAATTTGTTTTTAATTTTTATTCCTCAGTTAAATAGATCATCAGATTTTTAATTTGTTTTTAATTTTTATTCCTCAAAAATATAACCTATAACCTCTCATTGGAATGAGCTTGATGAGCTGATTTTAACTAGGAGTCATAAGCAATGTTTTGGAGGCAAAAACTGAAAAACATTATACAATATAAATGCTGATATTTGTGAAATGCACTTATTACCCTTCATTGAAATGCTCACCTTATTCCAGGGAAGGGTCACAAATTGTTTTCAAGGTAAAAAATAGTAATCCTCACATGGTAAAGAAAAGTAATATCGTGCCATCTACATGTTTATTGTTTTATAAAGGGTTAACCACCATGCTCTCCCACATGGAAACCCCAGGAAGTGAAACAGTGCTTGTTTACTGTGAAAATAGGACTCTGTAACCAATGCTTGGAGTGGAGGTCCTCTAAAATGGACAAGATGGATATAAACAATTGGCTGGACTACACTACATGTTGTAGTCACAATTAGCCATTGTGCAGAAATGTATGGCCTTAAACACTAATAAATAAATAAGTAATAAATATAACCATCACAGATTATTATTATACCCCCGCTTCGAAGAAGTGGGGGCTATATAGGAATCGCCCTGTACGTCCGTACGTCCGTCCGTCCGTCCGTCTGTCCGTCCGTACGTCCGTCCGTACATCTTTCCGGACATGAAATTCTTGTGTGCGCAACTCCTCCTACATTTATCAATCAATTTGGACAAAACTTTTCAGACATCATCACTACTAAGTGAACATGCGCATATTCCAAGATTTTTGATCTGCGACAATTTTAACCAGGTTTTCTCCCTTTGACTTAGATTTATTGTGTCTTTCCATCCGAACAAATTCTTGTGTGCGCAACTCCTCCTACATTAATGAACCGATTTTGATAAAACCTTTCAAACATCATCTCTACTAAGTGAACATGTGCATATTCCAAACTTTTTAATCTGAGACAATTTTAACCAGGTTATCTCTCTTGAACTTTGATTTAATATGGGTTTCTACATGAAATTCTTGTGTGCGCAACTCCTCCTACATTTATCAATCAATTTGGACAAAACTTTTCAGACATCATCACTACTAAGTGAACATGCGCATATTCCAAGATTTTTGATCTGCAACAATTTTAACCAGGTTATCTCCCTTTGACTTAGATTTATTATGTCTTTCCGTTCGAACAAATTCTTGTGTGCGCAACTCCTCCTACATTAATGAACCGATTTTGATGAAACCTTTCAAACATCATCTCTACTAAGTGAACATGTGCATATTCCAAATTTTTTGATCTGCGACAATTTTAACTAGGTTATCTCTCTTGAACTTTGATTTAATATGGGTTTCTGCATGAAATTCTTGTGTGCGCAACTCCTCCTACATTTATCAATCAATTTGGACGAAAGTTTACAGACATTATCACTACTAAGTGAACATGCGCATATTCCAAAATTTTTGAGCTGTGGCAATTTTAACTAGGTTATCTCCCTTTAACTTAGATTTATTATGGGTTTCTACATGAAATTCTTGTGCGTGCAACTCCTCCTTCATTTATCAATCAATTTGGACAAAACTTTTCAGACATCATCACTACTAAGTGAACATGCGCATATTCCAAGATTTTTGATCTGCGACAATTTTAACCAGGTTATCTCCCTTTGACTTAGATTTATTATGTCTTTCCGTCCGAACAAATTCTTGTGTGCGCAACTCCTCCTACATTAATGCACCGATTTTGATGAAACCTTTCAAACATCATCTCTACTAAGTGAACATGTGCATATTCCAAACTTTTTGATCTGCGACAATTTTAACCAGGTTATCTCTCTTGAACTTTGATTTACTATGGATTTCTGCATGAAATTCTTGTGTGCGCAATTCCTCCTACATTTATCATTCAATTTGGACGAATATTTACAGACATCATCACTACTAAGTAAACATGCGCATATTCCAAAATTTTTGAGCTGTGGCAATTTTAACTAGGTTATCTCCCTTTAACTTAGATTTATTATGGGTTTCCGTTCGAACAAATTCTTGTGTGCGCAACTCCTCCTACATTAATGAACCGATTTTGATGAAACCTTTCAAACATCATCTCTACTAAGTGAACATGTGCATATTCCAAACTTTTTGATCTGCGACAATTTTAACTAGGTTATTTCTCTTGAACTTTGATTTAATATGGGTTTCTGCATGAAATTCTTGTGTGCGCAACTCCTCCTACATTTATCAATCAATTTGGACGAAAATTTACAGACATTATCACTACTAAGTGAACATGCGCATATTCCAAAATTTTTGAGCTGTGGCAATTTTAACTAGGTTATCTCCCTTTAACTTAGATTTATTATGGGTTTCTACATGAAATTCTTGTGCGTGCAACTCCTCCTACATTTATCAATCAATTTGGACAAAACTTTTCAGACATCATCACTACTAAGTGAACATGCGCATATTCCAAGATTTTTGATCTGCGACAATTTTAACCAGGTTATCTCCCTTTGACTTAGATTTATTATGTCTTTCCGTCCGAACAAATTCTTGTGTGCGCAACTCCTCCTACATTAATGAACCGATTTTGATGAAACCTTTCAAACATCATCTCTATTAAGTGAACATGTGCATATTCCAAACTTTTTGATCTGCGACAATTTTAACCAGGTTATCTCTCTTGAACTTTGATTTACTATGGATTTCTGCATGAAATTCTTGTGTGCGCAACTCCTCCTACATTTATCAATCAATTTGGACGAATATTTACAGACATCATCACTACTAAGTAAACATGCGCATATTCCAAAATTTTTGAGCTGTGGCAATTTTAACTAGGTTATCTCCCTTTAACTTAGATTTATTATGGGTTTCTACATGAAATTCTTGTGCGTGCAACTCCTCCTACATTTATCAATCAATTTTGACGAAACCTTTCAAACATTATCACAACTAAGTGAACATACGCATATTCCCAAATTTTTGATTTGCGACAATTTTAACCAGGTTATCTCCCTTTAACTTGGATTTATTATGGGTTTTCAAATGGGATTCTTGTGTGTGCAACTCCTCCTACATTAATGAACCGATTTTGAATACATGTTGCACATTGTAAATGTGTTTTTCCAAATGTAAACCATATATGTGTGGGCTCTTTAAGTATTCAGTGCTGTTCTGTGGAAGGCCACATGCAAATACAAATTTCAACAACAAAAAATGATCTTTATGTATACATTTCCTTATGGCCTTTGCCTACATGATCAGAAGTGCATTCCTCTAAAAACCCAAAGTGGGGGTATTAATCACCTTCAGTGATAGTTCTAGTTAATTTCATACCTAACACAAATGGGTTGCACCACTTACATTTTTTTTCAACTAATTTTTTTCATTCAATCTTTGCTTCTAAAACATCAGTAATGATCCCTGATTGGAAGGAGCCTGGCAAACTCATTCCAAAGCACGGTCATGAGATATGTTTTTTACAGCAGCAACTTATCAACATCTGAAAGGCAATTTTGTATTTTGTGCTTGTCAGATTTTGTTGTTTTGTAAGGTTAAACCTGAACTCTTAAAGGCCTGGGGTTTTTTTTGAGATTTTTGCTACACTTTAACAGTCTACATCCATTGGCTTTACCGGTTGTTTCTAAGCAAGTCTTGGCTGCCCTTAAAGGCAGCCAAGACTTGCTGAGAAAAAACTACCCAGATACTTAGAATGTTCCTTGCACATTTACCCAGAGCTGCATGTTGGGACACCTGTTTTGTTGCAGTAAAAATGGCCAAAGTCAGAAATGGGCCCTGATTAAGTAATAGATATATCACTATTTTGTGTACTATATGGGTAAATAATTGTACAGTTGTGCAGGTGTCCGGAGATATTTTGGACGAGGCAAAGCCAAGTCCAAATATTGGAGGACACCTGCACAACTGTACAATTATTTACCCATATAGTACACAAAATAGTGATATATGTGATTTAATCCATAGCCCCTCAATGTTAACAAAAGTCAAAAAAATTATATTTTAGAAAGTTTGACACGAGTAAAACCACATTTTAAAACACTTTTTGCTTGCTCTACCCCCGAAAAACAAAATGGGCATAACCCATTGTTTGCTTGCTAGAAAGTCTATTGAAGTTATGACACGCATCAGGAGTTCAGATATTGTGAACAGATCTGTGGCTTCGAAGTGAACTCACATCATGACGTAATTTGTTCTCCCGCTAATATAATGTCTCAGCTCAAGGGTGGAACACTTATTCAATCCCTCATCGAAAGTGCGGCAGATAAATTTAATAATCGTTCATTTTTAAAGCACTTGGAAGAATAATTCTTTTTTTTATCTGAAGAAGAGGTTCGCTTTCCCTCAGGGATGGCGGGTGGTGGTGCCTGATTGCCGTCTTAATATTTGAAAAAGGGCGTTTTTTTTAGGTTATTTATTTATTTACTGGTGTTTAAGTCACTTTTCTGCAGCTATGGCTAATTGTGACCGCAAAAAAATGTGTAAAATCAAGTTTAGCCAATCGTTTACACCCATGCTGCCCATTTTAGGGGACTTCTACCCCGGGTACTGGTGACCAGGTCCTATTTTACCAGTAAAACTGAACTTGTTTACCACAGCAAACAAGCACTGCTTCACTTCTGAGGTTTCCACAGGAGTCCTTTTTAGGTTACCAGGGCTGTTGGTTATTAAAAGCAACAAAAAATTAAAAAGTACATTATAATTTGGACATGATGCACACTCAATTCAGTAGCTCTGTCGAGAAAAGCGTGTCGATAATTCATGTGTTAGAAAGTTTTTCACACCTCCTTTACAGCATCTTTACTTTTGAATGGTTATGATTACAGTACCGTGACAATCGTACAAATATCTAGTTATTGGGACTGTTTCAAAACCATCCCAATATCCAGATACTGGTACTGTTTTACTGAGCTGTTCTCATCAAAACCGTACTTGGTGTGATTTTATAGGGCTTGTTTTCATGACAGAGAACAAAAGAAATAATAGGTAGCTGTGGATTAAGTCCCAATACAGTCACAAACTGCCACTTATATCTTGCTGTGAAAAAGTTGCCCCAAGTGTATTGTTCCTCGAGAACTCTGCTGATAGACCATATTTATCTTGATAATGTTTTTATATCAATGTTGGCTCCCTGTACAGCCAGCCAGCAATGATGAAGAAACATTGTCAGGTCATGTGCAGCTGTGTATTGTAAAACTAATCTAAGGATTTAATGCAGATGATAACAAAATTTATTATTTTAAATACTATTTTTTTAAATTGTTCAAAAAATTTCAACAAAACCGTATCATGTGACCCCTCAATGGAATGAGCTCAATGAGCTCATTCTAATAATTAAGGGGGTCACGTGATCCCGTTTGATTGGAATTTCTTTAGCATATTTTTTCAACTGCTCAGTTTGTATATTGCGTGGGCAGATGTGGCTGATGCAGTAGGTAAAGGGTTAATGCATTATCAGAACCCCGAAAATCACCATTTACTGAAGAGAATGCAGTTGCTCATTGGTTAGAGCATTGGACTTAAGATCAAAAAGGTCATACGTTTGATACTGACCCTCCTTGTTTGTATTATATCCTTGGGCAGGACATGTAATCCCAGTTGCCTAAGTGAGAACATGGTGGTGCAATTTACTAAGACATCCTGCATGCTGATTCCTTCAGCTGATGCTAATCTTGCTTGTGCAGGGTTTGTAAGATGGAGAGTTTGAAGTTATCTGCTGCTGCTTAGTATTCTTTCTGGATACTCCAGCTATCTCCACCCTGTTTGACATGATATGCCCCTGACTGTTGAAAGTGTCCTTAACTCTTATCCTGCTATGTATTTTAAAAATATTGTCTTTAAATCTAGTCATGACTGCTGCTAAGCAGCCATGATCGGATTTGTTGAAAAATTCATTACAATTTGACTCAAGAAATCAATGGTCAAAAAGTCAGTACAATTTGAAGCAGAACATGCTCAAATTTTACTTATTTTAGTGGCAAGAAATATCCTGGGCAGAAATATCTGCTAGCAGCATGCAAGGAGTAAAATCCCAATAAATGAGTGGATAACAACCCATTGAAATTGCTGTAAGCCACTATAAAGACTTCATATGCCTTGCATCTTTTTATTATTACTGGTAACTTAATTTGTCAGTCTTGAATTTCTCATTTGATAGAAAATTCATAAAAATGTTTGTCAAGAAATCAGACCGATTCAGTTTAGATGGATAGAAGTTGTTAAAAAATAGCTGGGATTTTATCTCAACCATTTAAGATGGTATTATTGTACTATATCCCCTTGGAAACCCCAGAAAATGAATCACTGTTTGTTTTCTGTTGTGGGTGAGGTTGTTTTACTGGTATAAGAGGAACTGGTAACCAATCCCTGGTTTGTGAATCCCCAGAAGTGGACAGCATAAGTAATAAATAATAATAATAACTTTATTATGGTTGTACGAAATTGCAGAATGAAATAAACAGGAAAAGAAAATTAGAGTTTGTTGCTGTGATTATAAATGCCCTGATAGTCAAGTGTGTCTAGCCCTTTGTGTCAAGCCATGAGCATTACCGAGCATCCAGTGCTGCTGTGTTCTGGCAGTTTAGATGGAAAGAGTTGCCCACTGCCACTGCACATCCACTCTGGCATGACCAAGTGTGTGCCTGCAGCCACCCCAGAGTTGATGCCATCATAGTGTGCACATGTGCAGTTTGAGCATTGCTGTGGGATTCCCATGAGCAAGAGCTGGGTCAGGGTCAAGCCACAAGCAGCACCCAGCTGCCATGCTGGCACCTGCCCTAGAGTGGGGGTGGTAGACAGATCATGCAGGCTGCTGCCATTGCCTACCTGCATCCACCTCAATTAAAAGAAACAACAATTATTTCACAGCACATTTTCTTACCTGTTTCTTTTGTCTTCACTGTTCCTCCACTTTCAAAATTTCAAAAAGTTACATACTTTGTGCTGAAAGAAATCCCTTTATATTGTGATTTCTGCTTTTGCCAAAAGGCATTATAGGAGACAAATTACTTGTAATTGTTTTCAATAATTACTCTACAACAGACATGAGATATCTGTAATTAATTATTCATTTCATGTGGACATTAAAGAAGTTTTTAAAGACATCTGCTATTCAAGCCATTCATGAATTTGCTAAACAAGAAAAATTTCTTGGTTCTGTGTTGAAAAAATCTGAAATTTCAGTACAACTTTTTTTCTGTAAGCTTTTTCTTTCAATTGCTGTAAACACTTGACTGGCATACAACTGTAGCAAAAATTGAATGTCAACGTGGGGTATTGCCATCACTTGATGTGTGTCAGCTGTTAGCTTTTGCTTGTCAGTTTTCTTCTTCAGAACTCCTGGCCTAAATCCAACCAGACTTAGTATGGCCAGTGCCTGAAAAGCCGTAAAAACTCTAAAAAAATCTTCATCTCATAAACCACCAGTCAGAATACTTTGAAATTTGGTAACGAACTTCCTTTATTGATGTACATGTATTTCAAGTTTGTTCAAAGAAAGTTTCTCACACAATATTTGGAGGGTCAAAATTTATGGCCGAGCCCAAAATCTTTATTTTCAGACCCAATCGGCCTTTATTATGAAGTATAATTTTGGGGACATGTTATTGACTTTTTGCAGAATTTTTTTTTTTCCACAATATTTAAGCCTGTCCTGGAGGGGGATAATTTATGGCTCCACCTATAATTTTCTCTCTTGGATCTGTTCAGTTGATTTGAATTGAAATTGGTATGCATTATTAATGGCTGGAGGGGGGGGGTGCATATGCTTAATTTATTGATAAAACTTTTCTCTGCACTCCTGTTGGAACCTCATATAAAAAATATAAAAAAAAACTCCAACACACATATTTTTAACTACACAAAAGGTTTTGCGTATTTGGTATGAAAAATTTGGTATGCAAAATTTATACCCTTGCCCAAAGTATTTTTTTTTCTGAACCAGTTAGCTACTTTGAACTAATAATAAATAAAGGAAATTATGAATGGGGTAGTCACTGGTCGCTAAAGGTCTATAAATTCATAAATAAAATTTTCAAGGTGTAGAAAATGATTTTTGAACAACAATGGTCCTTGAAAGTGCTTGAAAACAATGTTGTGAGTGGGTGGCTCTCCTGTTCACTGTGTTGCTTTCTATACATGGTGCAGTTATGTGTAGGTATTGTGCAGAAATATGTGACCTTAAATACCAATAAATGAAAATATAAATTCTATACAAGCTATACTGTCTACTTAATGCTTAACCCTTTATCCAATGCACAGGATATCAAAATTTATTATTTTAATTATTATATTTTAAAGGTTTTCAAAAAATTTCAATAAAACTTCATCATGTGGCCCTCTTATTGAAATGAGCTTGATGAGCTCATTCCAGAGGGTGGGTGGGGGGGGGGGGGGGGGGGGGGCAGATGATAGGGTTTTGTTGAAACTTTTTGAAAAAAATTTTTTTTTTCAACTGTAAGATTTGAAAATTACGTGGGCAGATGCAGCTGATTCATTAGGTAAAGGGATAATGTTTTCCACTTTCATGCCTACATCTAATCCATTAAGTGGGCTGATGCGGCCGATTCGTTAGGTAAAATGTTAATGTTTTCCAATGGCATGCCAACATCTATTCTAGAGATTATTAACCCTTTGAACTCTAGTGGTGGTGTGGTGGCATTGCGGTAATCGGTTCTTGTCAGCTCACCGAAGTTAAGCAACATCGAGCCCAGTTAGTCCTTGGATGGGTGACCGTCTGAGCGATCGATTCGGACTCCTACATTGTGTCCTTGGGCAAGGCACTTAACCCCGATTGTCCACATGGGGATGTCATGTACTAAGGCGTAGTGCACGTCAATGGTGCACGGTGCACATGTCTTCAACCAATCTAACCCTGCCTGTGGCAATGTTGGGGAGCTGGCAACTGCTTATCGTTGCTCGGTGGTTCTCCGGCTTCCTCCACCTGTAAAACTGTCACCGACACAATATGACTGAGGCTTTTAATGTATCGTTAAACCTTAATAAAAATAAAATTTGAACTTCCATGCTAGTTCAATGGCAGCAATTAGTAGAGTCCATATTCATTATTTAGGGTAGACCAATCAGTATTTTCAACATGCAGCCCTGAGGCTGCATGTTGAAAATATTGATTGGCCTACCCCACACATTTATTGAACAGCCATCCTATTTAACGACGTTATGATGTATCATGTTCCTGGCCGGAAAAGTGGTCGCTCGGGTTCAAAGGGCTAAGTTTTAATCTCTCCTCCCAAAACAACTCTTGATTATATTGCATAAAAGCTGTTTGTCACAGAGGTTTTGCATATATCACAGGAAATAACTGCATAATGGTGTACGTTATGCAATTCACATAGAAGCCAATTATTTTTTTAGCTCACCTGAGCGAAGCTCAGCGGGAGCTTTACTGATCGTGATCCGTCCGTCGTTCGTCCGGCGTTAACTTTACATTATCGACTTCTCCTCCTAAATCACTAGCCCAATTTTGTTCAAATGTTGGCTAAATATTTATTACCTAATGCCAATTCAGATTTGTTCAAATGAAGTTGCCCCTCCTCCTGGGTGGGGCCACGCCCCCAAGGGGCACCAAAATCTTTGAAAATCTTCTTCTCAAGAACCAGCAGTAGCAGACACTTGATATATGGTATGCAGCTTCCTTTTGAGGTGTAGACTCAGATTTGTTCAAGAGAAGTTCGAGGGATAATATTTGGCGTTGTTATGGGAGGGACAAAAATTTTGGCCCCACCCTAAATTTCTATTTTCTGAACCGAGAGGCCGATTTGAACCAAATTTAATGTGAGGACTTATTGGGTCATAAGTACTTGATTTATGCCAAAAAAATTTTTCCCGCAGCCCCGTGGGAACCTTAGGAGCTGAAAATAGAAAAAATTTAAAACGCCTATATCTGCAAAACTGCACGGCACTGAGAATTTTTATTTGGTGTGAAGCTTCCTTAGGACCAAGAGAAAGGATTGGTCAAAAAAAATTGCCATCGGTTTTATCATAGGTTACAGTTTCGGGACTTTGAAAAAGTGCTGAGTCAGCACTTTTTAACACTGTAGGCAATGGGAAAAACATTTAAGTATCTTCTTTTTTAGATTCACCAGTCAGAATCCTTTCATATTTGGTATACAACATCAATAGGGTGGTCAGATTTAAGTTTGTTCAAATCGAGCCCCTGGGTTCATATTTGGGCTCCCTATGGGAGCCCGAATTTCACCTTAGTGCAATATGAGGTCTATTATTTAAAAATCTTCTTCAGATCCGCCAGGCAGAATTCTTTCATATTTGGTATACAACATCAATAGGGGGGTCAGATTCAAATTTGTTCAAATCAAGGCCCTGGGTTCATATTTGGGCTCCCTATGTGAGCCCGAATTTTAACATAGTGCAATATGAGGATTATTCTTTAAAAATCTTCTTCTTCAAATTCAACAGGCAGAATTCTTTCATATTTGGTATACAACATCTCTAGGGGGGTCAGATTCAAGTTTGTTCAAATTGAGTCCTTGGGTTCATATTTGGGCTCCCTATGGGAGCCCAAATTTTAACTTAGTGCAATATGAGGTCTATTATTTAAAAATCTTCTTCTTCAGATCCACCAGGCAGAATTCTTCCATATTTGGTATGCAACATCAATAGGGAGGTCAGATTCAAGTTTGTTCCAATCGAGCCCCTGGGTTCATATTTGGGCTCCCTATGTGAGCCTGAATTTTAACATAGTGCAATATGAGGATTATTCTTTAAAAATTTTCTTCTTCAGATCCACCAGGCAGAATTCTTTCATATTTGGTATACAACATCGCTAGGGAGGTCAGATTCAAGTTTGTTCAAATCAAGTCCTTGTTTAATATTTGGGCTCCCTATGGGAGCCCAAATTTTAACTTAGTGCAATATGTGGAATTTTCTTTAAAAATCTTCTTCTTCAGATCCACCAGTCAGAATCCTTTCATATTTGGTATACAACATCTCTAGGGGGATCAGATTCTCGTTTGTTCACATCCAGTCCCTGGGTTAATATTTGGGCTCCCTATCTGAGCCCGAATTTTAACTTAGTGCAATATGTAGAATTTTCTTTAAAAATCTTCTTTTCCAGATCCACCAGTCAGAATCTTTTCGTATTTGGTATATAATATCTCTAGGGGGATCAGATTCAAATTTGTTCAAATCGAGTCCCTAGGTTAATATTTGGCCTCCCTATGGGAGTCTGAATTTTAACTTAGTGCAATATGTGGAATTTTCTTTAAAAAATCTTCATCTTCAGATCCACCAGTCAGAATCTTTTCATATTTTGTATATAACATCTCTAGGGGGGTCAGATTCAAATTTGTTCAAATCAAGTCCCTGGATCAATATTTGGGCTCCCTTTGGGAGTCTGAATTTTAACTTAGTGCAATATGTGGAATATGCTTTAAAAATCTTCTTCTTCAGACCCACCAGTCAGAATCATTTCATATTTGGTTTACAACATCTCTAGGCAGGTCAGATTGAAGTTTGTTTAATTCGAGTCCCTGGGTTCATATTTGAGCTCCCTGTGGGAGCCCAAATTTCAACTTAGTTCAATATGAGGTCTATTCTTTAAAAATCTTCTTCTTCACATCCACCAGTCAGAATTCTTCCATATTTGGTATACAACTTATCTAGGGGTACCATATTCAAGTTTGTTCAAATCAAGTTTCTGGGTTTATATTTGGGCTCCCTGTGGGAGCCCGAATTTTAATGTAGTGCAATATGAGGATTATTCTTTACAAATCTTCTTCAGATCCCCCAACCAGAATCATTTCATATTTGGTATATAACATCTTTAAGGAGGTCAGATTCAAGTTTGTTGAAATCGAGTTCCTCGGTTCATATTTGGGCTCCCTATGGGAGCCCAAATTTTAACTGAGTGCAATATGTGGAATTTGCGTTAAAAATCTTCTTCTTCAGATCCACCAGTCAGAATCATTTCATATTTAGTATATAACATCTCTAGGGGGGTCAGATTCAAGTTTATTAAAATCAATCACTGGGTCAATATTTGGGTTTCCTATGGGAGCCCGAATTTTAACTTAGTGCAATATTTGGAATATTCTTTAAAACTCTTCCTTCATTCAGCCTGCCAGATATTTGGATATTTGGTATACATCACCCTCAGTTCAGCCAGATACATCATACAAATTTGTTTAAATTCAGTCCGTGTGGTCAAATTTGGTCTCTCTATTGACTCCCCTATGGGAACCAGTGAAGTGAAGCATTGCTGGTTTAGTGTGGTGAACAAGTTCTGTTTTGCTCGTAAACTGGTACCCTGTTACCAATATCTAGGGTGGAAGTCGTGTTAAATGGGCCTCATGGAAATAAATGATTTTAATCTTTCGTTGCAGTTACAATTAGCCAAAACTTCCAAAACGTGACCTTAAACACCTATAAATAAGTAACTTGGGGGAAATAATTTTATGCCAAAAACATTTTTCTCTTTGTTAATCCCATGATTTTTTCTGGCTGCTTTAAAAGTTGGTTTGAAGAGTTAAAATTTTCTCCAGCAGTTGGACTGGGGAGGCAAGTCTGATTTAGTGGCATTTTGTTTTTGCATAAAATCAATCAAAACCCTTCAAAACATGGTTTAAGGCACAAAAAATTACCCACTGGACAACCCCTCAGACCCCCCCCCCCCCCTACACACACCCCTCCTTATTTACTCTATCCTTCCTTAGTCGGAAATACTGGCGTTTTGACTTTAGCTTAAAAACCTTGAAAACTCCATAAATGTTTTTCAAAAACAAGGCCTTTGATACTCTGGAAATGACATCCAACCTTGAAGACCATGGAAAAGTCCAAGAAGTTAATTTTAGAATGCCATTTGAAGCCAAGGTTAACTGTGTTCTGTTCAAAAGAACTTAGTTCACACACAGCTGAAGTTGATTTTTAACTGGTTGAGTGCTGATGGCAATGATCATGGTTTTAGAGAAAAGTGAGGGTACTGTACTGTAGTCACCACATTCTTTGCTCAAATTTCATATTCTGTGACAAACAAAAACAATTTTTTCACACAGATTTTCATTAAAATTATTGGAGAGTGGCTTTTGGCTCTCTCTAATAATTTATAACAAAACAAATTTTAATTAACAAATACTTCTAAATAATAATCTACCGCTCAGTCAAATAAGGAATGTTTTGAATTTCTTCATATAAAACCAGCTCAAATTTGTATTACTCTGTCGTGAAGGCATGTCGAATTCTAGCCCAAGCAGGCTGTTTGTGCTGGTTTAAAAAGTCTTCTTCTTCAGATCCATCATTCAGAATTCTTTCCTATTTGTAATCACAACATCTCATTGGAGGACAGATTCAAGTTTGTTCAAATCGAGTTCTTGGGTCATATTTGGGCTCCCCGTAGGAGCCTGAATTTGAACTTAGTGCAATATGAAGACTATTCTTTAAAAATCTTCTTCAGATCCAACAGCTAGAATTCCTTCATATTCGGTATAGAACATCTCTGGGGGGAATCAGATTCAAGTTTGTTAAAATAGAGTCGCTGGATTAATATTTGGGTTACCCACTTAGTGCAATATGAGGAGTATTTTTTAAAAATCTTCTTCAGATCTATCAGTCAGAATTCTTTCATATTTGGTGTACAACATCTCTAGGGAGGTCAGATTCAAGTTTGTTCAAATCGAGTTCCTGGGGTCATATTTGGGCTCTATATGGGAGCCCGAATTTTAACTTAGTGCATTATGAGGAATATTCTCAAAAATTCATCTTCGGTTTCACCAATAAAAATCTTTTGATATTATGCAAAAACAGTTTTACCCATATGAAACCACCACCCCCTCCTATACCCTCTGGGGGTCAATAAGGCGGAAACATTTTTTTACTCCAAAATGCAATATCCTTAAACAGGCAGATTCAAGTTTGTTCAAATCCATTCCTCGGTGTTCTTCCCTCAAACTGCAACGGAATAAAACCCCTTGGAAGTTTGGTAGTACTGTCTTCAGCTGGTAGAATTGAACCCAGTCAGCAAGACATATGATAATAATCATCTGACATGGCACCAGAATTATAAATAATTTCATGACTTCTTTCCTATGAATGTTGATAAGCCTTAGCCATGGCTAGCTAATTTTGATCCTAAATACTTCTTTGAACTACTTTGTCAGGTGAGCGATTAAAGGCCCCTTGGGGCCTCTTGTTTTTTATTGTAACCATGGTGTTAATTATTTCCACACCTTCAGAAAGAAGCATCTAAAGTATCAATGTGTTATTGGGGCACTTTTTAGAAGTGTTGGCAAGTTTCCAAGAGATCAAAAAGAGTTTTACCAATTTATCTTTTTTGACAGAGCTCAGTGAGCTTTGTCAAACAAAATATAATTGGTAATTTGACAGTTCTTCATGAATTAAGCATTGTTGTTAAGGAGAATGCTATTACAGGGCTGCCAACACAAAGTGACCCTTGTCATTGAAAGTGCCATTGAACCCCAATAAAAAAAATACAGTGACGGAGTGCTTGGAGTTAACTTGAAGTGGGAGCTCCATAATTAGAGCATTGGAGTTAAGATCGAAAGGTCAATGGATCATTCCTGAACTGTGTCATTGGCATTGTGTCGTTGTGCAAGACACTTCATCCCGATTGATCCTGTGTCAAATGCAGGAGCATGCTGGTGCTGTGTACTAAGGGGTAGGGTTCGACGATGGTACATGTGCCTTCAACTGATGCTAACCATGCTGGTGCTGGGTTAGTAAGTTGGAGAGGCTGACAGTTATTCACACAGTTACTTCGTGATTCTCTCCAGGTACTCTGGCTTCCTTCTCACATAAAACTATCTGACATGATACAATACTTGCAGTTGAAAGAGTGACATTGTCATTAACTTCTTACATGCTGCTGGTGATTATTCCTGCCCAGGACAGGATTTCACTTACCACTGAAATAAGTATAAATTGTGCCTATTTAACCCAATTTCCCCGGTGTAAATTGAATGAACTTCTTTAATGATTTCATGAATTAAATTTAGATTATTTTTTTATTAAATTTAGTCATGGCTGCTATGAAGCTATGAAATTTGATGAAATATATCTTGAAAATACTCAGCAGGTCTAGAGTTAAGCTAGAATAAGCACACAAACATAACACAACTGGAGACAAATCTATCCAAAAAGTTTCTTGCATAAATATTTTCATTTTTAGCTTAACTTGACGAAGTGAAGCTGAGCTATTGCCGTAACTTCTTGGCCATCAGCGCACACATGTATGTACGTCCACAATTTCCTTTGGCACATCACACAGGTCACATTTATGATTGGATCGCTTTGAAACTTGGTGTGCTTCTTTGGGGTGACCTCTAGATGGGAGTTATTGATTTTCTTCCATTTCTGTAAAAAAACGTTGCCACTGGCAACAAACTTTGAACTTAATTTAGTTAGGCATCAATATTTCTCTTTGGCATACTCTACAGGGCACATTTATGATTGGATCGCTTTGAAACCTGGGATGCTTGTTTGGGGTGACACCTAGATGGGAGCTGTTGATTTTCTTCCATTTCCATCAAAAAGTTGCTGTTTGCCATGACCTTTGATGGACTTAGTGCAGTTATGCATCATTATTTCCCTTTGGCTCACCCTGCAGGGCATATTTATGATCAGATTGCTTTGAAATTTGATATGCTTATTTGGGGTGACCTCTAGATGGAAGCTATCGATTTTCTTCCATTTCAATAAAAAAATGTTGCCATTGGCAGTGACCTTTGAACTTGGTGTAGTTAGGCATCAATATATTCCTTTGGCAGGCCCTACAGGGCACATTTATGATCGGATCACTTTGAAACTTGGTATGCTTGTTTGGGGTGACCACTAGATAGGAGCTATAGATGTTTAGCTCAACTATGGCAAAGCCAAATTTGAGCTTATGCCGTGGCCAGTCGTCCGTCTGTCCGTCAACAATTAAATACGGTTTAGGCTAGAGGCCGTATTTATGAACCGATCTTTACGAAACTTCTTGGGTACCTTTGTTATGACCGTGGGATGAGAATGAGTGTTTTGGGGTCCAATCCAAAATTCAAGTTGGCCGCCGGCAGCCATTTTGTATAAAATTAGGTGAAATCAGATTTTTTCACAGAACTTCCATATGAAAGTGCTGATTTGAATAATTTTTTGTATGAATGTTTAGTACCATGGGATACATCACATATAATACGGCTTTTTTTCTCGTGCGTAAATTATGCAAATTAGACTAACTTTGATGTATTTAGTGTTACTTTCAGCACTGTAAGTGCAAATGCCAATACGGCTCGGGCTATAGGCCGTATTTATGAACCGATCTTTACGAAACTTCTCGGGTACCTTTGGTATCACCGTGGAACGAGAACGAGTGTTTTTGGGTGTGGTCCAAAATTCAAGATGGCCACCAGCAGCCATTTTGTACAAAATTAGGTGCAATCAGATTTTTTCTCAGAACTTCCATATGAAAGTGCTGATTTGAATAATTTTTTGTATGAATGTTTATTACCATGGGATACATCACATATAATATGGCTTTTTTTCTCGTGCGTAAATTATGCAAATTAGACTAACTTTGATGTATTTAGTGTTACTTTCAGCACTGTAAGTGCAAATGCCATTACGGCACGGGCTAGAGTCCATATTTATGAACCGATCTTCACGAAACGTCTTGGGTACCTTTGTTATCACCTTGGGACGAGAACGAGTGTTTCTGGGTGCGGTCCAAAATTCAAGATGGCTGCCAGTGGCTAATCAATTTTTTGTACACAACTTCTATACGGCTCAGGCTAGAGGCCGTATTTATGAACCAATCTTTATGAAACTTCTTGGGTACCTTTGTTATCACCGTGGGATGAGAACGAGTATTTTTGGGTGTGGTCCAAAATTCAAGATGGCCAAGAGCAGCCATTTTGTACCAAAATTAGTGCAGTCAGTCTTTTGTACAGAACTTTTGTATGAAAGTTCTGATTTGAATAAATTTTTGTATGAATGTTTAGTAACATGGAATACATCACATATAGTACGTCTTTTTTTCTCGTGCAGAAATTATGCAAATTAGATGAACTTTGATTTATTCAGTGCTACTTAGACACTGTAAGTGCACATGTCAATACGGCTTGGGCTAGAGGCTGTATTTATCAACCAATCTTCACTAAACTCCTTGGGTACCTTTGTTATCACCTTGGGATGAGAATGAGAGTTTCTGGGTGCGGTCCAAAATTTAAGATGGCTGCCAGTGGCCATTTTGTACCGAAATTAGGTCCAATCATTTTTTTGCCACAACTTCTATACAGCTCGTATTTATGAACTGATCTTCACGAAACTTCTTGGGTACCTTTGTTTTCACCTTGGGACAGGAACAAGTATGTTTTGGGGTGCCTTTGTTATCACTGTGCTATGAGAACAAAATATTTTGGGGTTCAGTCAGACCCACTCTGGGACTCAAAGATTTCTTTTCTAGTTTAGCATCTGACTGTCACCCACCTTTACAATACTTTACCTATACATTTGTTACAGGCTACGGTCAGTATTTATGTACAGACCGTTACAATACTTTATATGTACCTTTGTTATTAGGTCATTACCTAGATGTTTGTCATTGCTGTGTCACATACTATACATGTACATGTCTTAACAAGTTGAGCTACAGTGTCATTGACACTTTCATTTTCCAGTTCTGTCAAAAACATTGCCGTTGACAATGATCCATAATGAACTTAGTGCAGATTTGCATCAATATTTCTTTTTGGCACACCCTGCAGGACACATTTATGATTGGATCACTTTGAAACCTGGTATACTTGTTTGGGATGACCTCTAGATGGGAGCTTTCGATTTTCTTCCATTTCCATCAAAAAGTTGCTGTTAGCAACGACCTTCAAACTTAGTGCATTTGTGCATCAACATTTTCCCATTTTCCTATTTCCCTACAAGGAACATTCATGAATGGATCGCTTTGAAACTTGGTATGTTTTTTGGATTGACCTCCAGATGGGAGCTTCTTTCATTCCCTTCAAAAAGGTTGCCGTTAGCAATGACCTTCAACTATGCCCTTTTGTGCATTGCCTTTTTCCTTTGGCACACTGCACAGGTAACATTTATGATCCGATTGCTTGGACACTTGGTGTGCTGGTTTGGAGCAACCTTTAGATGCGGGCTATTGATTTTCTTAAATTTCCGCCTAGAACGTTGCTGTTATGAATGGTCTTTGAACTTTGCTGTTTTTGCATCATTATTTTTCTTTGGCACGCTCTGTAGGGTGCATTAATTAATGGATATGTATGCTTGTTTTGGGTGATTTCCAGATGAGAGCTATAGATTTTTACCTTACCTGACTGCAAGTCAGTGTGAGGTATTGCCATCACTTGGCATCAGTCGTCCATTAACTTTTGCAAACCTGGCTTCTTCATCACAGCCATTCAGACAAATTCAAACATATACTGCACAAACCATCCCTGGGGTATACCCTTTCTATTTTGTTCAAATGAAGCGGCTGCCATCTGGTCAATGATGCCAAAGCCTAAAAAGCCCTAAAAATCCCCTTCTCATGAACCACCAGAGAGATTGCATTGATATATGGTATGTAGCACTCTTTGGTGTTGAAGATTAAAGTTTGTTCAAGAGAAGTTGGTAGATCAATATTTGGGCTCTCTCTGGGCACATAACCATTTTGGGCTCGGCCCAAAATTTCTGTTTCAAGAACTGATGGGCTGATTTGAACCAAATTTGGCATGTAGCATAAGTGGGGCCAAAGTACTTGATTGATGCCTGAATTTTTTTTTTCGTTGCCAGATTAAAGTGTGTTCAAATGTTCAAATTGAGTCCCTGGGTTAATATTTGGGCTTCCTATGGAAGCCCGAATATTAACTTGGTGCAATACGGGGAATAATCTTTAAAAATCTTCTTCTACAGATCCACCAGTCAGATTCTTTTGATATTTGGTATGCAGCATCTCTTGGGGGGTTTAATTCAAGTTTGTTCAAATGGGATCCCTGGATTAATATTTGGGCTCTTTATTGGAGCTCAAATTTTAACTTGCTGCAGTATGAGAAAATTTCTTAAAAAATCTTCTTTTTTGGACCCACTAGTGAGAATCCTTTCATATTTGGTATGTGATATCTCTAGAGGTGTAAGATCCGATAAATCGAGTCCCTGGGTTAATATTTGGGCTTCCTATGGGAGCCTGAATATTAATTTTGTGCAATATGGGGAATAATCTTTAAAAATTTGCTTCTTCAGATCCATGAGTCAGATTCTTTTGATATTTGGTATGCAGCATCTCTGGGAGGGGGGGGGGGGGGGGGTGGGGGGGGGGGGGGGTGTTAGATTCAAGTTTGTTCAAATGGAATCCCTGCTCTTTATTGGAGCCCAAATTTTTAACTAAGTGCAGTATGAAAAAATGTCTTAAAAAATCTTTTTCAGACCCATTACTGAGAATCCTTTCATATTTAGTATGTGACATCTCTAGAGGTGTAAGGTTCAAACTTTGTTCAAATCGAATTCCTGAGTTAATATTTGGGTTCCCCAAGGGAGCCCAAATATTTACTTAGTGCAATATGGGGAATTATCGTTTAAAATCATCTCCTTCACATCCAGAGGTCAGATTCTTTTGATGTTTGGTGTACAACACCTCTGGGAGGGTTAGATTGAAGGTTGTTCAAATCAGGTCCCTGGGTTAATATTTGGGCTTTTTATTGAAGCCCAAAGTTTAACTTAGAGCAATTTCTTGAAAATTCTTCTTCAGATCCACCAGTAAGAATCCTTTCTATTTGGTATGTAACATCTCTAGGGGTGTCAAATTCAAGTTTGTTCAAATCGATTCGCTTGTTTTTTCTTGTTTTTTAGCACACCTGACTGAAAGTCAGGGTGAACTTTTCTGATCACTCTTTGTCTGTCCGTCCGTCCATCCATCCATTCGTCCATCCATCCGTCGTCCATCGTCCTGCGTGAAGGTGGTGTTTGAGTCTCTTTCTCCTAAATCACTGGCCACATTTTAATTAAATTTCATGTAAGTAGTGGTTATATAGGGGCATTTTGATTTTTATGCAAATTAGGTTTCGTCTCATGTTGAGCAGAGGGGTGGGGAAAAAATGGCCAAATTTTTTGAAAATCTTCTTCTAATGAACCACCAGTAGCAGAGACTATATATGTGGTATACAGAGTCCTTTTGAGGTTAGAATCAAGTTTGTTCAAGAGAAATATGTCGGGCATTATTTGCCTTCGTTATGGGAGGGGCAAAAATTTTGGCCACGCCTAAAATTTCTATTTTCAGAACCGTGAGGTCGATTTGAACCAAATTTGATATGAGATGATAGTGGGTCATAAGTAGTTGATTGATGCAAAAAAAATTTTTCTCATTGCCCCATGGGAACCTCGGGAGCTAAAAATAGGAAAAACCTTAAAACTGCCATATCTCCAAAACTATACACAGCACAGAGAATTCTTATTTTGTATAAAGCTTACTTTTATCCAGTAGAATGGAATGGTTAAAAAAAATCCCTATCGGTTTGATCACAAGGTACTTTTTTCAGGACTTTGAAAAAGTGCTGAGTCTGCACTTTTTAACACTGTCGGCAATGGAGAAAAACATTAAAAAATCTTCTTCTCCAGATCCAGCAGGCAGAATCTTTTCATATTTGGTATGCAACATTGTAGGGTGGATCTGATTCAAGTTTGTTCAAATCGGCCCCCTGGGTTCATATTTGGGCTCAGTATAGGAGCCCGATTTTGAACTTAGTGCATTTGAGGCAAATTTCTTAAAAAATCTTCTTCTCCAGATCCAGCAGGCAGAATCTTTTGATATTTGGTATGCAACATTGTGGGGTAGATCTGATTCAAGTTTGTTCAAGTCGGCTCCCTAGATTCATATTTGGGCTCACTATAGAAGCTCGAATTCGAACTTATATAATAGTGCATTTCAGGCAAATTTCTTAAAAAATCTTCTCCAGATCCAGCAGGCAGAATCTTATGATATTTGGTATGCAACATTGTGGGGTGAATCTGATTCAAGTTTGTTCAAATCGGCCCCCTGGTTTCATATTTGGGCTCACTATAGAAGCCTGAATTCGAACTTAGTGCATTTCAGGCAAATTTCTTAAACATCTTCTTCTCCAGATCCAGCAGTCAGAATCTTTTGATATTTGGTATGCAACATTGTGGAGTGGATCTGATTCAAGTGTGTTCAAATCGGCCCCCTGGGTTTATATTTGGGCTCAGTATAGGAACCCAAATTTGAACTTAGTGCATTTCAGGCAAATTTCTTTGAAAATCTTCTTCTCAAGATCCAATAGGCAGAATCTTTTGATATTGGGTATGCACATGCTTAGGGGGGTGAGATTCAAGTTTGTTCAAGCCAAGCCCCTGGGTTCATATTTGCGCTCACTGTGGTAGCCCGAATTATAACTTAGTTCAAAATGAGGAATTTTCTTTAAAAATCTTCTTCAGATCCAGCAGTCGGAATGTTTTGATATTTGGTATGCAGCATCCTTAGGGGGGTGAGATTCAAGTTTGTTCAAGCCATGTCCCTAGGCCATATTTGGGCTCACTGTGGGAGCCCGAATGATAACTTAGTTCAAAATGAGGAATTTTCTTTAAAAATCTTCTTCTTCAGATCCAGCAGTCGGAATATTTTGATATTTGGTATGCAGCATCCTTATGGGGGGTGAGATTCAAGTTAGTTCAAGCCATGTCCCTAGGTCCATATTTGGACTCACTGTGGGAGCTCGAATTGTAACTTAGTTCAAAATGAGGAATTTTCTTTAAAAATCTTCTTCAGATCCAGCAGTCGGAATGTTTTGATATTTGGTGTGCAGCATTCTTAGGGGGTGAGGTTCAAGTTTGTTAAAGCCAAGTCCCTGGGTTCATTTATGGGCGGGAGCCCGAATTATAACTTAGTTCAATATGAGAAATATTCTTTAAAAATCTTTTTTTTTAGATCCACTGGTCAGAATCTTTGGATATTTGGTATAAGCTTTTCTTAGGAGGAGCAGATACAATTTGTTGAAATCAATTCTCTATGTTGATATTTAGGCTACCATGTCAGGTGAGCGCCCTTAGGCTCCCTGGGGCCTCTTGTTTTTTTTTAATTTTTATTGGGGGTGTGGGGGGGGAGGAGGGGTAGAGAGAACTACAGTAGTTTAAAACAAAACAAACATTTTGTTCGGTTGTTGTTTTTTAATACTTCACAGAACAGAGCTTGCTAGGAGCTTTCCTAGAACCAGAAGAAATGAATGGCCAAAAAAGTTGCCTTTGGTTGTGTCATAGCAAATCAAATCTAATGTTGCCATTAGCAATAACCTTTGAACTCATTACATTTGTGCATCAACATTTTCCTTTGGTAAGACCTGCATGGTGAATTTATGAATGGAGCAGTTTGAAACTTGATATGCATGTTTGGGGTAACCTCTAGATTCTGTGAAAAAAATTACCGCGATGACCTTTAAACTTACTGCATTTGTGTATCAACATTCTTCCTTTAGCCAGCCCTACAGTTTCACATTTAAAAATGCATGGATTGCTCTGATGTTGTGCACACACAAAGATATTATGTTGAAGTTTCACCAAATCACATTGGAACCAATGATCTTCAATTTTGCCATTTCTCTTATACATGTAACTTACCAAGTTCAAGTTTGTCAAATTAATCTACAGTGTCATTGACACTTTCATTTGTCTCTAACATTTTGTTTAGGCCTCCTCTTTGGAATGAGCTCACTCCAATAAGGAGTCATTAGGCAGGTTTAGGAGACAAATTTTAAACAATATTAAAATATGAATGGCAATTTTTGTTAACCCTTTACCCAACATAATGGTCAAAACTGCCCAGCGCTATTCTCAAAAATCGCCAATTAATTTTCATTTTTTGTCTCAAAAACATAGGTTATGATCCCTCATTGGAACGAGCTCGTCGTTAAAAAATACAGAAAAGCTCTTGAATTCTTTCCAAAAAGTCGCTTGAATTTATTTCCTGAAGTTATTTGGGGTATCTGTATGAAGTAATTTTTACCAAACAATTCTTCTTATAGCAGTGCATGGGTATATACAAGTTGAAGTATCACCTGCCCTTTGGCACATAATGTGTTTCAATATTGATATACTGTTAATACTCATGTCAAGTCCTGGTGTAGGGGAAATTGAAGAGATGAAATATTCATCGTAATTCACCGCGATGGACAACTTAAAGGTGTTATTCACACATTGATTTACACTAACTGTATCATTAGGGAATATAGTGGCTCATTGGTTGGTGCATTGTACCTCAGTTCAAAAGTGTCATGACCTGTGTCATCTGTGTAGTGTCTTTTTTGAGAACATCGTTTTCATGCAATGAATTCAATTTGAAGTTGCTCTTGGCATGTGATACGTTAATCTTTTACCTACAATACCGTTGCCATGGATTGGTCATAATCCACACGTGGGCAGTGATGTCCACGCATGCATTTAAACGTCATCAAAATTATCAGCAAACTTTTAATTAATGAAGCACAACAACCCGGTGTTTCATTAATTAAAGTTTGATGATTATTCGTATAACTAGTGTTTGGAAGCTAATATTATTGCATCCTTGGAAATATTGCACACATGAGGAAAGTGACCATTTCACGGCGACTGTACTGTAACAAATTGGCCAAATCTGTCCAGAACAAAATATGAAAATTATAATTCATATTTTGGTATTTCATCATTTTATTTTTTGGGCTCCACCCAATCGTAGCTTTTACCACCAAACCCCCCATCCCCCAACCCAGCCCTCCCCACCCAGCCCCACTGGAACAAACTCATGTGGGTGGTGGTCGGTAAAAGGTTAACCCATTACCCAATATAATGGCTAGTAGGTACTATTCATAAACATTGTCAGTATGATTTTATATTTTCCATTTTTTTTCTCCAAAACATAGGTTATGAACCCTCGTTCATGTGTGTGTGTGTGGGGGGGGGGGGGGGGGGGGGGAGGAGGGGGGTGCATTCATAAACCATGTTTTTGAGACAAAAACTGAAAACCATTAGTTACTTGAGATTTTTTTTTTTCAAGTGTCATCTAATATGAGGTAAATGGTTAAATAGTGTGCATCTTTTAAATAATTATTCTACGTTATTACCAATTGACCTGGCATTCTCTAGTATATTAACAGAGTTTAGCAGAGCAATACATCTCCATAATGCTCACCTGAATAGACCATGTGACGTGTCTGTCCATTAATAACAATTTCAATAACAGCCTGACACATCACCTGATTTCATTCTTCATCATCTATTTCCATGCTTCATATGCGGTAATAATAGTAATAGCATGACTTTGTCTGGAATTGTGGTTTATTTACTGACCCACCAGAAATGATTAACAGCCCTCAACCTTATTAGTGGCCCTTGACAGACTCTCTAGATGTTTATAAGCTGTCAGGCTGTTAACTTTTGAACCACAATGCCCTCTAATATCCTATTATTGTTATATTAGCTGAACCCCAAACCATTTAATCCTTTGAACGCTGGTGGTAGCTTCCATGTCAGTTCAAAGGCAGCAGTTGGATTAGTCCATATTCATTATTTGGAGGTAGACCATTTAATATTTTAACGTGCAGCCTTGGGGCACGTTGACAATATTGCTTTGTCTACCCCACACATCCACTTAGCAGCCATCCTACTTAATGAAATTATGGCGTATCGTGTTCCTGGGCTTGAAAATGGGCCTCTCTGGTTCAAACGGTTAAGAATGCTTCAGGATACTTTTTTAGCTCAACTTTGGCAAAGCCAAATTTGAGCATATGCCATGGCCAGTCGTCCGTCTGTCCGTCTCCGTCTGTCTGTCAACAATTCAATATGGCTCAGGCTAGAGGCCGTATTTATGAACCGATCTTTACAAAACTTCTTGGGTACCTTTGTTATGACCGTGGGACGAGAACGAGAGTTTTTGGGTCCGATCTGAAATTCAAGTTGGCTGCTGGTGGCCATTTTGTACAGACTTAGGTGCAATCAGATTTTTGCGCAGAACTTCCATATGAAAGTGCTGATTTGAATAATTTTTTGTGTGAATGTTTAGTACCAAGGGATATATCACATATTATACGGGTTTTTTTCTCGTGCGTAAATTATACAAATTAGACTAACTTTGATGTATTTTGTGTTACTTTCAACACTGTAAGTGCAAATGCCACTACGGCTCGGGCTAGAGGTCGTATTTATAAACCGATCTTTACGAAACTTCTTGGGTACCTTTGGTATCACCGTGGGACGAGAACGAGTGTTTTTGGGTGCGGTCCGAAATTCAAGATGGCCGATGGCAGCCATTTTGTACAAAATTAGGTGCAATCAGATTTTTGCACAGAACTTCCATATGAAAGCGCTGATTTGAAAAAATTTTTGTGTGAATGTTTAGTACCATGGGATACATCACATATAATACGGGGTTTTTTTCTCGTGCAGAAATTATGCAAATTAGATGAACTTTGATTTTTTCAGTGCTACTTACACACAGTAAGTACACATGTCAATTCGGCTCTGGCCAGAGGCTGTATTTATCAACCAATCTTCACGAAAATTAATGGGTACCTCTGTTATCACCTTGGGACGAGAACGAGTGTTTCTGAGTGCGGCCCAAAATTCAAGATGGCTGCCAGTGGCCATTTTGTATCAAAATTAGTGCAATCAGTCTTTTGTACAGAACTTATGTTTGAAAGTTCTGATTTGAATAAATTTTTGTATGAATGTTTAGTAAAATGGAATGCATCACGTACAGTACGGGGTTTTTTCTCGTGCAGAAATTATGCAAATTAGATGAATTTTGATTTATTTAGTGCTACTTATACACTGTAAGTGCACATGTCAATACAGCTCTTGCTAGAGGCTGTATTTATCAACCGATCTTCACGAAACTTCTTGGGTATCTTTGTTATCACCTTGGGACAAGAATGAGTGTTTCTGAGTGCGGTCCAAAATTCAAGATGGCTGCCAATGGCCATTTTGTACCGAAATTAGGTCCAATCAGTTTTTTGTCACAACTTCTATACAGCTCGTATTTATGAACTGATCTTCACGAAACTTCTTGGGTACCTTTGTTTTCACCTTGGGACAGGAATGCGTGTGTTTTGGGGTGCCTTTGTTATCACTGTGCTATGAGAACAAATATTTTGGCGTTCAGTCAGACCCACTCTGGGACTCAAAGATTTCTTTTCTAGTTTAGCATCTGACTGTCACCCACCTTTACAATACTTTACCTATACATTTGTTACAGGCTACGGTCAGGATTTATGTACAGACCGTTACAATACTTTATATGTTCCTTTGTTATCAGGGCATTACCTAGATGTTTGTCATTGCTGTGTCACATACTATACATGTACATGTCTTGACAAGTTAAGCTACAGTGTCATTGACACTTTCATTTAGCTCACCTGACTGAAAGTCAAGGTGAGCTTTTCTTATCACTCTTCATCCGTCGTCCATCCGTCCGTCGTCCGTCGTCCTGCGTGAAGGTGGTGTTTGAGCCTCTTTCTCCTCAACCACTGCCCACATTTTAATTAAATTTCATGTAAGTAGTGATTATATAGGGGCATTTTGATTTTTATGCAAATTAGGTTTCGGCTCATTGAGGAGAGGGGTGGGGAAAAAATGGCCAAATTTTTTGAAAATCTTCTTCTAATGAACCACCAGTAGCAGAGACTTGATGTGTGGTATACAGAGTCCTTTTGAGGATTAGAATCAAGTTTGTTCAAGAGAAGTTTGTCAGGCATTATTTGCCTTCGTTATGGGAAGGGCAAAAATTTTGGCCATGCCTAAAATTTCTATTTTCAGAACCTTGAGGTCGATTTGAACCAAATTTGATATGAGATTATAATGGGTCATAAGTAGTTGATTGATGCAAAAAAATTGTTCTCATTGCCCCTTTGGAACCTCGGGAGCTAAAAATAGGAAAAACCTTAAAACTGCCATATCTCCAAAACTACACGGCACAGAGAATTCTTATTTTGTATAATAAAGCTTACTTTTATCTAGTAGAATAGAATGGTTAAAAAAAATCCCTATTGGTTTGATCACAAGGTACTTTTTTCAGGACTTTGAAAAAGTGCTGAGTCAGCACTTTTTAACACGGTAGGCAATGGGAAAAACATTAAAAAATCTTCTTCTCCAGATCCAGCAGGCAGAATCTTTTGATATTTGGTATGCAACATTGTAGGGTGGATCGGATTCAAGTTTGTTCAAATTGGCCCCCTGGGTTCATATTTGGGCTCAATATAGGAGCCCGATTTTGAACTTAGTGCATTTGAGGCAAATTTCTTAAAAAATCTTCTTCTCCAGATCCAGCAGGCAGAATCTTTTGATATTTGGTATGCAACATTGTGGGGTGGATCTGATTCAAGTTTGTTCAAATCGGCCCCCTGGATTCATATTTGGGCTCACTATAGAAACCCGAATTCGAACTTAGTGTATTTCAGACAAATTTCTTTAAAAAAATCTTCTTCTCCAGATCCAGCAGGCAGAATCTTTTGATATTTGGTATGCAACATTTTGGGGTGGATCTGATTCAAGTTTGTTCAAATCGGCTCCCTGGGTGTATATTTGGACTCAGTATAGGAGCCCAAATTTGAACTTTGTGCATTTCAGGCAAATTCCTTTGAAAATCTTCTTCTCAAGATCCAGCAGGCAGAATCTTTTGATATTGGGTATGCACCATGCTTAGGGGGTGAGATTCAAGTTTGTTCAAGCCAAGTCCCTGGGTTCATATTTGGGCTCACTGTGGTAGGCCGAATTACAACTTAGTTCAAAATGAGGAATTTTCTTTAAAAATCTTCTTCAGATCCAGCAGTCGGAATGTTTTGATATTTGATATGCAGCATCCTTAGGAGGGTGAGATTCAAGTTTGTTCAAGCCATGTCCCTAGGTCCATATTTGGACTCACTGTGGGAGCTTGAATTGTAACTTAGTTCAAAATGAGGAATTTTCTTTAAAATTCTTTTTCTTCAGATCCAGCAGTCGGAATGTTTTGATATTTGGTGTGCAGCATCCTTAGGGGGGTGATATTCAAGTTTGTTAAAGCCAAGTCCCTGCGAGGAATATTCTTTAAAAATCTTTTTTTTAGAACCACTGGTCAGAATCTTTGGATATTTGGTATAAGCTTTTCTTAGGAGGAGCAGATGCAACTTGTTGAAATCAATTCTCTGGGTTGATATTCAGGTTACCATGTCAGGTGAGCACCCTCAGGCCCCCTGGGGCCTCTTGTTAGTGAAGAAATATTTCGACTCAAAATTTTTAAACTGAAGTAAATTTACCGCATATATAATAATCACATTCCGATAACCAATTAATGAAATATTACTGCTTTAGCGGATGGTCTCTAGTATATTAACAGAGTTTAGTGGGGTGGTAAAATTCAGTAATTCATGACGTCATGCAACCAAAAGCATGTGGTGGGCATTATTGAAAACAAAATTCATTCACAGCCCGCCACCTGCTTCCAGTCATGATAATAGTAATAACATGATTTTGTTGGCATCCTGGTTTATTAATGGCCCTTGAGGACTGAATAACAGCCCTCTTGCTTATTAATGGCTCTCGACTTTTTCTTGGGCAGGTAATGAACCCTTGGGCTGTTATTAATATTCCTCTTGGGCTGTTAATAAACCATAACACCACCAAACTCATATTATTGTTATATTGTGTTCTACATGTTCAATAAATACTGGATCCCAGAAGTCAATGTGATGTCATAGCATTGTGAGTTAGTTGTTTCTGAAGTCGAATTGAATTTATCTGTTGGACCCAAGAGACCGCTTTTATGGTCCAGGTCCAGGTCCTTCATCGTTATTTCATTAATTTAAAATTGGTATTTTCATTGTGCAGCTCCATGGCTGCATGTTGAAAATATTTATTGGACTACCCCCAAATACTGAATATGGAGCCTTCCAATTGCTGTTATTGTACCACCTAACCTGGAAGATACCATCAAAGTTCAAGGTGTTAATCTTCCTGTTTTTGAAGTTATTTATTAGCTCACCGAAGGGAGCTTAACTTATCACTTGCCGTCTGTCGTCCGTCGTGAACTTTACATTATTGACTTCTCCTTACAAACAACTCAACCAAATTGAACCAAATTTTGTGTGCATGTTCCTTATCATATGTCAATTCAAGTTTGTACAAATAAACTGGCAACACCCACAGTTTGTTCAAATCGGGTCCCTGAGTTAGTATTTGGGCTCTCTATTGGAGCCCAAAGTTTAACTTGGTGCAATTTGAGGAAATTTCTTTAAAAATCATCTTCTTCAGATCGGCCACTCAGAATCTTTTCATGTTTGGTATACAACATCTGTAGGGGGTTCAGATTCAAGTTTGTTCAAATTGAGTCACTGGGTTAATATTTGGGCTCCCTATGGGAGCCCAAAATTTAACTTTGTGCAATGCATGGAATATTCTTTAAAAATCTTCTTCAGATTCACCAGTCAGAATCCTCTCATATTTGGTATACATCATCTCTAGGGGGGCTAGATTCAAGTTTGTTCAAATCGAGTTTCTCAGTTAATATTTGGGTTCCCTATGGCAGCCTGAATTTTAACTTAGTGCAATGGGGGTTATTAATTTGGGCTACCTATGGGAGCCTGAATTTTAACTACCGGTAAGTGCAATATGAGGGAATTTCTTTTAAAATCTTCTTCTTCAGATCCACCAATCAGAATCCTTTCATATTTGGTATACGACATCTCTAGGTGGGTCAGATTCAAGTTTGTTCAAATCCATTCCTTAGTGTTTTTCCATAAAATTTGCCTCTCATGACTTCGTTCCTTTGTAGTGTTGATGAACCATGTCTAACTGAATATGACTCCAAATACTTCTTTGAACCACTTTGGCCGGTGAGCGATTCAAACATAGGTTATAACCCCCTCATTGGAATGAGCTTTTGGAGGCAAAAATTGAGAAAATAATAAAATATTGGTTTGCGATATTTGTGAATTGTGTTGGTTGGTTTTGTCCATAACATTAGGTTAACAGTTAAATTATACATTAGGTGATAAAAAAAAATCTTAAATTTGTCGTGATTTGATATGAAATTTCTGAACCCCATTCACTAAACTGATCTTGGCATTGGTAAAACTGTGCATCAGATCAATTTTTGTTATTGATATTCAGAAATTTCATACCAAATTGTCACTCCAAAGAAATCCTCTATTTCGTGTTTGCACAAGTATTTGTCATAATCGGTGTGAATGGTTGGAATTCTGTCAGAGAATCACTGACATTATCACTTCGTTATTGAGAGCAGCAAGGTTATACCATGCTTTGTTTCATTTACAGACATTCAAGTGTGAAGAGTTGTGTGGTTGCATTGTTGCATTTGCAGATAGCAAAGTATAATAGGAACCTGTTTTTTTCTTTTATTTCAGGATTGTGAAGTTGGTTTTAAACATAAAACTGAATTGGTCACAAAACTGGAAGAGAAAACAAACCAGCTGGTATCTACTATGAAAGATATGGAAAAAAAGTGAGTATTGGTAATTAGTGAATACAGTATTAAGTCCAAACCTGGAAATAAGCAGACTGTCATCTGTAGAATGAGGCCTCCCAAGAGTGAATTTAGTGATGCTACCCTGCTGTGCAGGGGAGACAGATCTATCTTACTCACCCAAGTTGACCATCCTCATTTTTAGTCGAGTTGTGACGAAGTCAAACTCGACTTATAGTTTGGTGAATGGCGGGCGGGTGGGTGGGTGGGCGGGCTGGTGGGCGGGCGGGCGATTGGAAACAATTGGTTTCCGGATGATAACTTGATAGTGGTTCAACTCACATTCATTAAACTTCATACGTAGGTTGGTCTTGGGGGGTTAGTCGAGTTGTGACGAAGTCAAACTCGACTTATAGTTTGGTGAATGGCGGGCGGGCGGGCGGGCGGGCGGGCGGGCGGGCGTAAACAATTGGTTTCCGGATGATAACTTGATAGTGGTTCAACTCACATTCATTAAACTTCATACGTAGGTTGGTCTTGGGGGGAGGAAGAACCCTATTGATTTTGGACATGAAACGTCGAAGGTCAAGGTCACAGTGACCTTGAACATAGTAAATCTTAAACAATTGGTTTCTGGATGATAACTTGATAATGGTTCAACTCACATTCATGAAACTTCATAGGTAGATTGGCCTTGGTGAGGGGAAGAACCCTATTGATTTTGGACTCGCTACGTCAAAGGTCAAGGTCAACATGACCTTGAACATAGTATATCACAACAATTCCTTTCCGGATGATAACTTGATAGTAGTTCAACCTACATTCATGAAACTTCATAGGTGGGTTGGCCTTGGTGCGAGGAAGAACTCTATTGATCTTGGACTCACCAGATCAAAGGTCAAGGTCACAGTGACCTTTAACATAGTATATCGCAACAATTGGTTTCCGGATGATAACTTGATAGTGGTTCAACCTAGAGTCATGAAACTTCATAGGTGTGTTGGCCTTGGTGTGAGGAAGAACCCTATTGATCTTGGACTCACCAGGTCAAAGGTCAAGGTCACAGTGACCTTGAACATAGTATATCGCAACAATTGGTTTCCGGATGATAACTTGATAGTGGTTCAACCTTGAGTCATGAAACTTTACAGGCGTGTTGGCCTTGGTGCGAGGAAGAACCCTATTGATGTTGGACTCACCAGGTCAAAGGTCAAGGTCACAGTGACCTTGAACATAGTATATCACAACAATTGGTTTCCGGATGAGAACTTGATAGTGGTTCAACCTAGAGTCATGAAACTTCATAGGTGTGTTGGCCTTGGTGCGAGGAACTGTTGTCACAACTCGACATTGGATCGGTGATCCTGAGCGGCATTTTTAATAATTTCCAGACTATTTCATCATCTGTATTTTGTAAACAAACATAATGCCCCGCTTTCCCTTAATTGACACAGCTACCCATCCCCCACCCCACTAGAGCAGGCCTGAAAATAAGCAGTCTGACATTTGCAGAATGAGGTCCCCAGAGGGTGAATTTGATAATGCTATCCCATACAGTGGGCCAATCTATCCTCTGGGTACCACTTTCTGTTTAGTTTTGAGACCCTGATTCTGATTGAGGTTCACAGAGGGTATCACTAAATTCACCCACTGTGGACCTCATTTTGCATATGACAGTCTGCTTATTTTCTGGCTTGCACTAGAGGATGATTTATTTCCTACCACACCCAACATAATGTCATCAAATGGGAGACTGTGAAATTAATATTGCAGTTGTGGTTTCAGAGCTTTTTGTTTGCTGAAAAACCAATGTTGCATTTGTCAGATGTTAATTAGTATATAGGAAACAGTTGTATAGAAGTTCTCAAAGTTGATGGCACAGTCACAGGGAAACCGTGACTAATCTAAAACTACTACAGCTCACTAAAATTTATAGTAATAGGTTGAAAATGAATGAGCCCCCCTGTCCCAGCAGTCTCTCTATATTTCTCAAACCCATTCTGGTAAGATACCCCATTGCCAACATTAACATTTTAATGAAACAGGCCATAACCTGGGCATTATGGAATATCACCATGTCCAATTTGGGCTGTGCCACAACTAACTCAGTGTGATATATATACTCAATATTTATTACATCTAATATGAGGGAGTCTGAAATACAAGAGAGTAAACACAATAATACAATTTGTCTACAATAAACACACTTTCATCAACTGAAAGGAAAGTAATATTAATCTAATATTAACAATGAACATTATCACATATCTATCCAGGAAAATCAATATTGTTGTGATAAATAAGTATCTGATTGTATTACCCAGTTGTTGATCACAACTGCACCAAAGGACATTTCTTTTCAACCTACTCACAATTGTTTACAATTGGCTGTAACATAAGTGCAAGCCCTACTTCGGAACTAACTCAAGCTTTTAGAATCTTTTCCAAACGAGTTGGAAAAGTACTAGAGTGCAAAAGCACGAAAAAGATCGAAAAAAGGGTCGAGCGAGACCAGCGCTCGAAATTACAGGTACTCTCTCTGCACACCTCTTGCGTTTACCGAGCGCATGCGCAACAAACCGTGACGTCAATTCCTTTATTTTCCGCCATTGTTCATGGTCGGAAATTTTTGTGACTGTGCTGTTTATGATATTAATTCTTCGTGAACAACTTATTAATCGTCTTTAGTGTGCTACTGGATTGTATCCTTTTTCAAGCTACCAAATTATTACTCTACATTTAATGTTAATTTGTATTATTATTGCTGTGCTTTTCACACTTTATCTTGCCTTTCCCCCACGTGTGAACACGACCTTCGTTCTGTTTTCCGTCGGCGGGAAGCTTGATTGTTGTATTTATATCATGCCTAAGACTATTCCTTGTACCTCTTGTTTGCAGGTGAAACATGTGGACGATTCCCATACCACATGTGTCACTTGCAACAATTGCACTCAGGCCCAATCATGTGGTATCTGTGGGGTTTGGTCCTCTAAATTTTGGGCTTCTGTTAACAAGGTGGTTCTTTCCAGAGCTAGAACCCCTCGTTCTCGGGGTAAGGGTAGCCGTGCCGTTGCAGACATTTCTGCTGGTGCACGTGGTGACTCTGTCACACAGGATTCGGATCTGACTTCTGTGGCGAGCTCCTCTGCAACTGTTGACGGTGTTTGTTCTGTGATACCTGATGAGGAGACCGCGGTCTCTTTGTCTTCGGATGTCACTATTGAGGCATCTGTTTTCGTTGAGAGCTTTTCCGAGGTCAACTCGGTAACCCTCTCCGATCTGCCTCCAACACCGTCGACCGTTGTTGAGGGGGTTGCTACTCCAGATCCTATTCTGTCTGATGGTGGCTCTTCCATCTCTTCTGGGGATGGTCTACAGTCTCGGGGGACCGAGGCTGTATCTGCTGGTGTGTCTGTGTGTTCTCAGCCTCCCCCAGCCTCGCGGCGAGGCTGTGCGGGTTTGCTGTCTGCTCCGTCTCATCTGGCTAGGTTTGCTCCTAGTCGGTTGAGCCGGCCGGTCGCTTCGGCAGCGATTCCTCGTCCCTCGAGTGAATCGTTTATTGTTCCACCTTCGCCTGCTAGTGTGCCGACTAGCGGGATGCTGTTGGGACGTTGGCATCCAGGGCCTGCTGTTCGGCAGCGGTCAGTGACAGCCCCGGTTAGCTGTCACTCTCGGAACCTTCCTCCGGTGATTCCTCACTGTGTTCCGAGTCTGGGTGTCGATCGATGCTTGCCGTCGGTCTCAGAGGATAGGCAGTTGGGGCCGTCTGCTGCGCAGAGGTCAATGACAGGTTCCTGTCATTCTTGGGACAATCCTCCGGTGTCTTCTCACCGTGTCCTAGGTCCAGCTACCGATCGACGTGCGCCGTCGGTCCCTTTCGAGGATTTGCAGGCAGGGCCTTCTGTTTCGCAGAGGCCAGTGATGGCTCCTGGGCGTCACAATCGGGACTATCCTCCGGTGTCTTCTCACCGTGCTCCTATTCTGTCTGCCGATCGACGTTCGCCGTCGGTCTCTTCTGAGGATTTGGGTTCTTCTACCAGAAGGGTCCATTGGGAGGACACTCCGTCGGGCGTTTCTGCTGCGACGGATTCTCAGGGTGACCTGCGCCAGGCCGTTTTGGCGCTCACCCGGTTGCTTTCTGGCAACCCTCAAGTTGGCCTCCCTGTGCCTCCTGAGGCACAACCTCCTTTGGTCGGTCGCCGAGATGTCTCGCCTGGCCCCTTGGATACTGCACAGTATTCACAGGAGGTTTCTGCTGGTCAGCCCGAGTTGGGCTACGTCTCCTCTGCTACGGAGGATGACGAGTATCTTGAAGGTGATGGTCCCCCCTCGTCAGTCTTGGGGCAGGCTTTGGATTTCGTCTTTGGCTTATTGCCGGACGTTCTACCTTCCGACCAGCCTTCTGTGACCGTCCGGCCGTGGTCCACTGTGGAGCGCCGTAACCCTGTTGAGCCTTCTAGCTCCGGGGCTTTGCGTCCTCTGCAATCGGCTCAGGTGGTTGAGTCCTTCCAGGGCTTAGACGCCAAAATGCGTTCTAAGGCCCTTAAGGGTTCCTTCTTTTCTAGAGCTGATGCCTTCCTGCCTCCATCGCTGTTTCGTGTTTACGATTCCGTCTCTCCACCAGTCTTCCAAGGGATGACTACTGTGGATGAGGATTCTTCTTCCCTCGGGTTGACTAAGCCTAAGTCGGCAGTTCTCCCGATGTCGGTAGTTGAGTCTATGGTGGGCCTGTCCCGAGAGATGCTGGGTATGTTATCTCTCGCAGACCATGTTGTCGCTGCTCTGGCTGAATATTTTCCACCAGGGGAGTTTGATGACGCTCAGGCGCCTTTTCGCGTTTTGTCACAGGCTCTTATGAACTTGACTCACGCTCACGCCTGTAACACGGCCAATTTGGAGCTGGCACGCCGGGATGCGGTTTTGGATTCTTTACCATCCCTTCCTTCTGAGCAACGTGCTGTTCTGAGGTCTGCCTCTTTGGTAGGACCTCAGTTGTTCCATGGTTCCGTGGAAGCTGTTCGTGGCGAAGTTCTTCGTCATTCGAAGGACCAGCTTTTGCTGAGACAGCTTGACCCACCTGCTGCTGCGGGTGGGGGTCGTTCCAGGCCCGCCAAGCGTGCTGCTGCGTCTGCCTCGTCGGCGACGTCGGCTACGCCTTCGGCTCCGTCTGCTCCTTCTGCTCATAAGAAGCGCCGACGTGGCCAGGCCCGCTGGCAGCCTCAGGCTGGAAAGTCTCAGGACTCTGTCACTTCCCGAGGTGGTTTCTCCTCTCGGGGGCCTCGTCGAGGCCGCAAGTGAAGGTTCTCACCTCGATTCGCCTCCAGTCGGAGGAAGGCTGTCGCTGTTTTACGACCGTTGGACAGAGATAACGTCGGACTCTTGGGTCCTCGACGTCATTCATTCCGGTCTGCGACTGTCCTTCCATCGGCACCCCAGTTTATCTCGGGTGCCCCTTCCGACTCAGGTCCCTTCAGATTCTCTGCGTCGGGACCTTCTGGTGCAGGAGATCGACAATCTCCTCACCAAAGGGGCGATCGAGGTGGTCAGGAACACCCTTTCACCGGGGTTTTACTCGAGACTTTTCTTGGTGCCGAAGAAAAACGGCCAATTTCGTCCTGTCATCGATCTGAGTACCCTGAACGAGTACATAATTGCTCCTCGTTTCAGTATGGAGACTTTCCGGTCGGTTCGACATTCAGTTCATCAGGGCGATTTTGCGGCCAGTATCGACCTGAAGGATGCCTACTTCCATGTACCCATTCATCTGGCGTCACGGAAATACCTTCGGTTCTCGTTTCGGGATCGAGTTTTTCAATTCAGAGCTCTCCCGTTCGGTTTGAACCTGGCTCCTTGGGCCTTCACCCGACTGATGTCACATGTGCTTGCTTTCCATCGCACTCAGTCGGCGGTGACTTCGTCCGCCTACCTAGACGACATCCTCCAACGGCACCACGATGCTGCTGTTCTGGAGTTCGATGTCCGGCAGTTTCTTTGCCTTCTAGCGTCGCTGGGTTTCAGAGTCAATCGCGAGAAGTCGGATCTTCTTCCTTCTCAGCGATTCCGTCATTTGGGGATGGATTTCGACACTCTTCACAATGTAGTGTCGGTTCCCCAGGCTCGGGCGACGATTCTTTCCGCCTTGACTCGGGACCTGCTTCAATCTTCCTCGGTCTCGGCCAGGACTTTCCTTCGGATGCTGGGCCTTTGCGGTTCGGTGACCGATCTCATTCCGCTCGGTCGCTTGTTTGTCCGACCTCTCCAACACTTCCTGTTGGATCATTGGCGTCCGAATGTAGATCCGCTGGACCTGGAACTCACTATTCCTCGGTCTCTGCTTTGTCACCTCCGCCCTTGGGCAAATATTCCCTGGCTGACACAGGGTGTTCCGTTGGATCTTCCTTTGGCCGATCGCATCCTTACTGCGGATGCCAGCGATCGGGGCTGGGGTGCGACGTTGGACCCTCTCGGTCTGTCTACTCACGGAGAGTGGGACAGCGAGCAGGTGGACCTTCATATCAACCAGAAGGAGCTCCTTGCTCTTCTGTTGAGTTTTCGGCTTTGGATCCCTCATCTGTCGGACCATGTTGTCCTACTTCTTTCGGACAATTCGACAGTAGTGGCCTACATACGGAATCAGGGAGGCACTCATTCGATTCCTATGTATCGGCTGTCTCGGGATCTTCTTCTGTTGGCACGGGATGTGAACGCTCGGGTGTCCATTCGACACATTCCCGGGCGTCTCAACGTCCTAGCAGACTCCCTGTCCCGACGCGACAGTGTCCTTCCAACCGAATGGATGCTACATCGGTCGGTGTTTCAGGCAATTTGTGAGCAGTGGGGTCGTCCTCAGGTCGACCTTTTCGCTACTCGCTGGAATCATCAGGTAGAGACTTTTGTCTCCCCTTGTCCAGATCCTCTGGCATTTGCAGTAGACGCTCTGTCTCTGGACTGGACAGGCTGGGTCGGCTATGCCTTTCCTCCTGCACCGATTCTTCCTCAAGTTTTAGCGAAGATTCGTGCTTGCAGTTGCAGGATCATTCTGATCACACCCCTGTCTCCACAGAGGGTGTGGATCAATCTGCTGCGGCCTCTATTGGCCGATCGACCGATTCGTCTACCTCTACGTCGCGATCTTTCACAGGGTCGTCCCAGGAAGTATCACAACAACCTGGCGAGCCTGTCCCTTCACGCCTGTCTTTTATCAGGTCCAGTCTCCGACGTAGAGGTTTTTCGAGACGATCAGTGGAGTGCATTTCTGCATCGCGGCGACCTTCCACTGGAATGACTTATGCCGCCAAGTGGAAGGTTTTCTGCCGCTGGTGTTCAGATCACAATGTGAATTACCGTGATCCGTCTATCGCTCAAATTGCGGATTTTCTGGTTTTTCTTTTTGACTCCAAGGGCCTCCAGCCTATTACGATTAAGGGCTATCGGTCTATGCTGTCTGATACTTTCTCTTATGTGGGAAAGCGGTGTATCGGTCGTAATCTTTTCCTCTCCAAACTTATTCGGCACTTTTCTTTGAAGAGGCCTCGAGTTTTGCGTCTTACACCCAAGTGGAACTTGGCATGGGTGTTGCACTGTTTGGAGGGGGCGCCTTTCGAGCCTTTATCTGAGACCGACATGCGTTTTCTCACCTATAAGACGGCTTTTCTTCTAGCGTTTGCTTCTGCTCGTCGAGTCAGTGAGCTTCATGCGCTATCTGTTGATTCTGCCTTCTTCCGAAATGAGGCTAACAGTGTCACATTCACTACTGATTGCTCTTTTCTGGCTAAGAATCAACTCCCCGATTCGGTACCTCCTCCCATCTGCATTCGGGCTCTCCCTGCTGTAGATGGACGGAGGCCTCTTCTTTGTCCTGTTCGTGCGGTCAAGACTTACATTACTCGCACTCAGTTCATTAGGAGGGATCGGAAGAGATTTTTTCTGTCTCTCATTCCTAAGCGGCAGTCTATCTCTTCCCATTCTATTTCCAGGTGGATCTGTCTTGCAATCAAGCTGGCTTATTCTCGCTTGTCTGCATCGGATCTTGTTTCGAACCGGCTTAATGCTCACGAGGTTCGTGCCATTTCTACATCCTGGGCGTTCTCCAATTCTGTTTCGCTCCGTGATGTTATGAATGCGGCTTACTGGAGGAATGCTTCTACCTTCTCCTCCTTTTATCTCCGCCACCTTCAGCAGCAATCTGAGGACCTTTATTCTTTAGGCCCTCTCGTTGCTGCTCAGGCTGTGGTGCACCCTCGTTAAATTGTTTTTGTCGAGGTTGCGCTTCTCTCAGCCTTGTTCTTTTCAGGTGCCTTCTCTCTTTCTTCATTACAGGTTTTAGTTTTTGTTCTCTGCCATCCTTGCTTTCGTTACTGCTACTCTTGTTGGTATTGGTTATGTGATTCACCTCCTCCTATTGTTTATTCAGCCAATTGTAAACAATTGTGAGTAGGTTGAAAAGAAATTAAAATTTTTTAGTAAATTTTGTTTCTTAACATACCTACCACAATTGTTTACCGGAGGCCCACCCTCCTTGGGGATATCTTTGATATCGATGCCTCCCCGCTAAATCACAAACTTCTCGTTGGCGGAAATACGGAATTGACGTCACGGTTTGTTGCGCATGCGCTCGGTAAACGCAAGAGGTGTGCAGAGAGAGTACCTGTAATTTCGAGCGCTGGTCTCGCTCGACCCTTTTTTCGATCTTTTTCGTGCTTTTGCACTCTAGTACTTTTCCAACTCGTTTGGAAAAGATTCTAAAAGCTTGAGTTAGTTCCGAAGTAGGGCTTGCACTTATGTTACAGCCAATTGTAAACAATTGTGGTAGGTATGTTAAGAAACAAAATTTACTAAAAAATTTTAATTTCAAACACCCAAATGAATCGCCAAGTTTTGGAGAGCAGTAGCCAAATACCACACGCCGCCAACTGGATACCAGCATCGCCTGCACCTCGTGTATAACCAGACACAGGCAAAGCAGGGACCCAGCAAGCCCGTACCTATACTATTGGTGTTTAATGTCACTTTCGGCGTCCATGGCTATAAGCATATATGGTGCTTACATACAAATGATAATCATCAATGACAGACCCCTCTTTCATTAAAATATTTCCTTGTATGTTAAAACAAATCAATAATAACCCACATTTACTAAAGCCCTTAACACACACACTCACACACGAATGCAGATTGCTTCCAAATATACACATTTCTTACCAGATTGTGGATCTAAGTCCCACTCAACATGCCAATCACCATTTCATCACATTACCATTCCATCGTCATTTCATCCAATCATTCTGTGCAAATGAGCTGCAAAATAACAATCCCATAACCATTCATGCAATCTGTTAAGTGAACATTATTGGTGTATTTCGTCAGTCTTGTTAGTCTGTCATTCAAAAATCCAATATAACGAAAATACGATGCATATAAAGAATAAACAGATAATCGAAATGAAAATCGAAATAAATAAATAAATAAACCTGAATAAATACTAACCAAAAAATACCAGAATAAAATACTGACGAAAACAGAGCCTTAAGATAACTATTTCAACTGACTTTCATTCAAAAACTACCGAACCAACCAACCGAAAGTCCTGTTGAAATCACATGACATGAAAACCTATGAACACCTATGGATGCCTGTAACAACAACCCATAAACTCATTTTTCATCACACACAATACAGTATTCAACAAATAAGGGCTAAGTAAACAAAACGATGTAAAATAAAGATTATTTAAAATAGCTATTAAAATCCTATCTGCTACATTAAGTTCTGGAAATGTTTTACCAAAACCCCAAAATGTTGCAAAAATTAATGTCAGAGTGTTGCCCCCCCCCCCCCCCCCCCCACCATCCCCTTGCTCATCCAAAATCCTCAAAATTGATAAATACCTCCCTGAATTTATTCAACCCCCATACTTACAGGTTAATCCCAATATAATTTCTTGGAACGATTTCCCCCTCAAAACATAACAAAAACTAATGTAAAATTGGTTGCCCCTCCACAAAATCCATGAAAAAAATGACTAAACACCTCTCATAGTCTAATTTTTTTGCAGAAGATTGATACTGAAACATAACTCCATAATTTTTTTGCAGAAGATTGATACTGAAACATAACACCATCATCGCTTTCTTTAATTCCTGGCACATTCTCTCAGAAACATTAAAAAAAAATAGGCCTGTTTATCTTTTATAATAAAATGCATCATACCACTGATGAGTCGTTTTCAACCTGCAAGTGATTTTTAAATAAACTTTGAATCACAGATTTAACTTTTTGTAAGTTGAAACAGTTGGTGAAGAATACAGAAAATGAATTGGTAAGCTTTAACTTCTTGCATGCTACTAACAGATTTTCCTGCTCAATACAGCAAATCTTTTGTCACTAGAATAGGTATAATTTTGGTTTCTTTAACTGGTTGAGGGCTAGATTATTTTTGGTGGTCTGAATTTGTTATTCAAAATTTGTTTTGTTGTAAATTATTGGAGAGTGCCCACTGGCACTCTCCAACAATTTGTAAAAGAACAAATTCATATAAACAAATATTATTTGCATTTGCCCGAATATGAAAGATAAGCAAAGAAAACATTGAGTTTTGTTTGGTTACCCTCATTTTTAGCCCGACTGTTTATAGTGAGGGCTATAGTAATGACTTTTGTCCGTCCGTCCATCCGTCTGTCCATCTGTCTGTCTGTCTTTTTCTGTTAACATTTAGAGTTGGTTAAAGTTTGTGGTTAAAGTTTTTTACTGAAGGTTCACTTCTTTTTTTTTTTAGGTTTTTCCCTCTGGAAAAGACTATTGTTTTTCTACGGATTATTTTTGGGTTTTTTTTTTTTTTTTTTTCTTTTTTTTTTCCTGCACATTTTTGTGCGTACGATTCAGAAGCCATTTTTGAACCGATTTTCACACAATTTGGCACACGCATAGAGGGGCAAAAAATCTAAAAATGTACCAAAGCGAAATTTTCGATTTAACCCTTATTCGCCAGAATTGGAAAAAAACTGCCAAAATTGGGGTTTATCAGCACTTTATCAAAACACGTCTTGTAGATTTTTTTTAAACGTTCATCATTGCTAGAACTGCCTATGACACGACCTTTGATACACACGACATATTAGGCGATGCATATGGTAACCCTCCACAGGCTGCCAAACATCAAAATTTTGATGAAATGGGCCGGTTTCAGACCCCCACAGCACCCAAACGATACGCGAGAGGTAAACATAACTTCCTTTATTGGAGTGGAATTTACCGACGATCATTTTTGTAAGTACTAAGGGTGTTCAAAACACCAAGCGTTAACCCGTTTTGGCCTGGTTAAACAGCAATACCCCCATAAAGCTAAAAAATTCATGTTGTTCGTGAATTTCTCTAAACAAGTCTTGTAGATTTTCAAGAAAAATTTGTCACTCCCAGGCCTTGGTGTAACAATAGAAGTTGCATGGAGAAAATACTGTGGTGAGCATTTGTTAACCCTCCACGGGCCGCTAAAAGTCAAAATTGTGATAAAAAGGGCTGTTTTTGGATGCCAACAGCACCCAATGGGTACGCCACAAAGAAAAGTGCCTTCTTTTATCGAGCGCACAATCTATACGCAAACATTTTTGTAAGTAGTAAGGGTATTCAAAAGTCGAAGTCTTAACCCATTTTGGACAGGCTAAAGAGAGAGACCGCTTAAAATCTTAAAATTCCCATTTTCTGTGGATTTCTCTAAAAACATCCTGCAGTTTTTCAAGAAAAAGTGACTACTTGCAGGTCTTTGTGTGATATTACAAGTTGCATGGACAAAATATTCCGGTGAGCGTTTATTAACCCTCAAGAGGCTGCCAAGCATCGTAATTTTGTTGAAATGGGCTGTTTTCGGACACGCACAGCACCCAATGTGTACCTGAGAAATAAACATAATCTCCTTTGATGGAAGTGGAATTCATCGAGGGCCATTTTTGTAAGTAATAATAGTATTAAAAAAAACAAGCGTTAACCCCTTTTGTGGTTGTCAATAGTGATACCCATCAAAAGCTTAAAAATTTATATTTTCCCTGGATTTCTTTACAAACATCTGGTAGAGTTTTCAAGAGAAAATGGCCACTGATAGGTCTTGGTGTCACATTACCAGTTGATAGGATAAATTATTCTGGGAAGCATTTCTTAACCCTCCATGGGCTGCTAAATGTGAAAATTTTGAAAAAATAGTCTGTTTTTGGTCACCAACAACATCAAATGGGAATGCAACAGAGATGCATAACTTCTTTTACCGGACGCAAAACTGACAAGGAAACATTTTTGTCAGTAGTAAGTGTATTAAAAAATCGAGGTCTTAACCCATTTTTAGCTCAACTTTGGCGAAGCCAAATTTGAGCTTTTGTCATGGCCCGTTGTCCATCTGTCCGTACGTCAACAATTGGATACAGCTCAGGCTAGAGGCCGTATTTATGAACCGATCTTTACGAAACTTCTTGGGTACCTTTGTTATGACCGTGGGACGAGAACGAGTGTTTTTGGTTGCGGTCCGAAATTCAAGATGGCTGCCAGCCGCCATTTTGTACCGACGATGCAGAAATCTGTTTTTTGTACAGAACTTCCATATGAAAGCTCTGATTTGAATAATTTTTTGTTTGAATGTTTAGTACCATGGGATACATCACATATAATACAGGTTTTTTTCTCGTGCGTAAATTGTGCAAACTAGACTAATTTTGATGTTTTTTGGTGTTACTTTCAGCACTGTAAGTGCAAATGCCAATACGTCTCGGGCTAGAGGCCGTATTTATGAACCGATCTTTACAAAACTTCTTGGGTACCTTTGGTATCACCGTGGGATGAGAACGAGTGTTTTGGGGTCCGGTCCGAAATTCAAGATGGCCAATGGCAGCCATTTTGTACAAAATTAGGTGCAATCAGATTTTTGTACAGAACTTCCATATGAAAGCGCTGATTGGGAGCGTGGTGGCTCAGTAGGTAGAGGTGCAGGCTGCAAGCCGAGAGGTCCTCGGTTAGAATCCCACCTGCGGCAACCGCGTTGTGTCCTTGGGCAAGACACTTCATCTCCATTGCCCGCGTGGGGGCGCGATGATGCCGTGTACTAAGGCATACTGCACTTCGATGGTGTGCATGTCTTCAACCAATCTAACCCTGCCTGTGCTGCAGTGCGGAGTTGTGATGTTGGGGAGCTGGCAGCTGCTCGTCGTTGCTCGATGGTTCTCTCCGTGTACTCCGGCTTCCTCCACCCGTAAAACTGTCACGGTCATGATTAGCCATTGTGACCTTAAAACATCAATAAATAAATGAAAGTGCTGATTTGAATAATTTTTTGTGTGAATGTTTAGTACCATGGGATACATCACATATAATACGGGTTTTTTTCTCGTGTAGAAATTATGCAAATTAGATGAACTTTGATTTTTTCAGTGCGACTTACACACAGTAAGTACACATGCCAATACGGCTCGGGCTAGAGTCTGTATTTATGAACTGATCTTCACGAAATCTCTTGGGTACCTTTGTTATCACCTTGGGACAAGAACAAGTGTTTCTGGCTGCGGTCTAAAATTCAAGATGGCTGCCAGTGGCTATTTTGTACCGAATTTAGGTCTAATCAGTTTTTTGTACACAACTTCTATACGGCTCAGACTAGAGGCCACATTTATGAACCAATCTTTACGAAACTTCTTGGGTACCTTTGTTATCACCGTGGGATGAGAGCGAGTGTTTTTGGGTGTAGTCTGAAATTCAAGATGGCCATCAGCAGCCATTTTGTACCAAGATTAGTGCAATCAGTCTTTTGTACAGAACTTCTGTATGAAAGTTCTGATTTGAATAAATTTTTGTATGAATGTTTAGTAACATGGAATACATCACATATTGTAAGGGGTTTTTTTTCGTGCAGAAATTATGCAAATTAGATGAACTTTGATTTATTCAGTGCTACTTACACAATGTAAGCACACATGTCAATACGGGTCAGGGTAGAGGCTGTATTTATGAACCGATCTTCACAAAACTTCTTGGGTACCTTTGTTATCACCTTGGGACAAGAATGAGTGTTTCTGGGTGCGGTCCAAAATTCAAGATGGCTGCCAGTGGCCGTTTTGTACTTAAATTAGGTCCAATCAGTTTTTTGTCACAAGTTCTATACAGCTCGTATTTATGAACAGATCTTCACAAAACTTCTTGGGTACCTTTGTTTTCACCTTGGGACAGGAACGAGTGTGTTTTGGGGTGCCTTTGTTATCACTGTGCTATGAGAACAAATATTTTGGGGTTCAGTCAGACCCATTCTGGGACTCAAAGATTTCTTTTCTAGTTTAGCATCTGACTGTCACCCACCTTTACAATACTTTACCTGTACATTTGTTACAGGCAACGGTCAGTATTTATGTACAGACTGTTACAATACTTTATATGTACCTTTGTTATCAGGTCATTACCTAGATGTTTGTCATTGCTGTGTCACATACTATACATGTACATATCTTTGTCTTGACAAGTTGAGCTACAGTGTCATTGACACTTTCATTGACTAGATAAGGAGATATACCCCTTAAAAGCTTAAAATTCCAGTTTTCTGTTGATTTCTCAAAAAACAATTTCAAGAAAAATTGACCATTCGCAGGTCTTGGAATGTCAGTTCAAGCTGCGTGGACAAAATATTTCGGTAAGCATTTGTTAACTCTCCAGGGGCTGCCAAGCATAGACATTTGGAGAAAATGGGCTGTTCTTGGGCAACCATAACTCCAAATGTGTACCTGCGAGATAAACATAACCTCCTTCATTGGAAGTGGAATTCACCGACGATCATTTTTGTATGTAATGAAGGTATTCACAAAACCAAGCATTAACTCGTTAAGGGCTGGTTACAGAGGGATACCCCTCAAAAGGTTATCCGAGGATTTCTCTAAAAACATCTCGTAGATTTTCAAGAAAAAATTACCATTCTCAGATCTTAGTGTGACATTACAAATTGCATGTACAAAATATTCCTGGAAGCATTTGTTAACCCTATGCAGGTTCTCAAACATCAAAATGTTGATAAAATGGGCTGTGTTTGAGTACCCACAGCACCCGAAGTTGGGAGGAGAGATCAAAATAAGTGGAAATAGAATTCACTGAGAATTATTTTTGGAAGTAATAAGAGTATTCAAAAAACAACACTTAACCTGTTTTGGGCTGGATAAACAATCATATCCATCAAAAGCTTAAAATTCATGTTCTCCCTGGATTTCTCTGAAAACATCTTGTAGATTTAAAAAAAAAAGGCCATTCACAGTTCTTGGTGTGACATTACAAGTTGCATGAATAAATATTCCTGTTAGCACTTGTTAACCCTCTACAAACTGCCAGTCATCAATATTTTGGATGCATTTGAGATAAAATGGACAATTTTTAAATTGACACAGCACTCAGTGGGTATGTGTCAAACAAACATAACTCCTTTTGTCACTCATTGACTTGTTGGACGACGAGATTGACATTAAATCACTCCACCGTTAATGATGGTTTTGACCTAAACAATTTTTTATCAAACTGTGTCATTTGAGACTACTATACTCACCTTTCTCATAACATCAATGAAGGAATTTCAGTGAAACAGTTAAAAACAATTCATCAGACACTGTGGGGTCATGAAAAATCATGGAATCTCATCGGGAAAAGCCATGATTCTCCAGAATCATAAAGTCTAGTTTTTGTTTTTTTTTCTTATTCCTGTTTAGTTGACATTTGGAGTTTTGGTTAAAGTTTGTGGTTGAAGTTTTTTATTCAACCTTCAAGTACAGACTATACCCGGTATTTCTTGTCTGATCGTCACGAAATTTCATATGCAGGTTTTAGGTCATGTCTACATGAGAATGTCCCCTTTTGGTCGTGATCGGTCAACTGGTATGGCTGCCCGAGCCCAAAACCCCAAAACCATTAGCACAGTCTACAGGTCGTATTTATGAAGGGATTTCATTGCAACTTCATAGAATGCCTCTGTATAATGCCAAGATGAGAATGTCCCCGTTTGGGCATGATCTGTCAACCGTGATGGCTGCCCAAGCCCGAAACCCAAAAACTTTTAGCACAGTCTGCAGGTCATGTTTAATATGGACGGATTTCATTGTAACTTGATAGGTTGACTTCATATAATGTCTAGATGAGAATGTCCCCTTTTGGGCAACTGTGACGGCAACAGGGGCTCGAAGCCCGAAAACCTTTAGCACAGTCTACAGGTCATATTTATGGAGGGATTTCATTGTAACTTGATAGGTTGACTTTATATAATGTCTAGATGAGAATGTCCCCTTTTGGGCAACTGTAACGGCAACAGAGGCCCGAAGCCCAAAAACCTTTAGAATATTCCACAGGCCATAATTATGAAGGAATTTTATTGTAGCTTGGTAGGATGACTCCAAGTTTGTGGTTAAAAACCCAGACAAACACCACCACCCCCTACCCCCCACCCCCTCCTATTAGGCTTTTCTTTTCCTTCTTTTCTCCAGTATGCATTTTGAACTATTTACAGTCACTACATGCAGAACCTTTTTTTTAAACTTACGTACCCCACCCCCACCCCCCACCCCCCTCCCTGGGGGCTAATTAGGCACTTTTTTCTTTCATCAAAAATGCTTGTTTACAGTTTTGGTTAAAAACCCAAACACCACCGCTAATTAGGCACTTTTTTCTTTCGTCAAAAATGCTTGTTTACAGTTTTGGTTAAAAACCCAAACAACACCACCTAACACACCCCCACTCTCCCCCACCCCTCATCCCCCACCCCACCTCCTCCTCACCCAGGACCATTCATGCAATATTTTTTCTTTGATACAAAATGCATTTTTAGCCTGACTGTTTATAGTCAGGGCTATAGTCATGACTTCCGTCCGTCCATCTGTCGGTCCAACCATCTGTCTGTAAACAATTGGTTTCCGACTGATAACTCCAGTTTGGATTATTTGATTTCAACCAATGTTGATATGTGTATTTTCCAGCTAGTAATACAGGCCAGGTTTCAATATAGGTTCCACAACTGCCCCCCCCCCCCCTCTCCCCACACACACACACACACACCCCACACACACACACAAATTGTCACTTAGGCAATTATTCCCAAAATGCATTTCGAAGGATTGGGAGTTATTACATGCAAAAAAGAAAATTGACTCATATAGCCCAACATTGCTTTATGTACTGCATCTTTAATCCTTTACCTTACACAAGTTGAAGCCAACAGTACAAATTATTTTTCTGAAACCTCAGATTTTTTCATTTTTTTATTTCTAACCGTGGCTTATTACTCCTTATTGGAACAAACTCATCAAGTTTGTTCCATTAATAGGTCATGAGGTATGTTTTGAAGTAGAGAAATGAAAAAATAAAATTTGGAAAGCAAATTTTGTATGTCATGATTGCAGATATGGCAGATTCGTTAGGTAAACTGTTAACAAAAAGTGGTTCTGACTATTTTGCGTCTAAGCATTGCCATTCCTGGGACAGTCCGGCTGCATGCGTGACATCACTCTAGTTTTGAAAGCCCTGATAGTGGCTTCTAGCATTCAACCAGTTAACCTTTTACCCAACGCAGACGATTTCAAAATTTATTATTTTAAATATCGTTTTTTACATTTTTTCAAAAAATTTCAACAAACCCATATCATGTGATCCCTCTTTGGAATGAGCTCAGTGAGCTCGTTCCAAAGAGGGGACACATGATAAGGTTTTGTTGAAATTTTTCCAAAAATAATATTTTTTCAGCTTCTGAATTTGCATATTATGTGGGCAGATGCAGGCAATTCATTGGGTAAAGGGTTAACCCAATTGTTCTGTGAACACAGAACCAACTTTTTAATCATTTGATATCCATAAATTTTTAATCAAATCCGGTCATGGCTGCTTTAGTCTTGACTGGATAGGATGAGAAATATTTTTAAAAATACTCAGCAGTTAAGAGTTGAAGTGAGATATATATTAAGTTTCACAGATATATATGGAAATTTTTGATACTCTTTCTGAATATATTTTTCTCTACAATCAGTCAGTAGAAAAGTACTTTTTCATTACAAGAGAAGAATTGTCATTTCAGTGATGTTATGTGTGGGGGGGGGGAAATTGCTAGCCTCGTCATTTTCATTTTTATGCCATCATGTGAGGTGTGGTGAGAGAAAAATCAATCCCAAGTAATGTTAGGTGGGGCGAATGGGCAAATCTCACCCTTGGGGGAAGATATGTGATCCAGAACACTCGGCAACCCCTGGTCAGTGTACTTACACTTTTCAATAGAGTCTTGATGATGATTTTCAGCACCAGAACTGGTGTACGGTGGTTCCACTTGAATAAAAAATCACAATGTTGCAAGTATAATAGCATGGCTTCTGCTATAACCATTGCAAACTTAAACTAGACTTTATGATTCTGGAGAATCATGGCTTTTCCTGATTAGATTCCATGATGTTTCATGACCCCATATTGTCTGATGAATTGTTTTTAACTGTCTGACTGAAGTTCCTTCATTGATGTTATGAGAAAGGTGAGTATAGTAGTCTCAAATGACTCGGTTTGGGTTTGATAAAAACAAATGTTTAGGTAAAACCCATCATTAACGGTAGAATTGGTTAATATCAATATCAATGTTTCCCTATCAGTTTTGCGTCCGGTAAAAGAAGTTACGCTTCTCTGTGGCATTTCCATTTGATGTTGTTGGTGTCCAAAAACAGACTATTTCTTCAATTTTTTTTACATTTAGCAGCCCATGGAGGGTTAACAAGTGCCTACCAGAATAATTTATCCATGCAACTGGTCATGTGACATCAAGACCTATCAACAGCCATTTTCTCTTGAAAACCCCACAAAATGTTTGTAAAGAAATCCAGGGAAAACGATTTTTTAAGCTTTCGATGGGTATCCTTGTTAACCTCCCCATCAGGGGTTAACGCTTGTTTTTTTGAATACCCTTATTACTTACAAAAATGGTCCTCTGTGAATTCCACTTCCAACAAAGGTGATTATATTTATCTCTCATGTATACATTGGGTGCTGTGCGTGTCCGAAAACAGACCCATGTTAACAAAATTACGATGCTTGGCAGATTGTAGATGGTTAATAAACGCTCACCGGAGTATTTTGTCCATGCAACTTGTAATGTCACATAAAGACCTACGAATAGTCAATTTGTCTTGAAACCCTACAAGTTACCTTTAGGGAAATTCGCAGAAAACGGGAATTTAAAGCTTTCAAGGGATATCTCTCTTTAACCTGCCCAAAATGGGTTAAGACTTCGACTTTTTAATACTTTACTACTTACAAAAATGTTTCCATATAAATTGTGCGCTCGGTAAAAGGAGGCACTTTTCTTTGTGGTGTACCCTTTGGGTGCTGTTGGTGTCCAAAAACGGCCCATTTTATCACAGTTTTGACCTTCAGCAGCCCAGGGAGGGTTAACTAAAGCTGACCGGAATATTTTGTTCATGCAACTTGTCATGTCACATCAAGACCTGCAAATAGCCATTTTTTTCTTGAAAACCTACAAGATGTTTTTAGAGAAATCCACAGAAAACGGGTATTTTAAGATTTTAATGGGTAACTCTTTTTAACCAGCCCAAAATGGGTTAAGACGTCAAATTTTGAATACCCTTACCACTTTCAAAAATATTTTCCGATCAATTTTGCGTCCGATAAATGAAGGCCCCTTTCTCTGTGGTATACCGTTTGGGGGCTGTTGGTGTCTAAAAACAGTCCATTTTATCACAATTTTTACGTTTAGCAGTTCGGGGAGGGTTAACTAATGCTGATCGGAATATTTTATCCATGCAACTTGTAATGTCACACCAAGACCTGAGAGTGACCAATTTTTCTTGAACATCTACAAGACTCGTTTAGAGAAATCCACGGAAAACATGAAGTTTTGAGCTTTTTTGGGGTATTGCTGTTTAACCAGCCCAAAACGGGTTAACACTTGGTTTTTTGAACACCCTTATTACTTACAAAAATGATCCTCAGTGAATTCCACTTCCAATAAACGAAGTTATGCGTATCTTTCGTGTACCGTTTGGGTGCTGTGAGGGCCTGAAAACAGCCCATTTCATCAAAATTTTGATGTTTGGCAGCCTGTGGAGGGTTACCATATGCATCGCCTAATATGTCATGTGTATCAATGGTCGTGTCACAGGCAGTTCTAGCAATGATGAATGGCAGTTTTTTGCCAATTCTGACGAAATAGGGGTTAAATCGAAAATTCTGCCTTGGTACATTTTTAGATTTTGTGCCTCTCTATGGGTGTGCAAAATTTTGTGAAAATCGGTTCGAAAATGGCTTCTGAATCGTACGGACAAAATGTGTGGAAAAAAAAAAAAAAAACCAAAAAATACTAATCCGTAGAAAAACAATAGTCTTTTCCAGAGGGAAAAGCCCAAAAAATAAAAATTAAATGGTTTATATCTGATATTTTACCCAAGTTAATAAAATTGATAAATTTGTTCCTTGAGTGCAACAAGGCTTTGTAATGCTTTAGCATTGTAAAGCCTTCTTGCACTCAAGGGACAGAATACACCACCACCCATGCTATTCTGTAGATTATGAGGCCTACAACATAAAACAAACTAAGAACATGAACTTTTGATGGCAAAGAAATAATTACAAAAATAAAAAATAAAATAAAAAAACGCCCACCCACATGCAATTTTATAAAAAAAATGGCCTGAGAAACAGAAGATATTCTTTGTGGGGCCTTATAGTTTTATCATGGGTTCAAGTAACTAGTCTCAAAATATTTATTTTTTGTAAATGCCACTCTAATTCAATCGACTTCAAACTCAAAGCAGGCGAATGTATTTCTATCCAATATAACTAAGTCAACATGTTTCATGGCAATTTTTTGTGTTATTCCTGAAAATCGACAATTGTGTTGCATCCTGTGCTATTCTGTATACACACATGAGTCCCTAGTGAAAAAACTGTGCGTAGAGTGGGGTCATCCACCAGTTATTAATAATTATCCCCGCATTTTCAAAAATGCGGGGATATTGTCGTGATCTCCATCCGTACAGCCATCCGTACGTCCGTCCATCTGTACGTCACACCCTGAAAGGCTCCTAGGGTATTCATTTCAAAACGTTTAAACTATGCTAATGTGTTCAGGTAACATCTCTAGATGTGCATGAAGGTTTCGGAATTTTGATTTTGCCCCCGGTGGTTCCAGTGGAACCACTTTTATCGTTAAAAAATCAGTTTTCATCGAAAGGCTCCTTGGGTATTCAATTCGAAATGCTTAAACTATGCTAATGTGTTCAGGTAGCAACTCTAGATGTGCATGAAGGTTTCGGAATTTTGATTCAGCCCCCTGTGGTTCCAGTGGAACCACTTTTATCGTTAGAAAATCAGTTTTCATCGAAAGGCTCCTGGGGTATTCAATTCGAAACATTTAAACTATGCTAATGTGTTCAGGTAACATCTCTAGATGTACATGAAGGTTTCGGTATTTTGATTTTGCCCCCGGTGGTTCCAGTGGAACCACTTTTATCGTTAGAAAGGCTCCTAGGGTATTTAATTCAAAATGCTTAAACTATGCTTATGTGTTCAGGTAGCAACTCTAGATGTGCATGAAGGTTACGGAATTTTGATTTGGCCCCCTGTGGTTCCAGTGGAACCACTTTTATTGTTAGAAAATCAGTTTTCATCGAAAGGCTCCTGGGGTATTCAATTCGAAACATTTAAACTATGCTAATGTGTTCAGGTAACATCTCTAGATGTACATGAAGGTTTCGGTATTTTGATTTTGCCCCCGGTGGTTCCAGTGGAACCACTTTTATCGTTAGAGAATCAGTTTTCATCGAAAGGCTCCTAGGGTATTCAATTCAAAAACTCTAGATATGCATGAAGGTTTCAGAATTTTGATTTTACCCCTGGTGGGAACACTGTCGTTTCGCCCCCCCCCCCCCCCCCCCCCAACTTGACCACGTCTGGTGTGAGTTTGCCCCCCTCTGTGGGGGATGTGCAGCTCCTCCTGCTCCCGCGGGGGTGGCGAACGCTATCGTTTCAGGGTCACCCGATTCGACCACGTCTGGTGAGAATTGCTCCCCCTCCGTGGGGGATGTGCAGTTCCTCCCGCACCAGCGGGGGGTGGGGAATGCTGTCGTTTTGGGGCTTCCCAACTCGACCATGTCTGGTGAGAGTTATTCCCCTTCTGTGGGGAATGTGCAGTTTTTTAACGTGGTGGATACTGCGGGAGCTGTTGGATTTCTGGTGAAGAGATGCCTGGTTCCGGGACTATGCACCCTCTCCAGTCGACATCTGAGGCTGTCACTAGGGTTGTGACTCCTCCTTTGGAGGCTGAGCTTGGTGGCTCTCTCCGCTTTTCCTCCAGTTCCAACAGCTCCCGTCATATCTGCTGCTACTGCTGTTCCGTCTACAACGTCATTGGGCACTGTTTTTAGCTGGCCTCGGCTTATCCCTGCAAGGGTCTGCATGGATGTCTGTTGTGTGGTTGTGGGGTATTGGCCTCTGCCTTCCCCGACTTCCACTCGGCGAAGTCGGATGGGGCTGCCGACAGTTGTCATTGGATTCGGATGTTCTTAGTGGGACACTATGAACTCTGTGGCGTTTCTGTCCACTCATTCTGGCCACACGACCAGTTTTGGGGGACCAACGTCTTTTGTGCAGCCTGGACCTTCTGCCCTGCAGAGGTCCGCGGTGACTCTCATGAGTTCCCGCTATGTTGATCCTCAGGGTGTGTCACACCCCTATACACATCTGCCTTCAGACGTTTCGGCTGCCGCCCGTCGTCCCACGTCGGGTGTTTTGGAGGATCGTGACCCTTCACTGGTTAAGAGGGTCAGAGGTGAAGCCACTTTTCCGGTTCGTTCCCCTGTCGAACCGGCCAGTACGGGCAGTGAGCTCAGGGAGGCCCTCTTCTTACTCAGGTTCTGTCAAAGAGCCTTCCCGTTGCTTCCAACGTGGCAGCGAGTGATTTCCAGGTGCCCCCTATGGCGCCGCCTCCCGGGATTTGAAACAAGCCGCTTTCTGATCCCCCTGGTGTTCCGACACCATGGGAGGCGTTGGCTGGTTTGCCTACGATGGGCTATGTGTCTTCCGACTCAGAGTCAGACATGCTTGATGTCGAGAGCCAGCAGTCTACGGACTTGGGGGCAGCTCTTGATTTCGTGTTTGGGTTCCTTCCGGATCTCAAACCATCTAACCAGTCGACAGTGTCAGCCAGGCCGCGATCATCGGTCGCGCACCAACAGCCTATGGAACAACCCGCTTCTGGGCGTCTTCGACCGTGCCAGTCGGTACAGTTGGTTGAAGCATTTTCAGGCTTGGACTCTAAGCTAAGTTCCAAGGCTATGAAGGCTCGGTTCTTCACCAGGGTTGACACCTTTTTGCCTCCCGCACGTTATCGTTCCTACGATTCCGCCAATCCGTATGTCTACCAGACTTTGACGGTTTGGGATCAGGACTCCAATTCCCTCGGGCTTTCCAAGTCCAAGTCTGCCGTCATTCTGATGACGACTCTGGAGTCCACATTGGGCTTATCGAGAGAGATGCTTGGTATGCTTTTTCTCTCCGATCACTTTGTCTCAGCTTTAGCCGCTTATCTGCCTCCAGATAAGTTTGACGAGGTACAGGCTCCTTTGCGTGTGCTGTCCAAGGCGCTCATGCATCTTATTCACATGCATGCCTGTAACACGGCTAATCAGGAATTAGTTCGAATGGGCTCTGTGCTGAACACAGGCCGATCCCTTCCTGAGGAGCAGTGCGCTACTCTTCGATCTGCTTCTTTGGCAGGTCCGCAACTTTTCCATGGTTCTGTGTTGACGGTCCGGGATGACGTCCTACATCATTCCAAAGATCAGCTACTGTTTCTTCAGCTTGATCAGCCTTCTTGGCAGGGGCCGTTCCAAGCCTAACAAGTTCCCTATGCTTCCTCTGCGAAGCAAAGGTGCTGATCCTCCTGCCACCGCTTCTACTTTTCACTCAAGGGGTAAGGGTAAGCGTCGGCAGTCTTGAGGGAAGTCCCAGGATTCTTCATTCCGTAGAGGAGGTGTTTTCTCCTCTCGCGAGCCTCATTGGGGTTTGAAATGAAGGTCCTCACCTTGACTCGTCCCAGGTTGGAGGAAGGATAGCGGAGTTCGCAGACCGTTGGGCCACCATCACATCCGATCCTTGGGTGTTAGATGTTGTTTGGTCCGGGCTGCGAATATCCTTCCGAAGGCACCCCACTCTGTCCAGGGTGCCTCTTCCAACCACAGTTCCTTCAGACATTTTACGTCGGGAACTTTTGTCCACGGAGATAGACAATCTGCTGACAAAGGTGGCGATTGAGGTCATCAAGTACATTAGGTCAGTGGGTTTCTATTCCCGCCTGTTCTTGATGCCGAAGAAGGACGGCCGACTCCGACCGGTTATCGATCTGAGTTTCCTGAACCAGTCTATCATTGCTCCCAAGTTCAGCATGGAGACTTTCAGGTCGGTCCTCCGTTTAATTCACCAGGGAGATTTTGCTTCCAGCTTCGACCTCGAGACGCTTACTTTCACGTTCCGATTCATTGGGCATTACGGAAGTATCTCAGGTTCGTTTTTCCGGGGCGAGTTTACCAGTTCAAGGCCATGCCTTTCGGCCTCAACCTGGCTCCTTGGGCCTTCACCAGACTGATGTCGCATGTGATAGCTTTCCATTGCACACAGTCCAGGGTGACTACTTCGGCATATCTGGACGATATCCTCCAGGGGCATTCCAATGCTGAGTTGGATGTCGCCACTCTGTTGAGCTTGCTCACGTCGCTAGGTTTCAGAGTCAACGAGGAGAAGTCGGACCTGGTCCCTTCTCAGTCGTTTTATCATCTGGGGATGGCTTTCCGCACACAATTCAATTTGGTGGAGGTTCCCCAGGCCAAGGCTGTGATTCTCTCGGCTTTTGCTCTGACTCTGTCCCAGTCCACATCCGCGACGGTTCGGAGTATTCTCCGGCTAATCGGTCTCTGCTGTTCGGTGACGGATCTCACTCCTCTAGGTTGGTTGGCTGCGTGTCAGACCTCTCCAACACTTTCTGCTCAGTCGTTGGAGGCCGAATGTAGATTTTCTGGATCTGGTGCTTCAGTTTACAGAATATCTTTATCCTCACCTTCTCCTCTGGGCAGATGTCCAGTGGCTTTCGCAGGGTGTTCCGTTGGACTTACCCACGTCTGATCGCATTCTGATGGCAGATGCCAGCGATCTCGGATGGGGTGCAATGTTGGATCCTCTAGTTCTTTCCATTCACGGGATGTGGAACCAGGATCATGCAGCTCTACACATCAACCAGAAGGAGCTTCTTGCTCTTCTTCTGAGTTTCAGGCAGTGGATCCCTCACCTGTTGAATCGTCAGGTCCTTCTGTTATCCGATCATTCGATGGTGGTTCCTTAAATCCGAACCAGGGCGGCACACACTCTGTTCCAATGTACGAATTGGCTCGGGATCTTCTACTGCTCGCTCAGGATGTCCACACCGGGGTGGCTGTTCGTCACATTCCCGGTCATCTGAATGTCCTAGCCGACTCCCTGTCCCGCCGGGGCAGGGTCATTTCCACCAGGTGGATGCTCCACATGGCGGGTTCCATCGATCTCTTGCGACTCGTTGGAACCATCTGGTGGACACTTTTGTGTCCCCGTGTCCAGATGCTCTGGCTTTCGCCGTGGACACTCTGGCCCTCCTTTGGGATGGCCTTGTCGGCTATGCCTTCCTACTGGTTCCAGTTCCGCCTCAGGTTCTCGCCCAGATATGAACCTGCAGTCGTCAAATCCTTTCGATCACACCCGTCGCCTGGGTGGGTGTGGATCAATCTGCTCCACTCTCTGTTAGCGGCGGTTCCGGCATGTCTCCCTCTACCTCGCGACTTTCTTTGCCAAAGTCGCCCGAGGAGGTTTCATGTTGACCCGACTTCATTGTGCCTTCTCACATCTCTTTTATCGGGTCCTGTCTCCTCCTTAGTGGTTTTTCGAAACACGCAGTGGAGTTGCTTTTCTTCTTCAAGGAGGCACTCACTCCACTGGTTTAGCCTCTGTGGCTAAGTGGAAGGTTCTTCTGTCGATGGTGTGAGATCACTCTGTTGCTTCTGTCACTCCTTCGATCACACCGCTTGCAAAGTTTCTGGTATATGTTTGTTTCTTGGGGTCTCCAGCAATGGGTACATGTCCATGCTTCGGAGACATTTTTCATATGTGATACCGCATTGTTTCGACACTCATCCTTGCCTCTCCAAGCTTGTTCAGCTCTTTTCCTTGAAAAGGCCTAGGACTTTGCAGTTTACTCCAAGATGGTCACTTTCTTGGGCGCTGCTGTGCTTGGGGGCGTTCGCGCCTTTATCCTGGATGAATATGCGTTTTCTCACATGCCAGATCTCTCCTGCATCCATTTCTTGATGGATTTGTCTTGCTATTCGTGCAGCTTCCGCTCGTCTAGCCACTGGTGATTGTATTACCAATTGTTAGCTTAACTTGACATAGTCAAGATAAGCTATTGCCATCACGCGTGCGGAAGTCTGTTAGTTTGTGAGTCTGTTAGTCTGTGAGTCTGTGATGTCTGTTCACATTTTCCTTTAGCACAGGCTACACCCCACAGTTCTTGTCTGATCGTCACAAAATTTCATATGCAGGTTTGGGGTCATGTCTAGATGAGAACGTCCCCTTTTGGTCGCGATCGGGCAACCAGTATGGCTGCCCAAGCCCAAAACCAGAAAACCATTAGCACAGACTACAGGTCGTATTTATGAAGGGATTTCATTGTAACTTGGTAAGATGCCTCTGTATAATGCCTAGATGAGAACGTCCCCTTTTGGGCATGATCTATCAACCGTGATGGCTGCCCAAGCCCGAAACCCAAAAACTTTTAGCACAGTCTGCAGGTCATGTTTAATGTGGAGGGATTTCATTGTAACTTGGTAGGATGACACCTTATGATGTCTAGATGAGAATTTCCCCATTTGGGCATGATCTGCCAACCGTGACGACTGCCCGAGCCCAAAACCCGAAAACCTTTAGCACAGTCTACAGGTCATATTTATTGAGGAATTTCATTGTAACTTGGTGGGTTGACTTCATACAATATCTAGATGCGAAAGTCCCCTTTCGAACTTGATTGGGCAACTGTGACGGCTACAGGGGCCTGAAGCCCGAAAACCTTTAGCACAGTCTAGAGGTCATATTTATGAAGGGATTTCATTGTAACTTGGTAGGATGACTCCTAATAATGTCTAGATGAGAACGTCCCATTTTGATCGCGATCATGCAGCCTTGATGGGTGCCTGAGCCCAAAAACCTTTAGCATAGGCAAAAGGTCATATTTATGGAAGGATTTTATTGTAACCTGTTAGGTTAACTCCATATAATGCCTAGATGATGACATCCCCTTTTGGTCGTGATTGGTCAGTTGTGATGGCTACAAGTGCCCGAAGCCCGAAAACCTTGAGCACAGTCTACAGGTCATATTTATGAAGGGATTTCATTGTAACTTCTTAGGATCACTCCAGATGATGCCCAGATGAGATTGTCCCCTATGGTTGCGATCATTCAACCATGATGGCTGCCCAAGCCCAAAGCCCGAAAAACCTTTAGCACAGTCTACAGGTCATTTTTGTGAAGGGATTTCATTGTAACTTGGTAGTTCAACTTCATATAATGTCTAGATGAGAATGTCCCCTTTTGGACATGATTGGGCAACTGTGACGGCTAAAGGTGCCCGAAGCCCAAAAACCTTTAGCACAGTCTACAGGTCATATTTATGAGGGGATTTCATTGTAACTTGGTAGGATGACTCCAAATAATGTCTAGATGAGAATGTCCCATTTTGATTGCGATCATTCAGCCTTGATGGGTGCCCGAGCCCAAAAACCTTTAGCATAGGTAAAAGGTCATATTTATGGAAGGATTTCATTGTAACCTATTAGGTTGTCTCTATATAATGCCTAGATGATGACAACCCCTTTTGGTCGTGATTGGTCAGCTGTGATGGCTACAAGTGCCCGAAGCCCGAAAACTGTGAGCACAGTCTACAGGTCATATTTATGAAGGGATTTCGTTGTAACTTCATAGGATCACTCCAGATGATACCCAGATGAGATTGTCCCCTTTGGTTGTGATCATTCACCCATGATGGCTGCCCAAGCCCGAAGCCCGAAAACCTTTAGCACAGTCTACAGGTCATATTTATGAAGGGATTTCATTGTAACTTGGTAGGTTGACTTCAAATAATGTCTAGATGAGAATGTCCCTTTTTGGACACGATTGGGCAACTGTGACGACTTCAGGGGCCCAAAGCCCGAAAACCTTTAGAACAGTCTACAGGTCATAATTATGAAGGGATTTCATTGTAGCTTGGTAGGATGACTCCAAATAGTGTCCAGATGAGAACGTCCCCTTTTGATCACGATCATTCAGCCTTGATGGCTGCCCCAGCCTAAAAACCTTTTGCATGTCTGTAGGTCATATTTATGGAAGGATTTCATTGTAACTTGTTAGGTTGACCCCATATAATGCCTAGATGATGACATTCCTTTTTGGTCGTGGTTGGTCAACTGTGATGGCTACAGGTGCCTGAAGCCCAAAAATCTTGAGCACAGTCTACAGGTCATATTTATGAAGGGATTTCATTGTAACTTCATAGGATCACTCCAGATGATGTCCAGATGAGAATGTCCCCTTTTGGTTGCGATCATTCAACCATGATGGCTGCCCAAGCCTAAAGCCCATAAACCTTCAGCACAGTCTTCAGATCATATTTATGAATGGATTTCATTGTAACTTGGTAGGTTGACTTCATGTAATGTGTAGATGAGAACAGCCCCTTTTGGACACCATTAGGCAACTGTGTTGGCTACAGGGGCCCAAAGCCCGAAAATCTTTAGCACAGTCTACAGATGATATTTATGAAGGGATTTCATTGTACCTTGGTAGGATGACTCTAAATAATGTCTAGATGAGAACTTCCCCTTTTGGTCGCGATCATTCAACCTTGATGGCTGCCCGAACCCAAAACCTTTAGCATAGTCTATTGGTCATATTTATGGAAGGACTTCATTGTAACCCGTAAGTTTGGCTCCATATAATGTCTAGATGATGACATCCCCTTTTCGTCATGATTGGTCAACTGTGACAGCTTCAGGGGCCCGAAGCCCAAAAACCTCGAGCACAGTCTACAGGTCATATTTATGAAATGATTTCATTGTAACTTTGTAGGATCACTCCAGATGATGCCCAGATGAGAATGTCCCCTTTTGGTTGCGATCATTCGACCATGATGGCTGCCAGAGCCCAAAGCCTAAAAACCTTTAGCAGAGTCTACAGGTCATATTTCTTAAGGGATTTCTTTGTAACTTGGTAGGTTGACTTCATATAATGTCTAGTTGAGAACGTCCCCTTTGGACGCAATTGGGAAACTGACGACTTCTGGGGCCCGAAGCCCGAAAACCTTTAGCACAGACTACAGGCCATATTTATGAAGGGATTTTAATGTAACTTGATAGGATGACTCGTTTTGGAATAATTTCACTGTAACTTGGTAACTTTTGTTGATATATGTTAACAGTGAGGGCCACATACATTAACTGTGAGGTCATATTAACCCACCCCTCAGCTCTTTAGTACAGTGTAAACCTCATAGTATTTTTATCATAAACATAGCATACAGGGAACAGAAATGAACATATTCCCAATTATCACAATTCTTATCTTATTTCATAATCCTTTCATAAACATTGAACATTATCCTTTTCATCAAACACAACACACAAGTTAAGCTACAGTGTCATTGACACTTTCATTTTTTTCTGCCACGAGGTGCGTGCATTGTCTTCCTCTTTTAATAACTCTGTCATGTTGTCGGTTGACGGATGTTATACTGGCAGCCTTCTGGAGAAATGCTACATTCTCCTTTTATCTGCGACAGTTGCAGGAGCCGACAGAGAACCTTGGGGCCCTCTTTCTTCGGCTCAGGCTGTTGTCCATCCCAGCCTTTCAGCTTTTTTATGGGTCAGTTCCAGCTTTGTGCTGTTACTGCCCTTTCTGTCTGTGCATCGCACTTCACCATACGCCTCATCTTTCATTGTCTTTTCTAATGTTTGAGATGCTATGGTTTGATAGGCCTAGGGATCTCTTCCTCTGTCCACGGTCCCAGTGCTGTTGAGTTATGTGTGGGTTTGTTATGTGATTCTCTCCATCCTTTTGTCTATTCAGCCTGTAGTAAACAATTGAGGTAGGTTGATAAGAAGTATAAATTTTATAATAAATTTCCTTTCTTATTATACCTACCGAAATTGTTTACATGGAGGCCCTCCCGTCTTCTTATTCGGGTAAGAATCCTTCCTCCCCGCTGATCACATAACTCCTGTGTTGTTCGGAATCAAAAGAATGACGAATTGACGCATTGCGCACTGTTTTACGGTAGTCATGGATTTGTACCATGGAAGAGCGTCCCATACTGGGTGTGCGCCGATGGCGCTCGACCCAGTTTTGGCTTATTTTTTCGTGGTGTTTTTACACCCCTTTTCTTTCCCAAATCTTGGGAAAGATTAAAATAGAGAGTATTTTATCCGAGTTAGGTTCTTCCACTGTAGTGCAAGCCTCCAGTAAACAATTTCGGTAGGTATAAGAAAGGAAATTTACTATAAAATTTATACTTTCATCGAAAGGCTCCTAGGGTATTTAATTCAAAACATTTAAACTATGCTAATGTGTTCAGGTAACATCTCTAGATGTGCATGAAGGTTTCGAAATTTTGATTTTGCCCCCGGTGGTTCCAGTGGAACCACTTTTATCGTTAGAAAATCAATATTTTTATACTGTACCAATGACCCAGACATAGCTGGTGCTAACTCTTAAAATATAGGGCCAAACACAAATTTTGCCCCCCAATCCCCAAAATTTGCATCTAAAACTAAAGAAAACATGTCCTGAGAGGCCCTCCACACTTCGCCCCTACTGCGCATGCGCAGTGTCAAGGACGTTCCGAAATTGGCGCCATTTATCATTCTAAGTTTGGCCCTTGATCAGTTAACATCTGACTGATCTTTGTGCTTTTAAATCTCAGTTTAAATGATGCCAGACACATAAATATTAGTGAAATGGTGATTCTAAGGAGGATAGAAAAGGAGGAGAGGAAAAGAATGTGTGACAGAATATTATCAGGGCTGTAACTTAAAATTTTTTAATGAAATTATGTTAAGTTACCTATTTTCAAGGCAGCAGCCATTTTGTTGTCATTCTGATTATTTAGTTACACTGTTTTTTCAAGTGTTTTTCCTCTCTCCCTGTCCTTTAAGTTCCCCCTTGCTATTCTCCCATGCTTTTGGCATAATTTCTGTAATTATTATTACTAAAATTTCTTGGGAGTTTAGCTGAATAACAGAATGAATTCTGTTCTTTCCCCATGTTTACGTCTTCACCTACGGGTGGTTAGGCGTTGTGTTCTGCATCTACCATCTGATGTTCTGCAGTTTCTTCCCTGGAAGTCTCTGTTTTGCATCAGATGGTGTATTTTTGGTAACTGATTTCGGGCCTGGGTGCCTGGAGTCTTATTTTAGTGTTTTTACACTCATTGTTTACTTTTACAACAGCCCTCTGTGTGAGGGGGGGACTTCTAAATAATAATATCTTTATGTTATTTCAATCATAACTAGATACATTATTATTGTTCGTAAGTGTTGAATAAATTGTTTAAAATATTTTTAAAATTTTTGTCCACACTTAGGCTTGGGATCCATTGGGGCTCAACGTTACTTTTCAGAAACTTGGGCTGTTCTGAAAAAATATTTTTTCAAAATATTTTGATTTCAATTATTTTTTCTATATTAATGGATCATATTATTATTATGTATTTTGATTGCCAGGGGTTAGTGCGAGTACCAGGACTTGTTTTCTTTTCACATTGAAAGGATATTGATCAATTGTTTTAAGAGGAAGTCTTCCTCTGACCTTATTATCATTCTATATGTGGTCAGTGTACTCGCATTAACTCCGGTTCTGTATCGTATGATTTCGATGACAATATGGGAAGCGTATGTCACGGTATGTTGTTGGGGATTTGGACACTCCGGTCCTTTCCCCGCAGGGTCACTCTACTTTATCAATTTCTATTTCAGACGATCAAGATTAGGGTGATGTATCTGTGATGTCTTCCAACAGTGTGCCTCCGTCGTCACAATTAATGAAGGGCTAGCGGAAAAGTGCTCATGTAATACGCCAATTGCCTAAGAGGACCCTAGTAGGTTCGACGGCCTTTGACGTCCGCTAGCTCGCCCGGTGTAGCGTCCATTCACCGAATGGTTCGGCAGCCGGGTTCGTCCGTTGCGTTCTAGAAGGAATTTTGGGGTGATGCGAGCACTATAAAATTAACTTAATGCACACCCAGTGACGGCGGATCGGAGTGAGAACGGAGGAAGCCTTTTAGTCCGGTTCATAGCTCGTTCCGGTCCATCCGGACGGCAAGCGAGAGAGGCCCCTCTCTCGTTCAACAACATCTGGCCCCAGATGTTGTGGTACAAATGTGTCGTTAGCGGAGCATACGTCCGTCGCTCGGGACGCTCCGTTGTATAGGCAGTCCGCTGAGACTGCTAAGGCTTCCTCTTCTCGTCAGCGCACACGACCGCACCTTGGCTGCGTGACCGCCGATATATTACCAGCTTCGCCGATCAAGGATTCTTCGGCGACCAGGTCACACCATCCGGCAGCCAGGGATTCGAGACCGATGGACTCCGGACGTTCGCATAGGAAAAGTATGCGGGAGCCATCTGATGCGGAGCTGCCCTCGGCGAAGCAGCGATAGACTGCGCCTCCGCAGGTCTCGACGCCGGACATTCTTGTGCACATAGCACAGCTTTCCGCAGCATCCCAGCAGCCGACAGAAACGGTGTCGGATCGAGAATTATCCGACAGCGCTGGGTCGGTAGCCGGGGACTCGAGGCCTGCAGACTCCGGACGTTCGCATAGGAAGTATGCGGGAGTCAACGTACACGGAGCTTCCAGCGGCAATGCATCGTAAGTCCGCTACTGCACAGGCCTCGGGAACGGACGTGCTTTCCTTAATAGCACAGTTTATCGCAGCATCCCAGCATCAACTGAATCTGTCGCATATTTTTTATCCGACGATGCTGGGTCGGGACGCTCCGCGGAAGCGGGTACGGACGTCCGAAAGTTTCATCCGGTCCGACGGGATACCGAAAGGGATTCGGTGGATTTCAAGCTTTCCCTTTCGGAACAACATATGCTGCGATGCCGGATAAGAAACTGATAGCGTCGGTGGACTTAGAAATTTTTGGTTCGGTTCAGGGACATCGTCCCTCAGTTCCGACATAGTCCAATAATGTCACACAAACTTTCGAATTATTGAACGACGCTATATATATTATTATTTTATGCTTGCTATCCAAGCATTTCTGGTTTCTTGTTCGAAGAGTTATGGAGATGTCTTTCAAAAGTGTGCCTCTGTCGTCATAGTTAATGAAGAGTTAGCGGCAATAAGTGCTCATGGAATATGTCTATCGCTTACGGAGTGACATTCGCTAGCTCACCCGGTGTAGCGTACATTCATCGAATGGTTCGGCTGCCGGGTTCGTCCGTTGCGGTCTAGGAAGGAGATTTGGGTGATGCGAGCACTTTAATTACTTTAGTACTCACCCAGTGACGGCAGATTGAGGACAGATCGGAGGAAGCCAACAACATAGGGGACCGCATGTTGTGGTTCAGATATTTTACATTCGGAGCATACGTCCGTTGATCGGGACGCTCCGTTATATTGACAGTCCGAGAGACTGTCTTTAATGCTTCCTCATCCTCACAGCAGGGCACACGACCGCACATTGGCTACGTGACCTCGAGTATCCGATCAGTTTCGGCATTCAGTGATTCCACAGCGAATAGGTCGCGCCATCCGGTAGCCAAGGGACACGAGGCCTATACACTCCGTTCGCTCGCATATTGGAAGTATGCACGGGGTAACGATCTCGGAGCTTCCTGCGGCAATGCATCGTAAGACCGCTGCTCCTCAGGCCTCAGTGACGGACGTGCTATCCGAGTTAGCACAGTTGTTTCGCAGCATCCCAGCAATTGACGGTTTCTCGGTCGAATCAGGAATTATCCGACGGCGCTGGGTCGGTGCGGTCCGCGGTTGCATCAAGCTACGGACGACCGAACGCTTTATAGGGTCCGACAGGATGGCGAAAGGGATTCGAAAGATTTCGAGTTTTCCCTTTAGTAGTATCGGAAGATGCCTTTCATATCTTCTGGCATTTCTTCCAGTGATTATTTTTCGGACTTCATTGCTGCGATCTTGGATAAGAGACTTATAGCGTCATTGGACTCGGATTTTTCGATCGGTACAGGGACTTTGTCCCTGACTTACCGACGCAGTCCAATATTGTCATTACAACATGTGTTTTATTTTTCGACGCTATATATTTATATATATATACAAGCCTGCTACTAAGCATGATAGTTTAGTTTCTTGTCCGCGTGGCTCATTTCTGCCATTTTATCTTTTTTACATATAGTTTATTTTGGCAGAGCAGGGCATACCGAGAGTTCATATGCGTCTAGACGGTGTGATTAAAGACTGCATATATTCTTTTTCGCCGTTTATGTCTTTTCCAATTTCAATGTTGGGAACGACATTATGTATAGTAGACTTAACTTAGACGCTTTATTATACGTAATCCGCCTTACTGAGGCGTTATCATTACGTCTTCAAGAAAAGATTTACGGGATATTATTCTCAATGTAATTTCTTTTGAGGGCAGTAGTTTGTTCACGTATAACTCCGCCCTTCAGTGGCTGATTGGAGTTGGTTAGACGTGATGCAGCCCTAGCTACATCCACGCGTGGATAGTAGGTTAAGAACTCTCTCAGAGTCGCTTCGTTCTCGGAGGAGCTTCTCTTCGACGGCAACTTTCCGGCAATCCATGAATTGCTTGATTTATACATTCTCTTGTCTATCTAGTGTTACAAGAGATTCAGACTGGGGCAAACATTCGGTGGTTGACTCAGAGAGTGCCGCCGCAGTTGCCGGACCCGAGTGTGGCTGTTATGACGGTTGCCAGTCAAACAGATTGGGATATATACTGATCCCTACGGATTCGAAGTGCCAGGGTCTTTGGGTTCCGCAGTCTTTTAGCTATCAGTTTAACTTCCGTGGAATAATGTTTTTTAGGCTTGCTTTATGTCATTGCATGAACATTATTCAGAAACGCATGCCCAAATTCCTGTCCTTTAATTCGACAGTAGTGGCGTATCTCCGGAACCAGGGAGGCACTCTTTCGTTTCCGTTATTCAATTTAATGGAAAGAATCCGTCTGTTGGTTATAGTACACCAAGTTCAGTTTTGGTCCGTCATATTCTGGGTCGTCTGATTGTTTTATCGCACTCCCGTTCTCTTACGGGTCGCTTGTTGCTGTCAGAATGGACTCTCAACAAACAAGTATTCAATCAGATTTGCTATCTATGGGAGCGCCCAATGATGTTTTATTTATGACACAGCTTGCTAATCAATTGCAGACGTATGTGTTGGCTTGTCCAGATCTCTGAGCTAATACTGTTAACGCTCTATTGATCTATAGGACGGAATGATAGGATACGCGTATCCTCCGGCGCTGTTGTTTTAGCAGGTATTGCTAAGATAAACAACCACAATACATTTCTGTTGATAGCATCTCTATCTTCACAGAGATCATGAGTAATTTACTCTCTTGTCTACTGTGGATCTTAACGTGAAATCTTCCTCTATGTGAGGATCTTTTTTCACTGGGTAAATCGTGTCATCTTTATCACAACCAGCAAGGTCACAACCTTCATGTATTCCGTTGTGTGGTCCGTATTGCATTGTAAGCACTGTACTGGACGAGCTTTGGACGCGATTTCTTACTATAGGAGATCCTCTTCTTCGCTATTCTATGCGACTAAAGTGGAGGCTCTTCCGTCGTGGTGTAGGGATCATTATGTTCATATGGTTGATCCCTCCATTCTACTCATTGCTATTTTTTAGTATACTTGTTTCACAAGATCTACTGCAGCCTGTTGTTATTTAGGTTATAGGTTTATGTTACCTCATACCTATGCACTCTACGATAGTTTACAATTGAGTCTTTTGTCTCTTTATCTAAGTCAGTTAGTAACTTTTTGATAAATAGACTTAGAATCTTTAGATTAAATTCCTATACGGATTTTAACTTCAGGTTCTTATTTAGCTAAGTAATCATTTGAGCCTCTGGAAACAGTAGTTTTCAAATTCTGACCTTTTAGACAGTAATTCTGTTGGTTTCTCTTTTACTGTAGAGTCAGTGAGTTTCATGCACTATCGATGGATGATTTTCACTTTCATAGTTTCGGAATCAATACTTCCGTTACTATTTAGGTTGGATTGTTGCATAAGAGTTAGGCTCCTATTATCCGGAACCTATTATTTTAAGGTCCTTCCGTCTTCGTATGGGCATAGGCCTTTACTCTTTCCGGGTACAGTTTATGTATTTATAAACAGATATCTGTTTATTACAAGGGCGTAAGCTTCTTCTGTCTTTGATGTCTAGTAGAAGGACGTTACGCTCCATTTTATTGTTAATGGATTCTATTAACTAGCGTACTGCTTATGGTATATCATTGGCTTAGCAGTTGTGCTTAAGATTTCGGCTCATGAAGTAAGAGTTCTTCTACTTCTTGGGCTTACATTAATAGTGTTGCTATTATAGATTTTTGAAGGCTGCTCATTGCGCTCAGCCATCCATTCATGAATTTTATCTCAGAAATATCGAGTCCATTTCTGGAGGCCTCTATTGTTAGGTCTATTATCTACTGCTCAGAATGTCATTCACTTAACAGTTGCTACTATAGCTAGGTAGGCTGTCTGTTTCGGCAGTGTCTCCGTTCGGCTGCCCTCTTCGCTCTGGGCTATTTGACCCAGGGCAAGAAAAAGGGGGGGGGGGGGGGGGGGAGGGTGTTCCCTTGGGTCACCTGTTTTTACTATGAAAACAAGGGGATACCTCCTCCGGAGTTAGTAATTCTGAGCTGTTATTGGGATGGTTGTTTAGTGAGAAGTTTAAGTTTATAAAATTCATTCAAGTCTTAGTTTTTAAAGTATAGCTTTTGAATATTGCATATGTCAACGGACATGATTATGCAATTCTCACACACTTTTAGGAGTATAAGAGTCTATATTCTCTAGACTTACTTTATTATTGGCTTACTTTAAAAATTATTAGTATAAGGATTATTGGATATTAATAGAGTACATGGATGTATGAAGCTCAATTTTTGGAAGGTGTTGTATCTTTCTAATTTATCATAAATAAGAAAGATACATGTAAGGCCTATTACTTCTTTTCCCTACAGGGGATGACTCTATTTTATTTTATTGAGCGTATTCCATTTTGCTCTATGTCCTTGGCCCTCCAGCCTTTTTACTATTCAGCTATGTCTGGGTCATTGGTACAGTATAAAAATGTTAAAAAATTTATAGTAATTTATATATTTTTTATACTTACCAATGACCCAGACGGGGATGGCCCTCCCAGGAGTTGGGAACTCTTGCCTCCCCGCTGAGTACATAGCGCTTACCAGGCACTGGTTATTAGAATGATAAATGGCGCCAATTTCGGAACGTCCTTGACACTGTGCATGCGCAGTAGGGGCGAAGTGTGGAGGGCCTCTCAGGACATGTTTTCTTTAGTTTTAGATGCAAATTTTGGGGATTGGGGGGCAAAATTTGTGTTTGGCCCTATATTTTAAGAGTTAGCACCAGCTATGTCTGGGTCATTGGTAAGTATAAAAAATATATAAATTACTATAAATTTTTTAACTTTCATCGAAAGGCTCCTAGGGTGTTTAATTCGAAACATTTAAACTATGCCAATGTGTTCAGGTAACATCTCTAGATGTCCATGAAGGTTTCGGAATTTTGATTTTGCTCCCGGTGGTTCCAGTGAAACCACTTTTATCGTTAGAAAATGAGTTATCATCGAAAGGCTCCTAGGGTATTTAATTTGAAATGTTTAAACTGTGCTAATGTGTTCAGGTAACATCTCGAGATGTGCATGAAGGTTTCGAAATTTTGATTTGGCCCCAGGTGGTTTCAGTGGAACCACTTTTATCATTAGAAAATCAGTTTTCTTCGAAAGGCTCCTAGGGTATTTAATTCGAAATGTTTAAACTATGCTAATGTGTTCAAGTAGCAACTCTAGATGTGCATGAAGGTTTTGGAATTTTAATTTGGCCCCAGGTGGTTCCAGTGGAACCACTTTTATCGTTAAAAAATCAGTTTTCCTCAAAAGGCTCCTAGGGTATTTAATTCAAAATGCTTAAACAATGCTAATGTGTTCAGGTAACATCTCGAGATGTGCATGAAGGTTTCGAAATTTTGATTTGGCCCCAGGTGGTTCCAGTGGAACCACTTTTATCGTTGGAAAATCAGTTTTTTTCGAAAGGCTCCTAGGGTATTTAATTCGAAACGTTTAAACTATGCTAAGGTGTTCAGGTAGCATCACTAGATGTGCTTGAAGGTTTCGGAATTTTGATTTGGCCCCAGGTGGTTTCAGTGGAACCACTTTTATCATTAGAAAATCAGTTTTCATCGAAAGGCTCCTTGGGTATTAATTCGAAACGTTAAAACTATGATAAAGTGTTACTAAGGAAATGCAGGGATACACCATTGTGTGCTTTGCACACAAATATCTCGATCTAGTTTGATCATGTGACACATCTGTGGATAAAAGTAGGTGCTTGCGCCCCCACTGCTCCAGTCTGTCCCGCCCTGGTCAAACTGGCTCATAGAAGTCCTGGTAGACTTTGTGGGGATGCAGTCTTCCTGAGACTAGGTTGCAGTCTACCTTTTACCTTTTAATATCGTCCTTTGATAATATATACTACACTGGTGATATACCAGCTTTTCAATATTCACTGGTATAACTAACGGTGATAAAAAGTGGAGCAGTGCTTGTTTACTGCATTTAGTAAGTTCTGATTTAAAGGTAAAATATCAATGCATGGAGTGGAATTTCTCTAAAGTGGGCAGCATATGCACAAACAATTGGCTAAACTTGACTTCATACCTATGTTGTGGTCATGAGGTATCCAAAGATGTTGAAAGTGACCTTAAACACTAATAAATAAATTGAAAAGTGTGGAAAGCTTCTTTTGTGGCTTTACACATGTTAGGTAGTAGAAAAATTTTGTATGAATTGCCTTGTTACAGTTTAATGGAGAGTGTTAATAGGCACTTTCCAATAAATTGTAACAAAATTATTTATGAACAAAATCTTTCTCTACTAAGACTCTTTTTACTGGTTTCCAACATGATATGACCCTGGCTGTTGAAAGTATCATTAAACACTAATAAACAGAAATAATCACATTGATGGTAGCATAGTCTATTTTTATTCTTCTTATCATGGGATATCTGTGTGCGAGGTTGCAGTTGTCAGAATCTTAAGTAAAGCTGAAGAATAGGGGATTCTGCAATTTATTTTAAAAATACCTGGTCTCCTCCATTTTTATACGCCCGTTTTGAAAAAACGGGTCGTATTATGGTATACCGCTGCCTGTCTGTCCATCCGGTCACATGTCGTACGATAACTCAAGAACGCTTTGAGAGATTTTCATGATTTTTGGGTAGGTGGTGTATATCGATGGAGGGAAGCTCCCTTTCGTTTAGTGTCCCCGTTCGATTAGTCATTCCAGAGTTATGGGACTTTATTACTTAGAAAATCTTTTATTTTTTAGACGTCGTACGATAACTCGAGAACGCTTTGAGAGATTTTTGTGATTTTTTGGTAGGTGGTGTATATTGATGGAGGGAAGCTCCCTTTCGTTTAGTGTCGCCGTTCGATTAGTCATTCCAGAGTTATGGGACTTTATTACTTAGAAAATTGTTGATTTTTTACACGTCGTACGATAACTCGAGAACGCTTCAAGAGATTTTCACGATTTTTTGGTAGGTGGTTTATGTTGATGGAAGGAAGCTCCCTTTCGGTTGGTGTCGCCATTCGATTAGTCATTCCAGAGTTATGGGACTTTATTTTTCACATGTCGAACAATAACTTGAAAATGCTTAGAGCAATTTTCATGATTTTTTGGTTGCAAGTATATGTTGATAGAAGGAATCTCCCTTTCAATTTGTGTCGCTGTCCGATTTGTCATTCCAGAGTAATGGGACTTTATTCATCAAAATAAGGCAATTTTCCACATGTATACTCATATTGTGTGGTTCCCTCTTGTAATTAATAATGGGCGTATCATGCGCTCATGGCGCAGCTGTTTATTCTGTGTTTATTTGCAATCCATATCATGTTCCCAACAAATAATAACCATTTATGGTCCAACAATATCATATTTATTTGTTATTTTTACCCTTTTGGAGCTGTAAACTTAACTTATTAACATACTGAGAAACAAAATCTCTATCTTGAAATGGACTAAAATGGTTAAAGTTCACTATCGTAAGGTTAAGGGTTAGCAGTAGACTGCTAACCCTTACCCTTGCTAAACTGACCCAAACGATTTCTCCCAAGTTTTAAATTTTCTTTTCTAGCAGCAGGTGGCATTTTATAATACAAGCAGAACTCAGACAGGTGGAAAGTGTGTACCATTATCATGCTGCCCCCAAAATGGGTTTATAAAAATGACACAAGAGGGTTAATTCTAATTTTTTTCACTAAATGTATTAAAAATATGATGGAGAGAAGTGAAAATGAAAAAAAAAGTTCAGGAAACCAGGTATTTTATGAATAAATTGCAGAGTCCCCTATTCTTCAGCTTTACAGAATCTTATTGTGTACCATCTGTTTTTAAAGCAAATTCCCCACCAGGTCTGCACTCTGTCTGAAATTGTTCTGAAAAATTGAAACTTCAGTTTTTCAGACCAGTTCCAGGAAGAGCATACATCTGAATATTTGCATCGGAAAGTACAAGCTCTGGTATATACACAGTTATATATAAGTCAAATTTAAAGTTCATAAAAATCAGTTATAACTTGGTTGATAAGATATCCAGGATTTTCTTGTAGTCTACAGGATCTTATCATCCTCATTCCAGTTACCAGCTGCAAATCCACAGTACCTCAACCCTTTTCTGAGTGAGGCAAAAAATAAATTATATGGCTCTTATAACTTGACGGTATCATGAAATTCATGACTGACTGTAGTCTCTATAAGACTCTGCCCCAGGCCTGTATGCCCAGCATGTGAAATTATACCCCCATTTACAAAGAGGGTATATTGTATCACTTTGCCTGTTTAACCTTCTGGTCATTAATTTTTCCTTCTATCCATCTTTCTGTCCATCCATCCATTTTCTTTCTGACAATAACTTATGTTCCCTTGATTACATTATGCTCATACTTCATACATAAATGTCCCATAATGGGGTGATGGTTGGATTTGCTCTTGTGATCTGTAGCTTAAAGGTCAAGGTGATTGTTACTATAAATAGATTTTTCGTATTGAAATAATCCAGTTATACCCATTTTGAATTGAAATAAATGTCGGCAGATGATTCTGTGATACAGTGCTGTAGTTGAACCACACCTACAACAATTTGAACCTGAATGGACCAAAAACTTGGTTTCTCTGAAATGTATTTTGATTAACTGAATAATCCTATTAATTGCATACAATTGTCAAACAGCAAAGGAATCACCATGTCTTGGGTGATTTTAACTGAGTAATTGCTTTTGGATTCATCCTTAAGTCTTCAGATAAATTTTATGTAAATAACTACCATATATACAGTACAGTCGCTGTGGACTGGTCATAATCCATGCATGGGCAGTGATGTCCACGCATGCATATACCAGGTAATAAAACTCATCATCAGCTAAATTTTAACTAATGAAGCACTGGGTTGTGCCGGGTGCTTTATTAATTAAATTTTTGATGATTATTTTTGTAATTAGTGTTTGGAATCTGATATTATTGCGTCGTGAAAATATTGCTCACCTGTGGAAACTGACCAGTCCACAGTGGCCATATTTTACATGAACACAGATGAAGTTGACCTAACAGTGTTTCTACAGTATTGTTGACTGTCTGTACAGGCAGCAGGTACATTGAACTGACCAAATTTTATAACTGAAATTTTTGGTAAATGAAAACATGTACATGTAGTTAAAATTTAATTAACAGCATATTACCCTATTTTTGAAACAATTGTATTCAAAGACTTTTTGTTAGTAAAAAGAGTGTTCATAATAGCGGGGGAGGAATTCGTCACATACAGGTGAATTGTGCACTTGGTGATACCTTCTTGAAATTTGGCACACTGTTAGTGTAGGCTATGAGGTTCTCAAAAACGATCGGCTACAAGTTGACACCGACCGGTGGCGACCAGTAGCGGCACAATCCAAAATGGCCGCCAGCGGCTGAAGGGAACCTCCTTTTCGACGGTCTACCGACTATACATCCGATTGTAAGGGCGCGAAAGTGAACTCTGATCCACGCACGTGTTGGAAACAGACGTGGGAGATGATGTAGAATAAAACGAGATTCTCTATACGGACGCATCAATTTCTTGGAACTTGAAAAGAGCGTTGTTTCTCCGGGATCAGCGTCATTCAGGCAAACCTGAATGACGCTGATCCCGGAGAAACAACGCTCTTTATGAAGCAGTCTCTTTGCCATACAATCTCTTGTTTGGCGTAATTCCGCAAGCAATTCTGATTTGTCTGTCGAAATTAATTCGAGAACGCGATTGTTCACAAAAATCATTCACAGAATGAGTGAGAATCCTCTTCGTGTACGGACTAGTACTGACTGGGAACGTTGTTGCTTTTGCCAGCAAGACAGTTCCAAGAAATTGATGCGTCCGTATAGAGAATCTCGTTTTCATGACGCCTATAAAGCTATTGAGGAAGACATAACGCGCTTCCTAGATAATGGCGTTGAGCTTCCATATAATTTGACCATTGATTGTTTGATGAGAGAGAGTGATGAGTGTATGTCGATGTCACTGTTGACGAATAAGGCAATATATCATAAGACATGCCGTGACAGTATTCGGACTCACATCGTACAGCGCGTGCTACACAAGCGAGAGCGAAATGAGGCAGTGGCATCCTGCTCCACGCTGAGTCCTAAAAGAACACGGACAAGTTTTGAATCTGGCTGTGACAGGAAACTGCCCCAGTGTGTTTATTGTCACAAACGCGAAGGTGACAGCAGTGAGCCTATTTGCAGATCAATGTCTGATAACAATAAACTCAAAATTATGGCAAAGGAAGCCGAGAACTGGGTTGTTTTTTCTCGGGTCAATGCAGCATTTGATTCCGCTGCTAGTGATCTTTACTATCACAAAACCTGTTATTGTAAGCTTGCCAATGAAGCACGAGCGGCTAAATCTAAAAAGTCGAAGAACGCCGAACATTCCGCGTCAGGCCTGCCCTATGACCCTCTCGTTATGGCAGAGCTCATAACATTTGTTGAACACAACGATTCCGCGATGAAGCTTGTCGATCTCAAGAATCTGTACAGTCGGAGGTTGAAGCAAGTCGGTTCTGATTGGCTTAGTGAAGAAATACATTCCACTCGATTCAAAGAACATTTGTTGCAGAAATTGGGCGATGGCTGGGACGCCTTCACACAGGGTAGAGATGTGTTTATTTCAAGTAGGTTTCGAGTTGGCTCCTTGTTGTCCGAATCTTTAACTCGTATAGTGTCTGAGGAAGAGGCAAAAAAGATAGTTGATGTGGGTCTTCTTCTGCGTAAACACATACTCATATCTCAAGCTCCTTTCACGGGATCATTTTCATCTTATTGCTTGAGCGAGCCTGTACCCAACTCACTCCTGACTCTTCTTAGAGTTCTACTTGAGGGCACATGTAGTATACAGAACTTAGGCGATGATGAGACTGTTAATGCCAAGACTCGAGTGGCTTGTACTATTTCACAGATGTTGATCAGCAATTCAGCGAAACGCTCCGAACATGCACAAAATGTTCACCAGAGACGTGACAGAGAAACTCCAATGCCTCTTTATGTGGGTTTGAAGTTGCATGCCCATGATCGTATGAAAAATCTTATCAGAGATTTTCATCAAATGGGACTCTCTGTCTCTTATGATCGCGTAATGGATGTTCGCAGGAGTTTCGCGAGAGCTGTTTCACTGCGGTTCAAGAACGAAGGTGTTGTAGTCCCAGCTAACTGCAAACGTAATGTTTTCTCGATAGGAACCACTGATAACATTGATGTATCTGGTAGATCTGATATGCATGGTACGTCCATCACACTCATTGGTCAACTGAGCAGGGACAATGTGGGTACTGATCCCCCACCACTGAGTTTAGATGTTCCAGAAGACACACAAATTGAACTCCCAGACGACTATGCATTTGTTCCTTTCGTTGAAGACTTTGGTGGGGACATCAGGCTTGAATCTCCAGATGAATGTAATGTACGGCCCAATGAATATGCAGATTTGAACGTGGGAGAGAATGACTGGTTGTCTCATGTGTCACAGATCAGCAATAAAGGGAAGGTTGATGGCAGCTGGCAGCTTGATGAAGTCCCTGTGACCTTTTCAGGCTTCTTTTCAAAACATGAAGATCAAGACAATGTCAAACCTCGTGCAGTTATTGGGGTATTCCCTGTTTTCAGTGAGCAGAAAGCGGACTCACTCAGTATGCAGAAGCATGCTATGTATGTGGTCAGGGAAGCTACTGCTTTCGTAAACCCCGGCCAGATACCTGTCATTGAAGGTGACTGTCCGTTGTATGCCAGGCAGAAAAAATGTCAATGGCTGTTCCCAGAGGAGATAGGTGAGGATCGAATGGTGTGTATGATTGGATTCCTGCATCTTGAAATGTGCACCCAAGAAGCTGGTGGTAAGCTTATGGGTGGTTCTGGTTGGGAGCGAATGTTTCACCTCGCAAAGATATTCACACCCGGTGTAGCATCATCCCTACTTGGTGGGAAACATGTCAAGAGGACGCGACAGGCATATCTTCTCACTCTAGCTTGGCTTGAGATCCTCAGAAAGAATGCTTATGAGATTTACTGTCAGCAGACTGGGCCCCATGAGTCATTTGAAATGTGGGAACAGAGGATTCTTTCACAATCTCCAACTGCGCGCTATTGGGGTGAAATCGTTCGGAACTTTCTCTTGACAAGCTGTCAATTCGTTCGGAACCAACGAATCGGTAACTGGCCTGGTACACTGTGTTCTATCGATGAGTTGTGCAGTTACTTTTTTGCCCTAGGACATACAAATTATTGTCGGTGGGTCCCCGTATTTCTGAGAGACATGTCTCAGCTACCCAGGCGGCATCCTTCAATCCACAACAAATTCATGGAAGGCCATTTTGTGGTCCAGCGTAGTGAGAGGAAGTTCAGTATGATGGGTTTAGATCAGAGCCAAGAACATAGTATCCAACTACTCAAAGAAGACAGTGGTCCAAAAGGTCTCTATGGCCAGGCTGAAGAGAAAGTCGTTATTGAGCTTTCAAGGTCAGAAGTTCTGCGTGTTATAGATGAGTATGAATATGCAAGTTTCCACACAACATCATCAGATAACACGGAACACCCGGAAAGTTCGGTATCAGAGCAGAAAAAATTTCTGAATCAATTGAAATCTCTCCTCGATCTGGTGAATCAGGGACTCATTATCAACCCTTATGATGAAACTAGTGGTCAGCTGGTGACATTAGATACTGGTGAATATATGGACCCCGAAGTTAGTAAGAGTTTACGGTCATTACCCGAAAGGGGCAAGCATTTATATTCCACTTTCTTGAAGGAAAGGCTTGTGGAATGCACCGTACCCCTGAATGATGTTATTCCCAAGGCAAATATATATACCTTCCTTAACCCACCCCCAGCCAACCTGGACAAAGGCCGAGACAAACTCATGTCAAGTAAAGCAACTGCCGCAATAGTTACCCAGATGTTCGTTTCACTGCAAGCCCGGCCTGATTCAAACATGGATGAGTTTTTCATGCACGAGAATGCACGTGATCCGCCAGCATTATCCGATAGAGGTAAGCTACGGAGTGGGACAAAATCTCAAATTCTCAATTGTTTACCAGCTATTCCTGCACAAGGGAAGAATTCAGCAGCTAGACAAGCTTCAGTTGTCATCTTGGATATGCCTGCTGTAGTCCATGTAATCAAACCACAGAAAGCGGATCTGTTTGGAGAATATGCTCGATTGCAATTATTGCCATACATCGAATCTCTGATTAACACGAACACCACAAGGGTTGATGCGATCTATGACTGTTACCCCGAAGGCAGTTTGAAGAATCAGACGCGAGCAAAACGCCTCGGTGAGACAGCAGTTAGGTTGATACGGGTGTCCGAGAACGTCCCTTTACCTAAAGGGAAGAATTGGCAGGCATTCTTGAAAGTTAGTGAGAATAAAGACGAATTTTTCAAGTTCCTGTCTGCTGAACTGCTGAAATTAACATCAACATCCGAGTACCAGTTGTTAACGACATCAGGAGAATATGTACTATGCAATAAGGATGTTAGCTTATGTGACATATCTCCATCGAACCACGAGGAAGCAGACACGCGCATGATGCTTCATCTCAACCATGCAGTCTCACAAGGTCACAAAATAGCTTTTCTTCGCACGGTTGATTCTGATGTCGTCATTCTGTCTTTGCACCATTTCGCAACATTCCGTGACCTTGGACTCAGTGAGCTGTGGATTGGGTTTGGAATTGGAAAGGCATATAAAGATATGCCAATTCATGAGATAGCTTCACAACTTGGACCTGATTACTGTAAGGCCCTGACTTTCTTCCACGCCTTCACAGGTTGTGATGTAACATCCAGCATGCTCGGCATTGGGAAGAAGACAGGATGGAATGCATGGATGAATTTTCCCGCATCAACTGAAATGATGATAGAATTGACTGAGAATCCGCAAGTCTTTTCAGAGGATTCCCCTCATATGCAGCATATCGAAAAACTCACCATACAGATGTACAGTAACAGTTGTGTCAGTACACGTGTCAATGATGCGAGACGGCATATGTTCACACATGGCCTTAAGTCTATGGAAAACATCCCGCCCACCAAAGCAGCTCTGTATCAACATGTAAAAAGGGTAATTCTTGTGTCATCTTTCATTTGGCATCGTGCTCTGCAGAAACACTTATGTGTGCCAGACCCATCACAGTACGGATGGGAGTGGAATCCACGTCTCAATATTCTGGTCCCATTTTGGACTCACCTAGGAGACGCAAGTGCTGCATGTGCACTGATGCTCCACTGTAGTTGTGCCAAGGCCTGCAAGGGCAATTGCAAATGCTTGAAAGCTGGATTAAGGTGCACACCTTTGTGTAAGTGTGAAGGTGGCTGTTGTAACAATATTGAGTAGTATACTGTCATGTTAGGACCAGTCATCTCCTATTCTGGTATTTTTTTTTCCATTTTCGGCCAGTTAACACATGTCATGTTTCTAGTTGAGTTGATTTTGCTAACAAATGTTCATCCCATGTGGCTTGCTACATTGTCCGGGGTATAGGAATACAGTTTTAGATTTCGGAAAATAGTCTGTTATTTACTGCACAAGACGGTGTTAATTCATGCATAGCATGATACAATATCCCCAACTATTTTGCCTCTGTACAACAGTTGATACCTTCGTTCACCCGTGTGTTCATCTATGGTATCCTTGTCTTTCTCTGGCCATAGGCCACATGTGACTAGTCAGTTCCTACTCCATAGCAAATCAACTTGGAAATCCTTCATCTTGTAGCGCACTCATGTCTCAATGAATCCATACCTGAGTTGATCTAATAAATCTAACGTAAGGTATCAAATTGCCATACCGGATCATATTTCGATAAGTTATTCGCTAAAACATTTCGACCACTCATCGACATCAAAGGTCATGTTTTGGCTCCCAGTGGTGGCTATATCTCTATATCCCTGGTAAAGTAGCATACCATGAGGGATGGGCATTAAGTGTCGGCAACATTAATCCTGACTTGGAACACACCACATCTTAACTGGCCGAAAATGAAGAATACTACTTGTAGTCAAAAAATATTCCTGTACCTCGAATGACTGCAAACATACACTCACCCCTTCTAGTCCCATTTTGCCAATGTTCTATACTGGCAAGATAACATTGTATAATTAACAACGGGAACTAATGCATCCCGAGTTCATTCCAGCACTGCCCTTGCTGGCAGACGTGTCGCTATGGTGTTGAGATTGAACCAGAACTCCTCTAGAAATTTGATAGTTTTATTTTCTTAGAAAATAAATCTATCGAAAATGCCGGAAGTTGAGAATAGACTGTCACTTTAATTGGATTATCAAATGTCCAAGTATCCCCACTGCTGCATACTATCGAGTACCCTTGTTCATGTGTTGACAGGAATCTCTCATACCATGTTCATTTGACCATTGCATTCCCGAGAAACATTCAACACTAATTTATCTACGGACGGACGATCATACTGACAGTCAGACACACAGACGCACACATCGACGGAAATTCTGATCCCATTATCCATTAATCTTCCCCCCAACTTGTTCCAAGGGCTTCACTCCATCATTCACATCAATTACAGCACATGTATGGTGTTAGGTTTGGAGCTTCAGTTGTGCGATCGGCGAAAATAGCTTTTTTTCGATCCGCTTGGCGGCCATTTTGGATTTCGCTGCTAGTGGTGGCTAGAGGATGGTGCCAACTTGTAGCCGATCGATTTTGAAATCTCTGATGCCTACCCTTACATCATGCCAAATTTCAGGAAGGTATCACCAAGTGCACAATTCTAGCGAATTCCTCCTCCGCTATAAGATCATGTTTCACTTCAAATGTATCCTTCATGTGTTCAAGGCCGAGGATTCTATTTACTCTGCAGTTTGTAATAACTTTCCAGGGTCGCATTATGAAATTTACCCTCTGTGAACCTCAATCTGAATCAGTGTCTCAGGCCTAAACAGAAAGAGGTACCCAGAGGATAAACTAGGGGATTCTATCCCACTGCGTGGGGTAGCATCAACAAATTTCCACTCTGGGGATCCCATTCTGCAAATGACAGATAGCTTTTTTCCAGGCTTGCGAGGAACTATGGTAAGACATTTCACAAGTTAACTGTTCATTCACCTCAGTATACAGTAGAATTTAAACTTTAACTGTACCACTTTAAAAATGAATGACAGTTCGACTAAAAATAAAAACCATAGAATACTACAACAGTCGCCAGTTTGTTGACTATTCTCCATTGTATCCGTGGACAAAACACTTAATCTCAATTTACGAAGTGAGAGCCCGGCGGTGCAGTGTGCTTATGCACTGTTGATGGGGTATTCATGCCCTCAGTGCATGTGAACACTAACTGTACTGCAAGGTGGTTATTTCCTGGTGCCCCAGCTTTCTCCAACAACAAAATGTCTGATACAATATGACCTTACTTGTTGATAGTTTCTTTAAACCTCAATAAATAAACAAATAAATGAATAATTAGATTAATGATAAAATGTAAAAAAAACTTCTACAGTACTTAAAAATACAGGAAAGATTGAGTAGAATATTTTAGTTGTATAGTGATTGGTGATATCATTTGTGTCAAGATTCAGGCCTGTTCAAATCAGAATTTGAGGTGAGCAGAAAAAATATTTTTAGGTAACTTCATTCTCTGATTTCTCAATTGCAAAAGAAGGGGGTGTGTGGTAGCTCAGAGCATGAAACTTCAGACTGAAAGATCTGCGGTTCAGTCCTGACCAGTGGTAACTGCATTGTTTCTTTGGGTAAGGCACTTCATATTGCTTGCCCACATCACACTATGTAGCAAGGCATATTGCAAATCAATAATGCACAAGTCTTCAATTGCTGCTAACTCGGCTTGTGTAGAGTTAGTAAATTGGAAAAGCTGAGTGTTGCTTGCCACTGCTCAATGGTTGTATCCAGGTACTCTGGCTTCCTCTACCTGTAAATCCTGGCTATTGGAGGTGTCATTAAACCCCAATAAACAAACATGTCACAATGATGGGCAGTGCACCAACTAATTTATTTGCAGGTTTCAATCTTTTCTTCTCAAAAACCTCTCGTTCAGGATAGAAGAGCATGAATAGACCTTCACCCTCATCAGAAACACATTTTTCAATCACTGCATTCAGAAACAGTACTGAAGATTTCATCATCAAGAGAATTTAGACCACCGAAACAGTACACTGGAGCCCACTTAATTTTATATCTTATCATTGAATAACACTGTTAACCCTTTACCCAACATAACTGCAAAAACCGGCCAATGCTATTCACAAAAATCACCATTAAGTTTTCATTATTTTTTCATTTTTTGTCTCAAAAACATAGCTTATGACACTTCATTAGAACGAGCTTGTTGAGCTCGTTCCAATGAGATGTCATAAGCTATGTTTTTGAAGCAAAAAAAAAATTAGTTTTTCCAGAATTTTGTTTCCATGTGTCGTCTGCCATTTGTATTAGGTAAAGGGTTAATTGTGTACAAATTACAAACTACAAATTATTTTCCAAACAGAGTGCAAAATATCAGAAATGACCCTAATCGATTGACCATTCACCTGGCCCTTCATACTGATTGCCCATGTGTAGGCACTGTGTTCTAAGCCATGTGTACTAAGCCATAATGCCCGGCAATGGTGCAGTAGCCATCAACCAGTACTAATCCTACTTGTGCAGAGTTAGTACATTGGGAAGTCTTAAGGTTGCTTGCTGTTACTTGGTGGTTCACTCTGGGTACTCTGGCTTCCTTCACCGATAAACCTGTCCAACACATGGTGACCTCAGTTGTTGAAAGTGTTGTTACACTCCATTAAAAAATAAAATTATTTTTAGAAGACATTTTTTTTTAAATTTCAATAAAATCATATCATATGATCCCTCATTGGCATGAGCTCAATGTGCCCTTTCCAATGGGTGATACGGTTTTGTTGAAAGTTTTTGAATCTTTGTTTTCAACTCCTCAATTTGTAAATTATGTGGGTGAACTCATCTGATTCATTAGGTAAAGGATTAAGGCAAAGGCAGACATGAGCAGTCTAGAATACTGTACTTTATTTGGTTTCTAGGACCCTGCAAAGTTTCAAAATTCGATTCACTTCAAAATTGTCCCAATGATTCGATTTGGTTCAATTCAATATTTGTTACTGTGGGAACCACAGAAAGTGAAGCAGCTAGTGCTTGCTTGCTGTGGTAAGCAAGCTCTGTTTTACTACTAAAATGTTATCCGTTGACCAATGCCAGGGGTGGAAGTGTCCAAAATGTGTAACATGGATATAAACGATTGGCTGGACTTGACTTTATATCTATATTTTGGTTACAATTAGCCATTGTGTTGAAATATATGACCTTCAACACCAATTAATAAATAAAGTCAATTTTTGAATGATCAAGATGTTCTCAAAAGGCTGCTTAATGCCTGGAATATTCTACTTTCTGATTGACTTGACCAAATGGATGAATCAGCATTGAAGACTATACTTGAGTGGAAACTGACAATATTTATAGATCTTTTGAATATTAAAGACAATATTTGGAAGAGTATGTGCTATTCAGGTTGGATTAATGGTTAAAAAGAGTATGATATGCAGTGATATAATACAGTGTTAGAAAACATCGCAAAGAGACCCTTCTAACAGTATTTTACTTCACAGCAATTTATTTGCCAAGTTAAAAATATGAAAGTTTTATCATTATTATGAAAAAGATGATTTAAAATAACTAAATATGAAACAAAGCCTTCTTGCACTCAAGGGATGAAATACACCACCCCTCATGCAATTCTGTAGATTATGAGGCCTAAAACATAAAACAAACCAAGAACATGATTTTTGGATGGTAAAGAAATAATTACAAAAATAGAAAATAAAATAAAAAAACGCCCACCCACATGCAATTTTACAAAAAATGGCCTGAGACACGGAAGATCTACTTTGTGGGGCCTTGAGTAAACTTCTTTGCTATTTATCCAAGGTCAAGTAATGTGAGCATTTGAAAAATCGGATGCATATGATAGGCAAATCAATGGTTGTCTCAATTTCCACAGGCCTGAAAATTGATTTGAAAAGCTGCATGCATGTGCGTATATATTTTCCAGCATGTCTGAATATTGTTTTCCCTCTTTATGAAATCACTTGCATTGAATTTAAAAATTGACTTGTGTACTTGTTTTATGTCTTGTTTGTTTTTGTTTATCAGCCATAAAGCATTAGCAGGACTGGAAAATTCAACTCATCACTCGCCATGATGAGTGCACATTGCATTGGTTCAGGACAAGTGAAAAATCACACTTAGGGCTGTCATGACTATCAACTTTTGTAGTCAACTAATCAGCAGCATTAATTGATGATTAGTCAATTAACTCCTTGAATGCTTCTGACAGATATTCCTGACGAAGACAGGGAATCTCTTGCCAGTAAAATATGTACAAGTTGGCATTAATAACCAAATGTTCCCCTGAAACTTAAACCCCCTTCTTGATTAATGATTTATCAAGCTAAATTTTGATGAATTTTTAGCTCAACTTGACAAAGTCAAGCTGAGCTGTTGCTACCACTTCTTGTCCGTCGGCGTACGTATGTACGTATACGTACGTACGTGCATTAGTACGTATGTCCACAATTTCCTTTGGCTCACCTCACAGGTCGCATTTATGATCAGATCACTTTGAAACTTGGTATGCTTGTTTGGGGTGACCTCTAGATGGGAGCTATCGATTTTCTTCAATTTTCGTCAAAAAATGTTGCCGCGCCCAATGTTCTTAGAACTTAGTTTAGTCAAACCACAATATTTCCCTTTGGCACACCCTACAGGGCACATTTATGATTGGATTGCTTTGAAACCTGGTATGCTTGTTTAGGGTGACCTCTAGATGCGAGCTATCGATTTTCTTCAATTTCCATCAAAAAATGTTGCCACGGCCAACGTTCTTAGAACTTAGTTTAGTCAGACCTTAATATTTCCCTTTGGCACACCCTACAGGGCACATTTATGATCAGATTGCTTTGAAACCTGGTGTGCTTGTTTGGGGAGACCTCTAGATGGGAGCTATCGATTTTGTTCAATTTTTGTAATAAAATATTGCCGCGGTCAACGTTCTTAGAACTTAGTTTAGTCAGAAGACCTCAATATTTCTCTTTGGCACACCCTACAGGGCACATTTATGATCGGATTGCTTTGAAACCTGGCATGCTTGTTTAGGGTGACCTCTAGATGGGAGCTATCAATTTTCTTCAATTTCCGTCAAAAAATGTTGCCACGGCCAACGTTCTTAGAACTTAGTTTAGTCAGACCTCAATATTTCCCTTTGGCACACCCTTCAGGGCACATTTATGATCGGATTTCTTTGAAACCTGGTATGCTTGTTTGGGGAGACCTCTAGATGGGAGCTATCAATTTTGTTCAATTTTTGTAATAAAATGTTGCCGCGGTCAACGTTCTTAGAACTTAGTTTAGTCAGAAGACCTCAATATTTCTCTTTGGCACACCCTACAGGGCACATTTATGATCGTATTGCTCTGAAACCTGGCATGCTTGTTTAGGGTGATCTCTAGATGGGAGCTATCAATTTTCTTCAATTTCCGTCAAAAATGTTGCTGCGGCCAATGTTCTTAGAACTTAGTTTAGTCAGAAGACCTTGATATTTCTCTTTGGCACACCCTACAGGGCACATTTATGATCGGATTGCTTTGAAACCTGGCATGCTTGTTTGGGGTGACCTCTAGATGGGAGCTATCGATTTTCTTCAATTCCCGTAAGAAAATGTTGCTGCGGCCAACGTTCTTAGAACTTAGTTTAGTCAAACCACAATATTTCCCTTTGGCACACCCTACAGGGCACATTTATGATTGGATTGATTTGAAACCTGGTATGTTTGTTTAGGGTGACCACTAGATGTGAGCAATCGATTTTCTTCAATTTCCGTCAAAAAATGTTGCCACGGCTAACATTCTTAGAACTTAGTTTAGTCAGACCTCAATATTTCCTTTTGGCACACCCTACAGGGCACATTTATGATTGGATTGCTTTGAAACCTGGTATGCTTGTTTGGGGTGACGGGAGCTAGCGATTTTTTTCCATTTCCGTCAAAAAATGTTGCCACGGCCAACGTTTTTAGAACTTAGTTCAGTCAGAAGATCTCGATATTTCTCTTTGGCACACCCTACAGGGCACATTTATGATCGGATTGCTTTGAAACCTGGCATGCTTGTTTGGGGTGACCTCTAGATGAGAGCTATTGATTTTCGTCCATTTCTGTCAAAAAATGTTGCCAAGGCCAACGTTCTTAGAACTTAGCTTAGTCAGACCTCAATATTTCCCTTTGGCACACCCTACAGGGCACATTTATGATCGGATTGCTTTGAAACCTGGTATGCTTGTTTGGGGAGACCTCTAGATGGGAACTATCGATTTTCTTCCATTTCCATGGAAACATGTTGCCGCTGCCAACGTTCTTAGAACTTAGTTTAGTCAGACCTCAATATTTCGCTTTGGCACACCCGACAGGGCACACTTATGATTTGATTGCTTTGAAACCTGGCATGCTTGTTTAGGGTGATCTCTAGATGGGAGCTATTGATTTTCTTCAATTTCCGTCAAAAAATGTTGCTGCGGCCAATGTTCTTAGAACTTAGTTCAGTCAGAAGATCTCGATATTTCTCTTTGGCACACCCTACAGGGCACATTTATGATCGGATTGCTTTGAAACCTGGCATGCTTGTTTGGGGTGACCTCTAGATGGGAGCTATTGATTTTCGTCCATTTCTGTCAAAAAATGTTGCCAAGGCCAACGTTCTTAGAACTTAGCTTAGTCAGACCTCAATATTTCCCTTTGGCACACCCTACAGGGCACATTTATGATCGGATTGCTTTGAAACCTGGTATGCTTGTTTGGGGAGACCTCTAGATGGGAACTATCGATTTTCTTCCATTTCCATGGAAACATGTTGCCGCTGCCAACGTTCTTAGAACTTAGTTTAGTCAGACCTCAGTATTTCCCTTTGGCACACCCGACAGGGCACACTTATGATTGGATTGCTTTGAAACCTGGCATGCTTGTTTGGGGTGACCTCTAGATGGAAGCTATCGATTTTCTTCAATTTCCGTAAGAAAGTGTTGCCGCAGCCAACGTTCTTAGAACTTAGTTTAGTCAGACCTCATTATTTATCTTTGGCACACCCTACAGGGCACATTTATGATTGGATTGCTTTGAAACCTGGTATGCTTGTTTACCTTGGTGTGCTCATTAGACAAGACCTTTTGATAAGAACTATTGATTAGCATTCATTTCTGTGAAAAAAAGTTGCCATTTACAGTAACCTCTGAACATACTGCATTTGTGTATCAACATTCTTCCTTTAGCCAGCCTTATAGTTTACATTTAAAAATTGATATATTACTCTGTTCTTCAATTTTGCCATTTCATTTATAACTTACCAAGTTCAAGTTTGTCAAGTTGAGCTACAGTGTCACTGACACTTTCATTTATCATATCTAGTCATGGCTGCTTTACAGCAGCCATGACTAGTTTTGATGAAAACTATTTTTCAAACTAAGAGTTAATAGTCATTTACCATAAATTCAACAAACAATCTGTAATACACGTACAAAAGAAATTTAAAACTGACAATGTTTACACTTCTGTGTTGAGATAAAATGGGAACACCAAAATATGTCTGATTGATCGGAACAGAAGAACATATGTCCAAAAGTTTCTTTTCTGTAACTAATTTTCATAAATTTCAAACGTAAACCTTCCTCCATTCCTACACAAGTTACAACTTAGTACTACATGTGAACTGACCATTGTGAGTCTTCGTACAGTAGACAGTGTACAAGACCAAAGATTCTATTTGCTCTGCAGTCTGCAATTACTTCCCAAACAGTGAATTATTGAAAGGTATACCATTTGAATGATATTCTTTAGTACTGATTAACAGAGTAGAGTACTGGTTAATATTACAGAGAACAGAGATTGATCAAATGACAAGGCTCAGTGTTTTTAAAATTATGTTGTTGCACAGTCATGTGGAAAACAAAGGCCATAGGATATTACAAGTATCTATGGTTGGACATTTCAAAGGTTAATAATCTAACTGTTTATTCACCTCATTACACAGTACAATTTAACCCTTTACCTAACATGAAAAGCAGACGACACTTGCAAAAAAAATTCTTGAATAACTAATTTTTTTCATTTTTTGTCTCAAAAACATAGGTTATGACCCCTCGTTGGAACGAGCTCGACGAGCTTGTTCCAATGAGGGGTCATAACCTATGTTTTTGAGACAAAAAATAATGAAAATTAATTGGCGATTTTTGAGAATAGCGCTGGCCGGTTTTGGCCGTTACGTTAGGTAAAGTGTTAAACCTGACTTGTACCACTTTAAAAATGAATGATGATCAAGTAGAAATAAACACTGTCTACTACCGCAACAGTCAATGGTCAGTCGACTAATCGAATAATCGTGACAGCTCTACTCATAGTTGGAGAAAGATTTAAAAAGTCATCCATCCTGCAGGGCAGATACATTTTTTTTGTAAATTTCCAATCTTGATGAGGAGCAAAAACAGAGTAGATAGTTAAGGAATGATTGTTTCTTTTTGTCTATTTCTTGAGTTCTGAACCCCCCCAAAAAAGTCCAAACTGTGTAAATGGACGTACCCATTTACGCGATGTTTGGACTTTGTTTTTTGGGGTTCATAACTCAAGAAATAGACAAAAAGGAATGATCATTCCTTATAATTAAACGTTCGTGACCCAAATAAATAAATAGTGTTAGTCGTCCTCTACTTCAGCGAACAAAGACTTAAAAACTGAAACTGGTAGACATATTATTTTTCTGGCATAAAAGAGGGCGCATATTATTGAAATGCAGGTAGCAATTGACACACTTTCCGAGTCAAATGCACTTATGTCATTAAATTTTTTATTGACCAATGAATTACGTAATGCAAAGAAAACCTCATAAGCCATGCCTCCCTCAAATTTCATTCAACTGTTCACTTCACGTAAAAGTTACGTTCCGTGGTAGGTGAAAGTAGGCCATCAGTCTTACATTGTATTTTGGTTTTGACTGTTTCCCAAGAACTGAAAAACACAGTTTGTAAAAGTGGAGTTAGATAATATAAAATCATTTTGATTTCCAAAAATTTTATTCAAATTAGCAATGTCAAAATTGCTGTATTCATTGTGACCAGCCATTGTTTACAATCGATTTGGGTAAAACGATGAACGCAGACGATCACCCAGTGTGCGTAAAAATTGAAATGTCAAATAAATACAGTTGTGAAGAAAAAGAAAAATTGACCCACCACGGTCATTTAAATATTTTATAAATAATTTCATGGTGATAAATAAGAAATATAAATTTATTTTTATTTTTCACATTTAGAACATGCCAGTGTTCTAACTTCTATTAATTTGACACCATGTTGCAACTTCGAAGACTGGTATTTTAGGGGCGTGGCTGGGGGCGGACCTAATTGTGTTTTTTTCGGTTCATTGAGTTATGAAAAGAGAAAACAGAATCATGTGAGCCAGTCGTTTTATCTGAAAACACATGAACCGAAAAAAAGTTTAATTATTGTTATATATCTCCAAAACTACCACACAACAGAGTATCCACCTTGTTAGTAACTTGATTTTTTTTAAAAGCACGAGAGCACATGTTTAAGGCTATATACCAGTACTAACATTTGTTCAGTTCTTTTCTTGTTAATGCTGTCATGAATGGATGTAATTGATTAAATATTTCTTGTGGCATCAGGTTGCCACTAGATATATTTTTTCTCAATTTCATTGTTCATTTTAGTATACTGAGGTGCAATAATGTGATCTCAAATTTTATATGGTAATCTGGAACAGAGCACTGAATTTGAGGGAAGGAAAAGATTACAGTGAACTGAACTGTGTGATCCCAATAAGGCATGGCAGTCCAGCTTCGCATGAGCTGACCATGCCTAATTATCCCCCACAGGGAAGGGATATAGTGAAGAGCTCCATCCATCAATCTTTCCTTCTTTCTGTCCATCCTTCTTTCCATCTTTCCATCCAGAAGTTTGTTTATGTGGTAACTTGAATAGTAGTTATCAGATAGTACTTAATTTTTGTGTGCTGCTGTTTATTAAAAATGTCTTGGAAGTTTGATAGCCACCATCATTTGGTGAAAATAAAGGGAGTTGTTTCCATTGTTTGTTGAATCTTTGCCCTAAATTCCATTGTTTAGACAAAAACTTGGCAGGAGTCATTTTTCATTAAAATTTGATAGACTTCTTTTTATTAACATCGGCAAGTTTGAAAGCCACAGAGATTTCTTAAAGAATTGAGAGAGCTAGGCCTAAAAAGTTAAAAATCTGTTTCTCAGCACCCCCCCCCCCCCCCTCCCCAGTCATTTTGGCTCCCGCATGTTCTCTTTTTATAACCAATGCAAACTTGAAAAATTAAATGGTTTATGTCTGTTAAAGCATTGCAAAGCCTTCATGCACTCAAGGGATGAAATTCACAATCACCCATGCTATTCTGCAGATTATATAAAGTTTTAATGGCAAAGAAATAATTACAAAAATAAAATAGAAAAAACGCCTGCCCACATGCAATTTTACATAAAGTTGACTGAGAAACAGAAGATCTACTTTGTGGAGCCCAATAACCCTTTGTTGAATTTTGCACCAGATTTCATTGTTTATTCAATGAAATTTTAATAACAGTAAATATCTGAATTCAATAAATTTGGATTTCATTCTTTTTATTAATATCATCATGGACAAGTTGCCTTCTTGAAAATTAGGGGAGTTATTGCCCTTTGTTCATTTCGTTTTACTTTAATTTTTAGCTCAACTTGACAAAGACAAGCTGAGCTATTGCCATCACTTCTCGTCCGTCGGCGTACGTACGTTAGTATGTTAGTACATTAGTACGTACGTCCACAATTTCCTTTGGCACACCTCACAGGTCGCATTTATGATCAGATTACTTTGAAACTTGGTATCCTTGTTTGGGGTGACCTCTAGATGGGAGCTATCGATTTTCTTCAATTTCCGTCAAAAAATGTTGCCGCGGCCAACGTTCTTAGAACTTAGTTTAGTCAAACCACAATATTTTCCTTTGGCACACCCTACAGGGCACATTTATGATTTGATTGCTTTGAAACCTGGTACGCTTATTTAGGGTGACCTCTAGATGGGAGCTATCGATTTTCTTCAATTTCCAGCAAAAAATGTTGCCACGGCCAATGTTCGTAGAACTTAGTTTAGTCAGACCTCAATATTTCCCTTTGGCACACCCTATAGGACACATTTATGATCAGATTGCTTTGAAACCTGGTACGCTTGTTTGGGGAGACCTCTGGATGGGAGCTATCGATTTTCTTCAATTTCTGTCAAAAACTGTTGCCGCGGCCAATGTTCTTAGAACTTAGTATAGTCAGAAGACTCAATATTTCCCTTTGGCACACCCTACAGGGTACATTTATGATCGGATTGCTTTGAAACCTGGCATGCTTGTAGGGGTGACCTCTAGATGGGAGCTATCGATTTTCTTCAATTTCCGTCAAAAAATGTTGCCACGGCCAACATTCTAAGAACTTAGTTTAGTCAGAAGACTCAATATTTCCCTTTGGCACACCCTACAGGGCACATTTATGATCGGATTGCTTTGAAACCTGGCATGCTTGTTTGGGGTGACCTCTAGATGGGAGCTATCGATTTTCTTCAATTTCCATAAAAAAATGTTGCCGCAGCCAACATTCTTAGAACTTAGTTTAGTCAGACCACAATATTTTCCTTTGGCTCACCCTACAGGGCACATTTATGATTAGATTGCTTTGAAACCTGGTATGCTTATTTATGGTGACCTCTAGATGGGAGCTATCGATTTTCTTCCATTTCCTTCAAAAAATGTTGCCACGGCCAATGTTCTTAGAACTTAGTCTAGTCAGACTACAATATTTCCCTTTTGTACACCCTACAGGACACATTTATGATCGGATTGCTTTGAAACCTGGCATGCTTGTTTGGGGAGGCCTCTAGATGGGAGCTATCGATTTTCTTCGGGTTTCTGTCAAAAAATGTTGCTACTGGCAAAAAAAATAACATTGGTACCAATGATCTTCAATTTTGCCATTTCATTTATAACTTACCAAGTTCAAGTTTGTCAAGTTGAGCTATAGTGTCATTGACACTTTCATTAATGTTTACGTGATTACTTGAAAAATAAGCATCAGATTTCAATAAATTTTTATATGCTGTTTCATATTACCATTGTCTTGGACTAGATCGAAAATCACGATGATTTGTTGTAAATTTTGAAAGTTATTGCCCTTTGTGTATTTTGTTTTACTTTGATTTTTAGCTCAACTTGACAAAGTCAAGCTGAGCTATTGCCATCACTTCTCGTCCGTCGGCGTATGTACGTATGTACATATGTATGTACATATGTATGTCCGGGCATATATATTTCTGTCCGGACGAACATCCGGTCGTGTACATATGTCCGTCCGGGCATACATATGTCTACATACCGTCGTACGTACGTACGTCCACAAATTCCTTTGGTACACCTCACAGGTTGCATTTATGATCAGATCGCTTTGAAACTCGGTATGCTTGTTGACCTCTAGATGGGAGCTATCGATTTTCTTCAATTTCTGTCAAAAAATGTTGCCGCTGGCAAAGTTCTTAGAACTTAGTTTAGTCAGACCTCAATATTTCCCTTTGGCACAACCTACAGGGCACATTTATGAGTGGATTGCTTTGAAACCTGGCATGCTTGTTTGGGGTGACCTCTAGATGGGAGCTACCGATTTTCTTCCATTTCCATCAAAAAATGTTGCTGCTGGCAATGATCTTTGAACTTAGTTTAGTCAGGCATCAATATATTCCTTTGGCACGCTGTACAGGGCACATTTTTGATCAGATCAGTTTGAAACTTGGTATGCTTGTTTTGGGTTATGTCTAGATGGGAGCTATTGATTTTCTTTGATATCTGCCAAGAAATGTTGCCGCTGGCAAAGGCCTTTGATGAATTTAGTGCAGTTATGCATCAAAATTTCCCTTCGGCACATCCTGCAGGGCACATTTATTATCGGATCACTTTGAAACTTGGTATGCTTGTTTGGGGTGAGTTCTAGATGGGAGCTATTGATTTTCATCAATTTCTGTCAAAAGATTTTGCCGCTAGCAATGACCTTTGATGAACTTCATGCAGTTAAGCATTAATATTTAATTTTTTGACCGGTTCACTTTGAAGCTTGGTGTGCTTGTTTGGGGTGACCTCCATATGGGAGCTATCGATTTCCTTCCATTTCTGTCAAAAATAGTTCCCATTGGCAACGACCGCTGATGAACTTAGTAAAAACTTAGTGCAGTTGTGCATCAGTATTTCCCTTTGACACACCCTGTAGGGCACATTTATGATTGGATGGCTTGGAAACTTGGTATGTGTGTTCAGGATGACCTCTAGGTGTGAGCATCTTGATTTTTTTTCATTTCCATAAAACATTATTGTCGTTATCACTAGCCTTTGAACTTACTGCATTTGTGCAGCAACTTATCCTTTTTGCACTCTCTGCAGGGTATATTGATGAATTTCCATAAAAAAGAGACAAAAAAACATTGCCACAAGCAATGACCTTCAAACTTAGTGCATTTGTTCATTAACATCTTCCTTTGGCATGCCTCAGAGGGCACATTCATTATCAGGTTGTTTTGAAACTTTGTATGCTTATGGAGGGTGACAAAGATAGGAGCTTTCGATTTTTCTTTTCATTTGCATCAAAAACTGTTGCTGTTAGCAACAATCTTTGAATTTATTGCATTTGTGCATCAACATTCTTCTTTGACATGTCCTACAGGCCACATTTATCATAGGATTGTTTTTGAACTTGGTGTGCTCATTAGGCGAGACCTTTAGATAAGATCTGTTGATTAGCATTCATTTCTGTGAAAAAAGTTGCCATTTACAATAACCTCTGAACTTACTGCATTTGTGTATCAACATCCTTCCTTTAGCCAGTCTTACATTTTACATTTAAAAATGCGTGGATTACTCTGACGTTGTGCACACACAATGCTGTTATGTTTAAATTTCACCAAATAACATTGGTACCAATGATCTTCAATTTTGCCATTTCACTTATAACTTACCCAGTTCAAGTTTGTCAAGTTGAGCTACAGTGTCATTGACACTCTCATTTACTGCAACAGAACAGGTTCCCCAACATGCTAGCTTTGGTGAAACTTGCAAGTTATTTGCATTGCATTATTTGCATTGGCAGTCATTTCTTGTCAAGTCTTGGCTGCCTATAATGGCAGCCAAGACTTACCTTGAAACAACTGCAATGCCACATCTTTAGTTATGCTTATCAGTTTTCAGCTATGTACATCAATCAAAAATGTAAAAAGTTTAAGTTTCCAATTTTGTGATAATTTTGGAATACACTCCACAGCAATAAAAACATCCAGTGAAGGAGTTCAATTTCACGGACGGATTGCCCATGAATTAAAACTTCTTTTTTTTTTTTATCTTATTGCCTTTTTGTATGAATATTGGAAATTTTAATGATTATGTGATAACTTGAAAAGAAATTACCTGATTTCAGTAATGTTTAGGTAACTACACTTGTGCTTATTTCATAGTTCATTAGGGACATGGGAGGAATTGCTTCGCAATGCAGTGCTTTTTTCTTGCTGTAAATTATGTGTGTATGATGTTTCTGTGCAATTTATATGTTTTTATATCTTAATAATTTACCCATTATCTCAGATAACAGCAAAAAAAGCTCTGTGCACAAATTGCTATTGAAATTTTATTTTTCCAAGTGTTGCCTCCAAAGCATAGCTTATGGTCTCTCATTGAAATGACCTTCACTACAAGCTCATTCCATTTAAGATTCAAAAGCTTTGTTTTGAAGCCAGATTGAAAATTTTAAGTTATTCCAGAAGTATTATGCAAGTATTGCCTTCTAATCGTGTTAAGTAAAGGGTTAACTTTGATATGGATCTATAAATGAAAATATTCTGAACAAAGTCACTCAGTTACAATGAACAATTTTTTGGCCCCAATGGGCCTTTATCAAGTGGAAGAAAATTTAACCCTTCACCGAATAAATTTGCTGTATCTGCCCACATAATTATACCCCTCTGAAGTGAGGGTGTGGGGGCTATATTGTAGATACCCTGTACACCTGTATGTCTGTCCATCCATCCATCCATCCATCCATCCATCCATCCATCCATATGTCCGTACATCCGAACTTGTGTGTACTACTCCTCCTACATTATTGAACTGATTTTGATGAAACTTCTCAAACATTATGACTAGGAAGTGACCATGCGCATATTCCTAAATTTTTCATCTGCCAGGTTAGCTCCCCTGAACTTTTCAATTTTTTATGAATTTTCAAATGGGATTCTTGTGTGTGCAACTCCTCCTACATTATTGAACCGATTTCAATGAAACTTCTCAAACATTATGACTAGCAAGTGAAGATGCACATATTCCAAAATTTTTCATGTGTGATAATTTTTGCCATGTAATTTTAACCATGTTATCTCCCTTGAACTTAGATTTATTCTCAATTTTCAAATGAGATTCTTGTGTGTGCAACTCCTCCTACATTATTGAACAGAATTCGATGAAGCTTCTCAAACATTATAACTAGCAAGTGAACATGTGCAAATCCTAAAATTTTTGATCTGCAACAATTTTAATCAAGTTATCTCCCATGAATTTTTATTATTGGTTTTTCAAGCTCGATATTCAGAGGTGCATTCTCTTAAGCTGGAAGTTGGGGGGTGGGGGGTGGGGGGGGGGGGGGGGGGGGTATTAATCACCATCAGTGACAGTTCTAGTTTACAAATTCAACAGTTGAAAAAACAAAAAACTTCAACATAACCATATCTTGTGATCCCGTATTGGAATGAGCTCACCAAGCTCATTCCAATGAGGGGTCACATGATATGGTTTTGTTGAAATTTTTGGAAAAATTTGGAGCAATGATATTTAAAATAATAAAGGGGTTGTTGATTACTGCTATGTAAAATCCATCTTGCCACTATATACTTACAGTAGTTGTGTATAAGTGTAAAGTGCATAGCTGCAAGATGTATTTTACATAGTAGTAACCTTTAAAACTTTCTTTCACTTGATAAAGACCATGAGGGCTGAAAATTTCTGGATTCAAATTGAGTGACTTTGTTCTGAATAATTCACTTTGGAGGACTTTCAATTTGAAGATAAATAGAAGATATATAGTGGTTTTGAGTGGATACCGAAAATTGTCTCATGAGCGACCGAGACAAATGTTTAATTTATAACCATTTGTCTTGGTAGCGAGTGAGATAATTTTCGGTATCCTCTCAAAACCACTAGATTTTCTTTTTATTATACGCTTTTATAAGAATCTGATCATTCCTATCGTATAATTCCACTCATTTCAACCATAAATTGATGCATGAAAGTAAACAGCAGATGCGAATTAATACGAAGAAGTGATTTGATCGATACACGGAACAGGTAGTGTCTTGTTATCTGATTCAGCTGGCGGGTTTCATGCATCAATTCAAGGTGAATACATGTTGAATTATTGCTGGAAATGATCGGTATCGACTCAACAACACTTGATTTTTTTTTCATTATATGTTTTTAGAACAAATTGATCATTTCCAGTGATAATTTGACTCTTATGCATCTTGAAGTGATGCTTTGAAAGCCGGCATTTTGATTTATACCATCAAAGTGAAAATTTCTATATTTTCACAGTGGGGGATACGATTTCTATCTTTTCGCAGTTTTTTGATAATCTATTGTTTAGCGTATAATAAAAATATGTTATCACCACTATATGTTGATTGAGAAACTTGTTAAGTTTGTATTAGGTATCATGGTCAGTCCTTTAGGGTGAGTCGTGATACATAATAGGAACATCATTGAGGCTTGATACAAGCTTCCTGATCAGCACATAATGGTGATCACAAATTTATCTTACCGTCTCGGAAACCCACTTGGTGGTAATATCCAATTTATCTTATGATATGCCTCCCTTTCTTCACTTGATTGCACATATTTTGCCAACCATTCAGTGTCTTTGAATTGATTTTTTATGAATGAAGATCATGAATTGATTTTTTAGCTTAACTTGAGATAGTCAAGATAAGCTATTGTCATCACGCGTGCGGAAGTCTGTTAGTCTGTGAGTCTGTTAGTCTGTGAGTCTGTGACGTCTGTTCACATTTTCCTTTAGCACGGGCTACACCCCGCAGTTCTTGTCTGATCATCACGAAATTTCATATGCAGGTTTGGGGTCATGTCTAGATGAGAACGTCCCCTTTTGGTCGCAATCGAGCAATCGGTATGGCTGCCCAAGCCCAAAACCCGAAAACCATTAGCACAGTCTACAGGTCGTATTTATGAAGGGATTTCATTGTAACTTGGTAGGATGCCTCTGTATAATGCCTACATGAGAACGTCCCCTTTTGGGCTTGATCTATCAACCGTGATGGCTGCCCAAGCCCGAAACCCAAAAACTTTTAGCACAGACTGCAGGTCATGTTTAATGTGGAGGGATTTCATTGTAACTTGGTAGGATGACTCCTTATGATGTCTAGAAGAGAATTTCCCCATTTGGGCATAATCTGCCAACCGTGATGACTGCCCGAGCCCAAAACCCGAATACCTTTAGCACAGTCTACAGGTCATATTTATTGATGAATTTCATTGTAACTTGGTGGGTTGACTTCATACAATGTCTAGATGAGAAAGTCCCCTTTTGGACGTGATTGGGCAACTGTGACGGCTACAGGGGCCCGAAGCCCGAAAACCTTTAGCACAGTCTAGAGGTCATATTTATGAAGGGATTTCATTGTAACTTGGTAGGATGACTCCAAACAATGTCTAGATGAGAACGTCCCATTTTGATCGCGATCATGCAGCCTTGATGGGTGCCCGAGGCCAAAAACCTTTAGCATAGGCAAAAGGTCATATTTATGGAAGGATTTCATTGTAACCTGTTAGGTTGACTCCATATAATGCCTAGATGATGACATCCCCTTTAGGTCGTGATTGGTCAGTTGTGATGGCTACAAGTGCCTGAAGCCCGAAAACCTTGAGCACAGTCCACAGGTCATATTTATGAAGGGATTTCATTGTAACTTCTTAGGATCACTCCAGATGATGCCCAGATGAGATTGTCCCCTATGGTTGCAATCATTCAACCATGATGGCTGCCCAAGCCCGAAGCCCGAAAACCTTTAGCATAGTCTATAGGTCATATTTATGAAGGGATTTCATTGTAACTTCTTAGGATCACTCCAGATGATGCCCAGATGAGATTGTCCCTTATGGTTGCGATCATTCAACCATGATGGCTGCCCGAGCCTGAAGCCTGAAAACCTTTAGCACAGTCTACAGGTCATATTTATGAAGGGATTTCATTGTAACTTGGTAGGTTAACTTCATATAATGTCTAGATGAGAACGTCCCCTTTTGGACATGATTGGGCAACTGTGACGGCTAAAGGTGCCCGAAGCCCGAAAACCTTTAGCACAGTCTACAGGTCATATTTATGAGGGGATTTCATTATAACTTGGTAGGATGACTCCAAATAATGTCTAGATGAGAACGTCCCATTTTGTTTGCGATCATTCAGCCTTGATGGGTGCCCGAGCCCAAAAACCTTTAGCATAGGTAAAAGGTCATATTTATGGAAGGATTTCATTGTAACCTATTAGGTTGACTTCATATAATGCCTAGATGATGACATCCCCTTTTTGTCGTGATTGGTCAGCTGTGATGGCTACAAGTGCCCGAAGCCTGAAAACCTTGAGCACAGTCTACAGGTCATATTTATGAAGGGAATTCATTATAACTTCGTAGGATCACTCCAGATGATGCCCAGATGAGATTGTCCCCTATGGTTGTGATCATTCAACCTTGATGGCTGCCCGAGCCCAAAGCCCAAAAACCTTAAGCACAGTCTACAGGTCATATTTATGAAGGGATTTCATTGTAACTTGGTAGGTTGACTTCATATAATGTCTAGATGAGAACGTCCCCCTTTGCACACGATTGGGCAACTTTGACGGCTAAAGGTGCCTGAAGCCCGAAAACCTTTAGCAACGTCTACAGGTCATATTTATGAAGGGATTTCATTGTAACTTGGTAGGATGACTCCACATAATGTCTAGATGAGAACGTCCCATTTTGGTCATGATCATTCAGCCTTGATGGGTGCCCGAGCCCAAAAACCTTTAGCATAGGCAAAAGGTTATATTTATAGAAGGATTTCATTGTAACCTATTAGGATGACTCCATATAACGCCTAGATGATGACATCCCCTTTTGGTCGTGATTGGTCAACTGTGATGGCTACAAGTGCCCGAAGCCCGAAAACCGTGAGCACAGTCTACAGGTCATATTTATGAAGGAATTTCATTGTAACTTCGTAGGATCACTCCAGATGATGCCCAGATGAGAACGTCCCATTTTGGTCATGATCATTCAGCCTTGATGGGTGCCCGAGCCCAAAAACCTTTAGCATAGGCAAAAGGTTATATTTATAGAAGGATTTCATTGTAACCTGTTAGGCTGACTCCATATAATGCCTAGATGATGACATCCCCTTTTGGTCGTGATTGGTCAACTGTGATGGCTACAGGTGCCCGAAGCCCGAAAACCTTGAGCACAGTCTACAGGTCATATTTATAAAGGGATTTCATTGTAACTTCTCAGGATCACGCCAGATGATGCCCAGATGAGATTGTCCCCTTTGGTTGTGATCATTCAACCATGATGGCTGCCCGAGCCCAAAGCCCGAAAACCTTTAGCATAGTCTACAGGTCATATTTATGAAGGGATTTCATTGTAACTTGGTAGATTGACTTCATATAATGTCTAGATGAGAACGTCCCATTTTGATCGCGATCATTCAGCCTTGATGGGTGCCCAAGCCCAAAAACCTTTAGCATAGGTAAAAGGTAATATTTATGGAAGGATTTCATTGTAACCTATTAGGATGACTCCACATAACGCCTAGATGATGACATCCCCTTTTGGTCGTGATTGGTCAACTGTGATGGCTACAAGTGCCCGAAGCCCGAAAACCGTGAGCACAGTCTACAGGTCATATTTATGAAGGAATTTCATTGTAACTTCGTAGGATCACTCCAGATGATGCCCAGATGAGATTGTCCCCTTTGGTTGTGATCATTCAACCATGATGGCTGCCGAGCCCGAAGCCCGAAAACCTTAAGCACAGTCTAAGGCCATATTTATGAAGGGATTTCATTGTAACTTGGTAGGTTAACTTCATATAATGTCTAGATGAGAACTTCCCCTTTTGGACACGATTGGGCAACTGTGACGGCTTCAGGGGCTCAAAGCCCGAAAACCTTTAGCACAGTCTACAGGTATTATTTATGAAGGGATTTCATTGTAACTTGGTAGGATGACTCCAAATAATGTCTAGATGAGAACGTCCCATTTTGGTCATGATCATTCAGTCTTGATGGGTGCCCGAGCCCAAAAACCTTTAGCATGTCTGTAGGTCCTATTTATGGAAGGATTTCATTGTAACTTGTTAGGTTGACTCCATATAATGCCTAGATGATGACATCCCCTTTTGGTTGTGGTTGGTCAACTGTGATGGCTACAAGTGCCTGAAGCCCGAAAATCTTGAGCACAGTCTACAGGTCATATTTATGAAGGGATTTCATTGTAACTTCATAGGATCACTCCAGATGATGTCCAGATGATCATTCAACCATGATGGCTGCCCAAGCCTAAAGCCCGAAAACCTTTAGCACAGTCTTCAGATCATATTTATGAAGGGATTCCATTGTAACTTGGTAGGTTGACTTCATGTAATGTCTAGATGAGAACAGCCCCTTTTGGACACCATTAGGCAACTGTGTTGGCTACAGGGGTCCAAAGCCCGAAAATCTTTAGCACAGTCTACAGGTGATATTTATGAAGGCATTTCATTGTACCTTGGTAGGATGACTCTAAATAATGTTTAGATGAGAACGTCCCCTTTTGGTCGCGATCATTCAGCCTTAATGGCTGCCCGGACCCAAAACCCCAAAACCTTTAGCACAGTCTATTGGTCATATTTATGGAAGGACTTCATTGTTACCCGTAGGTTTGACTCCATATAATGCCTAGATGATGACATCCCCTTTTGGTCGTGATATTTATGAAGGGATTTCATTGTAACTTTGTAGGATCACTCCAGATGATGCCCAGATGAGAATGTCCCCTTTTGGTTGCGATCATTCAACCATGATTGCTGCCAGAGCCCAAAGCCCCAAAACCTTTAGCACAGTCTATAGGTCATATTTATTAAGGGATTTCATTGTAACTTGGTAGGTTGACTTCATATAATGTCTAGATGAGAACGTCCCCTTTGAACGCAATTGGGAAACTGACGGCTACAAGGGCCCGAAGCCCGAAAACCTTTAGCACAGTCTACAGGCCATATTTATGAAGGGATTTTAATGTAACTAAATAGGATGACTTGTTTTGGAATAATTTCACTGTAACTTGGTAACTTTTGTTGATATACGTTAACTGTGAGGGCCACATACATTAACTGTGAGGTCATATTAACCCACCCCTCAGCTCTTTAGTACAGTGTACACCTCATATTATTTTTATCATAAACATAGCATACAGGGAGTAGAAATGAACATATTCCTAATTATCACAATTCTTGTCTTATTTCATAATCCTTTCATAAACATTGAACATTATCCTTTTCATCAAACACAACACACAAGTTAAGCTACAGTGTCATTGACACTTTCATTATGAATGAAGATCATGATGATGTCATGATATTATGTTCTTGAGCCTGACATAATCCCTATTCAGTGTTCCACTTGTACTAGAACTGCTGAAGTTTATAGTAGCGTTCCAGCTGTGCATTTCTTTTTGGTTCATTTTCAGCTTTAATGCATGGTAGATCTAGATAAAAATATCGTCATGGCAGAAATTGATCTAGTCTAATTGTTGGTGATATATTTGTAATTATAATTACTATTATCAATACAGTGACCTCAACATGTGTAATCAGTTTTCAGTAAGTGCAGGTGAAAACGTTTTGAATCGAATGATCACACATGCTTGCAGAAGTTACTTTGGCTGATATAAATTTTTATTATATGACTATGTAATTTAACCTCTAAATATTACTACTGTTTGAAGATCTTTTCCTGGTCCCCAGAAAATCCACAGTGTGGAATCCAATTCCGTATCACTATAGTATTTATTTATTATATGACTATGTAATTTAACCTCTAAATATCACTCTTGTTTGAAGATCTTTTCCTGGTCCCCAGAAAATCCACAGTGTGGCATCCAATTCCGTATCACTATAGTATGACTATTTATGGGTCCGTTGAAATTCACATAATTAGTTGTTCTGGTTGCAGAGAGTACTTTACTCCGAGCTGGAATGGGTGCGTTCGAATGGCTGTTTTTTTTTTTTTTTAATCATATTCATGATATTTTATCGTATTCATGCACATTGGGGGATTCCCTGGAAGTGTACACCTGTTACAAAAATAAGAGTAAACAAAAATAGTTCTTTTTTATTTATTTATTGGTGTTTAAGGTCACATACTTAAGCACAATGGCCAATCATGACCATGACAGTTTTACGGGTGGAGGAAGCCGGTGTACCTGGAGAGAAACCCCGAACAACGACGAGCAGCTGCCAGCTCCCCAACATCGTAACTCCATACTGCAGCACAGGCAGGGTTAGATTGGTTGAAGACATGCGCACCATCGATGTGCAGTATGCCTTAGTACATGGCGTCACCGTGCCCCCATGTGGACGACTGAGGTTAAGTGCCTTGCCCAAGGACACAACACAACGCGGGAGTCCGAATCAATCGTTCCAATGGTCACCCATCCGAGGACTAACCGGGCTCGACGTTGCTTAACTTCGATCATCTGACGAGAATTGGTTACCGCAATGCCACCGCACCCCATTCTTTTTTACTTAAATACAGTTCACCAAAAAAGGTTGGGGGAATTGTTAATGCTAGCATTGGCATGCGATGTTGAACTATAAGTCATATAATAAACCTTTTATCACAAACAATGAAGTGATCTGGGTCATCACATCATGTCTCATTGAGGAGATCAGATTTCTGGATCAAATGAGCTGCATGTGGCAGCTCGTTTGATCTGGCAATCTGACCTCCTCAACTCGACCCAAATCACTTCATTGTAGTGAAAATATGTATATATCAGTCCAGATGTTTGGGGGGTGCGGTGGCGTCGCAGTAACCGGTTCTTGTCAGATCATCGAAGTTAAGCAATGTTGAGCGCAGTTAGTAGCTGGATGGGTGACCATTTCAGTGACTGATTCACGCTCCGGCGGTGTGTCCTTGGGCAAGGCACTTAACCCTGATTGCCTACATGGGGGCACGATGACGCTGTGTACTAAGGCATACTGCACGTCGAAGGTGCGCATGTCTTCAATCAATCAAACCCTGCCTGTGCTGAGGTGCAAAGTTCAGAGTTACGATGTTGGAGAGTTGACAGCTGCTTGTCGTTGCTCTGTCATTCTCCCCGGGTACTCCAGCTTCCTCCACCCGTAAAACAGTTACTGACATCATATGACCCTGGCTGTTAATGTGTCGTTAAACCCTAATAAAAAAATTTTTTAGCTCACCTGAGCGAAGCTCAAGGGGAGCTTTACTAATCACTTTCTGTCCGTCATCCGTCCATCGTAAACTTTACATTATCGACTTCTCCGAACTACTGGACCAAATTCAACAAATTTTGCTGTGCATGTTCCCTATCATATGTTAATTCAAGTTTGTTCAAATAAAGTTGCCACACCCACAGGGGGCACCACAGGGGCATAACTCTGATAGCACCCATGAACTTCTTTTCCAAAATCAAAAAAAATCTTCTTCAGATCCACCAGGCAGAATTCTTTCATATTTGGTATACAACATCTCAAGGGGGGCAGATTCAAGTTTGTTCAAATCGAGTCCCTGGGTTCATATTTGGGCTCCCTATGGGAGCCCGAATTTTAACTTAGTGCAATATGAGGATTATTCTTTAAAAATTTTCTTCTTCAGATCCACCAGGCAGAATTCTTTCATATTTGTTATACAACATCTCTAGGGGGATCAGATTCAGGTTTGTTCAAATCGAGTCCCTGGGTTCTTATTTGGGCTCCCTATGGGAGCCCGAATTTCAACCTAGTGCATTTTAGGCAAATTTCTTGAAAACTCTTCTCCAGATCTAGCAGGCAGAATCTTTTGATATTTGGTATGCAACATTGTGGGGTGGATCTGATTTAAGTTTGTTCAAATCGCCCCCCTGGATTCATATTTGGGCTCAGTATAGAAGCCCAAATTCGAACTTAGTGCATTTCAGGCAAATTTCTTAAAAAATCTTCTTCTCCAGATCCAGCAGGCCGAATCTTTTGATATTTGGTATGCAACATTGTGGGGTGGATCTGATTCAAGTTTGTTCAAATCGGCCCCCTGGATTCATATTTGGGCTCACTATAGAAGATCGAATTCGAACTTTGTGCATTCCAGGCAAATTTCTTAAAAAATCTACTTCTCCAGATCCAGCAGGCAGAATCTTTCGATATTTGGTATGCAACATTGTGGGGGGGATCTGTTTCAAGTTTGTTCAAATCGGCCCCTTGGGTTCGTATTTGGGCTCATTATAGGAGCCAAATTTGACTTTAGTGCATTTCAGGCAAATTTCTTAAAAAATCTTCTTCTCAAGATCCAGCAGGCAGAATCTTTTGATATTTTGTTATGCAGCATGCTTAGGGGGGTGAGATTCAAGTTTGTTCAAGCCAAGTCCCTGGGTTCATATTTGGGCTCACTGTGGTAGCCCAAATTATAACTTAGTTCAAAATGAGGAATTTTCTGTAAAAATCTTCTTCTTCAGATCCAGCAGTTGGAATGTTTTGATATTTGGTATGCAGCATCCTTAGGAGGGTGAGATTCAAGTTGTTCAAGCCATGTCCCTAGGCCTATATTTGGGCTCACTGTGGGAGCTTGAATTGTAACTTAGTTCAAAATGAGGAATTTTCTTTAAAAATCTTCTTCTTCAGATCCAGCAGATGAATGCTTTTGATATTTCACATGCAGCATCCTTAGGAGGGTAAGATTCAAGTTTGTTCAAGCCATGTCCCTAGTTCCATAAAATTTGTCTCTCATGACTTCATTCCTTTGTGGTGTTGATGAACCATGTCTAACTGAATGTGACCCCAAATACTCCTTTGAACCACTTTGGCCGGTGAGCGATTAAGGCTCCTTGGGGCCTCTTGTTTTTAAAAAAGTCCAGATGTTTTAGCTTCTATCAGGGAAAAAATTGATTGATAGTAAGATAAATAAAAATACTTTGACATTTTTAGATTATATTTATACCACTACATTTCCAGAGAGTCGATGTTGCCTGCTCACAGAAGATGCTGTAGTATTTGTAGAGTTTTGTCACATGACTACACATATACATATTACTGTGTCTCACACATCTCATCTGTTATGGCTTGTGAATATTTTTCCGCTTATTGATTTATTTTATTTTCATTTTCCATTGTATGTTTTGCTTTGGCTGTTGTGTATTGTGCTGCACGATCTAGACTCAAACAGTGTGAGATAGAAAAACATGCTGCTGAGGAGACTGCCAGAAAATTAGGCAATATGGTTGCTGAGAAGGATCAAAAAAAGTAAGACAGTACATTGCAATTAATTCTTTACCTTACTGTACATTTAGACAGCCAAATCAGAAAGTACACCCCACATAATTTCATACTGGTTAACAGAGTAACATTGTTAATCACATATATTTTTATTAGATTTGATCTGTTAATTGCATGTGGATTAAAGTGTGAATCGCTTTTGACAGAATGAAACCTTAAAAAAATCTTAACCCAAACCACTGGTGCAAATACTTTCATTTTTAAAATATAACATCTTTACAATGATTATTTTGTAGAAGTGAAGCCATTGGGGACATTATGAGAGATGTTCCCCAGTGCCATATTGCCAGCCAACACCAATTCTTACATCGTTGGTAATGGGGAATCATGAACAAAAATCATCTCCCAAACCTCAGCAACTTAACTCTTATATCTGGTAAACAACGAGTGACTCAGTGACTGATTATTTTTAAAGAATCTTTAAATAAATTTTTTTTGTAAGAATCGGTGGCTTTTATCAGATGAGCCTTCAGGACCATTGGGTCTCTTGTTTGTTTGACTTAAAGCCAAGGTGGGCTATTGCTATCACTTGGCATCCATTATCCTTCAACTTTGCATCTCACTCTTCATCTTCGGACCTACTTACCAAACCCACCCAATAAACTGGCATAAATTATCTTTTGGGGATACCCATCAAAGTTTGTTCAATAGAAATTGCTATGCACAAAGGGTTGGGGTCAGTTCCCCCAAAAACATGAAATTCTTAAAAAATCTTCTCATAAATCTCCAGTCACAATGCTCTGAAATTTGGTATGCAGCTTCCTTATATGCTCAAGATTCAAGTATGTTCAGAGAATGTTTCTCAGCAATATTTGGCTTGTGCTGAAAGGGGCAATATTTTTGGCTCGACCCCAAATTTATATTTTATTAACTGCTGGGCCAATTTGGACCAAATTTGGTATGCAGTAGTATTGGGGACATGTACTTGATTAATGCTGAAAAGGAGTAACAAAAAGAAACAAATTAAAATGCCAATTTTTCCCAAACTGCACAAAACAAAGAATTGTCATTTTGTTAGCAGCATCATCAGAACCAGTAGAATTGAATGGGCCCCAAAAGTCGCAATAGGTTGCATCATGGGTGTCATAAGGACAAGCCAGAAAATAAGCGAACTGTCATCTGCAAAATGAGGTCCCCAGAGGGTGAATTTGGTCATGCTACTCTGCACAGCAGGGTAGCATTACTAAACTTACCCTCTATGAACCTCAGTCTGAATCAGGGTCTCAAACCTAAACAGAAAGAGGTAACCAGAGGATAAATTGGCCCACTGTATGGGATAGCATCTGCCCTCTGGGAACCTCATTCTGCAAATGACGGATTGCTTATTTTCTGGCTTGCATATGGTGGTGGGGGGTGGGGGGGATGCTGAGTGAGCAGTTTCAAAAATGAAAAAAAAAATAAACAAATTTTCTCTTGAACTTCTAATCAGAATTTTTCGATAGTTGGCATACAACATTCTTAGAACGATTTGATTCAAGTTTGTGCAGATCAAGTCTCTATGTTCTTCCAGGTGAAGCCCAAATTTTAACCTTGCACTACGAGGAAAAGTCCTTTCAAGACAACGTTAAAATTGAAGGTTATAGCTCCACCAAATCTTCTTTGCAACTAGGGTTTAATTCCAGAAATTCCATTCCCCCTGTTCCCAGTTCCAAAAGCTGATCATGATACCTGGGAAATCTATAGAATGGAGCCAGGAAGCATAGCACTATTGGCGTTTTGAACTGAAGTTTTCTAAATTGAAAAACTGCCCCAGAGTAACTTGTAAGATTTTGTCAGCCCTTCCATGGCTGAACTTTTTACAATCCTGCTTCCTAAAGAACCTTTTTCTCCAAATCACAGCAGACCTCAATCAGTTCCAGAGGACTCCTCTCTGCAACAGCAAGATCTTCACTCACTTCAAGGTTCATTCTCGTCTTCATTTTCAGAATCACTTTTAAATATCACTCACTATTCACTACCACCTTCTACATCAACTCCTTCTTCACTGTCATCACCAGTCTCCTTTGCTTAAAGCCAGGAGGTAGTGGTGATAAAACTAGTGATTCTTAAAGTGAAAATGATTTGGAAGTAGGTTGGGGTTTTCCCACTTCTCTTAGGTAAATAATTTTTCCGTATGGAAATGGCAGATTGCCAATAAAATAGATTCATTTTCACGAAAAATAAATGTTTCTTGTTACTCTCATAAATTATTTGATATTATCGGGGACATTTCCAAGTTTCCGGTGCCGAGTGGAATTTCATTCCCGTATCCATTACTACAGAAAACTGGGAGTATATTAAACCCTAATTGCAACTAAGAAAGATCTGATTATACTATATGGGACACTGATCATTCAGATCAAATTTGTACTTCAGCTTACCTTCGTTCCGTCTCGTTTTAGTCTCCAGTATAGTAAATGTCATCATCTGCCAGTAGTGTTGATCATTCTTATCATCAACTAGCACAGGTTTTTCCCCTTTAAAGAAAACCTTCCTGCAGTTGGAGACGTTCTGTTCCTAGGGATCGCTCTCAATCCCCTTGTGCAAATGGAGCAGAGAAGATAGCTACTTCTATTATTTGTCTGACTCCTTATGTCAGATACCAGTTACATTACCACCTAAAATGAACATATTGATGGTGATGGGGCTAATGAAGAGGAATATTATTCTCATCAATTTCATGATTATTTAGAAACTTTTGAGATTTTGTGTGATTACCTTCTCAAGGTCAAGCCTGATCCACCTGATTCTTCACCTACATCATCTTGGTGCTTAACTATGGTTGAGAAGAGAATGGTTGCTTTCTTTTCTCAGCATCTCCCCTGCCCCCTCTCCTGCCCACTCTCTTGCCAGACCTCTGCAGTCTTCTTCCATTGATGATACTTTTGCGTCCAAGGTGCATAAGGCTAGCTTTACAAAAGATCAGATACTGGTCTCTCTCTCACAAGGTTTTTATAATACGACTGTTCTGGAGAGCACATTTCATCTTCTTCTCTTCCACTTGCTGAAGATGCATTTGTTTTGTAACTCCATGCCTAAAACCATTACTGTTCCTGCACTCACTTCAGAAATGATAATCAGTCTGTCGAAAGAGACAAGCCAGATCTTGTCACTTTCAGATCACTTAATTGGGACTTTAGCCATGAGGGATTTCTGATTTGGGAGAATTAGATGATACTGCTGCCATATTCAGATGATTTTCTCACTTTATGTTGTATGTGGTTAATTCACAAGTGGTTGCTGTGGCTTAACTAGAACTCTTCTAAAGAAATGCTGTATTAAATTATAATACATCACTTCTGGATGCTCAATGCAAACAGATGCACTCAGCCTTCCTTTTATGGGCAAACTATGTTTGATTCATCAAATTCAGGTGACACAGAAATAAATTTTACAGATTTTACATAATCAGCTACTTATGCGAGAATTAGTTGTTAGTAACAGCAATTTTTCTGTCAGGGTAGAGGTTCTCATCTTGGCAACTTTGGCTGATAGATGTTCATCGTCCTCTCAGAGCTCTTCCAGCTCACAGAAACGACAGGGTAAAGTTAGACACAGAGGCAGACATTTCTCCTTCAACTGACATCGACAGGCCATGAAGTGAAGTTTGTCTCCATTCATCGCTTCCGGTAGGAGAATTGATTGCTTATTTTCTGACTGACTAACAGGGTTTTTCACTTTTTTTTGTGCCAAAGAAGAATGGTCTACTCAGACCAGTTCTTGATCTGAGTTATCTGAATCTTTCCATCAAGGCACCATAATTCAGCATGGAGACTTTTAGGTCAGTTTGTAGCATCATTCACGAGAATGATTTTGCTATAGGCATAGACCTTTAGGGTGCATGCTTTCATATTCCGATTCATTTGCATTCATGGAAGTATATCCAGTACTCATTCCATGACATTGTTTATTAGTTCAAAATGAGGACATGCAGTTTAAATCTAGCTCCGTAGGTGTTCACCCATTTGATGAATCATGTGAGAGCTTATCACCAGGCCCATTCATCAGTTATGTCTTCAGACAACATCCTCCAGAGGCATGCAACTGTATCTCTTCTGGAGAACAATGTCAGTCTTCTGCAGCTGCTTCAATCATTGGGTCTACAATCAAATTGGGAGAAGTTGGATTTGTTTTCATTCCATCAATCCCCTAATTCCAGTAAGTCTCCAGCTGCCTAAGGCCTCAAGGCAGAGCTAAACGCAGAGGTAGAAGTTTCTCCTCCAATAGGCCTTGCAGGCCAGAAAGTGATTTGTTTCACCTCGAAACGCTTCCAGTAGGGGAACAAAGTGCAAGATTTTTGCCCCATTGGTTGAAAGATACTTTAGACCCTTGGATTAATCAATTAGTATGGTACAGGCTCCTCATTTATTCAGCAGAAGACTCTTCTTTGACTCACAGTCCAATTCCTACAGCTGTTCCCAAGATCTAGCTCTATCACCTCTACTAGATACTCAGATAGCTATGCACATAGACAAAGAAGCGATCAAGGTCATTCACAGTTTTGAGTCACCAGAGTTCTGCGGCTGACTCTTTCTTGTGCCGAAGAAGAACAGTCAACTGAGGCCAGTCATGGACCTGATTTACCGAAACCTTCCATGAAACCTCCAAACATTTATATCGAAACAGATCAGTAAGGAGTATGATCCACGAAAATGACCAGTATAGATCTCAAGGGATGCATACTTCCATGTCCCGATTAGTCCTCTTTCATGAATGTATCTCTGGTTCTTGTTCTAAGGTATCATTTATTAGTTCAAAGTGATTCTGTTTGGGTTGAACCTAGCTCCTTGGGCATTCACCGTCTGATGAATCAACTGAATCAGATGGCATTTCACCGGGTGCATGCATTAGTAACCTCTTCAGCCTACCTTCAGGACACCCTCCAGAGCCATGCCAATCCTTCTCTTCTAGAGGTCAATGTATGTCATCTTCTGCAACTGATTAAGTCGGTGGGCTTTCAGACCAACTAGGAGAATTCCATCCCAAACATTCTCACACCTAGGTGTTGAATTTCTTACTCATCGGAACCCCGATCTAGTTCCTCTTGCAAAAGCAAAGAATGCTTTTGCAACCTTCTTCTCCAAGATGACTCATATCTCAGCCAGGGAATGTCTTTCCCCATAGGCCTCTGTATGTCCATGACAGAGTTCATTCCTCTGGGCAGGCATCATCTCTGCCCTTTTCACATTTACCTTTTTCAGAGATGGAGACCAAGTGTAGACTCCCTAGACATGATTATTCACTAAGACAAGTCCTTTATCAGTCAGGCATCAATGTGGCAGGATATCTCTTGGATAACACAGGAAATTCCTTTAGACTCTCCAAATCCAGTCTGCATACTGACAGCCGATGCAAGCAACCTGGGTTGGGAATCCTCTGAACCTTCAGACTCAAGGTCTGTGGTCGGAGGAACAAACAGTTCTACACATCACTCAGAAGGAGATGTTAGTGATCCTTCTGGCTGTCAAGCTATGGTTAACTCTCCTGTCAGATCATTCAATTCTGATTCTCTCGGACAACTCAACAGTAGATGCATACATCAGGAACTAAGGGGTTACACTATCGATTCCTATGTACCATCTGACGAGAGATCTACTTGCAAAACAGAATTTTATTCAAATGTTAGACATAAACTTGTTTGTGACAAGGTGGAGCTACCGCCTAGAAACGTTCATTTCTCCTTGTCCAGATCCTCGTCTTCGCAGTTGATGCTCTGTCTCTTGACTGGATTGAGACAAACAGCTTTGTCTATTTTTATACTAATAACTAATGGTTCAGACTTAGTGGTGCAAACTCAATATTATCAAGGGCCAAACATAAATTTTGAACCCCCCAATCTCCAATATTTGCATACAATACCGAATATTAAAAGTCCTATTTGGCCCTCCATACCATTACTATCTGCGCATGCGCAGTACTCAGGAAAAGACTGGAATTGGTGCCAACATCCTTCTTTGTTTGGCCCAAAGAGTGTAAACATCTCAACTGACATCTTTAAATCTCTCTTTTGATGGATGACTGATACAAATCAATGATTTATATGGTGGATTCAAAACAGTAAATGGATGATGGAAGTGAACAATGGTGGTTTGAGGTATTCAGGGCTGTAACTTTTCAATAATCTGAAAATTATTTCATTTTACCCAATTTCGGGATAAACGCCTTGACATCATTAGTTTTGCTTATGATTTACCTACTGTTGATTTTGTGTTCCTTCCCTATCCTTCCAAGAACCCTTCGGTTAAACTACTAAGCTTTCTGGCTGTTTTTTTTATTGAAATTTTTTATTAAATTTCTTGGGAGTTTAACGTGTTGTACAGAATGTTTATTCGGTTTATCCCCACCGTTACATCCTCACCCTAGGGGTGGTGGGCCGTTAGTGTCTTATATCTCCTACCGGATGCATTGTTTTTTCTTCACATGAAGATCTAGCTTTGCATCAGGTATCAGTTAATTATTTACTGACTTGGGCCTTTGGTGTGCCTTTTGTCCAGTTTCCGTTTTTTCTATCCTGACGTTGTTTACTTTTACCTATGCCCTTAACAGGTAGTATTCAGGGTTCTATTTCATCACAATTAGCAGACCACGAGCTGGAGAACCCTCTCCTTACCATCAGCAGTCAGGGTCGACTGTTTTTGGTTCGAGAAACTTTAGTGAGTTGGGACGCCAGTTCACTCTTGCGGTTCGGGTCGCTCCTTCCACACTGCAGCCGGATCCAGTTGCAGCTATGGCATCTTCCCGTGATTCATTAATGAAGCACGTTGACCACAGACTAGCTATCCGACTTTGCATGTTCGGATCGATAGCTAGTCGTTCCAGTCATTTTTATATGGGACATGTTTCGAGGATCTGGGGCCAGATCTCCATCCCGTGAGCAGCTTATGGTAACAAGTGGATTATAATTGCTCTGCTAGCCTCGGTCATGGACCGGCTGCCGCAGATTGCTCTGTGTATCGCAGCATTCCTTTAGTCACTGGTACTACCATTTAACAGGCTCCGATGGTGAGCTGTCAGATGGTGCTGCGTTGGTCCAGTCATCCGTTCAGTCGGATGGAGTTGACCATATTTTCAGATGGAACATTTGGATGGTGAGAGGGCTACAGAGTGTGAGTCTCCATCCCTCACAGAAGGGCACTTTTAGACTATGAAATTTTAGTCATAAGCTCTTAGATTCTTCTTCCATCTGAATATAAGTCAGCATTTGCTAGGTAAAAAACAGCTTATCATACTGGGTGATGGAAAGACGAAGATCTTTCATCCCCAGATCTTTTGGCTCAGGTGTCGAGGGCTTTTGTCTTGATTAATGATGCCTTCCTTGCCTAAGCAATAGTATAAGAATACTATGCCCTATTCTTTACGAATAGAAGTTCCATAGTGCATAGTTAGGCTGAGACAGCTGTCTTGTTTGGATAAGAGCCATTAGAGGGAATAAGTACGTCTTTTCCTTCTTGGTGTTGTATTCCTTAGCATCAGGACATTTAATGCCATTGTGGACGCCGCAGTAGCCTGATGTACTGTTACAGCGGTCTTTTCTTATACATTAGCTACTAGTGTTGTAAGTCTCCATTTAGTGAGCTTTCAAAGGTCGCAAGTGACACAGATATGTCTTGACTCAGACAAAGACTCATAACTGCGTAACTACCTTGAGTCTACTGTCTCTTTGGGAATTACGGCTGTTAGTATAGTGGCTCGTCATTCCCTACTTTGCATGATGATGGTTGTAAGTCTCCGTTTAGTGAGCTTTCAAGGTCGCAAGTTACACTGAGATATCTGTCTTCACGGAGATGAAGACTTCTAAGCTACGTTAGCTAGGCTCTGACCGCTGTCTTTTGGGAATAAAACCGCTAAAGGAAGAGTGCTTTTCAGTTTGTTTTCTTAGGTGTCATAGACTTGAGTCTTATTGTTTACACCATAGTAGCCTAGCTAGAATCATGAGCGATGTTTTTCAGTAATTATGCATTGACATAACTGAAATAATTATCTCTTGAACCTGCTGTCTCTTTGGGACTGTTAAATTAGTGGCTCTTCATTCCCTACTTTGCGTGAAGATAGTTGCAACTTACACCGATATATCTGTCTTCACAGAGATGAAGACTTTTAAGCTATGGCTGGCATTGTAAGTCTCCTTAGTGAGCTTCTAAGGCTGCAGTTATCAGCCTTTTTATTGTCTTCATGAATAGGAAGACCTTTAGCTGCTTCAGCTAGGCTGAGTTCATTGTCCTATCAGACATGATACCATTATATTAGAGGAGGTTATTCTCTTTCTACCGGTATGGTTTGGTGTTAGTTATATGAGTCGATAAGCTCTATTGATGATGCCATATTTAACTAGTGTGATTAATGAGCGTTTCTTCAAACGTCTATACTAAACTCCTTCTCAGGAATATATTTCCTGATATCAGATCGAACGTAAGGAGTTCACCGAGGTTTTTATGTTCGGGTGTCAGAACATTGTTTTTGTCTCCCTTTTCATTTCTATTCAATCTATTGCTGTGGATTATATTTCCACCTTACAGACTGGATATTATGTCTATACGGTGTATTATTTGTTCATCACGTCCCTCTCCATCCTTAGTGGCATTATGGAGTCGGTAAGACGTGCGAGAGCCCTGCGGTTCCTATACTGTTTGATAACTAACACAAGAGCGATTTAAGTAATGTGGGTGATGGGGGATTCGATAGGAATTATTCGTCAAACAGCTTGTTTATTATTTATATATGGTGTGTATTTGTGGGGGATAGTCTTTCACTCTCGAATACGCCATCCTAATTTAAGGGGCTTACTCCAGACTAGCCTTAAAATTGGGGGCTTGTTACACCCAATTAGCATATAATCATTCATGCTAAGATTACGGAATTACTTGGATATGGCTCCTTATGTATGATATGGCTTCCCTGTTATTGTATGGAGAGACATACATGTAATTCCTTTTATATTTAATCTCTTTTTCACCTTGGAATGCAGGCTTAGGAGCTGTATTTGGTCTGCTAATTCTTAAGTCCTAGGCCCTCTGCCTTTTTACAATTCAGCTAAGTCTGGGCCATTGGTTGTCGTATAAAAATATGATAAATTTTAAGTAATTTGTTTATTTTTTATACTTACCAATGGCCCAGATGGGGATTGCCCTCCCATGAGTGGGCACTCATACCTCCCCGCTGAGTTATTATTTTAGTAGGCTCATCTACAAAGAATGATGTTGGCGCCAATGCCAGTAGCTTCCTGAGTACTGCACATGCACAGATAGTAAAAGATTTGTGGGCCAGATAGGACTTTTAATTTTCGGTATTGTATGCAAATTTTGGGGATTGTAGGGGGTTCAAAATTTGTGTTTGGCCCTTGATAATATTGAGTTTGCACCAGCTAAGTCTGGGCCATTGGAAAGTATAAAAAATATACAAATTACTTTAAATTTATCATTTCTACCGATATCAATTATCCAGTTGTGTTCTCAACAAATTTCAGAACTTGCACTCTCGAATCATTCGGAATGTTCCTCTTTCATCTCAGAAAATGGATCAACAAAACAGACCTCTTCTTCTAAATGTTCCCATATGGTTACCTATTCGCAAAAATCTCCTTCACTAAGGTCATACTTGGAGATATCCACTCAATGTGAGACAGAACCACCTTCATGTCTATCTTTTATCAGATCCTGTCTTGGGCAAAGAGATTTTTTAGAGGAGCACTTGAGTGCATTTCTGCACTTGGAAGGTTCTCCACTGGCTTAGCTTAAAATGCTAAGTTGCCAAATGTGATGTTTTCACTTGTTTGTGTTAAAGTGATGATGTTAGTCATCATCATCCATCCATTGCTCAGCTGGCTGATTTTTTCGTCTAACACTGAACACTAACTCTCAGGGGAATTCACTTTTAGATGGGCTGAACTCACTTTCCAGGGGAAAGGGTTTGAAGAACTAACTTGGGCCGAACTCACAAATCCAGCCCAAGTTTATTCCTACTAGAAAAATGATGATGGTGTTTTTGGAGAGAAGCTTTTTGAGTGATATTGACGTTGACTCTGGAATGCCGCAAGGGAGTGTCCTTGGACCTCTACTGCTTCTATGTCATATCAACAACCTACCAGACTGTGTAACATCTACAGTGGGACTGTTTGCAGAAGACTATCCACTTTACAGATAAATCAACAACACCAATTAAAGACCAGTTAAAACTACAGCAGGATTTGATAAACATAGAAGAATGGGCGAACAACTGGGGAATGAAATTCAACTCAAAGAAGTGCTTTGTGGTCAGCACACGGATGAAGAACAGTAAATTTCTTGCACTGGATAATGAGACACTTGGACAGGTGGAGAACAACCCCTACATTGGCTTGAGAATTTCGAATGACCTAAAATGGACAACCCACATCAACAAAGAAAGCTAAATCCATCCTAAGATTCATGCCACAGAATTGTAAAAAGTCCTGTTAATTGGATATAAAAATAGAGATACAAATACCAAACTCGCGGAGTTAGAAGTCACCTGGGTCGAACTTGTATCGCGACGAACTCACCTGATACCTGCCGTAATATCTGATTATTGAGCGAAACAAAGTCAAATGTTTTTGAACAAACCTTGAATTTATCATCTTATGATCATCTATCAGCTTTTCTGAAAATCTAGTATGTTTAGCAGAGTTATAATTTATCCAAATTTTTGTTCAGTCAGCATGTTCATCAATTTAGTAAGATGCTAAGAAATTAAATTCTTATCAACCTACCTTACAATTGTTTACTACAGGCTTGCACTACAGTGGAAGACCCTAACTCGTAAAATATACTCTCTATTTTGATCTTTCCCAAGCGATTTGGGAAAGAAAAGTGGTGCAAAAGCACCAAGAAAAAATAAGCCAAAACTGGGCCAAGTGCCACCGGCGCACATCCAGTAGGGGACGCTCTTCTCTTAGTACAAATCCATGGCTTCCGGCATCCAGTGCACAGGCAGTAACTAATGAATCATTCTTTTTTCGTCCACCCATGTGGCGGGACGTCCATATTTGCTTTAAGAAACAGTGATAATTCAACTCGTTGATAATGGTGACCTGTGACTGGAATTATGGATCTGAGGATCGTATAATAACAGGACTGTGTTTTATATATTCTCATTATTATTTTCAAACACATTTTCATTGTTCATGTGCGATTTTCGCGTACCGTGCAGTTCGGACATAATAAATTAATGTTGTCCTTTTGGATATTATTATTATTATTATTGGTGTTAGGTGTCAGTGAGGGGCTGTATATATGGATTTCTCCTCTCTGTTGAGGGCGGAATTTCTGTTTTTTGGTCCCTGTTGGCCATCTGGGTTCAGTTGTGTTCCCGCCGGTCCTTTATTTTCTGCCACCTTACTCTCATAGGTGGGTGTGTTCTTCTACTTTCTACATCTGTTGAGTTCACCTTTTTCTTCTACTGCTCTCACCTCTGTTATGTCGAGGACTGTTCCTTAAGGGAAATGCCTTTTTCCCATCCTTGTGGTGCATTCCTCCTGCACCCACTGGGGGGGGGGAGGGGGAATGCTTTTGTTCGGGGCCTCCCGACACGACCCCGTCTGGTGAGAGTTATACTCCCTCTGTGCGTGATGTGCAGTCTTTTCTGTGGTGGATACTGCTGGAGCTGCTGAGTTGTCTGGTGAAGAGATGCCTGGTTCTGGGACTGTGGTCCCTCTCCAGTGGACATCTGAGGCTGTCACTAGGGTTGTGACTCCTCCTTTGAAGCCAAGCTTGGTTGCTCCCTCCCCTTTTCCACCAGTTTCAACAGCTCCCGTTGTATTTGCTGCTACTGCTGTTCCGTCTGCAACGTCATCAGTCACCATTTCAGCTGGCCTCGGCTTATCACTGCAGGGGTCTGCAGCGATGTCTGGTAGTGTGGACGTGGGGTTTCGGCCTCAGCCTTCCCTGACTTCAGCTCGGCAAAGTCGGAAATGGGCTGCCGGCCGAACTCTCTGCTGTGGTCTCTCAGCCGTTGAGCACCCCAGATTTCACATTGGATTCGGATGTTCATGGTGGGGGGCCACCATGAACTCCATGGCATTCCCGTCCATGCACTCTGGTCCCATGGCCAGTTTTGCGGGACCAACGCCTTTTGTGCAGCCTGGACCTTCTGTCCCTCAGAGGTCTGCGGCGACTCTCCTGAGTTCTGGAGGTATGTCATACCCCTATACACATCAGATGTTTCGGCTGCCACCCGTCACCCCGCGTCGGGTGTATTTGAGAATTGTGACCCTTCGCTGGTTAAAAGGGTCAGGAGTGAAGCCACTTTGCCGGTTCATTCCCACTTCGAACCGGCCGGCATGGGCTGTGAGCTTAGGGAGGCCCTCTCCTTGCTCACACAGGTTCTTTCCAAGAGCCTTCCCCTTGCTTCCAGCGAGGCTACAAGTGGTTTCCATGTGCCCTCCCCCCCCCCCCCCCACCACCCCCCCAACCCCCCCTCTGTGGCGCCTCCTTCCAGGATTGGAAGCAGGCCGCTTTCTGATCCCTCAGGTTTGCCTACACTATGGGAGGCATCAGCTGGTTTGCCCATGATGGGCTATATGTCTTCCGACTCGGAGGATGAGTCCTACATACCTGACATCGAGAGCCAACAGTCTTCTGACTTGGGGGCAGCTCTTGACTTTGTCTTTGGGTTTCTTCCAGATCTCAAACCATCAAACCAGCCGACAGTGTCAGCCAGGCCATGATCATCGGTTGTGCGCCTACAGCCTGTGGAGCAACCTGCTTCTAGGCTCCTTTGACCATGTCAGTCGGTACAGTTGGTTGAAGCATTTTCAGTTTAGAACTCTAAACTGAGTTCCAAGGCTATGAAGACTTCATTCTTCACCAGGGTTGACACTTTTTTGCCCCCAGTGTTCCTACGATTCTGCCAATCCATCAGTCTGCCAGACTTTGACGATTTTGGATCAGGACTCCAGGACTCAGGATTTTCCAAGCCCAAGTCGGCCATTATTCCTATGGCGACTCTGGAGTCCCTGTTGGGCTTATTGAGAGAGATGCTGGGCATGCTTTCTCTCTCGGATCACGTCGTCTCTGCTTTAGCTGCTTATCTGCCTCCAGATAAGTGTGATGACGTACAGGCTCCTTTGCATGTGTTTTCCAAGGCGCTCATGCACACGCATTCCTGTAACACAGCTAACTTGGAATTAGTTCGTAGGGACGCTGTGTTGGAGACACGTCATTCCCTTCCTGAGGGGCAGCGCTTCCCTTCGACCTGCTTCTTCGGCAGGTCCGCAACTATTCCATGGTTCCGTAGTGACGTTCCTGGATGACATCATACGTCATTCCATAGATCAGCTGCTGCTTCGTCAGCTTGATCAGCCTTCGGTTGGAGGCAGGGGCCGTCCAAAGCCTAACCAGTGCCCTTCTGCTTCCTCTGTGAATCCAAGGGCTGATCCTCCTGGCGCCGCTTCTACTTACTCACAGGGTAAGGGTAAGCGTCGGCAGGCTAAAGGGAGGACTAAGGATTTTTCATATAGTAGAGGAGATGGTTTCTTCTCTCGCGGGCCGTCCCAGGTTGGAGGAAGGATATCAGAATTCGCAGACCATTGGGCCGCAATCTCTTCCGATCCTTGAGTGTTAGATGTTGTTTGGTCCGGGCTGTGGATATCCTTCTGGAGGCATCCAACCCTGTAGAGAGTGCCTCTTCTAACACAAGCTCCTTTATACGTTACACGTTGGGAACTTTTAATCACAGAGATAGACAATCTCCTGTCAAAGGGGGCGATCGTGGTTGTCAAGAACATTCATTCAGTGGGATTTTATTCCCGCCTGTTATCAGTCTGAGTATCCTGAACCAGTCTATCATTGCTTCTAAGTTCAGCATGGAGACTTGCAGGCCGGTTCGCCGCTCCATTCACCAGGGAGTTTTCGCTTCCAGCATCGACCTGCGAGACGCTCACTTTCACATTCCGATTCATCGGACATCGCGAAAGTATTTCAGGTTCACTTTTCTGGGACGAGTTTACCAGTTCAAGGCCATGCCCTTTGGCCTCAACCTGGCTCCTTGGGCCTTCACCTGACTAATGTCGCACGTGTTAGCCTTACATCGCACACAGTCCAGGGTGACTACTTTGTCATTTGTCATATCTAGATGATATCCTCCAGAGGCATTCCAATACTGCCTGTCTGGAGTCAGATGTCGACACACTGTTGAGCCTGCTCACGTCGCTAGTCAATGAGGAGAAGTCGGACCTGGTCCCTTCTCAGGCATTTTCTCATCTGGGGATGGACTTCCATACTCAGCTGAATACGCTGGCGGTTCCCCGGGCATTTGGGCTGTGATTCTCTCAGCTTTTGCCCTGACTCTGTCCCAGTCCACGGCCGCGACAGCTCGGAGTCTTCTCTGGCTGCTCGGTCTCTGCGGTTTGGTGATGGATCTTATTCCTCTAGGTCGGCTGCATATCAGACCTCTCCAACACTTTCTGCTCAGTCGTTGGAGGCCGAATGTCGATCCTCTGGATCTGGTGTTTTAGTTACCGGAGTCTCTTCATCGTCACCTTCTCCCCTGGATGGATGTTCAGTGGATTATGCAGGGAGTTCCATTGGACTTACCCACGTCTGATCGTATTCTGACGGCAGTCGCCAGCGATCTCAGATGGGGTGCGACATTGGATCTTCTAGGTCTTTCCCTTCACGGGGCATGGGACCAGGATCAAGCAGCTCTTCACATCAACCAGAAGGAGCCTCTTGCTCTTCTTCTGAGTTTCCGGCAGTGGATCCCCCACCTTTCGAATTGCCAGGTCCTTCTGTTGTCCGACAATTTGACAGTGGTTGCTTACATTCAGAACCAGGGTGGCACGCACTCGGTTCCCATGTACGATTTGGCTTGGGATCTTCTACTGCTCGCTCAGGATGTCAATGCCGGAGTGGTGGTTCGTCACATTCCTGGTCGTCTGAACATCCTAGCCGACTCCCTGTCCCGACGAGGCAGGGTCATTTCCACCGAGTGGATCTCTGGGGTTGTCCCCACATCGATCTCTTTGTGACTTGTTGGAACCATCAGATGGACACTTTCGTGTCCCCGTATCCAGATCCTCTGGCTTTCGTCGTGGATGCTCTGTCACTCGATTGGAACGGTCTTGTCGGCTATGCCTTCCCGCCGGTTCCGATTCTGCCTTGGGTTCTAACCAAGATACGAACCTGTAGTTGTCGATTCATTCTGATCGATCCCTGTCACCTCAGTGGGTGTGGATCAATCAGCTCCGTTCTCTGTTGGTGGCGATACTGGCAAATCTCCCTCTACATCACAACCTTCTCTGCCAAGGTCACCCGAGGAGGTTTCACCTCGACCCGACTTCATTGCGCCTTCACGCATATCTTTTGTCAGGTCCTGTCTCCTCCGTAGAGGGTTTTTTGAGACAAGCAGTGGAGTGCATTTCTTCTTCAAGGAGACACTCCACTGGTTTAGCCTATATGGCTAAGTGGAAGGTCTTCAGTCGATGGTGTGCCATTCACTTTGTTGATTATGCCAATCCTTCGATTTCACAGATTGTGGAGATTCTGGTATATCTGTTTGATTCTCGGAGTCTCCAGCCTGTTACCATCAAAGGGTGCAGGTCCATGCTTTCGGAGACCTTTTCGTATGTGGGACAGCGTTGTATCGGCACTAATCCATACCTCTCCAAGCTTGTTCGGCACTTTTCCTTGAAAAGGCCTAGGACTGTGCAGCTTATATTTTCCATGTTAGGGTCTTCCACTGTAGTGCAAGCCTGTAGAAACAATTGTGGTAGGTATAATAAGAAAGGAAATATACTATAAAATTTAAATATTTTAAAACAAATTTTATTTCTTAAAATACTTACCAAACTAACACAAAATATTACCCACACAATAAAATGTTTTGTTTGTGTGTGCCTCCTCCCTGCTCACGAATATATATGCATATGACATATATAAATTTCGGTAATTGAAGTTGGACAATGGCTGACTGTTGTAGAACAGAGTTGTTCGACACCAGGTTTGTGCACCAAGCACTTTTGGCCCCTGGTCAGACTGGTGCAATCTGAAATTGTCATTTTTGACTTTTTAGTTCCCTAAGGGATTTTTAGCTCAACTTCACAACATCAAGTATTTGGATCAACTTGACAACGTCAAGTATGAGCTATTGGGATGTGTTGCGATCAGTTGTACATCTGTACATCCATATGTCTGTATGTCCATATGTCCACACCTCTGTCCATCCACAATTTCTTTAGCATACTCTTCATGCCGCATCTCTCACTTGATCAGTTTCAAACTTCATACATGTCTTTGGGGTAATGTCTCGATGGGAGCTGTCAATTTTTTCTGAATTTCATTGAAAAACATTGCCTCTGGTGGCCATCTTGGATTTGGCATATAAATTGTCAACTATTCCATTAGCACACCCTGCATTCTGCATCTCTCACCCCATCTTTTTCAAATTTCATATGCATTACGTGTACCTCTCATTTACAACTGACACCAGTATTGCTGATTGCTGGTATGTATGGACGGGGCACGTTGCTTTCCCTGAGGAATAATTTTGAAATCAAGGAGAACAAAACAAACAAAAAAAACGCAATTTCCTTGACTCTGTCCATTTGTGTCCATAATTTATAAGTTGGGAAAGGCATCAACAATTATGCCACATTACCACCAAATAGAATCCAAATAAATTATGAAATATTTCACATGTAAATTTGGTATTACACACCCCCTCACGGTTTATTCCGACAAGACGAATGTTGAAATTGTTCATCCCAACAAGACGAATCCCAACAAAACAAACTTAATAAAAATTTTAAAACTGCATTGCCCATTTAAGACTACTTTTCTCCCAAACCACGGCTCCAAAAGCTTTCATATTTCACATATAACATCTTTGGAAGATTGTTTCACATGTTTATTGAAATCAATTCCCTGGGTCCATATTTGGGCTCTCTATGGGAGCCCAAATTTTTAAATTAGTGCAGTATGAGGAATATTCTTTAAAAATCTTTGTCTTCTTCAGATCTACCAATAAGAATGTTTTGATATTTGGTATGCAGCATCCATAGAGGGGTGAGATTCAAGTTTGTTCAAGCCCCTGGGTTCATATTTAGGCTGAAAATTTGGGGTCCCGTTCCGGACTTAGAAATTTTGGACCAAAATCCAGAAATTATTTTTTTGTTTTTTTTATGCATTTCGGTCAATTTTAAGACCAAAATTTTTTTTTTTTTTTACACAGAAAATTTGGGGGCCGGGTGGGACTTAGAAAATGTTGGATCAAAATCCGGAAATTAGTTATTGTTTTTTTTATGCGTTTTGGTCACCTCACTAGAGCTATGGCGCAACATCTCAATGGGAAGGAATTTGAGGACGTGCGTACCTCTCTTAGAGTTCTTTCCAGGGCAGTTATGTATACCACGTATAACTCCGCCCTGACAGTGGCTAATCTGGAGTTAATTAGATGTGATGCTGCCCTTGCGTCATCATCACTTATAGATGATAAGGTGAAAAGCTCTCTCTGAGTCGCTCCGGTCTCCGGACATACTATTTTTGACGACAAGCTTTTGTTAGTATATGAACAAGCTACTAAGAAAGTGTCCAGTGCTCTGCTATTGAAGTTGGCATCTCAACAACCCGCTTCAGCAGACAGAAGTAAAGGAGGACGTTCCAAATCTAAAACATCAAAAGGGAACTCCTCGTGAGGGTACAAGAAGCCCTCATACCATTATGACGGAGGTCGTCAGTATAGCGACTCGGGAAAGGGGCATAGGTCTGATTAGGACTATCGGTCAGACGCCCCTAATTTGACAGGGGCGAGGTTCTTCGCAGGGAGGACGTAGTTTATCCTCCTGGAAGCCTCGCTTGGGCCCGAATTTCAAGACCTCTATTGCTGGCCAGTTGGCGGAAGGTTATCAAACTTCGTGAAAAACTGGATAGCAGTCACGGAAGATCAGTGGATGAGAAGTGTTGTCTCCGACAGCTTACGGCTATCATTCCGAGCGACACCCCCACTAACAAGATGTCCGCATTGGACAAATCTTCTGTTGGATCCTTTCAAAAGAGAGTCTCTCCTGGCAGAGGTACAGGCTCTCTTATTAAAGGGAGCAATAGAGGTCATCGAGAATAAAAATTCTCAGGGTTTTTACAGTCACCTCAGGGACCGTCCGACACGTGCACCAACACGCCATTGGCGCTAAGAAGTTGGAAAAGGCTACAATTTGGCTCTAAAAAACAGACACGTGGCACTATATTTGACGCGCGGATAAACTGACAGCTTCCGAAATTAACACAACTGAACTTGATCTGCATTATGAAGGTTCAAACAACTCAGACTTGGCACTGACTTGTGTCGAAGACCATACCCGTGGTAGACGCTCTGTCGATCTCATGGGACGGAATGATAGGATATGCATATCCTCCAACTCCGTTGATTCAGCAGATACTGTTAAAGATCAAACAGTCTCGTTGCAAAATTCTGATAGTAGCACCTCTGTCATCACAGAAACTTTGGATCAATCTTCTCAGGTGTCTGTTATGGGATGTTCCACAGAAGCTTCCTCCATGAGAGGACCTTCTTTATCAGGGGAAGTCTCGCACACTGCATCACAACCCAGAAGGTCTCAACCTTCACGTATTTCCGTTGTGCTATCCTTCCTGCAGGGAAAACAGTTTACAGGATGTGCAGTGGATGCAATTTCTAACTGTAGGAGGTCCTCCTCAACGTTGAACTACGCAGCGAAGTGGATGGTTTCTTCCGTTGGTGTCAGAATCAGTCAATAGACGTAAACAGTCCGTCCATACCAAATATTGATGATTTCTTGGTCTACTTGTTTGATGATCTCAAACCGCAGCCCGTTACTATTAAGGGCTATAGGTCTATGTTATCAGATACTTACGCTCATCATGATAACTTGGCTATTGGATCAAATACTTCTTTATCCAAGCTAGTTAGAAATTTCTCTGTTAATAGACCTAGAATCCTCAGATTAATTCCTAAGTGGAATTTGGCTTGGGTTCTGTTGAAGCTCAAAGAAGCTCCATTTGAGCCGTTGGAAATTGTAGAGTTCAAATTCTTGACCTATAAAACGGCATTTCTCTTTGCCTTTTCATCTGCTAGAAGAGTTAGTGAACTTCATGCTTTATCTGTTGATGAATCTCACTACCGTAGTGTGGGTAATACCATTACCCTCACTATGGAAGTGGGATTTTTGGCTAAAAATCAGATTCCAGACAAGCGGCCTGAGCCTATTATCATTAAGGCTCTGCTGACCTCCGATAACTGTAGACCTTTGCTGTGTCCAGTCAGGGCTATGTGCATTTATAAACGTCGGTCAGATTTTGTTAGAAAAGGAAGAAAACGTTTCTTTCTTTCATTGATTCCTAACAGAAAGGATATTTCTTTTCATTCCGTCGCTAGATGGATTCAGTTGGCAATACGCATTGCCTATGAAAATCTATCTTCGGATCAAAGTTCGGTTAATACGATATAAGCGCACACGGTTAGAGCACTGTCCACTTCTTGGGCTTATTCTAACGGTATAGCCATTACTGATCTCATGAAGGCTGCGTACTGGACACAGCCCTTTTCATTTACCAAGTTTTACCTGAGAAATTTAGAGTCCATCTCTGGTGACCTTAGATCTTTGGGTTCTCTTTCTGTTGCTCAGAATGTCATCCATTAATGGTTACATCTATAGGTATTTAGGCTGTCCGTTCCAGTATTGACGCTGTTCCGCTGCCCTCTCCGTTCTGAGGATATTTACCTCAGAACAAGGGGAAGGGGTGGCGATGTTTTTTTCCCTTATGATCATCTGGCTTTATAGTGAAAAGCAAGAGAAGACCTCCTCCGGTGTCAGTTGTCCTGAGTCGGTGCTGGGATGGTTTTAATGTGTAGCTCGGTGTGAAGCAAATACTATGTCTCATTTATGTACGTTTTTTAAAGTGTAGCTTAATGTGAAGCATTTGTATATGTCACATGTCAAACAGGCGTTAATATACAATCCTCGGACACTTTTAAATGAGTATAAAGAGTCTCATTTTCTGGACTATCTTTATATATTGGTTTTTCTTCACCGAATTAGTATAACAGTTTATGCTAACATTAAATGGAGAATTATATATTATGTAATACTCAATTACATTGTTGGTGTTTTGCCTTTCTCTTTTCTCGTAAAGGAGAAAAGCATGTATAATTCCTATCTTCTCCTATTCTCATGTAGGAGCTATCCTTTACTGAAGTAATTGGATTTTCCTTTATGTCGTAGGCCCTCCAGCCTTTTTACTATTCAGCTAGTCTGGGCCATTGGTTGTTGTATAAAAATATTATAAATTTTAAGTAATTTGTATATTTTTTATACTTACCAATGGCTCAGACGGGTATGGCCCTCCCATGAGTGGGCACTCAAACCTCCCCGCTGTTTATAACATTTAACAGGCAATCTGTAGAAAGAATGATGGTTGGCGCCCATTTCAGTTCCTTCCTGGATACTGTGCATGCACAGATCTGAAATGTATGGAGGACCAGATAGGACATCATTTTTTTGGTTTTGCATGCAAATTTGGGGGACTGGGGGGCAAAATTTGTGTTTGGCCCTGGATTAATTTTTAAGTTAGCACCAGCTAGTCTGGGTCATTGGTAAGTATAAAAAATATACAAATTACTTAAAATTTATAATGTTTCAAGCATGTTTTTTCAACTATGTCGGCAATATCTTTTTTGTAAAATGCACTTTTCGTGTCACAAGTGAGTTTTCATAAAAATAGGAGACTGAAAGTTTGTATTGCATTTAGTGAACACAAAGTATTGAATAAGTAAGTAATTTATTGATGTTTAAGGTTGCATATTTCTGCACAATGGCGAATCATGACCACAACAGTTTTACGGGTGTTGGAAGCTGGAGTACCCGGAGAGAACCACCAAGCAACTTCTATCAACTGTCAGCTCCCAAACATACTAACTCCACACAAGCAGGGTTAGCACTGGTTGAAGACAAATGCACCATCGACATGCAGTACTCCTTAGTACACAATGCCACCGTATCCCCACGTGGGCAATTAGGGTGAAGTGAAGTGAAGATGGGTTTTAAATGGAGCGTACACGTAATGGTAACTTTGGTGTGATGTCTAGATGGGAGCTATCAAATTGTTCTAAATTTCGTTGAAAAACATGGCCGTCGGTGGTCATCTTGTCTTTGACATATATATTGTCAACATTTCCATTAGCACACCCTACAGAGTGCATCTCTCACTGATCTTTTCAAGTATCCTATGTAGCTTTGGTGTGATGTCTAGATGGTAACTTATGATCAAATGTTTCTGAATTTCATTGAACAACATTGCCTCTTAGTATAGGCACATTAATTACGAGGTAATCAAGGTAACTCCAGAATAGGATTCCATTTTCCATTCTTAGTCTTTTCATCGATCAGTGTTGCTAGTTAAGTTATTATTGCTAGATCTAGGCTATCTTGTTATTTCATTTTCTTTTAACTCTTAAGGGCCTAATTGTGACGTTGATAACTTTTTAATGCAAGGGAGCAGGTGCCCCAATATGCATTGTTTGGGTAAACTCAAAACTTGTTTTCTAAGTACCTTGTCAGTTGTTTCTAGGAAAGTCTTGGCTACCTCTGTAGGCAGCTAAGACTTGACTAGAAATAACTGCAAATCCACAGGAGGTAGACTTTAAAAGTATAGCAAAAATATACTACTGACCCAGACGGGAAGTGCCCTCCCATAAGTTGTTCACTCACACCTCCCCATATACAGTTATTTAGACTTGGCAAACACTACAAAAGAATGGTTATTGACAGGAATGGATGGCATTTCCTAAATGTGCAGACATCATATATAGAGTTACCATATAACACTCTTTGGTTTAATTTGGGGGGGGGGGGGGGGGGGGGGGTGGGTGGGGTGGGGGGGGGGGCAAATTTAAGTGTTTCGCTTGATTTAGTCAAATAGAGCTGCTAGCTAGTCTGGGCCAGTGATAGGTATGATAAACATTGAAATTATTTAACCCTTTACCTAATATGAAAAGCAGACGACACTTGCAAATAAAATTCTTTAAGCCCTATAGTATTTTCCATAACATACTTGGCATAAGACTATATCGCGTATCTCCTGTTCTGTTTGTTATTCAATTATGAACAATCACTCAAATTAAAGAATAGATGAAGGAGAAAATTTTCGCATTACTACTTATCGGTGGGTCTTCATTTTCCCTTGATTTCACTTAAAAGCTCACTGTTGTTGTCATTTTACACCAGCATCCGACATGTTTGTTTACCAATGACGTAACGGATAGCATAATCTATTTTTACCTGAGGGTTTCGAGGTTGTTGCAAGGAGTTGTGTTTTAATGGATTTGGATACAGATCAAAACATAAATCTGAACCGTTCCACAACATCGGGGGCGGTATGTTTGTTGTGAAATTCGGGCCCAAGTGAAACTTACGATCACAAAGTGATGACCGTTTCTGTAAAATAAATAAAATACATCGGAAAATAACTGTTGAGGCTTTCTAAATAAAATTTTGAAGTTCACACTGATAAATTTTGTAACAGCTTTAGAAACATTATGCACAAAAGCAGACTTGTGAATGATTTAATAATGTTTTTCTGTCGAAAATTCCTTTTTGATGAAAATTCTTTAGTAGAGTCGAAGTTTATCGCCGATTGGGGTGGGGATAAACCCCATATCTTTCAATACATGGGGTTTATCCCACCCCAATCGGCGATAAAACACTGATTTCAACAGATTTCTGATTGAAGACCAAAACAATGATTTCAACAGATTTCTGATTGAAGAACCAAATTATGTACCATTTTTAGTCAGTTATTGATGTTTAAAGCCACATATTTCTGCACAATGGCTAATCATGACCACAACAGTTTTATGGATGGAGGAAGCCGGAGTACCCGGAGAGAACCATCGAACAATCGCAAGTAACTGTAGCCCCACAACATGGTAACTCCACACAAGCAGGGTTAGCATTGGTTGAAGACAGGTGCTCCATCCACAAGGAGCAGTACGCCTTAGTACACAACACGTCCATGCCCCAACATGGGCAATGGGGTGAAGTGTCTTGCCCAAGGACACAACCCGGTTGCCGCAGGTGGGATTCGAACAGAGTACCTCTCGGCTTGCAGCTTGCACCCCTACCAACTGAGCCACCGTGCCCCCATGTAACGTTTTTGCATCCAATGCGGTTTACTTATCGAAAAATCAAGCTCTAAAGTATGTTGCTGTCAGAATAGGCCTACCGGCTTTTACCTCCATTTCGCCAAATTTACCAACAGGAGACCTAAAACAAAATTCTCCTCGAGCCAAGAACAAAAAATTCTCTCAAAAAACTATGAGTGGACTTTGGGTGATGCCACCACTACCACCACCACTACCCGAAGTCCACTCCGGCACTGTCCTGCCATTGAACTGCGTAGAATATAATTAAGTCAAGCGAATCGCACTGAAATCAAGTTTGGGGAAATGGGCTAAACATCTTTGGTTTATCGCATATATGTGTCTTGCAAGGAAACAGATTCAAGACAGTATGGGGGTTGAGGTAGCTGGCGGCAGGTCCTCGATCTGGCATCACTGACTGTGTACACGATGCTCACAAAAAATGCACTCCTCCTCTCCAAGTGACATATAGACACACGTTCCAATTTTTCTCTGCCAGTGAATTTATAGCCTATACTCGTTGAAGTCTGGGCGGAGCAAATAACTTAAACTAAGTTTTAAAAGATTAACATGGCTATTCAGGACGTGTCATGTTTTGACTCCCCCCTCCCCGCCCCGCCCATCCGAACCAGTTCAATAACATTGAAAATGGACTTTGCCAAAGTAATTCGTGTTCGTTTTTTACATATGTTTTGGGTCGTCGGCCTTTAATACAATTCAAATAATCGTTAGAAAAAAAATTGTAACATACTTCGCGAGGGTAGGTTAATTTTAGGCCTGTAAAACTTACCGTAAGTAGTTTTCAATGTGAGTGGATTATCTTTCTTCCACATTACTAAGAGGAAAAGTTAGGTCTCAATTATAGCTCAAAATTTTAACTTTACAAACAAAATCTTCGAATATGAAGAAAGAAAGAATATATAAATCGAACGCAAAATCACATAGCGGAGACAGGGGGGGAGATATTCCGTCATGGCCTGCGTGTATCTTTTCATCTTCCACCAATCTTGGGAGCCAGAAATAAGCTTTTTGAAAGCAAATAGCTTTTTTATATTTAGAGAGGGGAAACACACGAGATTTTATCCTATCGGGTGGGGGTGAAATGTAGGGAGAAAGTTAAATGGCTACACCAGAACTAACACATGGCATTAATTAATGGGAGGTCATTTGAATTTGTTCCAAGAACCATGGGCGTATGAGACCACAGGCGACAATTGTAACGTTCAGGCGAAAAAATATGATCGCATCACTTTAATTTTGCCATTAAAATATCTTTGTCAAGTATAGCCCTTCAGACAACTTTTTCTGACCCGAGAACAGGGGTCATGCAACAAATAAGAGAGAAAAACTGACACGAAGGGAAGTACCGGTCACGTGCATATTTTTATACTGTACCAATGACCCAGACATAGCTGGTGCTAACTCTTAAAATATAGGGCCAAACACAAATTTTGCCCCCCAATCCCCAAAATTTGCATCTAAAACCAAAGAAAACATATCCTGAATGGCCCTCCACACTTCACCTCTACTGCGCATGCGCAGTGTCAAGGACGTTCCGAAATTGGCGCCATTAATCATTCTTAGTTTGGCCCTTCATCAGTTAACATCTGACTGATCTTTGTGCTTGTAAATCTCAGTTTAAATGATGCCAGACACATAAATATTAGTGAAAAGGTGATTCTAAGGAGGATATAGAAGGAGGAGAGGAAAAATGTGTGACAGAAAATTATCAGGGCTGTAACTTAAAATTTTTTAATGAAATTATGTTAAGTTACCTATTTTCGAGGCAGCAGCCATTTTGTTGTCATTCTTGTTATCAAGTTACACTGATTGTTCAGTGTTTTCCTCTCTCCCTTTCCTTTAAGTCCCCTCTTGCTATTCTCCCATGCTTTTGGCATATTTTCTGTAATTTTATTACTGAAATTTCTTGGGAGTTTTAGCTGAATAACAGAATGAATTCTGTTCTTTTCACCATGTTTACGTCTTCACCTATGGGTGGTTAGGCGTTGTGTTCTGCATCTACCATCTGATGTTCTGCAGTTTCTTCCCTGGAAGTCTCTGTTTTGCATCAGATAGTGTATTATTGGTAACTGATTTCGGGCCTGGGTGCCTGGAGTCTTATTTTAGTGTTTTTACACTTATTGTTTACATTTACAACAGCCCTATGTGTGAGGGGAGATTTCTTGAAAATAATATCTTGATGTTAATTTAATCATAACTAGATACATTATTATTGTTCGTAAGTGTTGCATAAATTGTTTAAAATATTTTAAAAATTTTTGTCCACACTTAGGCTTGGGATCCATTGGGGCTCAACGTTACTTTTCAGAAACTTAGGCTATTCTGAAAAAATATTTTTTCAAAATATTTTGATTTCAATTATTTTTTCTATGTTAATGGATCATATTATTATGTATTTTGATTGTCAGGGGTTGGTGCGAGTACTAGGACTTTGTTTTCTTTTCACATTGAAAGGATTTTGGTCAATTGTAATAAGAGGAAATCTTCCTCTGACTTTTATAATCATTCTATATGTAGTCAGTGTACTCGCACTAACTCCTGTTCTGTATGTGATGATTTCGATGACAACATGGGAAGCGTGTGTCACGGTATGTTAGTGGGGAATTGGACATTCCGGTCCTTTCCCCGCAGGGTCACTCTACTTTATCAATTTCTATTTCAGACGATCAAGATTAGGGTGATGTATCCGTGATGTCTTCCAAAAGTGTGCCTCCGTCATCACAATTAATGAAGGGCTAGCAGAAAAGTGCTCATGTAAATACGCCAATTGCCTAAGAGGACAATTGGCATATTTACATGAGCAAATACGTCCGTTGCAGTCTAGAAGGAGTTTTGGGGTGATGCGAGCACTATAAATCAACCAAATGCACACCCAGTGACGGCGGATTAGAGGGAGAACGGAGGAAGCCTTTTAGTCCGGTCCCTAGCTCGTCCAGGTCCATCCGGACGGCGAGCGAGAGAGGCCCCTCTCTCGTACAACAACATCTGGCCCCAGATGTTGTGGTACAAAATGTTTCGCATTCGGAGCATACGTCCGCCGCTTGGGATGCTCCGACATATAGTCAGTCCGGAGAGACTGTCAATAAGGCTTCCTTATTCTCATGGTAGCGCACACGACTGCTCTTGGCTACGTGACCTCGGATATCCAGTCAGCTTCGCCAATCAGAGAATCATCGGCGACCAGGTCACACCATCCGGTAGCCAGGGACACGAGGCCTGCAGACTCCGGACGTTCGCATAAGAAAGTGTGCGGGAGTCAACGTACACGGAGCTTCCGGCGGCAATGCATCGTAAGACCGCTACTGCACAGGCCTCGAGGACGGACGTGCTATCCCAAATAGCACAGCTTATCGCAGCATCCCAGCAACAACTGAATCTGTCGCATAATGTATTATCCGACGATGCTGGGCCGGGACGCTCCGCGGAAGCAGGTACGGACGTCCGAAAATTTCATCCGGTCCGACGGGATACCGAAAGGGATTCGGAGGATTTCGAGCTTTCCCTTTCGGAACAACATATGCTGTTGTGTATGTTATCTGACTTGATCTTCTACAGGTTCTTTCGTCGGACCAGAATGCTGCGATGCCGGATAAGAAACTGATATCGTCGGTGGACTTAGAAATTTTTGGTTCGGTTCAGGGACATCGTCCCTCAGTTCCGACATAGTCCAATAATGTCACACAAACTTTCGAATTATTGAACGATGCTATATATATTATTATATGCTTGCTATTACCAAGCATTTCTGGTTTCTTGTTCGCAAAGTTACGGAGATGTCTTTCAAAGTGTGCCTCTGTCGTCATAGTTAATGAAGAGCTAGCGGCAATAAGTGCTCATGGAATATGTCTATCGCCTAAGAGGTCCCTTGTAGGATCGACGGAGTGACATTCGCTAGCTCACCCGGTGTAGCGTACATTCATCGAATGGTTCAGCTGCCGGGTTCGTCCGTTGCGGTCTAGGAAGGAGATTTGGGTGATGCGAGCACTATAATAACTTTAGTACTCACCCAGTGCCGACGGATTGAGGACAGATCGGAGGAAGCCTGTTAGTCCGGTTCCTGGCTCGTCCAGGTCCGTCCGGGCTGTGAGCGAGAGAGGTCCCTCTCTCGTCCAACAACATAGGGGACCGCATGTTGTGGTTCAGATATTTTGCATTCGGAGCATATGTCCGCCGCTCGGGACGCTCCGTTATATTGACAGTCTGAGAGACTGTCGATAATGCTTCCTCATCCTCACAGCAGCGCACACGACCGCACATTGGCTACGTGACCTCGAGTATCCGACCAGTTTCGTCATTCAGTGATTCCAAGGCGAACAGGTCACGCCATCCGGTAGCCAAGGGACACGAGGCCTATACACTCCGTTCGCTCGCATAATAGTAGTATGCACGGGGGAACGATCACGGAGCTTCCAGCGGCAATTCATCGTAAGACCGCTTCTCCACAGGCCTCAGTGATGGACGTGCTATCCAAGTTAGCACAGTTTTTCGCAGCATCCCAGCAATCGACAGTTTCTCAGTCGGATCAGGAATTATCCGACGGCGCTGGGTCGGTGCGGTCCGCGGTTGCATCAGGTTCGGACGACCGAACGCTTTATAGGGTCCAACAGGATGGCGAAAGGGATTTGGACGATTTCGAGTTTTCCCTTTCGGAACATCGGAAACTGCCATACATTTCTTCCGGCATTATCTTCCAGTGGTTGTTCCTTCGGACTACATTGCTGCGATGTTGGATAAGAGACTTATAGCATCATTGGACACAGAATTTTGGATCGGTTCAAGGACATTGTCCCTGACTTACCGACACAGTCCAATAATGTCATTAGAACATGTGTATTATTTATCGACGCTATATATATATATAAGCCTGCTACCAAGCATGATAGTTTAGTTTCTTGTCCGCAATGCTCAATTCTGCCTTTTATCATTTATAGGAATAATTTATTTCGGCAGAACAGGGCATACCGAGAGTTCATATGCGTCTAGATGGCGTGGTTAAAGACTGGAAATTATCTTTTTCGCCGTCTATGTCTTTTCCAACCACAATGTTGGAAACGACAATGATGTCTAATAAACTTAACTTAGACGCTTTATCATACATAATCCACCTTACTGAGGCGTTATCATTACGTCTTCACGAGAAAGAATTCCGGGATATGATCCTCAATGTGATTTCTTTTGAGGGCAGTAGTTTGTTCACGTATAACTCCGCCCTTCAGTGGCTACCTGGAGTTGGTTAGACGTGACGCAGCCCTAGCTACATCCACGCATGTGGATAGTAAGGTGAAGAACTCTCTCAGAGTCGCTTCGGTCTCGGAGAAGCTTCTCTTCGACGGCAACTTTTCAGCAATCCATGAATTGCTCGATTTACACGTTCTCTTGTCTGTCTAATGTAGCAAGAGATTCAGACTGGGGCAAACATTCGGTGGTTGACTCAGAGAGTGCCACTGCAGTTGCCGGATCCGAGTTTTATATCATCTTCATCACAACCCGCAAGGTCTCAACCTTCACGTATTCCGTTGTGTGGTCCTTATTGCATTGTAAGCATTGTACTGGACGAGCTTTGGACGCGATTTCTTACTGTAGGAGAACCTCTTCTTCGCTATACTATGCGGCTAAAGTGGAGGCTCTTCCATCGTTGGTGTAGGGATCACTATGTTGATATTGTTGATCCCTCCATACTAGTCATTGCAACTTTCTAGTATACTTGTTTGACAAGATCTACTGCAGCCTGTTACTATTAAGGTTATAGGTTTATGTTATGTCATACCTATGCACTCTATGATAGTTTACAATTGAGTCTTATGTCTCTTTATCTAAGTCAGTTAGTAACTTTTCGATAAATAGACTTAGAATCATTAGATTAAATTTCTATACGTAATTTAACTTCGGTTCTTATTTAGCTAAGTAATCATTTGAGCCTCTGGAAACAGTAGTTTTCAAATTCTGACCTTTTAGACAGTAATTCTGTTGGCTTCTCTTTTACTGAAGAGTCAGTAATTCTCTTAGTCTTCTTCATGCACTATCGGTGGATGATTCTCACTTTCGTAGTTTCGGATTCAATACTTCCTTTACTATTTAGGTTGGATTTTTGCATAAGAGTCAGGCTCCTAATAAATATCCGGAACCTATTGTTATTAAGGTCCTTCCGTCTTCGTACGGGCATAGGCCTTTACTCTGTCCGGTTAGAGTTTATGTATTTAAAACAGATATCTGTTTATTACTACGGGCGTAAGCTTCTTCTGTCTTTGATGCCTAATAGAAGGACGTTACGCTCCATTCTATTGCTAATGGATTCAATTAACTATCGATACTGCTTATGGTATATCATTGACTCAGCAGTTGTGCTTGAGATTTCGGCTCATGAAGTAAGAGTTCTTCTACATCTTGGGCTTACATTAATAGTGTCGCTATTATAGATTTTTGAAGGCTGCTCATTGCGCTCAGCCATCCACATTCATGAATTTTTATCTCAGAAATATCAAGTCCATTTCTGGAGGCCTCTATTGTTAGGTCTACTATCTACTGCTCAGAATGTCATTCACTTAACAGTTGCTACTATAGCTAGGTAGGCTGTCTGTTTCGGCAGTGACTCCGTTCTGCTGCCCTCTTCGCTCTGGGCTATTTGACCCAGGGCAAGAAAAGGGGGGGGGGGGGAGGGTGTTCCCTTGGGTCACCTGTTTTACTATGAAAACAAGGGGATACCTCCTCCGGAGTTAGTAATTCTGAGCTGTTATTGGGATGGTTTTTTAGTGAGAAGTTTATGTTTTAAAAATTCATTCAGGTCTTAGTTTTTAAAGTATAGCTTTTGAATATAGCACGTGTCAACGGACGTTATTATACAATCCTCAGTCACTTTTAAGGAGTATAAAGAGTCTCTATTCTCTAGACTTACTTTATTTATTGGCTTACTTTAAAAATTATTAGTATAAGGATTATACTAGATATTAATAGAGTACATGGATGTATGATGCTCAATTTTGGAAGGTGTTGTATCTTTCTAATTTATCATAAATAAGAAAGATGCATGTAAGGCCTAATACTTCTTTTTCCCTAGAGGGGATGACTCTATTTTATATAATTGAGCGTATTCCAACTTGCTCTATGTCCTTGGCCCTCCAGCCTTTTTACTATTCAGCTATGTCTGGGTCATTGGTGCAGTATAAAAATGTTAAAAAATTTATAGTAATTTATATATTTTTTATACTTACCAATGACCCAGACGGGAATGGCCCTCCCAGGAGTTGGGAACTCATACCTCCCCGCTGAGTACATAGCGCTTACCAGGCACTGGTTATAAGAATGATTAATGGCGCCAATTTCGGAACGTCCTTGACACTGCGCATGCGCAGTAGAGGTGAAGTGTGGAGGGCCATTCAGGACATGTTTTCTTTGGTTTTAGATGCAAATTTTGGGGATTGGGGGGCAAAATTTGTGTTTGGCCCTATATTTTAAGAGTTAGCACCAGCTATGTCTGGGTCATTGGTAAGTATAAAAAATATATAAATTACTATAAATTTTTTAACTTTTCAGGCAATTCCCTACAAAAACACACAAAAGGTAAATTGTATTTTTTAGGCCCAAGAGTCATCAAATCACCCTCTTTTTATCAGGCATATTCAACAATAGTGCAAGATGTCAATAGAATGTTTCAAACCTTTATTGAAACAATATATTTTCCGAAGGCTGTTTATTTTTAGAGATTGTGTTGCGAAGTTGGCCCACAGAAGTTAAGCAAGCTCGAAAGAAGAGCTATAGCTTTTCCATGGAAATTATAGAAATAACAGGACAGTTTTCTATTAGTTTGAATGGGACTCATATTATTGCTGTTAATTTTCCTCAGAGCCGATATTCGTAGAATTGGATAAACTAATAAGAAATACTCCGACCTACACTCGACCGACTGAACTACACTTGGTGGAAGAGCTGATCAGAGATAACACCAGTAGACGAGTTTTAGTTGATAAATACCACGGGCGGAAATCTCCGAATTGGTACTATTTGAACTGTCATAGCTGTCATCAACCCATAAATCACACTCCCAGAACAAACGGGCATCACATAATGCTGAAGTTGCAGAATTGTAAATTCTATCACACAATTCCCCCGGTTAACAGAACCGCGGCGGAATGTGTTTGTGGAACAACCATTCGATAGATTGCATGCAGATTGCCTACAGTCTGCATGGCAGTACAAGTGTCTAACAATGGTGACTGCCACGTCACGGGAGTTTTCCCTAATTATTCAGCTGACTGGTAGTTGCGTGATCAGGTTTGGCATCAAAAATCTAATGGATATAAGCACCGATTCCTGGATGTTTGGGAAGTTGTCTCTGGGCTTCCGACGAGCAAGTACCTACCAACAAGAAGATGGATGCCGCCACTGTTGCTATAAGGTATGAACTTTGACTGAACATTGTGAATTTTACTTTATACCAGAGAAAACGATTGGTAGTTGAGTTTTATTTGTTAATAAAAATCGTAGACAACTGGTAAACTGGTCTTCGTTGTGCTGAACATGACAAGCTCGTGAGGTAAACAACCTGAACCCAGAATCTGGAGCCTGTGTCTGATATCGTCTGGTAAGGAATCACAAAATGCCACGGGCTGATGGGACTTCGCGGTTGATGGGGCTCCGTAGTTCTCTCAGTAATCACAACGCTTGGAGTCAGAATTTACGATCGCAGATCGACAGACTTTTTACTAAATTCCGTAACAATTGCATCATTTCCGAGTGCAACCTTTCAAGGCGGGTAACTCTAATTCAAGGCGGGTAACTCTAATTCAAATTTTTAGTTCCCTGATACCTGTTGAGAGTGTCTATATTTAATAATAGAGGTTCCTCATTCTTATAAAAACCGATGTCAGATCCACTGTGTGCCGCGACAGATTTGGCGGCCGCACAATGACAACTATTGGGTCATCGGAAATTAAACGACTTGACATGGACACTGTGGACTGAAGATTTTGCAGCGCTAAAGGCAAGGAAGATTTCACACAAAAAGTCAATCATCATGACTGATCATGTCCAGTCTTTTCCCCGCCAATCAAATCTGTGGTAATTTTTACGATACACATCACAATAATTTTGATGACACAATCAGCGTGATGGTATTACAATGTAAAACTCTACTCACAGTTGCGACAATTGGTTCTGTTGTATAGGCCAATATATGTTTAACAAGTATCATATGATAATAGAATTAATAGTGAAGTGTCATTTGACATTTAGTTTGTGTTTCGGGATTTGTTGCATCACTGATGTTTCATGCTATGACAGTGAATGCATTTCTGACAGGATCGTATCCAGAACATTTACCATATTATCAGTGTGCGCGCTTAAGCTTCAGGCACCCCGTGGGAAAAAAATTATCAAATTTATAATTAAGTGTTGGGAAGGTGGGGGCACTGTTGTCCCACGTGTAATAGAAGTGATTGATATCTTCTGTTTTCGGTCACTTCGTCTTTATCAACGATTATAAAAAATATAAACTTCATCACGCAGGACGCTAAAGTTAACTGTATTTCTGAAAGTCTACCTGCATGATGTACTGTGCATTTATGTAACATCATCAGTACTAGATGTGGAGATTATGCCACATGGGGAGGAAGGGGGGGTGGGGGGGGGCTTAGTGGGAAACCTAGGAAGGATGTCATAGTCACGTGACCCAGTTACGCCAAGTTAGTCACGTGACCCCTTGACGTCAAGTTTGGTTGATGTGCTAGCCCACATGAGCAGTCATCTTGTGGCGTCATTTCTTTGTGATATGTGGTATTAGTGTGCATGCGCAGCTTGTGTTGTTAGGATGATACGCTGTTCCGTCGGGCATTTTGTATACTGGCTTTCCTCAAATACCTAAATGAGTTGAAGAAAGTATGTTCGAGTCACTCGAACGAGCAATTGTTCTATAGCTCATTTGCTCGATGGAATTCGAGTCGCTTGAACAATGACTTTCCAGTAACTCTTCGATGGATTCGTCACTTTAAGAATCATATAGGCTTTCATTATACACACTGAAGATAACTTTGCATACTTGTTATGGGAAACCAAGCACTGGTGATTATAAGACTTGGACGAGGGAACGAACTAGAGCTAGTTTGGGCTAGACATACTGCTAGTGTTAGAGTAGTATCTGTAATAGGCACAAAAATAGGGTTCTTGGAAAATCTGGACCAGTACTTTAGTGTAATTGCACATACTCTCGATCCTATAGCACTACGTGCTACTACTAAAAAGCCTGGATGGGGAGTTCAAGTCCATTACGGTTGTTTTGGGCGCATTTTGGTGATTTGGAGGGATTGTCGGCTTGTTTGTGGTAATTCTACAAAGTAAAACTACTCTTATACAAAGGAACATACCTATTATTGAAAAAAAAAGAAGAATTTCGTGAGGAATCTGTATCAAATAGTCGTTTTGGGTGGTTTGGATGGATTGGCGAGTCTTTCTGGGTAATCAGATTTACTCCTATTCAAACGAACAAACCCTCCACACGTACCCCAGTCTTGGTGTAGGCCATTCAGGCTCATAGCAACCACATGCTACCTTAGAAACCAAGAAGGCGGCCTCCATCAGACAAAAATGGCTGACAGAAATACTATCACCCTAACAAAACGCGCTGCACATGCGCACTAAGACCACGTGTCACTATGGAGATGATGTCACAAGATGGCCGCTTCCGTGGGCTACCATGACAATCTAACATGACGTAATTGGGTCACATGACTGTGACATCACTTCTCAGGTCCCCTCACTTGGTCCCCACAATGTGGCAAATAAGGCCAAGTGGCCGAAGCTCCAGTTACTGACTGATTTTATTATATAAAATGTCACACTGTCTACCTACCCACTGAAAAATGTTGGCAGGCTGAATGGGAACATAGTTTATTAAGTGGCCAAAAAGCCCTCGGGGATTGAAATCTTTTTCCAATTTTCCCGGGGATACTCCCCGCCGCCATCTATAATTCTATTAGCATCCCACCTTAGGTCTTGGGCATATATGCCGCCCCTTGCTTAAGGTATATCCAGAGGGGAGACACTTTTGAGCCGCCACTTGACCCAGTGGAAGTAACACAGGTATGTAGAAATATTAGACGGTCGAGATAATAATTCATAGCTTAGGATTTTTAAAAATTTCATTGTAATTAACTGCAGTATTGGTAGAAGTTTGTAGGGATTTATCCAAACAATGTTTCGAACTCAGAAATAGAGACAACCAAAGGTGAAAAAAAACGTTAGAGAAAGAGTCATGGGAATTGTAACCAAAATTGGGTCAAAAGAAAGATGTCTTTGTGTGGCCTGCCTGACAAAGAGAAGACATGTTTTGAAGAGTACCTTGACAATGGCACCATTGTAAGAGGAGGGGTGGTCACTGTTGTTCAAGCTGAGGTCGCGATCACTGGAGATTAGGGGGAATTGGGAAAGACGGTGGAAAAGGAGAGCCAAATGTGTAACTTGGGCGTAGTGGTGACCTTGGAATACGTTTTATTAGGAAGTCCAAAATCTCAATCTTCTAGATCAAAATTCACTGGGAGTAGTGTAATGAGGACGTGGGATGGGAAAATAAAGGACGTGGTTAGTGGTTGACACAAATGCGATGGTTAGTATGCTTATTGGAGGGATTGTGAAGAATGGGGGTACAGAGTGTCTTCAAGCAGTTCGTCTCAGTATTGGGAGGAAAGATGCGTGGAAATCAGGAGGCAATTGGAAGCACATGAGTAACCAAAACCTTCTCAACCGAGAACCACAGCAAATCAGCGGCCAGCCAAACTGTTATTAATAGTATATCGACCCACGTATATAGTGTCAAAGCCTCATCCATCTGTAGGGTTCGATCCTCTAATGCTATTGGCACACATGCCTTACATTACACGTATATTTACTCCAGCTGAATCCCGAGAAGCATATAATGTTTTTTTGCCGTTGACTGACACCAGACGAGACCGCTCGAACACATTCAGCCAGGCACCTCTACAAAAGCGATCATCTTTTCTTCCAATTACAAGATTCGAAAGGTAGCCTGGGTTCTCTAGAAACCCTCAAGCGGATCAGATTTTTAAAAATGTTCCCGGGGAGGGTTCCCTTAACCCCACCAGTAGGAGAAGACATGCTCACGAACATCCACACCAGGGCTACACACGTAGCTACTTTTCGGGCAAAATCTTCCAGTCCCCCCCCCCCCTCCTGCAGTCATGGAAAAAAAAGTTGGCCCGTTGGTCTATATACGCCTGTGCTGGGTATAATCAGTGAAGTCGAAATATGATTAATATTATATAAATTCTCTGATCAACTTTGCCGAGTGATTTCTCCCTCAGAAGATTTTTTCAGGTGCTTGCTGAGAAATGGGGGGGGGGGGGGGGGGGGGGGGGGGGGGGGTAGCGTGATCACGTAGTGACGTATTTGTGACGCCCACTCCCCCCCCCCCCTCCTCCCTACAATTTTCCAATAAACTTTCTAGTGATTATACGTATTCGTCAGGGTTGTATTCGAAAATGCCAATTCTCTCATGCTATTAGTTATATACTTTCTTAAAAGAAAATTGGTTATTTTGACTTGTGTCGGGTTATAGCGAAAATGGCCCCGTGTGAAAACAGCACCTGGAGTAAACGGCGCCAATTGATTGTGGCGAGAACGGCACCAGTTCCGATGGCGAAATTAATTCATTTAAATTCTGCCTTTTTCTGTGTTTCGTTTTGAAACCGAGTATTTAGCCTAAGGTTCTCTAATAAATTTGTTGAAAACAGAGCACTTAAAAATGAGAGGATACATCTCCCCTCCCAACTATCTCATGGTTTTCTTGTTGTTTAGCAGTGACTTCTAAACATTAAAAGCAATAATACCCGTCCCCCAACCCCACCCTTTCCTCGGCCCTGGAATCTATCCAACCTGGATTCACGATACACCTCCTTCTTTATTATTTGACGCAGAAATCAGAATCTTGTGTGTGTGTGTGGGGGGGGGAGGGTGGGGGGGAGTCCGAATTCAAAGGACGTGCCAAGGTAAAAAATTAAAACAAGGTCTTTTAGGCCATATTTGGATGGGGGCAGTCCAAACCCAAGAAATCCGGACTCCTGTGCCAAACCGAAAGTAACCGGCCCCGGATTTCACACGGTGCTGTTTTCGCCTGTACCCGTGTCACTGTCACACAAACAATCAAAGCCCAAATGGAGGTCTGTAGCAACATACTACTGAGGGCAGTTGTCGGCAAGACATGACAAATTTGGAAAAACTGGAACGGCACGTATTAATAAAATATTTTACGTCACGACTACAATACATGTATATTTTATTTATTCACTAATTCTCTAATGCGTTTTGAACAAGACTTGAGTTTTATTTTGAACCATCATCATGACTAACTGATATTCCAACTTCGTCAAAACACGCCTTCTGCAAAGGCAAGCCGTGAAAATTCAACTTTTACCGGTTCTCAAATGGACCGTCCCAGTTATGTCACTTGTGCACTGTTGCAAAATGGACGCTCTTCCGAAAATACACACAAATTCCCATAGAGAATTAAAAAATTCGTTCATATAATTTTCGAGCGAGCTAAAATCACAGAAATGTAACGACGGCGAAGTTAAATATATTACACGTAATTGGGAGCTTAAAACTAAAAGATATTTTCTTGATTTTGTATTATTCCAGAGTTTATTTACCATTGGGGGGTTATGGAAAGGACAATAATTTTTTTTATTTTTTGCATCAAAAACATAGCTTATGACCCCCCCCCCCTCCCCCCCTCCCCCCCCCCCCCTCTCCCTGGAAGGTGCTCATTGGGCTCGTTCCAATGATGGGTCGTAAGCTATGATTTTGTGAATGGAGAATTTTGTGAATAGCACTGGCCATTTTTGGCGGTTATGTTGCGTAAAGGGTTAAATTTTCCAATGTTTTTTTTTTAACAGTCAATAAGGTATACAAACAAGTACAAGGTGACACTTCCTTTTTTACCTCCATATTTCTGATCCCTCCACAGTAATACCCTTACTCCTTTCAGACAACTTTATCCAGGTGAGTATTTTAGGTTCACTTGAAACTTTGGTGTTTTGTTTGCAAGGTGTTACTGATTTCATTACTGGTAGTTAACCAAGTTCTGACTGTATGTATTACAGGACAGCAGTAGAGACAGATTTGAGAATAGAGAGAGAATGGAGGGGAACACTTCAAAAAAATTTAGAACAAGAAAAAGAAAAAGTTGGGCAGTTGCATTTAGAGTTACAGCAAATGAAGGATCTAAAAAAAGTAAATTTCTATTTTTTATTGTTTATATAGTATTGCTGAAGTATGAAGTTTGCATTCTGATGGTAAGACTCTTTTGTGAAAAAATCTTGTTTCTCAGGCTCCCCATTGTCATTGCAATTTGGCATCATAGACATTTTTTTACCTGGTTTATTTTTAGTTGGTCGAAAGTTTTGTTACTTCATCCGATATTTATAGTACTTACAAATCAACACAGACTGAAGCAAATTCTTTGAAAAGTTTGTTGAGTCAAAAAAATTAGATATGTAAAGAACACATTCACTTAGCCTCCATCCTACTTAATGAAATTATGAAGTATCATGTTTCTCGGCTGGAAAAGCAGCCTCTCGGGTTCAAAGAGTTAAATATTATTTTTCCCAGTTTTTCAGAAAATTTCAACAAAACCATCTCATGTGACCCCCTCATTGGAATGTGCTCCACAAGGTGGTTTTGTTGAATATTTTGGAAAAATAATTTTTTTCAACTGCTCATAAGCAGCATAAATAATTTTTTCAACTGATCATAAATGCTGAATCTGACCTTTAACACGGCCGGATCTATCCGCCATCAGATGATAAATAGAGATATTCACAATATTTGCTATTTACCATCTGATGGCATGTTTTGAGCGGTATCGGATGGTAAATAACAATATTCTGGATTTATGCTATTTACCATCCAATGGTATGTTTTGAGCGGCATTGGATGGTAAATAACGATATTCATGATTTGCGCTATTTACCATCTGCTGGCATGTTTTGACAGGTGCAAAATTACATTTTATGGTGGGAAATCACAATATCTATAGTTGTGATTCAATTTTTGCCACCTATTCCAATTCATTATGGAAACAGGTCAAAAAACTGAAAAATAGATTTTTCTGATTTACCATCCACATTTTACCCTCTATGTATCAGACATTTGGAACATCTACCCCGGAATAGAAATGGAATAGAAATGGAAATGCCTAGATGATGACATCCCCTTTTGGTCGTGATTGATCAACTTTGATGGCTACAGGTGCCCGAAGCCCGAAAACCTTGAGCACAGTCTACAGGTCATATATATGAAGGGATTTCATTGTAACTTCGTAGGATCACTCCAGATTATGCCCAGATGAGAGTGCCCTCTTTTGGTCACGATCATTCATCCATGATGGCTTCTCGAGCCCAAAACCCGAAAAACTTTAGTACAGACTATAGGTCGTATTTGTGAAGGGATTTCATTGTAACTTAGTAGAATGACTCAGTATAATGTCGAGATGAGAACGTCTCCATTTAGTTGCAATCAGTCTACCGTCATGGCTACACAGGCCTGAAACCCGAAAACATTTAGCACAGTCTACAGGCCATATTTATGAAGGGAGTTCAGTGTAACTTGATAGGATGACTCATTTTGGAATAATTTCACTGTAACGTGGTAACTTTTATTGACATACGTTAACTGTGAGGGCCACATACATTAACTGTGAGGTCATATTAACCACCCCTCAGCTCTTCAGTGCAGTGTACACCTCATATTATTTTTATTAAAAACATAGCATACAGGGAACAGAAATTAAGATATTCCCAATTATCACAATTCTTGTCTTATTTCATAATCCTTTCATAAACATTGAACATTATCCTTTTCACATCAAGCACAACACACAGACAAGTTAAGCTACAGTGTCATTGACACTTTCATTAGTTTAACTTGACAAAGTCAAGATAAGCTATTGCCATCACGCTTGCAAACGTCTGTTAGTCTGTGAGTCTGTTCACATTTTCCTTTAGCATAGGCTACACCCCGTAGTTCTTGTCCGATCATCACAAAATTTATGCAGGTTTGAGGTCATGTCTAGATGAGAATGTCCTGTTTTGGTCATGATTGGTCAACCGTGATGGCTGCCCGAGCCCAAAACCTGAAAACCTTTAGTACAATCTGCAGGTCGTATTTATGAAGGGATTTCAGTGTAGCTTGGTAGGATGCCTCTGTATAATATCTAGATGAGAGCATCCCCTTTTGGTCATGATCTGTCAACCATGAAGGCTGTCCATGCCCGAAACCCAAAAACTTTTAGCACAGTCTACAGGTCATATTTAATATGGAGGGATTTCATTCGAACTTGGTAGGATTATTCCGTATGATGTCTAGATGAGAACTTCCCCATTTGGTTGCGATCTGTCAACCGTGATGACAGCCCAAGCCCAAAACCCGAAAACCTTTAGCACAGTCCACAGGTCGTATTTATGAAGGGATTTCATTGTAACTTAGTAGGATGACTCCATATAATGTCTAGATGAGAACGTTCTGTTTTGGTTACAATTGGTCAGCTGTGATGGCTACAGGGGCCCGAAACCTGAAAACCTTTAGCACAGTCTACAGGTCGTATTTATGAAGGGATTTCATCATAAATTGGTAGGATGATTCCAGATAATGTTTAGATGAGAACGTCCCCTTGTGGTAGAGATCATTCAACCATGATGGCTACCCAAGCCCAAAACCCAAAAATCTTTAGCATTGTCTACTGGTCGTATTTATGAAGGGATTTCATTGTAACTTGGTAGGACGTCCCCTTTTGGTCACGATTGGTCAACTGTGATGGCTACAGGGGCCCAAAGCTCGAAAACCTTTAGCACAGTCGACAGATCGTATTTATGAAGGGATTTCATTGTAACTTGGTAGGTTGATTCCAGGTAATGTCGATATGAGAATTCCCCCTTTTGGTAGCGATCATTCAACCGTGATGGCTGCCTGAGCCCAAAACTCGAAAACCTTTAGCATAGACTACAGGTCGTATTTATGAAGGGATTTCATTGTATTTTGGTAGGACGACTCAGTATAATGTGTAGATAAGGATGCCCCTTTTGGTTGCGATCGATCAACCATGATGGCTACACAGGCCCGAAGCCCGAAAACCTTTAGCATAGTCTGCAAGCCATATTTATGAAGGGATTTCATTGTAACTTGATAGGATGACTTGTTTTGGAATAATTTCACTGTAACTTGGCAACTTTGGTTGAAATACATTAACTGTGAGGGCCACATTAACCTAACCCTCAGTTCTTTAGTACAATCTACATCTCAAATTATTTTTATTGAAAACATCACATACAGGGAACAGAAATTAACATATTCTCAATTATCACAATTCTTGTTGTATTTCATAATCCTTTCATAAACATTGAACATTATCCTTTTCATCAAACACAAAACATGGTCAAGTTAAGCTGCAGTGTCAATGACACTTTCAGTAAAATTTCTCTAAAGTTTTCGCGGAATACCCACCTTAAATTACAGTTTGTCGTGGTAATGGCAGTATCTACGATCGTGAGTCAATTTTGGCCACCCATTCCATGTTTTCATTTAAGCAGGCTGAAAAAACTGAAAAATCACATTTTTAGCTCACCTGGCCTAAAAGGCCATGTGAGCTTTTCTCATCACTTGGCATCTGTCGTCGTCTGGAGTCCGTAACGTTTCACATTTTCATCTTCTTCTCTCTAACCGCTAAGCCGGTGTGAACCAAACTTGGCAGGAATGGTCTATGGGAGGTCCTCTACAAACAATCCTCATTTTGTTCCCGTCGGATGAAAAACATGGCTTCCTAAGGCATTCTTTGATTCTGGTTGGTGGATTTTCAAAAATCTTCTCCTCTGAAACTGCCAGGCCAAATGTTTTGAAACTTCACATAAATTATGACTGGGACCCCCTCTACCAACGATCCTCATTTAATGTTGATTGGGTCACAAACATGGCTGCAATTGCAGCTTATAGTTACTGTAGAAACCCTATGGGAAATCACATTTCCCTCTTCTTCTCTGGAAAAACCGAGGCGACGTGAAAACAAACCTGGCAGGGATGGTCTATGGGAGGTCCTCTACAAACGATCCTCATTTTGTTCCCGTGGTTTGAAAAACATGGCCGCCAGAAGCATTTTTTGATTCTGATTGGTCAATTTTGAAAACTCTTCTCCTCTGAAACCACAGGGCCAAATGTTTTGAAACTGTGCATGGTTGATAACTGGGACACCCTCCACCAATGTTCCTCATTTTAATGTTGATCGTATTGCAAACATGGCCACAATCACATTTTCATCTTCTTTCTGGAACTATTGAGCTGACATGAACCAAAACTTGGCAAGAATGGTCTATAGGAGGCCCTCTACAAACGATCCTCTTTTTGTTCCCATTGGTTGGAAAATATGGCCACCAGAGACATTCTATAATTCTGTTTGATGGATTCAGTTGTTTTGAAACTTCACGTGATTGAAGACTGGGTAACCTTCTACCAATGATCCTCATGTAATGTTGATGTAATGTTGCAGACATGGCCCCAATTGCAGTTCATAGTTACCATGAAAAGCCTATGGGAAATCACATTTTTATATGTAGTTCCAGGTGAGCGATTACAGGCTCTTTAGAGCCTATAGTTTTATTTACCAAACTCCTTTTGGTAATTATTTTTCTGAAAATTTGGAACATCTACACTGGAATTGAAATGGAATAGTGGTAGATTGGCATCTCAGCAACAACTATAAGGAAAATGTGGTGGAATACATCTTTTTTGTCTACACCAGGGATCAATATCAATGAGAGGGGTGTAAAAATTCTTCAAAAATCACATTTCTCAAATGTTTTCACCGAATACCAACCTTAAATTATATTTTCTGGTGGGTAACGGCAAAATATACAGTCGTGAGTCAATTTTGACCACCCATTCCAATTTTTCATCGGAACAGATCGAAAAAACTGAAAACTCTGATTTTTCTTATTTACCATCCCCTTTTTTGCCTGCTATATTTCTGAAAATTTGGAACATCTACACCGAAACTGAAAAGGAATAGTGGCATCTCAGCAACACCTAGAATGAAAATGTGGTGGAATACATCAATTTTTAGCTCAACTTTAGTGAAGCCAAATTTGAGCTTTTGCCATGGCCTGCCTGTCCGTCTGTCCGTACGTCAGCAATTTGATACGGCTCGGGCTAGAGGCCATATTTATGAACCGATCTTTACGAAACTTCTTGGGTACCTTTGTTATGACCGTGGGACGAGAACGAGTGTTTTTGGGTGCGGTCCAAAACAGACATGTTAACTCTCCCGGAATGCCCGGGAAAATCCCGGAATTTCAGTGTAGTTCCCGGCTTCCCGGACAGGAATCAGTTTTGGACCAAAAATCCCGGAAAACAACTGTCAAATATTTCGTTCCCATTGTAACTTCTGAAAAACGTTCGGAGTCAAATCACATGCATTTCAAACTCTGGTAAAAACTCACGAAGCAGTAAAATATGGATTTAAGTCAAATTTATTTAAGAAAAGGCTATTTTATGATATATTTCAACTATGTTCATGTTTATTTCTGGGTTTTTCTTCGGAGATTTGTGATAAATGTGCGAGTGTCGAAGTGAAAATAGGTGACTTACTTTCAAAAAATTGAAAACTCCACCTTCATTTAAATGCACTTTTTGGAAATTAAAATATATGAAAAGGAATTAAATAATATATATTTATTTATTCCTTCATAGAGTAGCTTTAATTCTCATCCCTTTTCCAAAATCAAAACGTAAACAACAACTATTTAGCACAGCTTAAAAGTAGGTTAAAGTTGCTTAGGATGCCGAAAAATTATGACAGCATATTTAAACACAATGGACTTTTTTTCTAACACCACATTTATTCTGTTGTGCTGACTACAGAACTGTTAACTGTTGGCCATCTGTCACCTGAAAATTTTGAATTAAACAAAAATGCTTCAATGATGAAAAGAAAAATTTTGTGTAGGGCACAAGCGTCTCACATGCATGAAGTTTGATAAAGATACTTTCTGAGTACTAATGTTCTTGAAGTAATTGAACATCAGGACATCTTTTCCTATTAACATTTCCAGACTTGGGAAATTATTAGCTAAGCAGACTTTGATAAGAGCAAACCACAGGTGGATGTGCTCTGTGGGACAGTGTGGGTTGGTGGTGGTGGAGAGGGGAGGGGGGGGGGGGGGCTCATGAAGAAGAGCATCTGGGGGGGGGGGGGGTCAAATCAACAGTTATTTTATGATTTTTTAACATAGCATAAATTCATCAGCATAGTTGACAACTCATTCTGGATATAACCTGGTGTTAATAGTGGTCCGTGAGCTGAAAATTCACAAGTTTTTTCTTTTATTTTGCCCCCACGAGAAGTTTTCCCTGAAATCCATCCCGTTTCCCTGAAAAACACCCTCAGTTTCCCTGAAAAATTATTCTGGAGGTTAACATGTCTGGTCCAAAATTCAAGATGGCTGCCAGCCACCATTTTCTACCGACGATGCAGAAATCTGTTTTTTGTACAGAACTTCCATATGAAAGCTCTGATTTGAATAATTCTTTGTATGAATGTTTAGTACCATGAGATACATCACATATCATACGGGTTTTTGTCTCGTGCTTAAATTATGCAAATTAGACTAACTTTGATTTATTTAGTGTTACTTTCAGCACTGTTAGTGCAAATGCCAATACGGCTTGGGCTAGAGGCTGCATTTATGAACCGATCTTCACGTAACTTCTTGGGTACCTTTGTTATCACCATGGGATGAGAACGAGTCTTTTGGGGTGTGGTCCAAAATTCAAGATGGCCACCAGCAGCCATTTTGTACCAAAATTAGTGCAATCAGCCTTTTGTACAGTACTTCTGTATGAAAGTTCTGATTTGAATAAATTTTTGTATGAATGTTTAGTAAAATGGAATACATCACATATAGTACAGGTTTTTTTCTCGTGCAGAAATTATGCAAGTTAGATGAATTTTGATTTATTTAGTGCTACTTATACACTGTAAGTGCACATGTCAGTACAGCTCGGGCAAGAGGCTGTATTTATCAACCTATCTTCACGAAATTTCTTGTTATCACCTTGGGACGAGGGCGAGTGTTTCTGAGTGTGGTCCAAAATTCAAGATGGCTGCCAGTGGCCATTTTGTACCGAAATTAGGTCCAATCAGTTTTTTGTCACAACTTCTATACAGCTCGTATTTATGAACTGATCTTCACGAAACTTCTTGGGTACCTTTGTTTTCACCTTGGGACAGGAATGAGTGTGTTTTGGGGTGCCTTTGTTATCACTGTGCTATGAGAACAAATATTTTGGGGTTCAGTCAGACCCACTCTGGGACTCAAAGATTTCTTTTCTAGTTTAGCATCTGACTGTCGCCCACCTTTACAATACTTTACCTATAAATTTGTTACAGGTTACGGTCAGTATTTATGTACAGACCGTTACAATACTTTATATGTACCTTTGTTATCAGGTCAGTACCCAGATGTTTGTCATTGCTGTGTCACATACTATACATGTACATGTCTTGACAAGTTGAGCTACAGTGTCATTGACACTTTCATTGTTGATGCGGGGGACCAATATCAATGGGTGGGGTGTAAAAATTCATCAAAAATAACATTTTTAGCTCAACTTTGGCGAAGCGAAATTTGAGGTATTGCCATAGCCTGTCGTCTGTCTGTCCGTCTGTCGCGCCATACACACGCTCGAGCTAGAGGCCATATTTATGAACCGATCTTTACGAAACTTCTTGGGTACCTTTGTTATCACCGTGAGACAAGAACAAGTGTTTTGGGGTCCGGTCCAAAATTTAAGACGGCCGCTGGCAGCCATTTTATACCAAAATTAGGTGCAATCAGATTTTTGCGCAGAACTTCCATGTGAAAGCTCCGATTTGAATAATTTTTTTGTATGAATGTTTAGTACCATGGGATACATCACATATAATATGGGTTTTTTTCTCGTGCGTAAATTATGCAAATTAGACTAACTTTGATTTATTTAATGTTACTTATACACTGTAAGTTGAAAACATCACATACAGGGAACAGAAATTAACATATTCTCAATTATCACAATTCTTGTCGTATTTCATAATCCTTTCATAAACATTGAACATTATCCTTTTCATCAACTATTACTTTCAGCACTGTAAGTGCAATGCCAATACAGCTCAGGCTAGAGGCCGTATTTATGAACCGATCTTTACGAAACTTCTTGGGTACCTTTGTTATCATCGTGGGACGAGAACGAGTGTTTTTGGGTCCGGTCTGAAATTCAAGATGATCGCTGGTGGCCATTTTGTAAAAATTAGGTGCAATCAGATTTTTGCGCAGAACTTCCATATGAAATCGCAGATGTGAATAATTTTCTGTGTGAATGTTTAGTACCATGGGATACATCACATATAATACAGGTTTTTTTCTTGTGCATAAATTATGCCAATTAGACTAACTTTGATCTATTTAATGTTACTTTCAGCACTGTAACTGCACATGTCAATACGGCTTCGGCTAGAGGCTGTATTTATGAACCGATTTTCACGAAACTTCTTGGGTACCTTTGTTTTCACCTTGGGACAGGAACGAGTGTTTTGGGATGCCTTTGTTATCACTGTGCTATGAGAACAAATATTTTGGGGTTCAGTCAGACCCACTCTGGGACTCAAAGATTTCTTTTCTAGTTTAGCATCTGACTGTCACCCACCTTTACAATACTTTACCTATACATTTGTTACAGGCTACGGTCAGTATTTATGTACAGACCGTTACAATACTTTATATGTACCTTTGTTATCAAGTCATTACCTAGATGTTTGTCATTGCTGTGTCACATCCTATACATGTGCATGTCTTGACAAGTTGAGCTACAGTGTCATTGACACTTTCATTACAGTTTCCCATATTGAAAAATGAACTTTGTCAAATTCAGTTGACATTCTGTACAGATCTGCTATCCGCAACACCTCTTAAACCATTGAACAGATTTCATTGACACTTTCAGACATTCTTTTACATACATTGAAGATGTGCACCTCCTATTTTCTTTTCAGATATTTTCATTTTTACAGTTTCCCAAATTGTAAAATGAACTTTGTCAAATTCAATTGACATTCTGAACAGATCCGCTATCCGCAACTCCTCTTAAACCATTGAACAGATTTCATTGAAACTTTCAGACATTCTTTTACATACATTGCAGATTTACACCTCCTATTTTCTTTTCAAATATTTTTATATTTACAGTTCCCCATATTCAAAAATGGTCTTTGTCAATTCAGGTTTTAGTAGGGAGGGGTATAGATCTGCTATCCGCTACTCTTCTTAAACCATTGAACAAACTCCATTGGAACTCACAGACCTTCTTTTACATACGTTGAAGATGTGTACCTCCTATTTTTCTTTCAGATGTTTTCATGTTTCGATGTCCGTCCGTCCGCCCATCCATTACGTTTTAGGGATGTACACATCTGCTATCCGCAACTACTCTTAAACCAGTGAACGGATTCCATTGAAACTCTCAGACATTCTTTTACATACATTGAAGATGTGCACCTCCTATTTTCTTTTCAGATATTTTTATATTTACAGTTTCCCGTATTCAAAAATGGTCTTTGTCAATTCAGGTTTTAATAGGGAGGAGTAGAGATCTGCTATCTGCTACTCCTCTAAAACCATTGAACAAACTCCATTGGAACTCTCAGACATTCTTTTACATACACTGAAGATGTGCACCTCCTACTTGTCTTTCAGATATTTTCACATTCCGACATACGTCCGTCCATCCGTCCGTCCGTTATGCTTTTGGCATGTTACATTTTTTTTTTGAGGGGGGGGGGGGGGGGTGGTACACATGTGCTATCCGCAACTCCTCTTAAACCAGTGAATGGATTTCATTGAAACTCTCAGACATTCTTTTACATACATTGAAGATGTGCACCTCCTATTTTCTTTTCAGATATTTTCTTTTTTACAGTTTCCCATATTGAAAAATGAACTTTGTCAAATTCAATTGACATTCTGTACAGATCTGCTATCCGCAACTCATCTTAAACCATTGAACAGATTTCATTGAAACTTTCAGACATTCTTCCACAAAAATTGAAAATGTGCACTTCCTGTTTTGTTTTCAGATTTTTTCATTTTTAGAGTTTCTCATATTTAATGAAAGTGTCAATGGCACTGTAGCTCAACTTGTCAAGACAAAGACATGTACATGTATAGTATGTGACACAGCAATGACAAACATCTAGGTAATGACCTGATAACAAAGGTACATATAAAGTATTGTAACGGTCTGTACATAAATACTGACCATTGCCTGTAACAAATGTATAGGTAAAGTATTGTAAAGGTGGGTGACAGTCAGATGCTAAACTAGAAAAGAAATCTTTGAGTCCCAGAGTGGGTCTGACTGAACCCCAAAATATTTGTTCTCATAGCACAGTGATAACAAAGGCACCCCAAAAGACATTCGTTCCTGTCCCAAGGTGAAAACAAAGGTACCCAAGAAGTTTTGTGAAGATCAGTTCATAAATACGAGCTGTATAGGACAAAAAACTGATTGGACCTAATTTCGGTACAAAATGGCCACTGGCAGCCATTTTGCCCCCCCCCCCCCCCCCCCCCCCCCCCCCAGAAACACTCATTCTCATCCCAAGGTGATAACAAAGGTACCCAAGAAGTTTTGTGAAGATCGGTTCATAAATACAGCCTCTACCCTAAGCCGTATTGACATGTGTGCTTACATTGTGTAAGTAGCACTGAATAAATCAAAGTTCATCTAATTTGCATAATTTCTGCACGAAAAAAAAAAAACCCTTACAATATGTGATGTATTCCATGTTACTAAACATTCATACAAAAATTTATTCAAATCAGAACTTTCATACAGAAGTTCTTTACAAAAGACTGATTGCACTAATTTTGGTACAAAATGGCTGCTGGTGGCCATCTTGAATTTCGGACCATCCCCAAAAACACTCGCTCTCATCCCACAGTGATAACAAAGGTACCCAAGAAGTTTCGTAAAGATTGGTTCATAAATATGGCCTCTAGTCTGAGCCGTATAGAAGTTGTGTACAAAAAACTGATTAGACCTAATTTTGGTACAAAATGGCCACTGGCAGCCATCTTGAATTTTAGACCGCACCCAGAAACACTCGTTCTCGTCCCAAGGTGATAACAAAGGTACCCAAGACAATTCGTGAAGATCAGTTCATAAATACAGACTCTAGCCCGAGCTGTATTGACATGTGTACTTACTGCGTGTAAGACGCACTGAAAAAATCAAAGTTCATCTAATTTGCATAATTTCTGCACGAGAAAAAAACCCGTATTATATGTGATGTATCCCATGGTACTAAACATTCACACAAAAAATTATTCAAATCAGCGCTTTCATATGGAAGTTCTGTGCAAAAATCTGATTGCACCTAATTTTGTACAAAATGGCTGCCATCTGCCATCTTGAATTTCGGACCAGACCCCAAAACACTCGTTCTCATCCCATGGTGATACCAAAGGTACCCAAGAAGTTTTGTAAAGATTGGTTCATAAATACGGCCTCTACGAGCCGTATTGGCATTTGCACTTACAGTGCTGAAAGTAACACCAAAAAACATCAAAATTAGTCTAATTTGCACAATTTACGCACAAGAAAAAAACCTGTATTATATGTGATGTATCCCATGGTACTAAACATTCATACAAAAAATTATTCAAATCAGAGCTTTCATATGGAAGTTCTGTACAAAAAACAGATTTCTGCATCGTCGGTACAAAATGGCAGCTGGCAGCCATCTTGAATTTCGGACCACACCCAAAAACACTCGTTCTCGTCCCATGGTCATAACAAAGGTACCCATGAAGTTTTTTTTTTTTGGGGGGGGGGGGGGGGGGGTTGTTGACATTTGCTATCCACAACCTCTTTTAAACTAGTGAATTGATTTCAATGAAACCTTCAAACATTGGTGTCAGTGTTTGTGCTCTCTACATTAAACATACTTTTACTGTTGTAAAATGTGTCTTGGTGGGAGTGGGTGGTATCATTTAGTGAGCAGTGCCCACAGTTTTTCTAGTTTAAACTTGCCGTTGGATTGTAAACAGTTAAGGTTGTTAATATCGTTATTTACCATCCAATGCCACTCAAAACATGCGATCGGATGGAAAATAACGCAAATCCAGAATGTCGTAATTTACCATCCGATGCCACTCAAAACTTGACATCGGATGGTAAATATCGCATATCCTGAATATTGTTATTCACCATCCGATGGCAAATAGCCACTTTCCTTTAACACAACTAAATGAATGTGTAATATTTATTATTTATTGGTGTTTAAGGTCACATACTTAAATGAATGTGTAATAAACATTAAACATGTGATAAAGAAAAAAGCCTGTACAGCTTATTTTATTGAGATAAAAATTTGTGCACAGTAGGTTAAAATAGATATCCTTTCTGCAATCCACAGTCTGTGAATTATATGTTTGTAATCAAAAAAATGTCTCTCCTGCTAATTTAAGTGACCTTCTTGAAGAATTGTTTCAGGTCTTGAATCTTTGCAATGATGATTAATGGAGAACACATGTGAGAATTAAATTACAAGTTGAATCTTTCCCTGCCAAATATTTTTATGGTGCTAGTTTTGCTGCTTGAGATTTTACCACAGATATTGAATTACTTCTTCACTTTTACAAACCAGTTCAGAAATAACTTGACAACTGTCAAATGTTTTAACCCTTTGAACTCTAGTGGTATCTTCCATGCCAGTTCAATGGCAGCAATTAGAAGAGTCCATATTCATTATTTGGGATAGACTAATCAGTATTTTCAATGTGCAGCCTCAGGCTTCACGTTGAAAATACTGATTGGTCTACCCCACAATATTTTTACACTGTAAACCAATGGCCAAGAGTAACTGGTGCTTAACTCAAAGTTATTAAGGGCCAAACACAAATTCTGAACCCCCCAATCCCCCAAATTTGCTTGCAAAATCAAAAATTAAAAGTCCTATCTGGCCCTCCATACATTTACTCTCCGTGCATGCACAGACGTCGGGACGTGACCAGAATTGGCGCCAACATCATTCTTTGTTTGGCCCTAAAAGTCATCAACAATGAAATGACATCTGTGCTTTAAAATCTCCTATTTTGAGGATGCCAGACACAAATCAATGCAAGAATTGGTGGATACAAGGCTGTTATTGGATGAAGAAAGTGTTCAATGGTGGTTTTGGATGTTCAGGGCTGTAACTTTATAATATTTATCAAATTATTTTATGTTTCCAAATTTCGGGACATATGCCTGACGTCATCATTTTTAAAAATGATTATTCCACTGTGTGTTAAGTATTCCTTCCCTATCCTTCCATGAACCCTTCCTGTTAAACTCTTAAGCTTTTTGGCTATTTTTTATTGAAATTTTATATTAGCTTAACTTGACATAGTCAAGATAAGCTATTGCCATCACGTGTGCAGAAGTCTGTTAGTCTGTGAGTCTGTTCACATTTTCCTTTAGCACGGGCTACACCCAGCAGTTCTTGTCTGATCATCACAAAATTTCATATGCAGGTTTGGGGTCATGTCTAGATGAGAACGTCCCCTTTTGGTCGCGATCGGTCAACCGGTATGGCTGCCCAAGCCAAAACCAGAAAACCATTAGCACAGTCGACAGGTCATATTTATGAAGGGATTTCATTGTAACTTGGTAGAATGCCTCTGTATAATGCCTAGATGAGAACAACTCCTTTTGGGCATGATCTGTCAACTGTGACGACTGCCCAAGCCCAAAACCCAAAAACCTTTAGCACAGTCTGCAGGTCATATTTATTGAGGAATTTCATTGTAACTTAGTGGGTTGACTTCATATAATGTCTAGATGAGAAAGTCCCTTCTTGGACGTGATTGGGCAACTGTGACAGCTACAGGGGCCCGAAGCCCAAAAACCTTTAGAACAGTCTACAGGTCACACTTATGAAGGGATTTCATTGTAACATGGTAGGATAACTCCAAGTAATGTCTAGATGAGAACGTCCCATTTTGATCACGATCATTCAGCCTTGATGGGTGCCCGAGCCCAGAACCTTTAGCATAGGCAAAAGGTCATATTTATGGAAGGATTTCATTGTAACCTGTTAGGTTGACTCCATATAATGCCTAGATGATGACATCCCCTTTTGGTCGTGATTGGTCAACTATGATGGCTATAGGTGCCCGAAGCCCGAAAACCTTGAGCACAGTCTACAGGTCATATTATGAAGGGATTTCATTGTAACTTCGTAGGATCACTCCAGATGATGCCCAGATGAGATTGTCCCCTTTGGTTGCGATCATTCAACCATGATGGCTGCCCGAGCCCAAAGCCCAAAAACCTTTAGCACAGTCTACAGGTCATATTTATGAAGGGATTTCATTGTAACTTGGTAGGTTGACTTCATATATATAATGTCTAGATGAGAATGTCCCATTTTGGACACGATTGGGCAGCTGTGACGGCTACAGGGGCCCGAAGCCCAAAAACCTTTAGAACAGTCTACATGTCATAATTATGCAGGGATTTCATTGTAGTTTGGTAGGATGACTCCAAATAATGTCTAGATGAGAACGTCCCCTTTTGGTCGCGATCATTCACCCTTTATGACTGCCCGAGCCCAAAAACTTTTAGCATAGTCTATAGGTCGTATTTATGGAAGGATTTCATTGTAACTTGTTAGGTTGACTCCATATAATGCCTAGATGATGACATCCCCTTTTGGTCATGATTGGTCAACTGTGACGGCTTCTGAGGCCCGAGGCCCAAAAGCCTTGAGCACAGTGTACAGGTCATATTTATGAAGGAATTTCATTGTAACTTCGTAGGATCACTCCAGATGATGCCCAGATGAGAATGTCCCCATTTGGTTGTAATCATTCAACCATGATGGCTGCCCGAGCCCAAAGCCCAAAAACCTTTAGTAATGTCTAGATGAGAATGTCCCATTTTGGACACGATTGGGCAACTGTGACAGCTACAGGGGCCTGAAGCCCGAAAATCTTTAGCACAGTCTACGGGTGATATTTATGAATGGATTTCATTGTACCTTGGTAGGATGACTCCAAATAATGTCTAGATGAGAAGGTCCCCTTTTGGTCGCGATCATTCAGCCTTGATGGCTGCTCGAGCCTAAAATCACAAAACCTTTAGCATAGTCTGTGGGTCATATTTATGGAAGGATTTCATTGTAACCTGTTAGTTTGACTCCATGTAATGCCTAGATGATGACATCCCCTTTTGCTCGTGATTGGTCAAATGTGACGGCTTCTGGGGCCCAAAGCCCAAAAGCCTTGAGCACAGTCTACAGGTCATATTTATGAAGGAATTTTATTGTAACTTCCTACAATCACTCCAGATGATGCCCAGATGAGAATGTCCCCATTTGGTTGCGATCATTCAACCATGATGGCTGCCCGAGCCCAAAGCCCCAAAACCTTTAGCACAGTCTACAGGTCATATGTATGAAGGGATTTCATTGTAACTTGGTGGGTTGACTTCATATAATGTCTAGGTGAGAACGTCCCCTTTGGACGCAATTGGGAAACTGACGGCAACAGGGGCCCGAAGCCCAAAAACCTTGAGCACAGTCTACAGGCCATATTTATGAAGGGATTTCAGTGTAACTTGATAGGATGACTCGTTTTGGAATAATTTCACTGTAACTTGGTAACTTTCATTGATAGACGTTAACTGTGAGGGCCACATACATTAACTGTGAGGTCATATTAACCCACCCCTCAGCTCTTTAGTACAGTGTACACCTCATATTATTTTTATCAAAAACATAGCATACAGGGAACAGAAATGAACATATTCCCAATTATCACAGTTCTTGTCTTATTTCATAATCCTTTCATAAACATTGAACATTATCCTTTTCATCAAACACAACACACAAGTTAAGTGTCATTGACACTTTCATTTCTTCGAATGAAGATCTAGTTTTGCATTTGTTAGCATTTCAGTTGGTTCTGATTTTGGGCCTTTTTGTGTGTCTGATGTCTTGTTTACATTGACGTTGTTAGCTCATCTGACTGAAAGTCAGGGTGAGCTATTCCAATCACTTTTTGTCCGTCGTCTGGCGTCCGTTGTACGTCATGAAGGTGGTGTTTGGGTCATTTTCTCCCAAGTCACTGGCTGCAATTCAATGAAAATTCACATGAGTAGCGGTTATATAGGGGCATTTGGGTTTTTCTTCAAATTGGGTTTCTGCTCATATTGTGGAGGGGGCTAGAGCCAAAATGCACAAAAGTTTAAAAAATGTTCTTCTCATGAACCAGCCATAGCAGAAACTTGATATTTGGTATGCAGCTTCCATTTGAGGTGTAGACTCAAGTTTGTTCAAGAGACGTTTGACGGGCCATATTTGCCTTTGTTCTGAGAGAGGCAAGAATTTTTGCCCCGCCCAGAATTTCTATTTTCTGAACTGAGAGGCCAATTTGAACCAAATTTAATATGAGGTATTATTGGGTTATAAGTACTTGATTTATGCAAAAAAAATTTTCCTGCAGCCCCATGGGAACCTCAGGAGCCAAAAATAGAAAAACAACGAAAACGTCCATATCTCCAAAACTGCAGGGCACTGAGAATTTTTATTTGGTGTGAGGCTTCCTTGGGAACAAGAGAAAGGAATGGTAGAAAAAAATTGCCATCGGTTTTGTCATAAGGTACTTTTTCGGGACTTTGAGAAAATGCTGAGTGAGCATTTTTTGTCACTGTGGGCAATGGGAAAAAATTAAAGAATCGTTTGCTTCCAAACCACTGTTCCAAAAGCTTTTATATTTTACATATAACATCTTTGGAACATTGATTCACATATTTGTTGAAAACAAATCCCTCGGTCCATATTTGGGTTCCCTATGGGAGCCCAAATGTTCAGATTAGTGCAGTATGAGGAATATTCTTTAAAAATCTTCTTCTTCAGATCTACCAATAAGAATCTTTTGATATTTGGTGTGCAGCATGCTTAGGGGGGTGAGATTCAAGTTTGTTCAAGCCAAGTCCCTAGTTTCATATTTAGGCTGAAAATTTGGGGTCTCGGTCCAGACTTAGAAATTTTGGACCAAAATCCGGAAATAAGTTGGGTTTTTTTATGCATTTCGGTGAATTTTAAGACCCAAAAATTTTTTTTTTTTGCGCCGAAAATTTGGTGACCACAATCCGGAAATTAGTTTTTTTGCATTTTGGTCAATTTTAAGAAGAAAAAAAAAATTTTATTCTGAAAATATTTTGTTTGGGACTTCGAAAATTTCCGAACAAAAATAAAAAAAAAATCTTTTTTTTATGCGTTTATCTCAATTTTGGGATGTAAAAGTGCAGGAACTGATAATAGAAGGAAAATCCTGTGTATTGTGTGAACACAATTGCTTCATCTAGTTGGTATATACTTTTCTTAGGAGGGGCGTTTGCAGCTTATTCAAGTCAAGTCCCTGGTTTGATTATTAGACTACCATGTCAGGTGAGCACCCTCAGGCCCCCGAGGCCTCTTGTTTACATTATCAGCGTCCTCATATATAGGTAGTTTCTTATATTCTATTACTGTAATATACTGTAGAATACATGGATTATTATTATTTTGGTAGTGTAGCTCTAAAAGTTTTGGATTCTGTCCACACTTAGGCTCTATCGGGATGCCTTTGTGCTCTTCATGTTCCCTTTGGGAACTTGGGCGTTTTTCAAAAAAAATTTTTTGTTTACAAAAAATATTTTGAATTTAATTATGATTGCTTTTATTCATGTATCTCAGTTATATATATATATTGTTGTGGAGTTTGGAGGACTGATATCGACTTTAGTTGATACACTCCTGCGGACTCTTGTCATTCTTGTGTTGCACTGGGATGACTGATGTTGGAGTCGGGTGTTGCGGTATGTTATTGGCGGTGAGGTTCTGAGGATTAGAACCTCTTACCGTGTTTTAATTCATTCTGTCAGTTTCTATTTCAGAGGAACATGAACATGGTGATGATATTCTGACCCCATCCAAGGTGCTACCGTTGTCGTGCTCCATGGAGCATATAGAGCTAGCTGGAGTGCTCATTATTGCAAGATTTAGGGCCTTTTGTTAAAGGTTTTAGTCTTTTGCAAGCAGCTAGCTCGACCGGTGAAGCGTAATATAAATAGCTCACCCAGCGACGACGGAAATAAGGAGGAAATAAGGAGGAAGTCTGCAAGGTCTTGTACTCGGTGAGGTCTGATAGACCGCGAGCAGGAGAGGCCCCCCTCTCTAATATAGCAGCGTCTGGGGTCAAATCTTGTTTTGAGAAACTTGTACAAGCCGGAGCATATGTCCGCCCTCCACTCAGGACGCTCTGTTTAGTCTGCAGCCGGGGTCGGCTTCAGTCAAGGCTTATGTCAAGGCTCAGTCAAGGCTCCTCTGCTATGTTTCACAAGGCCAAAATGAAGTTTTCTGGTTGGAAACATGCACGAGACGGAGCATATGTCCGTCCGCTGCTCAGGATGCTCCATCTAGTCTGCAGCCAAGGTCGGCTTCAGTCACGGCTTCCTCCACTACATTATTTAAGCACACACGACATCCTAGCTACCCGACTTCGGATATCCAGCCTGCTGCACGAAGAAGGAACCACTCTTCACCTGTGAAGTCGGACCATCCGGAGCTAGGGAGACGAGGCCTTGATCATTGGACGCTCGGAAAAAGGATCCGTGTCTGACACACTGTCCCAGGAGCAGCATGCGGCTAAGGAACGGAAATCCGCTGTTCCTCAGGCCTCGATGACGGAATTGCTGTCACAGATTGCATAGCTAATCGCAGCATCCCAGCAAATGCAGAAGCAGCCTCCCTCAGACTCAGAATCTGAGCTGTCAGACTGTGCTGGGTCGGTCCAGTTGTCTGTTTGCGCAGATGCAATGGACCGAGATTCGCAACTGATTCTCTCAGATGGTGAAAGGGATAAGGAAGAGGATTACCCTTCCCTTTTGGAACAGTACATGGTTGCGATGGCTTTCATCCATCAATACTACCCAGCTTTTGTTCCACTGAATCAGAATACTGTGACGACAAGAGAGAAACTGCTGGCGTCGTTAGGCGCAGACTTTATCCGGACAAAGGAGGAAGTCCTTTCTTTTCCGGTTCAGTTTATGCAGGTGTTGCAGGTCTTTCGGCCATATAGACAACACCATATTTATCCTCTTGAGTGTGAGAAAGAAGGTGGTTTCTTATCTTCATCTTCCATATACATACCGTTTTTTTTTTTACCACATTCATTTAAAAACAGTTGAGGAAGATGTTCAGACAGTTCTTCTGCATTTGGATGAGCAGGCCGGGGATCTAGAGGTATCCTTACCTGAGTCATTCACTATTCGCTCAGATGCAATTGAGATGACAATTTCTTCAAATAGAGCGAATTTGAACGTTATGTCTTACGCAGATCACCTTACAAGAGCTATGATGCAACGTCTCAAGGGAAAGAAATTTTGAGGACATTCGTACCTCTCTTAGAGTTCTTTCCAGGGCAATTATGTATACCACGTGGCTAACAGTGGCTAATCTGGAGTTAATCAGACGTGATGCTGCCCTTGCGTCATCACTGATAAGATGACAAGGTGAAAAGCTCTCTCAGAGTCGCTCCGGTTTCCGGACATTTTATTTTCGACGACTAGCTTTCGTTAGTCAATGAACAGGCTACTAAGAAAGCATCTAGTGCTCTGCTTTTGAAGTCGGCGTATCAATGACCTGCTTCAGCAGACAAGAGTAAAGGAGGGTGTTCCAGACAAAAATCGTCAAAAGGAAACTCCTCAGAAGGGTACAAGTAACCCTCTTATAATTACTCTGGAGGTCGTCAGTATAGCGACTCGGAAAAGGGGCATAGGTCTGATCGGGACTATAGGTCAGATGCCCCTAGGCCGACGAGACAAGGTTTTTCGCGGGGAGGATGTGGTTCCTCCACCCGCAAGCCTCGCAGGTCATACAGGTTTTGCTTTAGACCTCTATTGCTGGCCAGTTGACAGAAGGTTATCAAGCTCTGCAAAAAACTGGATAACAATCACGGAAGATCAGTGGGTGAGAAGTGTAGTCTTGGACGGCTAACGGCTATCATTCCGAGTAAAACCCCACTGACAAATCATCCATTAAATTCTTGCATAAGAGAGTTTGTCCTACCGGAGGTATAAGCTCTCTTATCAAAGGAAGCAATGCAGGTCATCGAGAATCAGGATTCTCAAGATTTTTACAGTCACCTGTTCCTCGTTCCAAGCCAGACGGCTCGTTCCGACCGGTAATGGGACTTGAGCTTTATAACAAGTTTATCATGGCTCTAAAAGTTTATTTATGGAAATCATTCAGTCGGTAAAAGCGAGCGTTCGAGTGATCGACTATGCAGCAAGCATAGATCTAAGGATCCCTACTTTCATGTCCTGGTACATACGGCATTCTAAAAGTACCTGCGGTCCGTCATACAAGGGAAGGTGTATCAGTTCAGAACAATATGCTTTGGTCTGAATCTGGCCCCCTGGGCATTTCACTCGAATAACGAACTCGGCAATATCTTACTTATGAGCTCATTTGTCTGCGGTAAAGTCAGCTTACTTGGACGACCTTCTACAGGGATACGGCAACAGAATTATTCTTCAGAACGATGTTCGGAGTCTGCTCCTATTACTCCGGCTTCTCGGTTTCATTGTAAACGAGAAATAGTCGGATCTAACTCCGTACAAGTCGTCTATTCACTGGGGATTGAGCTTTGAGACTCACAACAATCTGGTTCACTTGCTGTTACCCAGAGCAAAATTAATCAGTTGTTATGCTCGCTTTTGTCTACACTTAGACGCATTAATAGTGAGGGAATTTATGCGACTGTTGGAGCTGTGCGGAGCGGTTGGGGATCTCATTCCAATGGGCCGCCTGCACGCACATCCCCTCCAGATATTCTTCACTCAGAACTGGAGTGTGAAGATGCTTTCGCTTGAACCAGTATTGTTTTAATGGACCTAGTAAAACAAGGGTTCAAATTGGGCAGATATTCAGTGGTTATCTCAGGGAGTTACGCTGCAACTGCCGGTTCCGGCTTTCACAATTATGACGGATGTAAGTCAGACGGGTTGTGGTGCGACCCTAAGTCCCGCAGTCTTGAGGTGTCAGGGTCTTTGGGACCCTTGGTTCCAGGAGAAACACATAAACACTAACGAGATGATGTTAATTAGCTAGCACTACAACATTGGATTCACATAATAATGGACATCCATGTTCAATTTGGTCGGACATCTCAACAGTAGTAGCGTACATCGGGAACCAGGGCAGCACCCATTCATTTCCTTTATGCCAACTAACGGAGAAGATTTTCCTATACATCATGAATCATCATGTTCATCTTCTCATCCATCTTATACCGGGTTGTCTGAACGTACTAGCAGACTCGCTCTCTCGGAAAGGTCGCCTGTTGCAATTGGAATGGACACTCGAAATGCGAGTACTTGGGACAGTTTTGCTACCAGAGGGATCGCCCCATGATAGATCCGTTTGCGACACACCGGAACAATAAGTTACTATCGTTTGTGTCGCCATGCCCAGACCATTGAGCGCATGCAGTGGACGCTCTACCATTCTCATGGGGGTAGATGATATGATACACGTATCCTCCAATTCAGTTGATTCAGTAGATTATATTTAAGATCAAACAGTCTCGTTGTGAATCCTGCTAGTAGCACCTCTGTCATCACAGAAACCTTGAATCACTCTTCTCAAGTGTCTGTTATGGGATGTTCCCCGGAAGCTTCCTCCATGAGAGGACCTTCTTTATCAGGGGAAGTTTTTGTTCTTCACGTCCTTCTCCGCCCATAGTGGCATAATGGAGTCAGTTAGACGTGAGGGAACCATTGCGGTTCCTATATTATTTTATGACTAACACAAGAACGATTAAGTAATGCGGGTGAGGAGGGTTCGATATGACTTTGAATCCCCCCCCCCCTCCCTCCCGCCAATGTGTTTTGAGGCGATTACCGGGCAAGACGTAGTTTTCTTACCGCAAGCCTCGTATAAGTTTAAATACATTCATGCATTTCTTCACTTCTCGATGGGCGGCTGAGTCGTGTTCTGTGGCGACCTCATGGGCACATCCACTTTTAGTTTTATTGGTTTCCTGTGATTATTTGTCTATATGTCATATACGAGCGCATATTTCATCATAATTAAATTGCTAGTTTTTGGGTACCTCGGAGGCTGCATAACCAGTTAACTGGTATTCAGATGATTACATGTGGGATTTTAATGCTCACGCGCATAATAATTATTAGGCTGATGCTTTATTGTATATTATGGACCTTTGAAATTATGAATTATTTCGGGGATGGTCCGTGTCAGAGCCTATTAATCATACCTACATCCATTTCTAGATCCAGGTTTCTATTAATGTCGGTACTCAACTCGTATATTCCCAAGTTTATAGTGTCATAGATATCGGGGAGTGGTGTTACTGGAATTTATTGTACACCTGAATGGGGTCGCCTGTGGGTTACCTCAGATGTGTGTTTACTCTCCAGAGATCATTGTTTGTGGTTCAATTGGACATGTGTATGTTATATATTATATCACCGGTTTTTGACCTATCTGCGTATGCTGTATTCGGTGTACATTATATAGCAGGCAATATTAATTACCGGGATTGTTGCTATAGCCTTAACTTCTGAAGTGGCTTTAAGCACCATCTATTGATAATAAATTAATATCTGAGTGCCTGTTCGACGAATATTTATATTGTTTTTTTGGGTACCGCTTTTACTGATTCCAGAGCGCTCCCCTCTTTCTTTTTGAAGATTCCTTCAAAAGAAAAGGGGGGGGGGGGGGGGATTTTTTACCTCTCTTCTGGCTTGATAGGTATGTAACTATGAGGGAAGCTGTTTTGTCCATAATTATATCCTGCATTCAGCTGGAGTTTTATTGTGTATGATGCATGTTTGTGGGGGATATTCTCTCATTCTCAAATACGCCATCCTAATTTTTGGGGCTTAGTCCGGGCTAGCCTTAAAAATTGGGAACTCGTTACATCCAATTAGCATAGTCTTCATGCTAAGTATACGGAATTACTTGAACTGGGCTCTTTTTGTATGATATGTCTTCTCTATTACTGTATATGGTATGGTTTACAGGATTGGAACTATGTTGATCTACTAATTCTGAAGTCCTAGGCCCTCCACCTTTTTACGATTCAGCTAGTCTGGGCCATTGGTTTACAGTGTAAAAATATTATAAATTCATAGTAATTTGTATATTTTTATACTTACCAATGGCCCAGACTGAGACGGCCTCCCATGAGTGGACAATCATTCCTCCCCGCTGAATTTTTATGTATTACTCTCTTCTACAAAGAATGATGTTGGCGCCAATTCCGGTCATTTCCTGACATCTGCGCTTGCGCATAGAGTAAATGTATGGAGGGCCAGATAGGACTTTTAATTTTCGGTTTTGCAAGCAAATTGTGGGGATTGGGGGGTTCAAAATTTGTGTTTGGCCCTTAATAACTTTGAGTTAAGCACCAGCTAGTCTGGGCCATTGGTAAGTATAAAATATACAAATTACTATGAATTTATAATATTTACTGAATAGCCATACTATATAATGATGTTATGATGTATCATGTTCCTGGCCAGAAAAGTGGCTGCAGGGGGTTCAAAGGGTTAAGGTGCTGTTCTGTCAATATCACATTCAGTCGTCATTGAGTTCTGTTTGATGCTTAGCAGCAATTTTAAGACTTTTCTGAAAGGACCTTACCACTGCCAAATATATATAAGGTGCACTCTTTGTTATGCCCCGAGAGATTCTCTCAGGAGCGTTATGTTTTCACCATGTCCATACATTGTCCGGTGTCTGTTGTCCGGCATCCGTCATCTGGCATCTGTCATCCATCCGTTAACTTTTGGTTTCCGTCAAATAACTAAAGAACTGCTTATTTGATAAAATCATTATTTTAGGGGGTACTTGTAGATGACCAGACAATGCTTCTTTTAGATTTTGGTCGATCTAGCCAATTGAATATGAGAAATTAAAAAACTGTTTAGAAAAAATTTGTTTCACTGACAAATTTTTTAAGGCACTGTTTTGCTTTTTGAGAATCTTACAAATTTTTTAATTAACCCTTTTCCATTGCTTGACTGTTCAGAAACAAATTTCCTTCCTTATGTGACCGCGAAGTGTAGCAGTGCCTGTTTTATCACACCAATTCCTCATCATATTGCTCCATGATATGTTAATTAGATATGAAGATTTTATCATCTAGTGTTTAAAACAGCTGATTATCATCAGTTAACCCTTTACCTAACTTGAAAAGCAGACGACACTTGCAAACAAATTTTTTTTTTCTTTTTTGGCACCAAAAACATAGTTTATGACACCTCATTTGGAACAAGCTTAGTGAGGTCATTCCAATGAGGGGTCATAAGCTATTTTTTAGGCAAAAAATGAAAATTGAGTGGTGATTTTTGTGAATATTACTGACCAGTTTTAGTAGTTATGTTGGGTAAAGGGTTAAGAATTTCACTACCAGGTTTTTCTCCATACAATTCCGTTCTTGAGATTTCAGTATTTGAGTATCATTGTGCAGATTTATTTATTCAATAGTTTTCAAAGGAACTTTGGGACCCTAAGGAAATATTTTTATTCCAACATGAACAAGCATTCTCCTACTTACTGGTACTGAAACAGTACACCCTTATGTCTGTTACCACTCTAGTTCAATTTTGTGAGTGAGTGGCCAATTTGATCCAGATTTGCTCTGCAGTATTGTGGGATGCATTTGATTAATTCTTAAAGACCTTTTTCTGACTTTTATGATCTCAGAACAGGTGTCCACCATGCCATCATGAGGAGATCCTGCTGTGAAGAGATAAATACCAAGGCAGTGGTTTCTTGTCAACACGTCACTAAAGGTCATTGAAAATTCACTGGACATATAGAGGTATGGGCAGGTGGGAATTCTGGACTCTTGTCCAGGCCCACAGGGTTAATGTAAATCTGTGGGAATCATGTCATCAAAAACAGAGGAAAGTTTCAAATGCCTATCTTTACTGAGCTGCATGGGCCAGATATTTATTTTCTTTAGAGTATTATGAATTATAGAATCAAACTGGATGAGAAAATATTGGTCTTTCCACAAGAAAATCCTTACACTGTCTGAACCACCTGCGGCAACCGCGTTGTGTCCTTGGGCAAGACACTTCACCCCATTTCCCACGTGGGGGCATGATGGCATTGTATACTAAGGCGTACTGCACGTTGATGTTGCACTTGTCTTCAACCAATGCTAACCTTGCTTGCATGGAGTTAGTATGTTGGGGAGTTGACAGTTGCTCGGTGGTTTTCTCCAGGTACTCCGGCTTCCTCCACCCGTAAAACTGTCGTGGTCTTGATTAGTCATTGTGCAGAAGTATGTGACAAACACCAATAAATAAATAAATAAATGCACTGAACAAATCAAGAAAATGATTTCATTTCCCCCATTAACACCTCACAAACCATACCATTCATTCTCTGAAGACAACATGAACCAGGTGAGCATTTTAGGCTCACTTGATCCTCTGGTATAGAACTGGTCAAAAGGATATGACATCATCAACTTAAACAGAAAATTAAAAATGTGATTTTACTACAAAACTTGACTTGATTTGCCTTGAATACACTGATATTAGATTTTCTGTTTCTATGTCAAGACTTTTTATATTTCCTAGGAGTATGACGGTGTGAAACACATGCATTTACAGTTGCAGTCTCATTGTGAGGAACAAGAAAGGGCATTATCTGAACTTGGTGGTCAGTTAAGTCAGTAAGTTATTACTTATTTGTTCACTTTTCAAAGGCTTGTTAGCTCACCCAAAGGCTGGAACAGAAAAATTACCATATTGCCCAAACTACACAGAACAGAGAACTGTAATTTGGTGTGAAGCATCATTAACACCAGTAGAACTGAATCAGCAAAAAAAAAAACCATGGGTGGGGAGATTGAAAAATTAAAAAAATCTTCAGCCCACCGATCATGTTCAATTGATAAGTGGTATTTAACATCCTTAAAGGTGTCAGATTTGAGTTGTTCTGAACATTGAATCAGAGATGGTAAGATAGTTTTTAGCTCAACTTTGACATAGTCAGATTTGAGGTTTTGTCATGGCCCGTCATCCATCTGTCCATCTGTCCGTCAACAATTCAATAGGGCTTGGGCTAGAGGCCGCATTTATGAACCGACCTTTATGGAACTTCTTGGGTACCTTTGTTATCACCGTGGGACGAGAACGAGTGTTTTGTGGTGCGGTCAGAAATTCAAGATGGCCACTGGCAGCCATTTTGTACTGTAATTAGTGCAATCAGTTTTTTGTACAGAAATTCTGTATGAAAGTTCTGATTTGAATACATTTTTGTATGAATGTTTAGTAACATGGAATACATCACATATAATACAGGGTTTTTTCTTGTACAGAAATTATGCAAATTAGTTGAACTTTGATTTATTCAGTGCTACTTATAAACAGTAAGTACACATGTCAATACATCTCTGGCTAGGGGCTGCATTTATGAACCGAATTTCACAACACTTCTTGGGTACCTTTGTTATCACCTTGGGATGAGAATGAGTGTTTTTGGGTATGGTCCAAAATTCAAGATGGCTGCCAGTGGCCATTTTGTACCAAAATTAGGTACAATCAGTTTTTTGTACAGAACTTCAATATGAAGGTTCTGATTTGAATAAATTTTTGAATGAATGTTTAGTAACATGGAATACATCACATATAATACAGGTTTTTTTCTCGTGTATAAATTATGCAAATTAGATGAACTTTGATTTATTCAGTGCTACTTATACACAGTTAGTACACATGTCAATACGACTCGGGCTAGAGGCTGTATTTATGAATCGATCTTCACGAAACTTCTTGGGTACCTTTGTTATCACCTTGGGATGAGAACGAGTGTTTTGGGGTGTGGTCCAAAATTTCAAGATGGCCACCAGCAACCAATTAGACCAACTTTGATTTATTCATTGCTACTTGTACACAATTAAGTGCACATTTCAATACGGCTCTGGCTAGAGGCCATATTTATGAACTGATCTTCCCAAAACTTCTTGGGTACCTTTGTTGTTACCGTGGGACAAGAACAAGTGTTTTGGGGTTTGGTCCAAAATCCAAGATGGCTACCATTGGCCATTTTGTGCTGAAATTAGGTGCAAGAAGTTTTTAGCTCACCTGACTTTCAGTCAGGAGAGCTATAGTGATCACTCACCGTCCATCGTCCGTGAACATGGTGTTTACGTCTTCTCCCAAACCGCTGAACCAATTTAATTATGTCTCCCCTTCCCAGAAGGGAGACATATTGTTTTAGTGCATATTCTTCTTCTTCTTCTTCTTCTTCTTCTCATACAAACTTTGTCCGGGCCATAACGTTTTTGTCTTTTGACCTACACCTTAGATACTGGGCATGTGGATGTATCACCATGAGCCGGTGTGCAGTGTACCATAGTGACCTTCATGTGACCTAGACCTTTGACCTGAAGGTCAGATTTATGTGTTTTTTTAAGGGAAACATCACACAAACTTTGTCCGGGCCATAACTTTTTTGTCTTTTGACCTACACCTTAGATACTTGGCACGTGGATGTATCACCATGAACCGGTGTGCAGTGTACCATAGTGATCTTCATGTGACCTTGACCTTTGACCTGAAGGTCAGATTTATGCGCTTTTTAAGGGAAACGGTCTGGACCAGAACTTTTTGTATTTCGAGTCAGGCTTTAGATATTTGGCATGTGGATGTATCATCATGAGCTGGTGTGTAGCGTACCATTGTGACCTTCATGTGACCTTGACCTTTGATCTGAAGGTCAGATTTGTGCTTTTTTCAAGGAAACTTGTCCGGACCAAAACTTGTTTGTCTTTTGAGCCAGGCCTTGAATATTTGGCACGTGGATGTATCACCATGAGCCGGTGTGTCGCATACCATTGTGACCTTCATGTGACCTTGACCTCAAGGTCAAATTTATGTACTTCAAATAGAGAGTAATTGTCCAGACCAGAATTTTTTTGTTTTTTGACCTAGGACTTGGTTATTTGACATGTGGATGTGTCACCATGAGACCGCATGTCGTGACCTTCATGTGACCTTGACCTCAAGGTCAAATTTATGTACTTCAAATAGGGAGTAATTTTCCAGACCAAAATTTTTTTTTGTTTTTTGACCTAGGACTTGGTTATTTGACATGTTGATGTGTCACCATGAGACCGCATGTCGTCTACCTCGTTGACCTTTATGTGACCTTGACCTCTGACCTTAATGTCAAATTTATGTACTTCAAATAGGGAATAATTATCCAGACCAGAACTTTTTTGTTTTTTGACCTAGGACTTAGATATTTGACATGTGGATGTATCGCAATTAGACTGCATGTCACATGTAATCATGACCTTCATGTAACCTTGACCTCAAGGTCAAATTTATGTACTTTAAATAGGGAGTAATTATCCAGACCAGATTTTTTTTTTTTTTGACATGTGGATGTGTCACCATGAAACCGCATGTCCGCTACATTGATGAACTGCATGTGACCTTGACCTCTGACCTCAAGGTCAAATTTATGTACTTCAAATAGGGAATAATTGTCCAGATCAGAACTTTTTTGTTTTTTGACCTAGGACTTAGATGATTGACATGTGGATGTATCACAATGAGACCACATGTCATCATGACCTTCATGTGACCTTGACCTCAAGGTCAAATTTATGTACTTCAAATAGGGAGTAATTGTCCAGACCAGAATTTTTTTTTTTTGACATGTGGATGTGTCACCATGAAACCGCATGTCCGCTACCTTGATGAACTGCATGTGACCTTGACCTCTGATCTCAAAAGGAAGGGGAGACATGTTTTAGTGTGCTAAAACACTTTCTAGTTGATATTTGAGATAATAGTTTCTTGTTATGACATCGCAATTTGATTTTTAGCTCAACTTTGGCTAAGCCAAATTTGAGCTTTTGTCATGGCCCGTCGTCCATCTGTCCATCTGTCCGTACGTCAACAATTGGATACAATTGGATACGGCTCTGGGCTAGAGGCTGTATTTATGAACCAATCTTTATGAAACTTCCTTGGGTACCTTTGTTATGACAGTGGGTCGAGAACGAGTGTTTTTGGGTGCGGTCCGAAATTCAAGATGGCTGCCAGCTGCCATTTTGTACCGACGATGCAGAAATCTGTTTTTTGTACAGAACTTCCATATGAAAGCTCTGATTTGAATAATTTTTTGTGTGAATGTTTAATACCATGAGATACATCACATATCATACGGTTTTTTTTCTTGTGCTTAAATTATGCAAATTAGACTAACTTTGATTTATTTAGTGTTACTTTCAGCACTGTCAGTGCAAATGCCAATGCGGCTCGGGCTAGAGGCCGCATTTATGAACCGATCTTTACGAAACTTCTTGGGTACCTTTGTTATCACCGTGGGACGAGAACGAGTGTTTTGGGGTCCTGTCTGAAATTCAAGATGGCCGCTGGCAGCCATTTTGTTCTAAATTAGGGGCAATCAGATTTTTGCCCAGAACTTCCACATGAAAGCTCTGATTTGAATAATTTTTTGTATGAATGTTTAGTACCATGGGATACATCACATATAATACGGGATTTTTCTTGAGCAGAAATTATGCAAATTAGATGAACTTTGATTTTTTCAGTGCTACTTACACACAGTAAGTACACATGTCAATACGGCTCGGGCTAGAGGCTGCATTTATCAACCAATCTTCACGAAACTTCTTGAGCACCTCTGTTATCACCTTGGGATGAGAACGAGTGTTTCTGAGTGCAAGATGGCTGCCAGTGGCCATTTTGTACCAAAATTAGGTCTAATCAGTTTTTTGTACTCAACTTCTATACGGCTCAGGCTAGAGGCTGTATTTATGAACCAATCTTTATGAAACTTCTTGGGCACCTTTCTTATCACCGTGGGATGAGAAGGAGTGCTTTGGGTGTGGTCCAAAATTCAAGATGGCCACCAGCAGCCATTTTGTACCAAAATTAGTGCAATCAGTCTTTTGTACAGAACTTCTGTATGAAAGTTCTGATTTGAATAAATTTTTGTATGAATGTTTAGTAACATGGAATACATCATATATAGTAAGGGTTTTTTTCTCGTGCAGAAATTATGCAAATTAGATGAATTTTGATTTATTTAGTGCTACTTACACACTGTAAGTGCACATGTCAATACGGCTCGGGCTAGAAGCTGTATTTATCAACCAATCTTCACGAAACTTCTTGAGTACCTTTGTTATCACCTTGGGACGAGAATGAGTGTTTCTGATTGCGGTCCAAAATTCAAGATGGCTGCCAGTGGTCATTTTGTACCGAAATTAAGTCCAATCAGTTTTTTGACACAACTTCTATACAGCTCGTATTTATGAACTGATCTTCACGAAACTTCTTGGGTATTTTGTTTTCACCTTGGGACAGGAATGAGTGTGTTTTGGGGTGCCTTTGTTATCACTGTGCTATGAGAACAAATATTTTGGGATTCAGTCAGACCCACTCTGGGACTCAAAGGTTTCTTTTCTAGTTTAGCATCTGTCTGTCACCCACCTTTACAATACTTTACCTATACATTTGTTACAGGCTACGCCCAGTATTTATGTACAGACTGTTGCAATACTTTATATGTACATTTGTTATCAGGTCATTACTTGGAAGTTTGTCATTGCTGTGTCACATACTATACATGTACATGTCTTGACAAGTTGAGCTACAGTGTCATTGACACTTTCATGTTCAAATCAAGTTGCCTCGCCCATTGGTAGGGCCACTCCCAAAAAGTGTGCTGAAATCTTAAAAAATCTTCTCATCAACCAGCAGTAGCAGAGACTTGTTATTTGGTATGCTGCTTCCTTTTGAGGTGTAGACTCAGATTTGTTCAAGAGAAGTTTGTGGGGCTATATTTGGCATCATAATGGGAGGGGCAAGAATATTTGCCCCTCCCAAAATTTCTATTTTCCAAACCGAGAGGCAATTTTGGACCAAATTTGATATGAGCGCTTATTGGGTCATAAGTACTTAATTTATGCAAAAGAATCTTTTTCTCGTCGCCCCATGGGAACCGCAGGAGCTAAAAATAGAAAAAAATTAAAACGCCCACATCTCCAAAACTACACCGCACTGAGAATTCTTATTTGTTGTGAAGCTTCCTTAGGACCAACAGAATGGAATGGTCAAAAAAAATTGCTATCGGTTTTATCATGGGTACTTTTTGGGACCTTTTGAAAAAGTGCAGAGTCAGCATTTTTTAACACTGTGGGTAATGGAAAAAACATATAAGACTACTTTTCTCCCAAACCACTGCTCCAAAAGCTTTCAAATTTCACATATAACATCTTTGGAAGATTGTTTCACATGTTTATTGAAATCAATTCCCTGGGTCCATATTTGGGCTCTCTATGGGAGCCCAAATGTTTAAATTAGTGCAGTATGAGGAATATTTTTAGCTCACCTGACTGAAAGTCAGGTGAGCTTTTCTTATCACTCTTCGTCCATCGTCTGTCGTCTGTCGTCTGTCGTCCGTCGTCTGTCGTCTGTCGTCCGTCGTCCTGCGTGAAGGTGGTGTTTGAGCCTCTTTCTCCTAAACCACTGGCTACATTTTAATTAAATTTCATGTAAATAGGGGTTATATAGGGGCATTTTGATTTTTATCCAAAATAGGTTTCGGCTCATATTGAGCAGAGGTGTGGGGGAAAAAATGGCCAAATCTTTTGAAAATCTTCTTCTAATGAACCACCAGTAGCAGAGACTTGATATGTGGTATACAGAGTCCTTTTGAGGTTTAGAATCAAGGTTGTTCAAGAGAAGTTTGTGGGGCATTATTTGCCTTTGTTATGGGAGGGGCAAAAATTTTGGCCACGCCTAAAATTTCTATTTTCAGAACCGTCAGGTCGATTTGAACCAAATTTGATATGAGATGATAATGGGTCATAAGTAGTTGATCGATGCAAAAAAAAATTTTCTCATTGCCCCGTGGGAAGCTCGGGAGCTGAAAATAGGAAAAACCTTAAAACTGCCATATCTCCAAAACTATATGGCACAGAGAATTCTTATTTTGTATAAAGCTTACTTTTATCCAGTAGAATAGAATGGTTAAAAAAAATCCCTATTGGTTTGATCACAAGGTACTTTTTTCAGGACTTTTGAAAAAGTGCTGAGTCAGCACTTTTTAACTCTGTAGGCAATGGGAAAAAGATTAAAAAATCTTCTTCTCCAGATCCAGCAGGCAGAATCTTTTGATATTTGGTATGCAACATTGTAGGGTGGATCTGATTCAAGTTTGTTCAAATCGGCTCCCTGGATTCATATTTGGGCTCACTATAGAAGCCCGAATTGGAACTTAGTGCATTTCAGGCAAATTTCTTTAAAAAATCTTCTTCTCCAGATCGAGCAGGCAGAATATTTTGATATTTGGCATGCAACATTGTGGGGTGGATCTGATTCATGTTTGTTCAAATCGGCTCCGTGGATTCATATTTGGGCTCACTATAGAAGCCCGAATTCGAACTTAGTGCATTTCAGGCAAATTTCTTTAAAAAATCTTCTTCTCCAGATCGAGCAGGCAGAATTTTTTGATATTTGGCATGCAACATTGTGGGGTGGATCTGATTCAAGTTTGTTCAAATCGGCCCCCTGGGTTTATATTTGGGCTCAGTATAGAAGCTCGAATTTGAACTTAGTGCATTTCAGGCAAATTTCTTAAAAAATCTTCTTCTCCAGATCCAGCAGGTAGAATCTTTTGATATTTGGTATGCAACATTGTGGGGTGGATCCGATTCAAGTTTGTTCAAATCGGCCCCTTGGATTCATATTTGGGCTCACTATAGAAGCCCGAAATCGAAACTTAATGCATTTCAGGCAAATTTCTTAAAAAATCTTCTTCTCCAGATCCAGCAGGCAAAATCTTTTGATATTTGGTATGCAACATTGTGGGGTGGATCTGATTCAAGTTTGTTCAAATCGGATCCCTGGATTCATATTTGGGCTCACTATAGAAGCCCAAATTCGAACTTAGTGCATTTCAGGCAAATTTCTTTAAAAATCTTCTTCTCCAGATTCAGCAGGCAGAATCTTTTAATATTTGGTATCCAACATTGTGGGGTGGATCTACTTCAAGTTTGTTCAAACCGGCTCCCTAGATTCATATTTGGGCTCACTATAGAAGCTCGAATTCGAACTTCGTGCATTTCAGGCAAATTTCTTTGAAAATCTTCTCAAGATCCAGCAGGCAGAATCCTTTGATATCGGGTATGCACCATGCTTGGGGGGGGGGGGGGGGGGGGGAAGATTCAAGTTTGTTCAAGCCAAGTCCCTGGGTTCATATTTGGGCTCACTGTGGTAGCCCGAATTATAACTTAGTTCATAGTGAGGAATTTTCTTTAAAAATCTTCTTCAGATCCAACAGTTGGAATGTTTTGATATTTGATATGCAGCATCCTTATGGGGGTGAGATTCAAGTTTGTTCAAGCCATGTCCCTAGGTCCATATTTGGACTCACTGTGGGAGCTTGAATTGTAACTTAGTTCAAAATGAGAAATTTTCTTTAAAAATCTTCTTCAGATCCAGCAGTCAGAATGTTTTGATATTTGGTGTGCAGCATCCTTAGGGTGGGTGAGATTCAAGTTTGTTAAAGCCAAGTCCCTGGGTTCATATATGGGCTCCCTGTGGGAGCCCGAATTATAACTTAGTGCAATATGAGGAATATTCTTTAAAAATCTTCTTTTTTTTTTTAGATCCACTGGTCAGAATCTTTGGATATTTGGTATAAGCTTTTCTTAGGAGGAGCAGATGCAACTTGTTGAAATCAGTTCTCTGGGTTGATATTTAGGCTACCATGTCAGGTGAGTGCCCTCAGGCCCCTTGGGGCCTCTTGTTTAAAATCTTCTTATTCAGATCTACAAATAAGAATCTTTTGATATTTGGTATGCAGCATCCTTAGGGGAGTGAGATTCAAGTTTGTTCAAGCCAAGTCCCTGGGTTCATATTTAGGCTGAAAATTTGGGGTCCTGTTGCGGACTTATAAATTTTGGACCAAAATCTGGAAATTAGTTTTTTGTTTTTTTATGCGTTTCGGTCAATTTTAAGACAAAAAAAAATTTTTTTTTTTTTTTACACTGAAAATTTGGCGTCCGGGTGGGACTTGGAAAATTTTGAACCAAAATCCGGAATTTTTTTTTGTTTTTTATGCGTTTCAGTCAATTTTAAGACAAAAAAAATTTTTTATTTACACTGAAAATTTGGGGTCCGGATGGGACCAAAATCCGGAAATTAGTTTTTTGGTTTTTTATGCATTTTAAGAAGAAAAAAAAAATTTAGGCTGAAAATATTTTGTTTGGGAAAAAAATCTGTTTTTTATGCATTTATCTCAATTTTGGGACGGAAAAGTGCAGGAACTGAAAATAGAAGGAAAATCCTGTGTATTGTGTGGGCAAAATCGCTTCATTTAGTTGGTATATGCTTTTCTTAGGAGGGGTGTATGCAGCTTATTCAAGTCCCTGGTTTGATATTTAGACTACCATGTTAGGTGAGCGCCCCCCGGGGCCTCTTGTTTAGCTCACTGAAGGGAGCTTAACTTATCACTTGCCATCCGTCGTCGTCCGTCGTGAACTTTACATTATCGACTACTCCTCCCAAACTACTGGATCTAATTGAACCAAATTTGGTGTGCATGTTCCCTATCATATGTCAATTCAAACTTCTACAAATAAACTTGATACACCCACAGGGGGCACCACAAGGGGCATAACTCTTATAGCACCCATGAATTTCTTTCCAAAATTCAAAAAAATCTTCTTCTTCAGATTCACCAGGCAGAATTCTTTCCCATTTGGTATACATCATCTCTAGGGGGGTCAGATTCAAGTTTGTTCAAATTGGCTCCCTGGATTCATATTTGGGCTCACTATAGAAGCCCGAATTTGAACTTGGTGCATTTCAGGCAAATTTCTTCAAAAATTTTCTTCTCCAGATCCAGCAGGCAGAATCTTTTAATATTTGGTATGCAACATTGTGGGCTGGATCTGATTCAAGTTTGTACAAATCGGCCCCCTGGGTTCATATTTGGGCTCACTATAGGAGCCCGAATTTCAACTTAGTGCATTTCAGGCAAATTTCTTGAAAAATCTTCTTCTCCAGATCCAGCAGGCAGAATCTTTTGATATTTGGTATGCAACATTGTGGGGTGGATCTGATTCAAGTTTGTTCAAATCGGCCCCCTGGATTCATATTTGGGCTCAGTATAGAAGCTCGAATTCAAACTTAGTGCATTCCAGGCAAATTTCTTAAAAAATCTTCTTCTGCAGATGGAGCAGGCAGAATCTTTGATATTTTGTTATGCAGCATGCTTAGGGGGTTGAGATTCAAGTTTGTTCAAATTGGCCCCCTGGGTTCATATTTGGGCTCAGTATAGGAGCCCAAATTTGAACTTAGTGCATTTCAGGCATATTTCTTTAAAAATCTTCTCAAGATCCAGCAGGCAGAATCTTTTGATATTTTGTTATGCAGCATGCGTAGGGGTGTGAGATTCAAGTTTGTTCAAGCCAAGTCCCTGGGTAAGGTTCATATTTGGGCTCACTGTGGTAGCCCAAATTATAACTTAGTTCAAAATGAGGAATTTTCTTTAAAAATCTTCTTCTTCAGATCCAGCTGTCGGAATGTTTTGATATTTGGTATGCAGCATCCTTAGGGGGGTGAGATTCAAGTTTGTTTAAGCCATGTCCCTAATTCCATATTTGGGCTCACTGTGGGAGCCCGAATGATAACTTAATTCAAAATGAGGAATTTTCTTTAAAAATCATCTTCTTCAGATCCATCAATCGGAATGTTTTGATATTTGGTATGCAGCATCCTTAGGGGGGTGAGATTCAAGTTTGTTCAAGCCATGTCCCTAGGTCCATATTTGGGCTCACTGTGGGAGCTTTAATTGTGACTTAGTTCAAAATTAGGAATTTTCTTAAAAAATCTTCTTCAGATCCAGCAGTCAGAATGTTTTGATATTTGGTGTGTAGCATCCTCAGTGGGGTGAGATTCAAATTTGTTAAAGCCAAGTCCCTGGGTTCATAATTGGGCTCCCGGTGGGAGCCCGAATTATAACTTAGTCAATATGAGGAATGTTTCTTTAAAAATCTTCTTCTTCAGATTCAGCAGTCGGAATGTTTTGATATTTGGCATGCAGCATCCTTAGGGGGTGAGATTCAAGTTTGTTCAAGCCAAGTCCCTGGGTTCATATTTGGGCTCACTGTGGGAGCGCGAATGATAACTTAGTTCAAAATGAAGAATTTTCTTTAAAAATCTTCTTCTTCAGCCAGCAGATGAATGCTTTTGATATTTGCATGCAGCATCCTTAGGGGGGTAAGATTCAAGTGTTCAAGCTATGTCCCTAGTTCCATAAAATTTGTCTCTCATGACTTCATTCCTTTGTGTTGTTGATGAACCATGTCTAACTGAATGTGACCCTAAATACTTCTTTGAACCACTTTGGCCGGTGAGCAATTAAGGCTCCTTGGGGCCTCATGTTTTGTACAGAACTTCTATATTTATTGATGACTTTTTGGAAGGAGTTGATGAGTTTATTTTTAGCTCAACTTTGACGTAGTCAAATTTGAGGTTCTGTCATGCCCCATCGTCCGTCTGTCCATCTGGACATCTGTCCATCCGTCAATACGGCTCTGGCTACAGGCTGTATTTATCAACCGATCTTTATGAAACTTCTTGGGTACCTTTGTTATCACTGTGGGATGAGAACGGGTGTTTTTGGGTGCGGTCTAAAATTCAAGATGGCCACCAGTGACCATTTTGTACCAAAATTAGGTGCAGTCAGTTTTTTTGTACAGAACTTCTGTATGAAAGTTCTGATTTGAATAAATTTTTGTATGATGTGTATATTCAGATGTGTTGAAGCCAAGTTCCTGTGTTAATATTTGGTAGTGTTTAGGGAGGGTAAACATTATTAGCACAACCCGATTTTCTATTTCCAATGAGAAAAATAAAACCTCCTCACCTGTGGGAATTCTCTGACCTAAAGATAAAAAAATTCAAATACCTATATTTTAAGAAGGACTGGATAAATATTTATGGTATCACCGTGGGATGAGAACGAGTGTTTTTGGGTGCGGTCCAAAATTCAAGATGGCCGCTGGCAGCCATTTTGTTCAAAATTAGAGGCAGTCAGATTTTTCCGCAGAACTTCCACATGAAAGCTCTGATTTGAATAATTTTTTGTGTGAATGTTTAGTACCATGGGATACATCACATATAATACAGGTTTTTTTCTCGTGCAGAAATTATGCCAATTAGATGAACTTTGATTTTTTCAGTGCTACTTACACACAGTAAGTACACATGTCAATACGGCTCGGGCTAGAGGCTGTATTTATCAAACAATCTTCACAAAACGTCTTGGGTACCTCTGCTATCACCTTGGGACGAGAACGAGTGTTTCTGCGTGTGGTCCGAAATTCAAGATGGCTGCCAGTGGCCATTTTGTACCGAAATTAGGTCTAATCAGTTTTTTGTACACAACTTCTATATGACTCGGGCTAGAGGCCGTATTTATGAACCGATCTTTACGAAATGTCTTGGGTACCTTTGTTATCACCGTGGGATGAGAACGGGTGTTTTTGGGTGTGGTCCAAAATTCAACATGGCCACCAGCAGCCATTTTGTACCAAAATTAGCGCAATCAGTCTTTTGTACAGAACTTCTGTATGAAAGTTCTGATTTGAATAATTTTTTGTATGAATGTTTAGTAAAATGGAATACATCACATACAGTACAGGTTTTTTTCTCGTGCAGAAATTATGCAAATTAGATGAATTTTGATTTATTTAGTGCTACTTATACACTGTAAGCGCACATGTCAATACGGCTCGGGTTAGAGGCCGTATTTATCAACCGATCTTCACAAAACTTCTTGGGTACCTTTGTTATCACCTTGGAATGAGTGTTTCTGAGTGCGGTCTAAAATTCAAGATGGCTGCCAGTGACCATTTTGTACCGAAATTAGGACCAATCAGTTTTTTGTCACAACTTCTATACAGCTCGTATTTATGAACTGATCTTCACGAAACCTCTTGGGTACCTTTGTTTTCACCTTGGGACAGGAATGAGTGTGTTTTGGGTTGCCTTTGTTATCACTGTACCATGAGAACAAATATTTTGGGGTTCAGTCAGACCCACTCTGGGACTCAAGGATTTCTTTTCTAGTTTAGAATCTGACTGTCACCCACCTTTACTATACTTTACCTATACATTTGTTACAGGCTACAGTCAGTATTTATGTACACGCCGTTACAATACTTTATATGTACATTTGTTATCAGGTTTGTCATTGCTGTGTCACATACTATACATGTACATATCTTGACAAGTTGAGCTACAGTGTCATTGACACTTTTATTTCTACATATGAAGATCTAGCTTTGCATCTGGTAGCATTTAAATTGGTTTCTGATGTTGGGCCTTTTTGTGTGCCTGATGTCTTGTTTCCGTTTTTTTCATTGACGTTGTTTACATTGACATCGTCCTCATATATAGGTAGTATTTTATATGGATTATTATTCCGGTAGTGTAGATCAAAAAATTTGGATTTTGTCCACACTTATGCTCTATCAGGATGCCTTTGGGCTCTTAATGTACCCTTTGGGAACTTAGGCGTTTTTTCAAAAAAATATTTTGAATTTAATTTTGATTGCTATTGTGTTACTCCATCCGTGGGAGCCATGACACCGGGTAAGTCCGTTGTGGTCGAAGGAAGTGTAGATGTGGGTAGAGCGAGCACTTAAATATAAATAAGCTCACCCAGCGACGACGAAAATAGGGAGGAAATATGGAGGAAGTCAGCAAGTTTCTTGTACTCTGCAAGGTCTAATAGACCGTGAGTGGGAGAGGCTCTTCTCTAACCTAACAACATTTGGGGCTAAATGTTATGAGAAACTTGCACAAGCCGGAGCATATGTTCGCCCTCTACGGGACTCTCTGTTTAGTCTGCAGCCGGGGTCGGCTTCAGTCACGACTTCCTCCGATACGTTTCACAAGCTGAAATGAAGTTTTCTGGATGGAAACTTGTGTGAGACAGAGCATACATCCGCCCACTGCTCGGGACGCTCTGTCTAGTCTGCTGCCGGGGTCGGTTTCAGTCACGGCTTCCTCCGCTACATTGTTAAAGCACACATGACTGCATCCTAGATACCCGACTTCGGATATCCAGCCTGCTGCGCGAAGAAGGGACTACTCTTCGCTCGTGAAGTCGGACCATCCAGTAGCTAGGGGGATGAGGCCTTGATCATCGGGACGTTAGGAGAAGAGATCCATCTCCGACACACCGCACCAGGAGCAGCAAGTGGCTAAGATCCAGAAGACCACTGCTCCTCAGGCCTCGATGACGGACTTGCTGTCTCAGATTGCGCAGCTGATCGCAGCATCCCAGCAAGTGCAGGTGTAGCCTCCCTCAGACTCAGAACCTGAGCTGTCAGATGGTGCTGGATCGGTCCAGTGGTCTGTTCACGCAGATGCAATGGACCGAGATTTGCAACTGATTCTCTCGGATGGTGAAAGGGATAAGGAAGAGGATTACCCTTTCCTTTCGGAACAGAACATGGTGAGAATGGGTTTCATCCATCAATACTACCCTGAATTTGTTCTGACGAATCACATTGCTGCGACAGCAAGAGAGAAACTGCTGGTGTCATTGGACACAGACATTATATGGACAAAAGAAGAAGTTCTTTCTTTTCTGGTTCAGTCTAGGCAGGTGTCGCAGGCCTTCAACCATGTAGACAACGCCGTATTCACCTCTTGAGTGTGAGGAAAAAAGGCGGTTTCTTAACTACATCTTCCATAACATACCGTTTCTTGGACCACGTTCATTTAAAACGGTTGGAGAAGATGTTTAGAGAGCTCCTCTGCGTTTGGATGAGCATGCCGGGGATCTAGATGTATCCTTGCCTGCATCATTCACTATTCGCTCAGACACAATTAAAATGGCAATTTCATCAAGTAGAGCGAATTTAGACGCAATGTCTTACGCAGATCACCTTACCAGAGCTATGGTGCAACATCTCAATGGAAAGGAATTTGAGGACGTTTGTACCTCTCTTAGAGTTCTTTCCAAGGCAATTTGTATACCACTTATGACTCCGCCCTACCAGTGGCTAATCTGGAGTTAATCAGACGTGATACTGCCCTTGCATCGTCATCACTTATAGATGACAAGGTGAAAAGCTCTCTCCGGGTCGCTCCGGTCTTCGGACATACTATTTTTGACGACAAGCTTTCGTTAGTCTATGAACAGGCTACTAAGAAAGCGTCAAGTGCTCTGCTATTGAAGCCAAAGTCTCAACAACCCGCTTCAGCAGACTAGAGTAAAGGAGGACATTCCAGGTCTGAATGTCAAAGGGGAACTCCTCACCAGGTTACAAGAAACCCTGTTACAATTACTCGGGAGGTTGTCAATATAGCGACTCGGGAAAGGGGCATAGGTCTGATCGGGACTATCAGTCAGACGCCCCTGGGCTGACGGGACAAGGTTCTTTGCGGGGAGGACGTAGTTTCTCCTCCCGTAAGCCTCTCAGGTCATACAGGTGATGTTCAAGACCTCTATTGCTTGTCAGTTGGCAGAAAGGTATCAAACTTCGCGAGAAACTGGATAGCAGTCACGGAAGATCAGTGGGTGAGAAGTGTAGTCTTGGACGGCCTATGGCTATCATTCCGAGCGGAACCCCCACTAACAAAATGTCCGCGTTGGACAAACCTTCCGTCGGATCCTTTCAAAAGAGAGTCTCTCCTAGCGGAGGTACAGGCTCTCTTATTAAAGGAAGTAATAGAGTTCGTCGAGAATTAAGATTCTCAGGGTTTTTACAGTCACCTGTTCCTCGAACAGAAGCCAGGCGGCTCGTTTCGACAGGTAATAGACTTGAGCAGGATAAACAAGCTTATCCTGGCTTCAAAATTCTATATGGAGACCTTTCGGTCGGCAAGAGCGAGCATTCGAGTGAACGTCTATGCGGCAAGCATAGATCTAAAGGATGCGTACTTTCCTGTCCTGGTACATCCGCCATTCAGAAAGTACCTTCGGTTCGCCGTACAAGGGAGGGTTTATCAGTTCAGAGCAATGTGCTTTGGTCTGAACCTGGCTCCCTGGGAATTCATTCGAATAATGAACTCAGTAATGTCATACTTCCGAGCTCATTCGTCTGCGATAACGTCGGCTTGCTTGGACGACATTCTGCAGAGATACGGCAACAGAATTATTCTTCTGCTTCTGTTACTCCGATGTCTCGGTTTCATCGTAAACAAGAAAAAGTCGGATCTCTAGCTCCATCCATGTCGTTCACTCACTTGGGGATGAGCTTCGAGACTCACAGCAATCTGATCCATCTGCCGTTACCCAGAGCGAAATTAGTCAGTTGTTATGCTCACTTTTGTCTTTACTCAGATGCATTAACAGCGAGAGAATTCATGCGACTGATGGGGGTTGTGCGGAGTGGCTGCGGATCTTATTCTGATGGGCCGTCTACACACGCGTCCCCTCCAGATATTCTTTACTCAGAACTGGAGAGTGAAGACGCATTCGCTCGAAGCCAGTATTGTTTAATAGACCTAGTAAAACAAAGGGTCCAGATTTGGGCAGATATTCAGTGGTTAACTCAGGGAGTTCCACTGCAACTGCCGGATCTGGCTTTCACGATTATGACGGATGCGAGTCAGATGGGTTGGGGCGTGACCCTAGGTCCTGCAGACTTGAAGTGTCAGGGTCTCTGGGACCCTTGGTTCCTAGAGACGTACATAAACATCAAAGAGATGATGTCAATATGGCTAGCTCTCCAACATTGGATTCACATTATAGCGAACGTCCATGTTCAGTCGGGCAGTTTGACCGTAGTAGCTTACATCAGGAACCAAGGTGGCACTCATTAATTCCATTATGCTAATTAACAGAGAGGAGTCTCCTGTGCATCATGAATCATCATGTTCATCTTTCTGTCCGTCATATATCGGGTTGTCTGAATGTACTAGCAGACTCGCTCTCTCGGAAAGGTCGCCTGTTGCCATCGGAGTGGATTCTCAACAAGCGAATGTTCAGGCAGATTTGCTACCAGTGGGATCGTCCCATGATAGATCTGTTTGCGACACACCAGAACAATCGGTTACCGATGTTCGTGTCGCCATGCCCAGATCATTGAGCATACGCAGTAGCAGCTCGATCTCATGGGATGGAATGATAGGATATGCGTATCCTCCAACTCCATTGCTTCAGCAGATTATGTTAAGATCAAACAGTCTCATTGCGAAATCCTGCTAGTTGCACCTCTGTCGTCACAAAAACCTTGGATCAATCTTCTCAGGTGTCTGTTATGGGACATTCCCCGGAAGCTTCCTCCACGAGAGGATCTTCTTTATCAGTGGAAGTATTTGTTCTTCACGTCCTTCTCTGCCCTTAGTGGCATTATGGAGTCGGTCGGACGTGAGGGAGCCTTGCGATTCCTATACTATTTGATGACTAACACAAGAACGATTCAAGTAATGCGAGTGAGGGGGTTCGATATGATTTTGAATCCCCCCCCCTCCCCACCGCCAATGTATTAAAGGTGATTACTGGGCGAGACGTAGTTTTCTTCCCGTAAGCCTCGTATGAATTTAAATACATACATGCATTTCATGACTTCTTGATTGGCAGCTGGGTCATGTTCTATGGCGACCTCATGGGCACATCCACTTTTTAGTTGGTTGGTTTCCTGTGATTGTTTGTCTATACATGTATGTCATATACGAGCAGATGATTCATCATCATTAAATTTCTATCCTTTGGGTACCTGGGAGGCTCTCTTAGTCAGTTAACTGGTATTCAGATGATTACATGTGGGATTTCAATGCTCACGTGCATAATAAATGCATTATTAGGCAGACACATTATTGTATATTATGGACCTTAGAAACAATGAATTATTTTGGGGGCGGTCCGTGTCGATTCTGTTAATCATAGCTCGTTCCATTTCTAGATCCAGGTATCTACTAATTTCAGTACCCAATTGATTACAACTTGTCTTACGCTCTTGTATATTCACACGTTTCTAGAAACATAGGTATCGGATAGTACACGTCGGGGAGTGTTATTACTGGAATTTATTGTACACCTGAATGGGGTCGTCTAGGGGTTACCTCGAAAGTGTGTTTACCCTCCAGAGATCGTCCATTGTGATTCTATTGGTCTTGTGTATGTTATCTATTATATCACCGTTTTTCAACCTATCTGCGTATGCCGACTATGGTACATGTTGCAAGCGGCAATTTTAATTACCGGGATCGGAGCTATAACCTTAGCTTCTGAAGTGGCATCAAGCACCAATTTATTAATAATAATTAATACCTGGGTGCCTATTCAACGAATATTTATATTGTTATTTGGTACCGCCTTTACTGATTCCAGAGCGCTACCCTCTTTCTTTTTGAAGAAGATTCCTTCAAAAAGTGTGGGGGGAGGGATTTTTTACCTATCCTCCATGAAGCTCTGTAAATTATATCCCGGATACAGCTTGTTTTTATTGTATATGGCGTATGTTTGTGGGGGATATTCTCTCATTCTCAAATACGCCATCCTAATTTTTTAGGGCTTAGTTCAGACTAGCCTTAAAAATTGGGAACTCGTTACATCCAAATTAGCATAGTCTTCATGCTAAGAATACTGAATTACTTGAATTTGGCTCCTTATTTATGATATGTCTTCTCTATTACTGAATAGAGAGACATACATGTAATTCCATTCCAATTTAATTTCCTTTCACCTTGGATTACAGGCTTGGAACTATGTTGGTCTACTAATTCTGAAGTCCTAAGCCCTCCACCTTTTTACTATTCAGCTAGTCTGGGGCGTTGGGTTACAGTATAAAAATATTATAAATTTAAAGCAATTTGAATATTTTTTATATTTACCAATGGCCCAGACGGGTATGGCCCTCCCATCAGTGGACACTCATACCTCCCCGCTGAGTTATTATGTAGTACTCTTTTCTGCAAAGAATGATGTTGGCGCCAATTCCGGTCACCTCCTGACGGCTGCACATGCGCGGAGAGTAAAAGTATGAAGGACCAGATAGAACTTTTAATTTTCGGTTTTGCAAGCAAATTTGGGGGATTGGGGGGTTCAAAATTTGTGTTTGGCCCTTGATAATTTTGAGTTTTGCACCAGCTAGTCTGGGCCATTGGTAAGTACAAAAAATATATAAATTACTTTAAATTTATAATTTTCCTTTGGCACAGCCTGCAGGGCACATTTATGATCGGATCATCATCATTCTGAAATTTGGTATGCTTGTTTGGGGTGACCTCTAGATGGGAGCTATCGATTTTCTTCCATTTCTGTCAAAAGTAGTTGGCGTTGGCATCGACCTTTGATGAACTTAGTAAAAACTTGGTGCAGTTAAGCATCAATATTTCCCTTTGACACACCCTGCAGGGCACATTTATGATTCGATCACTTGGAAACTTGATGTGCTTGTGTGGGGTGACATCTATGTGGGAGCTATCAATTTTCTTCCATTTCTGTCAAAAAATGTTACCGCTGACCTTTGAACTTAGTTTAGTCAGACCTCAATATTTCCGTTTGACACGCCCTTCAGGGCACATTTATGATTGGATCACTTGGAAACTTGGTATGTGTGTTTGGGGTGATCTCTAGATGTGAACAATTGATTTTTAGCTCAACTTGACAAAGTCAAGCTGAGCTATTGCCATCACTTCTCGTCCGTTGACGTACGTATGTCTGGGCGTACGTACGTACATCTACAATTTCCTTTGGAACACCTCACAGGTCGCATTTATGATCAGATTGCCTTGAAACTTGGTATGCTTGTTTGGGGTGACCTCTAGATGGGAGCTATCGATTTTCTTCAATTTCCGTCAAAAAATGTTGCCGTAGCCAACGTTCTTAGAATTTAGTTTAGTCAGACTTCAATATTTCCCTTTGGCACACCCTACAGGGCACATTTATGATCGCATTGCTTCGAAACCTGGCATGCTTGCTTGGGGTGACCTCTAGATGGGAGCTATCGATTTTCTTCCATTTCCATCAAAAAATGTTGCCACGGCCAACGTTCTTAGAACTTAGTTTAGTCAGACCTCAGTATTTCCCTTTGGCACACCCTACAGGGCACATTTATGATAGGATTGCTTTGAAATCTGGCATGCATGTTTGGGGTGACCTCTAGATGGGAGCTATCGACTTTATTCCATTTCTGTCATAAAATGTTGCCGCGGCCAACATTCTTAGAACTTAGTTTAGTCAGACCTCAATATTTCCCTTTGGCCCACCCAACAGGGCGCATTTGTGATCGGATTGCTTTGAATCCTGGCATGCTTGTTTGTGGTGACCTCTAGATAGGAGCTATCAATTTTCTTCCATTTCCGTCCATCAAAAATGTTAGTCAGGCTTCAATATATTACTTCGGCATGCCTAACAGGGCACATTTATGATCGGATCGGTTTGAAACTTTGTATGCTTGTTTGGGCTTACCTCTAGATGGGAGCTATCAATTTTCTTCGATTTCTGTCAAAAAATGTTGCCACTGGCAATGACCTTCAATGAACTTAGTAAAAACTTAGTGCAGTTAAGCATCCATATTTCCCTTTGACACACACTGCAGGGCATATTTATGATTGGATCACTTTAAAACTTGGTATGTGTGTTCGGGGTGACCTCTAGATGTGAACTATTGCTTTTTTTCATTTCCATAAAAATTATTGTCATTATCACCAGCCTTTGAACTTACTGCATTTGTGCATCAACTTATCCCTTTTGCACTCTCTGCAGGGTATATTTATGAATTTCCATGAAAAAAAAATACCCATTGCCACAAGCAATGATCTTCTACTTAGTGCATTTGTGCATTAACATCTTCCTTTGGCATGCCTCAGAGGGTACATTCATTATCAGGTTGATTTGAAACTTTGTATGCTTATGCAGGGTGACAAAGATAGGAGCTATTGATTTTCTTTTCATTTGCTTCACAAACTGTTGCTGTTAGCAACAGTCTTTGAATTTATTGCATTTGTGCATCGACATTCTTTGACATGGCCTACAGGCCATGTTAATCATAGGATTGTTTTTAAACTTGGTGTGCTCATTAGGCAAGATCTTTAGATAAGAGCTATTGATTAGCATTCATTTCTGTGAAAAAAAGTTGCTGTTAACAATAACCTCTGAACATACTGCATTTGTGTATCAACATTCTTCCTTTAGCCAGTCTTAAGTTTACATTTAAAAATGCATGGATTACTCTGACGTTGTGCACACACAATGCTCTTATGTTCATCAAATAACATTGGTACCAATGATCTTCAATTTTGCCATTTCATTTATAACTTACCAAGTTCAAGTTTGTCAAGTTGAGCTACAGTGTCATTGACACTTTCTTTTTTCATTTCCATAAAAAATTATTGTCCTTACCACCAGCCTTTGAACTTACTGTATTTGTGCAGCAACTTATCCCTTTTGCACTCTCTGCAGGGTATATTTATAAATTTCCATAAAAAAGAAAAAAAACATTGCCACAAGCAATGACCTTCAAACTTAGTGCATTTGTACATTAACATCTTCCTTTGGCATGGCTCAGGGGGCACATTCATTATCAGGTTGTTTTGAAACTTTGTATGCTTATGCAGGGTGACAAAGATATGTGCTAATGACTTTCTTTTCATTTCCATCAAAAACTGTTGCTGTTAGCAATAATCTTTGAATTTATTGCATTTGTGCATCAACATTCTTCTTTGACATGGCCTACAGGCCACATTTATCTTAGGATTGTTTTTGAACTTGTGTGCTCATTAGGCAGGACCTCTAGATAAGAGCTATTGAATAGCATTCATTTCTGTGAAAAAAGTTGCCATTTACAATAACCTCTGAACTTACAGCATTTGTGTATCAACATTCTTCCTTTAGCCAGGCTTACAGTTTACATTTAAAAATACATGGATTACTCTGATGTTGTGCACACACAATGCTGTTATGTTTAAATTTCACCAAATAACGTTGGTGCCAATGATCTTCAATTTTACCATTTCACTTATAACTTACCAAGTTCAAGTTTGCCAAGTTGAGCTATAGTGTCACTGACACTTTCATTTATTGAAGTAACTGAAATTTAAAACAGCATAATTAAAGACAGTTTACATCCTTTGGCATTGCAGTTGTTTCTGGGCAAGACTTGCAAGAATTTGTTAGTTGTTTGGAATTATGGCCTTTCGGATGTGTTTTTAGCTGTTGTTTGTCATATTGAGGCAGATGGCACTTGATTAGGAACTACTGGTCATGTTGTACAACTTTCTTAATATTTCAAAATTGTCATTAGTAGTGAACCTGCTGTTTAGCCCTTTATCTAATTAGGGCCCCGCCGTGAGGCGGATGCCCTACAGTGATCGCTCTGTCCGTCCGTCCGGGCTGTAATCTTTCTCTCTTAATAGATAAGGTTTTGATATTTGACATGTGGGTATATTATCTCAAGACAATGTGTCGCGTACCAAGGTTGCCATGCTTTGACCTTGAACTTTGACCTCAAGGTCAAATTATTCTGTTTTCGGGGTTCTTTTCTGACAAGTTCGTGTCCGGGCTGTAACTTTTTTCCCTGAATAGATAGGGTTTTGATATTTGGTATGTGGGTAGATTATCTCAAGGAGATGTGTCGCGTACCACGGTTGCCATGCTTTGACCTTGAACTTTGATCTCAAGGTCAAATTATTCCAAATTCGGGGTTCTTTTCTGACAAGTTCGTGTCCAGGCTGTAACTTTTTTCCCTTAATAGATAGGGTTTTGATATTTGGTATGTGAATAGATTATCTCGAGATGACGTGTAGCATACCAAGGTTACCATGCTTTGACCATGAAGTTTGACCTCAAGGTCAAATTATTCAGATTTTTTTTTTTTCTGACAAGTTTGTGTCCGGGCTGTAACTTTTTTCCCTTAATAGATAGGATTTTGATATTTGGTATGTGGATAGATTATCTCAAGGCGATGGGTCGCGTACCAAGGTTGCCATGCTTTGAACTTTGACCTCAAGGTCAAATTATTCAGAATTCTGGTTCTTTTCTGACAAGTTCGTGTCCGGGCTGTAACTTTTTTCCCTTAATAGATAGGGTTTTGATATTTGGTATGTGGATAGATTATCTCAAGGCGATGGGTCGCGTACCAAGGTTGCCATGCTTTGAACTTTGACCTCAAGATCAAATTATTCAGAATTCGGGTTCTTTTCTGACAAGTTCGTGTCCGGGCTGTAACTTTTTTCCCTTAATAGATAGGGTTTGATATTTGGTATGTGGATAGATTATCTCAAGACGATGGGTCGCGTACCAAGGTTGCCATGCTTTGACCTTGAACTTTGACCTCAAGGTCAAATTATTCAGAATTCGGGTTCTTTTCTGACAAGTTTGTGTCCGGGCTGTAACTTTCTTTCCTTAATAGATAGGGTTTGATATTTGGTATGTGGGTAGATTATCTGAAGATGATGTGTCGCGTACCACGGTTGCCATGCTTTGACCTTGAACTTTGACCTCAAGGTCAAATTATTCCAAATTCGGGTTCTTTTCTGACAAGTTTGTGTCCGGGCTGTAACTTTTTTCCCTTAATAGATAGGGTTTTGATGTTTGGTATGTGGATAGATTATCTCAAGATGACGTGTCGTGTGCCAAGGTTGCCATGCTTTGACCTTGAACTTTGACCTCAAGGTCAAATTATTCAGATTTTTTTTTTTTCTGACAAGTTCGTTTCTGGGCTGTAACTTTTTTCCCTTAATAGATAGGGTTTTGATATTTGGTATGTGGGTAGATTATCTCAAGACGACGTGTCGCGTACCAAGGTTGCTATGCTTTGTCCTTGAAGTTTGACCTCAAGGTCAAATTATTCAGAATTTTTTTTTTTTTTCTGACAAGTTTGTGTCCGGGAAGGGGATTTTAATCAGATTTTACCTATGGCTTGAAATATTTTAGTATTACGGTTCACATAAGTTTATACCTAACATCGGTTAGTTGCTGCGGGGCCCGCAGAGATGGATTCCATCTCTGTGATATCTAGTGTAACAGCCAAAACCGGTCAGCGCTATTCACAAAAATCACAATTAATTTTCATTATTTTTGTCTCCAAAACATAGGTTATGACCCAGGGACCAGCCGTGAGGACGACTAGGGCGATTATGTCGCCCTTCTAAGCCCAAAGTCGCCTAGAAAAATAGCCGGGGCGATTACAAGTCGCCCTCTAAAAATTGGCCAGAATGAGGAAAGACTGAACAGTTGAACTGTGTGATGTGAGGTTTACATAAAAACGATTATTTTCAAGGATCGAATGTGCTTGAGTGTGATAAATGGGCATTTCAATTCGTTGAATAAACGACCATTTATTTGAAATCACTCGTCAATCAATTGTCTATTGTCGCTTTTGGCGGATTTTTTATTTCTATTTTGTTGCGTTTCAGTCGGAGCTTCAAGTGTTGAAACGAAAATAAGTGACTTACACGACTCAACAAAATAACCCAGTTTGAAAGTAGGTTACCTCGCTTAGGATGCCGAAAAAGTATACACAACGGACGTATTTTATAACACTGTATTTTTATTTCATTTTGCCGACGACTGTTAACTGTTGGCCGTCTATTCCTAGAAACATACGAATGGAATTGAAACACATGAAAAAATGCTTTAGTGATGACAAGAAAAGCTTTGTACAGGGCACAAGTGTACATGTGGACGATCTTGAAAAGGGTCCTCCTACTCACCGGAATGACACGAAATGATGCGGAATGACACCGGAATGCCACAAAATGATGCGGAATGACATTTCTTTTACAAAATACTCGATCCCTGAATGAATTTTGTTTATTAACTAACAAAGTACCTCCCAAGCAACCTTCTTACATCTGGTCCTGTTCACACTTTCAGACTTAGGAAATTATTAGCTTAGTAAACTTTGGTGAAAGGCAACCACAGGAGGGTGCTGGGGGATTGGCATGAATAAGAGGGGAGGGGTCATGAAGGAGAGGGTAGCAGTGGGGGATTTTCAGTCAATAATTACATTGTGATTTTTTAACCTGGCATAGATGCATCATAGACAACTGGACCTGGATTAATCAGACGTTAATGGAGGACCACAAATTGAAAATATGAAGGGGTGGCAGGGGGATAGTACATGAATATTCTTAATTTTCCCCACTTGCCTATGAAGTCTCCCTACATGACTCTGCAGTCTCCCTATTTTTTCTGGAGGGAGACATGAAGTCTCCCCAAAATTTCCCTCTTGGCTGGTCCCTGTTATGACCCCTCTTTGGAATGAAATCATCGAGCTCATTCCATTGAGGGGTCATAACCTATGTTTTTGAGACAAAAAATGAAAAAAATTAGTTATTCAAGAATTTTTTTGCAAGTGTCGTCTGCTTTTCATGTTAGGTAAAGGGTTAACATTGAGACATGTGGATTTGACTTTAAGCTTCTAGGCATTAACAGTATGACCCAATCCTCCCAAATATTTTGTTACTCTGATAGTTTTTTCACACTTCATGTTTCTAATGTCAAAAATTATCTTGTCTCTTCTTGTTGGAAAAGCATGCGAATTGTCCTTTTCCTAGGAAGCAATACATAGAATATTTCAGTGTCATAATTAATATTGTTTTTAAAATAATTTTGGAGCTTTCTCACTGGTGGAAGCTGTTATCAGGGCTTTGATTTTGGGAAATTCACCAGAATCAAATATATTTTGACCCAAGATTGTGGGAGAAGATAAAAAATCAGTGTCAAGTCATTGTTGAAAATGTAACTCCAAAAAATGCTATTTTCCAGCTTCTCAGAGCCTGCTTAGTGCCTTAAAATGGCCCCATAGTTATCTGCTGTTCAACGGCCTTCAAATTTTTAATTGGTAATGCATTTGTCTACATTCATTATGTAGAGGCCTGAAAACAGTATGGTTGATCATTTTTCAAGTTTTGTCAGTTTTGTGTTCAAAGAATGTGAATTAAGGGGCTTAAAAGGTTGTAAGTAAATGAGACAAAGACTTTAGAGTAGTGAAAATTGTTTTTTTGAATGGAGTTAAGGTCAGATTTAATTAGATCTTTGGAATTTTCTTCTTACAGGGATGGGAACATGACCTTTGCTTCATAGTGTCTTTGATAAATAAACATGTTTTCTGTGTTTTATAGGTCTAAGCTGAGTCTTGAAGACATGAAAGAAGCTCAAATGGCCATCAAAGAGGCTCAATGGGCTGAAGATAAAGATATAACTCATTGTAAACAGTGTGAGAAACCATTTAGTGTGGCAAGACGAAAAGTAAGGATCTTTAAAATTATCATCCTTCACTCTACTTATGTCACCATATTATGTCTTTGACCCTTCAAAACTTACAAAATATTGATAATGTTTTCCCCAAACATTTTGATATTTTAATTTTCAACCCTTTACCAAATGATTCATCTGCATCTGACCGCTTATTGGAACAAGCTCATTGAGTTCATTACAATAAAGGGGCCCCATGGTATGGTTTTGTTGAAAAAATTTTGTGGAAAAAAATAATTTAAATAATAAATTTTAATATCATGTGTATTGGGCAAAGGGTTGAAAAAACCAAACATATGATGTAATTGAGAGAGTTTTTCTCATGAGGATCAGCAGCTGTTTGATGAAAGACTCGAGCTGTTGAAAGCTTTGCAGCTGTCCGATGAAAGACTCTAGCTGTTGAAAGTATGTTCAAATAAAAAAATGGTATAAATAAATATTTGACAGATAAAAATGAATTTTTCAAATTTATTATTGGAAATTTTTGTAATCAAGAGCCCAATATCGATTTTTTTTTTCTCAATTATTACACTTTGTGCTCTACAACAGGGTGATGTTTGTTAAGAAATTTCCACATTAGAACATTCTCAACATAAAACTTTAGGTTTTGATTATCCTGGTGCGATTTGTTGTTAACCCTTTACCCAACGCAGATGATATCAAAATTTATTATTTTAAAAATCATTTTTTAGCTCAACTTGACAAAGTCAAGCTGAGCTATTGCCATCACTTCTCGTCCGTCGGCGTACGTACGTACGTACGTTAGTACGTACATCCACAATTTCCTTTGGCATACCTCACAGGTCGCATTTATGATCAGATTACTTTGAAACTGGGCATGCTTGTTTGGGGTGACCTCTAGATGGGAGCTATCGATTTTCTTCAATTTCCGGCAAAAAATGTTGCCGCGGCCAACGTTCTTAAAACTTAGTTTAGTCAAACCACAATATTTCCCTTTGGCACACCCTACAGGGCACATTTATGATTTGATTGCTTTGAAACCTGGTATGCTTATTTAGGGTGACCTCTAGATGGGAGCTATCAATTTTCTTCAATTTCCGGCAAAAAATGTTGCCACGGCCAACGTTCGTAGAACTTAGTTTAGTCAGACCTCAATATTTCCCTTTGGCACACCCTACAGGGCACATTTATGATCAGATTGCTTTGAAACCTGGTATGCTTGTTTGGGGAGACCTCTAGATGGGTGCTATCGATTTTCTTCAATTTCTGTCAAAAAATGTTGCCACGGCCAACGTTCTTAGAACTTAGTTTAGTCAGAAGACTCAATATTTCCCTTTGGCACACCCTACAGGGTACATTTATGATCGGATTGCTTTGAAACCTGGCATGCTTGTTTGGGGTGACCTCTAGATGGGAGCTATCGATTTTCTTCAATTTCCATCAAAAAATGTTGCCGCGGCCAACGTTCTTAGAACTTAGTTTAGTCAAACCACAATATTTCCCTTTGGCACACCCTACAGGGCACATTTATGATTTGATTGCTTTGAAACCTGGTATGCTTATTTAGGGTGACCTCTAGATGGGAGCTATCGATTTTCTTCAATTTCCGGCAAAAAATGTTGCCACGGCCAACGTTCGTAGAACTTAGTTTAGTCAGACCTCAATATTTTCCTTTGGCACACCCTACAGGGCCCATTTATGGTCAGATTGCTTTGAAACCTGGTATGCTTGTTTGGGGAGACCTCTAGATGGGAGCTATCGATTTTCTTCGGTTTCTGTCAAAAAATGTTGCCGCAGCCAACATTCTTAGAACTTAGTTTAGTCAGACTACAATATTTCCCTTTGGCTCACCCTACAGGGCACATTTATGATTAGATTGCTTTGAAACCTGGTATACTTATTTGGGGAGGCCTCTAGATGGGAGCTATCGATTTTCTTCGGTTTCTGTCAAAAAATGTTGCCACTGGCAAAAAAAATGACATTGGTACCAATGATCTTTCATTTATAACTTACCAAGTTCAAGTTTGTCAAGTTGAGCTACAGTGTCATTGACACTTTCATTTTAATTTTTCAAAAAATTTCAACCAAACCATATCATGTGACCCCTCGTTGGAACGAGCTCGACGAGCTCGTTCCAACGAGGGGTCACATGATATGGTTTTGTTGAATTTTTTTGAAAAATAATATTTTTTCAACTGCTGAATTTGCATATTACGCGGCGGATTCGGCCGATTCGTTGGGTAAAGGGTTAACTAACACACAAACCTCTTCTCAGCATTCAAACAAATTATGTTTCCATAACACAGACAAAACTGTATCTCTTTTTGCCTAGATTGTTTACATTTCTTATTTATCTTCAGTTTTGAATATATTTTGTCAACCTGCATACCTACCTCTGTTGTATCATATTAAATCTGCAATTCATGCCATTGTGATTTCATTGGTTAGAAAGACATCCCACAGTGTTCATGCTGGTCCTGAATTATTTGGTGCCAAATTTTTAACCATCCTGGATCTTTTGGTACTAAACAAACTGTTTTGGTGCTAAAATGCCAATGGGTGTGAAGAAGAAAGTGGATAGTTTTTTTTTACTATTTACTCAAGGGGGAGTGGGGAGAAAGTGCGAGATAGGTTCTCCATCAAGGGGACATATTTTTACACTGTATACCAATGGCCCAGACTTAGCTGGTGCTAATTCTAAAATATTGAGGGCCAAACACAAATTTTGCCCCCCCAATCCCCCAAATTTGCATGCAAAACCAAAAATTAGAAGTCCTATCTGGTCCTCCATACATTTACTCTCTGCGCATGTGCAAATGCCAGGAAGTGACCGGAATTGACGCAAACATCATTCTTCATTTGGCCCTCAGTCAGATAACAACAAACTGACTTCTGTGCTTTTAAATCTCAGTTTATAATGATGCCAGACACAAATCAATGGTTAATTTGGTGGATCCAAGGACACAACTGGATGAAGGAAGGAAGAAACGGTGGTTTGAAACGTTCAGGGCTGTAACTTTCGGGACATGGGCCTGACGTCATCATTATTGCTAATGATTTTTCCACTGTTTGTTAAGTATTCTTTCCCTACCCTTCCTTGAAGCCCCCACTTAAACTTCCAAGCTTTTTGGCTTGTTTTATTAAAAATTTTTAATAAAATGTCTTGGGAGTTTAACGTGTTACATAGAATGTTTATTCTGTATATCCCCATGGTTACGTCCTCACCCTTGGGGTGTTTAGACGTTTTGGTCATGCATCATACATCCGATGTATCATTTTTTCTTGTGATGAAGATCTTGCTTTACATCGGATAGTTCAAAAATCTGTTACTGACTTCGAACCGTGTTGCATGGGGTCTTGTATCCGGTTTTCATTCTGACATTGTTTACATTGACAACGCTCTATTTATATATGTAGTTTATTATTTATTATATGGTAGGACTGTTGTAAGATGCATTAAATATTCCGGTAGTGTAGCAGTTAATTTTTTTGGATAGAAAAATAATTTTTGTCTACACTTGGGCTCTATCAGGATACATTTGGGCACTTTGTTCCCTTTGGGAACTTGGGGGGCTCTTGTCAAAATTTTTCGAAAAAGAGGTTTTTGTGTAAATTATTTTTCGATTTATATTTTGAATGTTATTTGTTATGTATCTTTTTATAATATTTAAAATGTGGAGTTGGTGGGAGTACGATCGACTTTATTTTGCTTCATTATGAATGCATATTGCTCAATAAGCAAGGCGAGGAAGCCTTTCCTCTGATTTACATGTTGGTTGCCTTGCTTGTAGTCGATGTACTCCCACTAATTCTTGCTCACCATGTGTCGCATGGGATGACAAATGTTGGAGACGGGTGTCACGGTTCGTTCTTAGAAGCAAGAGGCTACCGCCGGTCCTCTCGCAGTGAGGGGCCACTGCTGGTCCTCTTGCCAAAGAGTTGCTCTAGTTTTTTAGTTTCTATTTACAGATGATCAAAAACATGGTGATGTATATATGTGACGCTGTCAGAGAGTGTGCTTCCGTCGTCACATTTAGATAGTCAATCAGAGCTAGGGGCTAAAGTGCTCATGAATATTAGACAGGGCAATAAACCACAGTGTGGTTTCAGCTCCCTGTCACCAGCTAGCTGGACTGGTGAAGCAGTTACACTGTCCTTGGGTACCATGATGCCGGGTGTGTCCGTTGCGGTCAAGGAGAGTAGAAAGGGTAGAGCGAGCACTATAAAATAATAACAGGCTCACCCTGCGACAACAGAGAGGAAGAAGCCGGCAAGTTCAGCAGGAAGCTCGGCGAGGTCTAAAGGACTGCAAGCGAGAGAGCCCCCCCCCCCCCCCCCTCTCTTTCATAACAACATCTGGTTCGGAACTTGCGTCAGTCGGAGCATACATCCACGCCTCCCGTCCGGGATGCTCCATTCAATTCACAGCTGGGGTCGGCTATAGTTATGGCTTCTTCTTCAGCATCTACCAAGCACACACTACCGCACCTTGGCTACGTGACTTCTGATATCCAGCCTGCCGTGAAGGTCCACTCTTCGTCTAAGAAGTCACACCATACAGTAGCCAAGGAGACGAGGCCTCATTCATTGGGACATCCGCAGAAAAGAGCCATCTCGGATACACTCTCCCAGGAGCAGCCGGCGGCCAAGCAAGAGGAGACCGCTGCTCCTTAGGCCTCCATAACGGACTTGCTATTGCAGATTGCGCAGCTCATCGCAACATCCCAGCAAGTGCAGAAGCAGCCGACGGCAGTCTCAGATCCTGAGCTGTCGGATGGTGGTTGTTCGGTCCAGTCATCTGCGCAATCAGATGCCGATGACCGTGAGTATAATCTGATTCAGTCGGATGGTGAAAGGGATTTGGAGGAGAATTACCCTTCCCTTTCGGAACAACACAGGGTGGCGATGGATCTAATGCATCAATACTTCCCTGAGTTCGTTCCTGAGAATCAGAATGCTGAGACCGCTCGAAATTAGCTCCATTCAGTAGCGAAGAGACGAGAGGCCTCATATATCGGGACGTCTGGAGAAAAGAGCCGTCTCGGACACACTGTCCCGGGAGCAGCCGGCTGCCAGAACAGAAGACCGCTGCTCCTCAGGCCCCCGTAGCGAACTTGCTTGCACAGTTCATCGCAGCATCCCAGCAAGTGCAGAAGCAGCTGACGGCAGTCTCAGAACCTGAGCTGTCGGATGGTGCTGTGTCGGTCCAGTCATCTGCAAGTTCAGATGCCGCTGACCGTGATTTTCAGCTAATTCAGACGAATGATGAAAGGGATACAGAGGGGGATTACCCTTCCCTTTTGGAACAACACATGGTTGCGATGGATTTAATCCATCAACACTACCCTGAATTTGTTCCAGCGAATCAGAATACTGCGACTACTTGCAAGAAACCACTAGCGTTGTTGAACACTGACTTCATCCGGAAAAAGAGGAGGTTATGTCTTTTCCGGTTAAGTCTAGACAGGTGTCGCAGGCCTTAGGCCTTTTAGACAACACCATATTCAACTTAACAGTGGGAAGAAGTAAGGCAGTTTCTTATCATCATCTTCCGTAATTTTACCGATTATAACGGTCGGGGAAGATGTATAGAGAGTTCCTCTGCATTTGAATGAGCAGGCTAAGGTCCTAGTTATGGCCTTACCTTTGTCATTCACTATTTGCTCAGACAAAACTGAGATGGCAATTTCTTCATTCAGAGTGAATTTAGACTCACTGTCTTTTGCAGATCACCTTTAAGAACTGTGATGCAACGTCTCTACGGAAAGGAATTTGAGGACGTTCATACTTCATTTAGAGACCTTTCCAGAGCTATTATATTTATCACATATAACTCTGTCTTAACAGTTGCTAATTTGGAGTTAATCAGACGTGACGGAGCCCTGGCATCATCATCTTTAATAGATGATAAGGTGAAAAATTCTATACATGTCGCTCCGGTATCCAGACACTTAAGTTTTTGACGATAAGCTTTCATTGGTTTATGACCAAGCTACAAAGAAAGCATCAATACTCTGCTCCTTAAGTTGGTGTCTAATCGACCTGCAATAGCAGAAAAGAGTAAGGGAGGATGTCCTAGACAGAAAGTCAACTAAAAAGGACTCCTCGTGAGGGTATAGATAACCCTCCTATAATTACTCTAGGGATCGTCAAACAGCGACTCGGATAGGCTTTGGTCTGATCGAGACTACCGGTTAGACGCCCCTAAGCCGTTGGCTCGAGGCTCTTTGCGAAGGAGACATAGTTTCTCCTTCCATAGGCCTCACAGGTACTACAGGTGAGGGTTAGGACCTCTATTGCTTAGCAGTTGGCGGATGGTTATCAAGTTTTGCATCAAATTGGATAACTATTACGGAAGACCAGTAGGTGAGAAGTGTGGTCTCGGAGGTCTACGGCTATCTTTCCAAGAGAAACCACCACTAACTTAATGTCCATGATGGACAATGCTTCTGTCAAATCCTTGCATGAGAGTCTCTCCAATTGGAGGTAAAGGTTCTCTTGACAATGAAAGTAATAGAGGTCATCGAGAATCAATATTCTCTAGGATTATATAGTCACATGTTACTCGTACCAAAGCCAGAGAGCTCGTTCTGACCGATAATAGACTAGAGCTGGATAACAAGTTTATCATAGCTCTAAAAGTTTATTTATGGTAATCATTTAGTCGGTAAAAGCGAGCGTTCGAGTGATCGACTATGCGGCAAACATAGATCTAAGGATCTGTTCTTTCATGTCCTGGTATATCCGGCATTCAGAAAGTACCTACGGTTCGTCATCCAAGGGATAGTATTTCAGTTCCGAGTGATGTGCTTCGGTCTGAATCTAGCGCCCTGGGCTTTCACTCGAATAATGAACCCGGTAATGTCTCACAACAATCTGGTTCGTCTGCTGTTATCCAGAGCGAAATTAGTCCGTTGTTATGCTCGCCTTTGTCTACTCTCAGATGCATTAACAGCAAGAAATTTTAGGCGACTGATGGGATTGTGCGGAGAGGCTACGCATCTTATTCCGATTGGTCGCTTACGCACACATCCCCTCCAGTTATTCTTTACCCAGAACTGGAGTGTGAAGACGCATTCGCTCAAGACCAGTATTGTTTTTAATGGATCTAGTAAACAAAAGGTCCATATTGGGGTAGATATTCAGTGGTTAACTCAAAGAGTTCCGCTGCAACTGCCAGATCCGGCTTTCACGATTATGACAGATGTGAGTCAGTAGTTTGGGGCATGACTCTGAGTCTGACAGACTCAAAATGCAGGGGTCCCAAGGTTCCTGGAGAAACACATAAACATAAAAAAAAATTATGTCAATATTGTTAGCGCTACTTCAATGGATTCACATTATACGCATGTTCAGATATTGTTGGACAACTCGATAGTGGTAGTGTACATCAGGAACTAACGGAGAAGATTTTTCTATTCCGTCATATATCATCATGTTCATCTCTCTACCCGTCATATACCAGGTCGTCTGAACGTACTAGCAGACTCGCTCCTTGGAAAGGTCGCCTGTTTCATTTGCATTGGATGTTCAACAAGCAAGTATTTGGACAGTTTTGCTACCAGTGGGATCGCCCCATGATAGTTCAGTTTGCAATGCACCGGAACAATTATTTACCGTCATTTGTGTCGCCCTGCCCAGACCATTGAGCGCATGCAGTAGACACTCTGCAGAATTCATGGGGATGAATGATAGGATATGGGTATCCCCCAATTCATTTGATTCAATAGATTATGTTTAAGATTAAACAGTCTCATTGTGAATCCTACTAGTAGCACCTCTGTTGTCACAGAAACCTTGGAGCAGTATTCTCAAGTGTCTGTTATGGAATGCTCCCCAGAAGCTTCCTCCATGAGAGGGCCTTCTTTCAGGGGAAGTTTTATTCTTCACGTCCTTCTCCGCCCATAGTGGCATAATGGAGTCGGTTAGACGTGAGGGAACCATCGCGGTTCCTATATTATTTGATAACTGGTGCAGGAACGATTAAAACAATTAAATAATGTGGTTTTACCTCTTCTCTGGCTTAATGGGTCTGTAACTATGAAGGAAGCTGTTTTATCCGTAATTATATCAGCAGGGATGGCCCTCCCATGAGTGGGCACTCATACCTCCCCACTGAATTATTATATAACACTCTCTTTTACAAAGAATGATGTTAGCACCAATTCCGGTCACTTCCTGGCGTCTGCACATGCGCAGAGAGTAAATGTATGGAGGACCAGATAGGACTTCTAATTTTTGGTTTTGCATGCAAATTTTGGGGATTAGGGGGGTGGGGGGCAAAATTTGTGTTTGGCCCTTAATATTTTAGAGTTAGCACCAGCTAAGTCTGGGCCATTGGTAAGTATAAAAATATACAAATTACTGTAAATTTATAATATTTGTGTGTACGAACGTGTTTTTAGCTTATCTTGACAAAGTCAAGCTAAGCTATTGTCATGGGGCATGCGGAGGTCTGAGTCTGTAAGTCTGTGAGTCTGTCTGTCCACAATTTGTATGGCGCAGGCCGTAGTTCTTATCCGATCATCACCAAATTTCATTTGCATTCAGGTTGGTGTCTCGATGAGAACGTCCTATTTTGGTCATGGTCGGCTGCTTACATTGGCTGCTGCAGCAGCCATCATGAATTTTGTATGGCGCAGGCTACAGGCCATAGTTCTCATCTGATTATCACCAAATTTCATATGCATGTTCGGGTTGATGTCTAGATGAGAACGTCCTATTTTGGTCACAGTTGGCTGCACACAGTGGCTGCTGCAGCAGCAGCATCAGTGTGGGGTGCTTTTAAAACATTTTTTTATCCTAACCAATTTTCTTGAAATTTTGCAGGTTGTCTTAGACTGATGAGTAGATGAGACCTTCCTATTTTGGTCATGGTGGCTGCCCCTGGGATGTGGGAATTGAGGGGTGAAATTGTTTTGGCTTGTTTTCTTCTACTACATTGAGTGAAAAAAACCAATAAAGCAGTGAATAAAATTGTCTTTGTGTGAATGTAATATGATATCTCAGGCATGTAGGACACTGTCATCAACTGTGTGCGTTTGAGATCAGCAAGTACTTTCTAAATGTGTATTTGTTTTCTCCAATTGATGAAATTTCATTTGCAGGTTTTATAGCTTTGACCATGACTACTTTTCGTAATGTTTGACTTCAAATCAGCCAATGGTAGCATGGCTGCTGCAGCCGTGTATTTTTTTCTCTGATTTTAACAAAATTTCATATGCAGGTTTAGCTTTGACCATGACTACTTTTCATAATGTTTGGCTTCAAATCAGGCAATGGTAGCATGGCTGCTGCTGCCATGTATTCTTTTCTCTGATTTTTACAAAATTTTATATAATAATATAATAATAACACTTTGGCCAGCCGCTGATTTGCCGCGGTTCTCGGACGAGAAGGCCATGGTTACCCCTGTACTCCCAACTGCCTTCCTATTCCCTCGCTTCTCCTCTCCTCCCAACACTCGGAGACAAACTGCTTGATGACATCCCTTGCCCCATTCTTCCCAATCTCTTCAATTAGCATATTAACCCCCTCCTTTGAGTCTCCCCCTAACCACATGTCCTTCATTCTACCATCCCACTTCCCCATTATACTCCCAGTGAATCTCATTCTTTTAGACTGATACTTTGGGCATTCTAGAAGAAAATGTTCCAGGGTCTCCACCAAGCCCAAGTTACACATCTGGCACTCCCTTTCACCGGCTTTCCCAATTTTTCCCCTCAGCTCCTGGGATCCTGACCTCAGCTTGAACAACAGTGACCCCCCAAAGGTGCCATCAGGGTACTCTTCAAAACCTGGCTTCTCTTTATCCCGCAGGCCACCCAAAGACCTCTTTGATTTGACTCCCTCTCGCCAGTTACGGTTACAATCCGCCATGACCCTTTCTCTGACGATTTTTTTACCCTGGTTTGCCCCAACGTCCAGGTCCGAGATCTCCAATGAGTAGTTCTCTACTAGCTCCCTCACTTGGACCATCCACCCCGTTTTGATATTTGAGTTGAAAATTCTCAGGAACATTACTTTACACCATCGGCTGTCGGGGAGATTTACCAAATAATTAAGATAACCGAGTTTCAACAGGTCTATCCTGTCCTTGATCCTCATCCACCCAAGCTCACCCCTGATTGCTTCTAGTGCTGCGGCATTACTCGACCCCGTTATCCATCGGCCTGCATCATTCTGCAGGATTTCCAAGCTCTTTACGGCCGTCTGGTGTAGGAGTACCACTTCCGTACCATATGTTATACTTGGCAGCCGCACCATTTCCCAAATGGTTTTCCCCACGAAAACTTTATTGAAACTGTTTCTCCCTATAAGTTTGGTTAAGGATTCGCTTCCCCTTCAGAATCAATTTATTTGTGTGGTTTCGGTATATGCCTCTTCCTGTAATGTTTATATTCCCCCCAAATACTCGTAATCACCTGTCTCTCCTACACTGAGAAGTTTGCTGCTCCCTTCCGGAATGCAGAACTCACCCACTCTCCACCTTCGAGTGGGGTCCACTTTGCGGCCCACAGGTATAACTTTGCTCTTGCTTTCATAAAGTTCGAGTCTCCATTTGCTCCCATATTTCCCAACAATTCCCAGCATTTTCATTAGCCCCTCTTCGCTTTCTGACACTAGAACCATATCGTCTGCAAAAAATAGCCCTGGGATCTTCAAGTCCCCAACTGCTACCCCATCCTCACTACGCAGGAGTTCATCTCCTAAACCTTTGATGTACAATGCAAACAGGATTGGCGAAAGGATACAACCCTGTTTTAGGCCTATCTCCATAGGCACGCGTTTTGTAGTAATGTTTCCCAGGCTAAGTTCACTCTGTACATCCTTATATAATGCTTTCATAATTCCAACAAACTCGCCTCCTAAGCCCATGGCCTCCAGCTAGCGCCACATACCTTCCCTCCATACTCTATCGTATGTCTTTTTGATATCCAAAAAGGCTATAAACATCTTTTTCTTTTTGCTTTCACGGATTCTATCATTTGGGATAGTGTGAAAAGATGGTCAGTAACTCTCCTTCCCTTCCTGAAGCCATTCTGGATTTCTCCCAAAAAACCCTTCTCTTCAATCATCTCCTCTAGTCTCCCATACAGGCCTTTACAGAAAACCTTCCCAATGTTGCTACTGACAGAGATCCCTCGATAGTTATCCAAAACGTCTTTTTCCCCCTTTTTGTGAATAAATGTCACTTTGCTTTCTCTCCACTCCTTTGGGACCTCTTGATTTTCTATGGCTAGGTTGAATAGGGCAGTTAGGCTTTCCACGAGTTCCTCTCCCCCTTTTTTGATAAACTCGTTAGGAATTTCATCCACTCCTCCCGTTTTTCCATCCCTTAATTTTGATATCACCTTTCACACCTCCTCCGTTTTAATTTCGCTGCACACGAACTTCGATAGGTTTTCCTCGACTTGATTCGGACACTCTGGTGGGCTCCCCATGCCCCATCGCTTATCGTTTACCTTTTCCCAGTGCTTGACTAGTTCTGATGCGACTTGATCTTGCTCGTCTGTAACTCTGCCATCTACTTCAATACTCTGTGGGTTGCTTCCTTTGTTACGTTTATTCACCCATTTCTAAAATACGTTCGAACTTGACACCCCCCCCCCCCCCCCCCCCCCCCCCTCCGTGTTGTTCTTATCGTCCTAATAAGACTGCTATTTCGTACTCTCCAATTATCGTCTTTAATCTTATTTACTTCATTTCGTGCTTGGTGGTATTCTTCCTTAGCAACTGTGGCCTCATTGCTTTCCGCCCCCTTAAGTTTTCTACTTCTCCTGTATGCAGCACATTTGGCTTTTCTTCCCTTTATGGCCCTTTTCAGTTCTTCATTCACTCTGTACCCAAGTTCCCGTGTTGGCACCCTGACCTTTCCTACACTTTCCTTTCCTGCCTCCACCAGGCTCGCAACTATGACATCGGCCATCTTCTGGACACTGCCCCTCTTGGGTACGGTTGTAAGCTTTGGTTTCAGTTTTTCATTGAACTTCGCCCAGTCAGCATCTTTTTTGAGTTCCCAAATCTCCTTAGAGCTTCCTTTGCTTTTTACTAGAGTTTTGGCCCTGATTGTCACTGTAATCAAGTTGTGGTCACTATCCACCTCCATTTTACCCTCATCATCCACTTCTACCCCTATCACCTCCCTCCATAAATTAATATCTGTGAGGATGTAGTCAATTATTGATTTTCGGTCGTTCCTCTCCTAGGTCCATTTCCCCTTACACCTCGCGTCCCTGTTCAGAATCTTCAGACCGAGCTCATTTGTGAAGTTCAACAGCTTCCTTCCATTCTTGTTGACTTTATTGTCACCCTCTATGCCTTCTTCATCATTACCTATGTGGCCATTAAAGTCACCCATCAGAATTATACCGAGCCCTTTGTTTTGTAGTTCGGTGATATTGGACCTTAGTGTTGAGTGTATTGAATCATTCCATTCGGGTTTGCTTCCCTCCACCGCACAATACACAACCCCAAGGGCAATACTTTTGTTTTTCAGACTGATCCTCACCCATCCAATTTCTTTCGATACCTCAGCCGGGGTGCTGATGTTTTCTAGGTCTGTGATCAGCGACGGTTTTAAATCCTCTTTAATGTACATGCCTACCCCTCCACCTTTTTTCTGGCCTTCCGTTCGCCCTACACCTATCCATACATACCCCGTTACTTGGTCTACCCGTTCCTCGTGTCTTACCCACGTTTCGCTTAAGCCCATGACGTCAAACTCCTCTGCCTCAATCAATGTAGCAATTTCACTTACTTTCAGGTGCAGACCCTGGATGTTGCTATAACCCACTTTCAGGGTATCAAGGTTCATTGGCTTCCGCCTACTGGTCCCATTATTATCTAGTCCCTGTATGTTTGTATATCCTACTTTGTGTACCTGTGCTTTCCTTGGGAAGCTATTCCTATTGATTTGGATTTTTGGTCCCTTTTCCTTATCCCCCTTGTTCCATTTTTTACACCTTTGGTTCATGACACATTTCCTGTGATTATTCCCCCTTCACTGATCCTCCCTCCCCTCCTTATACCAAAAAAGGCTCCACCACCTGCAACATATTTCTTCCTAAAACCTCTGTACCCCTTGGGCTAAGATGGAGACCATCCCTTCCATATAGGTCATTCCTGCCCCAAAACGATCCCCAATTGTCTACAAAGGGTATCCCAAGTTCCTTACAATACTTCCCCCAATTCCTCGTTGGTCCCAATGATCTGCGAATTACGCTCGCCCCCACCACCTAGTACTGGGAGAAGCCCCGAAACCACTACCTGTGCATTCTTGGCATTCAGTTGAGTTATTAAGTCCTTGTAAGTCTCAATAAGCTGAACTGATTTTCTCTCCCTGATGTTGTTGGTCCCCACGTGTACAACAACCACTGGATCTGGGCCTGACCCCTTTACTAATCCACTCACTCTGTCCCTTAAGTCCTCCACCCTAGCTCCCGGAAAGCACAAATTGGTCCTGTTGACACTGTCAGGGCCCACACACCACCCTATCTAACCCCCGCACAATACTACTCCCTGCAACCACCAACTGCCTCTTCCTGTCCTTTCCTGTCCTCTTTCCTGTCTTACTAACCCTGTTACCACCTCTTTTCCCACTGGACTGGCTCGCAATCTTGCACTCCGCCACACTAACCTCCATGCCTACCTCCACCTCTTCAGACCCAACCTGCTCCTCAGAATTCTTGAAATTACCTAACACACTGAATCTATTTTGGACACTGCACTCCACCTTCTGCCCACTCCCACTACAAGCCACCTTGTCCTCGTTTACCACCTTCCTAACCTTCCCTCTGACTCCTGCCCTGACAGACCCCACATGGTCATCGTTATCTCCCTCACTATCCGATTCTAAAAGAATACACCTTTTCGCCCCCCGACTCGCACTACAAGCCTGGGAATTTGACACTCTAGCCCCTACTTCTCCACTACTCTCAACCCGACGCACCTTCCTATTCCCAAAAGACCCACTATCCACGTCAAAAGTCCGCTTCCTACTACCCATCACCTTCCATCCCCCATCAAATGCCACCCTAACTGGGGTAACACCAGACTTTCCTGCCCTCCCCATTTTCCCCCTCACCACCTGCACCTCTTCCTCCAACTTTAGAGTTATTCCTCTTGAATTTGTGCATTTTGTGTTTTCCGGATTGTAACTTTAGTATGGCCTAACTGATTTTTTGTACGCCTGTTGAAAAACCGTCAAATTATGGAACCAGTCTGTCTGTCTGTCCATTTGTCCATCCATTTGTTCATCTGTTGGTATTTCCGTTCGTCAACATTTGGTTTCCAGATGATAACTTTAGTATTTTTTTTTCGATTGACTCCTAAACTTGGTATGTGGTTTAATCAAAACAAAAGACAGGTCAAGTTCAAATATGGGGTCAGTTTGAACTTCGAAGTTCCCCTGAATTATGGACCTTGTTGGAAATAGAATGCATCAAATATTTGGTTTCCAGATGATAACTTTAGTATTTTTTTTTCGATTGACTCCTAAACTTGGTATGTGGTTTAATCAAAACAAAAGACAGGTCAAGTTCGAATATGGGGTCAGTTCGAACTTCAAAGTTCCCCTGAATTATGGACCTTGTTGGACATAGAATGCATCAAATATTCTGTTTCCGGATGATAACTTTTATTATTTGTTTTCTGATTGGTTCCAAACTTGGTATGTTGTTTAATCACAACAAAATACAGGTCAAGTTCGAATATGGGGTTGGTCCAACAATTTTCACCTTCACCCCCATCCTTACCCCAACCCTTCAAAAATACAAAACGGGCGTATATTGTCCCGCTACGCGGTGCTCTTGTTACAATTTATGGGAGAGTGCCAGTCATCTTCCATCATGTGTAACCAGGAAAATCCATATGGAGTAAATAATTTCACTCAAAAATTAATACGAAGCACATCCACAGAACATTTCGAGTTTCCATCAATTTGCATAAAGCCTAAATATGGGATTCCATCACACTTCCAGCTAAGAGAGGATATCTTTCTACCAAGCTTGAAATTTTTATTTATGATCAATTTTCTGTGGGGGATGTGCGGTCTTTTTCTGTGGTGGATACTGTGGGAGCTGTTGAGTTGTCTGGTGAAGAGATGCCTGGTTCCGGGACTGTGGTCCCTCTCCAGTCGACATCTGAGGCTGTCACTAGGGTTGTGACTCCTCCTTTGGAGCCAAGCTAGGTTGCTCTCTTCCCTCTTCCACCAGTTTCAACAGCTCCGGTCATATCTGCTGCTACTGCTGTTGCGTCTACAACATCATTGGTCACTGTTTCAGCCGGCCTCGGCTATCCCTGCAGGGGTCTGCAGCGATGCACCTCTGGTAGTGTAGACGTGGGGTATCGGCCTCAGCCTTCCCTGACTTCAACTCGGCGAAGTCGGAAGGGGCTGCTGACCAAACCCTCTGCTGTGGTCTCTCAGCCATGAAGCACCGCAGTTTTTTCATTGGATTCTGCAGAGATGTGTGGACATGGGGTATCGGCCTCAGCCTTCCCTGACTTCAACTCGGCGAAGTCGGAAGGGGCTGCCGGCCGACCCCTATGATGTGGTCTCTCAGCCATCAAGCACCGCAGTTTTTTTCATTGGATTTGGATGTTCATGGTGGGGCCACCATGAACTCCGTGGCATTTTCGTCCACGCATTCTGGTCCCATTGTGGGACCAACGCCTTTTGTGCAGCCTGGACCTTCTGTCCCTCAGAGGTCTTGGTGACTCTCCTGAGTTCCCGCTCTGTAGATCCTTGGGGTATGTCATACCCCTATACACATCCGCCCCGTTTCGGGTGTATTTGAGGATCGTGACCCATCGTTGATTAAAAGGGTCAGGAGTGAAGTCAATTTGCCGGTTCATTCCCACGTCGAACAGGCCAACACGGGCCGTGAGCTTAGGGAGGCCCTCTCCTTGCTCACTCAGGTTCTTTCCAAGAGCCTTCCCGTTGCTTCCAGCGAGGCTACTAGTTGTTTCCACCTCCCGGATTTGGAAGCAGGCCGCTTTCTGATCCCTCAGGTGTGTATACACCATGGGAGGCATCGGCTGGTTTGCCCATGATGAGTTATGTGTGTTCCGACTCAGAGGATGAGTCCGACATACCTGACATCGAGAGCCATCAGTCTTTTGACTTGGGGGCAGCTCTTGACTTTGTGGTTGGGTTCCTTCCAGATCTCAAACAGTCAAACCTCCCGACAGTGTCAGCCAGGCCACGATCATCGGTCGCACATCTACAGCCTGTGGAGCAACCTGCTTCTGGATGCCTTCGACCGTGCCAGTCGGTACAGGTGGTTGAAGCATTTTCAGCTTTGGACTCTAAGCTGAGTTCCAAGGCTATGAAGACTTCAGTCTTCACCAGGGTTGACACTTTTTTGCCTCCAGTGCGTTATCATTTCTATGATTCCGCCAATCCGTCAGTCTACCAGACTTTGATGGTCTTGGATCAGGACTCCACCTCAGGCTTTCCAAGCCCAAGTCGGCCGTTATTCCTATGGCGACTCTGGAGTCCCAGTTGGGCGTATCGAGAGAGATGCTCTCGGATCACGCTGTCTCTGCTTTATCTGCTTATCTGCCTCCAGATAAGTTTGACGACGTACAGGCTCCTTTGCGTGTGCTTTCCAAGGCGCTCATGCACACGCATGCCTGTAACATGGCTAACTTGGAATTAGTTTGCAGGGACGCTGTGTTGGACACACGTTGTTCCTTTCCTGTGGGTCAGCGTGCTGCTCTTCGATCTGCTTCTTCGGCGGGTCCGCAACTATTCCATGGTTCCATGGCGACAGTCTGGGATGACGTCCTATGTCATTCCATAGTTCTGCTGCTGCTCCGTCATCTTGATCAGCCTTCTGTTGGAGGCAGGGTCTGTCCAAAGCCTAACAAGCACCCTTCTGCTTCCTCTGCGAAGCGAAGGGCTGAGCCTCCTGCTGCCGCTTCTACTTACTCACAGGGTGAGGGTAAGCATCGGCAGGCTAGAGGGAGGACTCAGGATTCTTCATATAGTAGAGGAGGTGGTTTCTCCTCTCGCAGGCCTCGCCGAGGCTCGAAATGAAGGTCCTCACCTCGATTCGTCCCAGGGCTGCGAATATCCTTCCAGAGGCATCCAACTCTGTTGAGAGTGCCTCTTCCAACACAAGTTCCTTTAGACGTTACACGTTGGGAACTTTTGATCATGGAGATAGATCTCCTGTCAAAGGGGGCGATCGAGGTCATCAAGAACATTTATTCAGTGGGATTTTATTCCTGCCTGCTCTTGGTGCCGAAGAGGGACGGCCGACTCCGTCTGGTTATCGATCTGAGTATCCTGAACCAGTCTATCATTGCTCCTTTGCAGTGCAATTGGGTTATGTGGGGGTTGGTTATGTGATTCCCTCCATCCTATTGTCTATTCAGTCTGTAAGGTAGGTTGATAAGAAATTTAAATTTTATAGTAAATTTCCTTTCTTATTATACCTACCACAATTGTTTACATGGAGGCCCTCCCGTTTTCTTATTCGGGTAAGAATCCTTCCTCCCCACTGATCACATAACTCCAATGTTGGCGGATTCAAAAGAATGATTCATTAGTTACTGCCTGCGCACTGGTTGCTGGAAGCCGTGGATTTGTACTAAGAGAAGAGCGACCTCTACTGGGTGTGCACCGGTGGCGCTCGACCCAGTTTTGGCTTATTTTTTCTTGGTGCTTTTACACCACTTTTCTTTCCCAAATCGCTTGGGAAAGATCAAAATAGAGAGTATATTTTCCGAGTTGGGGTCTTCCACTGTAGTGCAAGCCTGTAGTAAACAATTGTGGTAGGTATAATAAGAAAGGAAATTTACTATAAAATTTAAATATCTCCTTAATTTTCACTGATGAACAACTAGCAGTTTCTTTAAGAGTGAACCGGCAGTTATTTACAGAAAACTTTCAACACAGTTTGAGATGTTTGAAAAAATCTTTGGAAGGTGAAGGGGCTAACACCTCCATTATATCTATGCGAATGACCCTAACACTGACCAAGTTGAATGGTTTGAATATACCTGTTACTCTCTTAAATAATTATGCATCAATTAATTAACTAATCACTCATAATCCACTAGACTTAGTGAGCTGATGGTACAAAGTTTTTATCTGGTTAAATGTTGCCTTTCATATGCTGTACTTTAATTATTATGTTTTAATGAAGAGAAAACAAACAGCCTTGTCACCACTCACTGATAATTAACATTGATGAAGGAGAAACAAAGTAAAGTTTGTCCAACACTGGTTCTCCCACCTCAGTCTCTTTATCTACTATCATGGCACCCAACCATCTGCATCTTATTCAAGCCTGGAAATTAGCAGTCTGTCATTTGCAGAATGAGGTCCCCAGAGGGTGAATTTGCTGATACTAGTCCATGCAGTGCACCAATTTATCCTCTAGATGCCTCTTTCTGTTTAGGCTTGAGACGTTGATTCAGATTGAGGTTCACAGAGGGTAAATTTAGTGATGCTACCCTGCTGTGCAGGGTAGCATCACCAAATTTACCCTATGGGGGCCTCATCTTGCAGATGGCAATCTGCTTATTTCCAGGCTTATTATACCCCCACTTTCGATGAAAATGGGGGTATACTGGATTACATGCGTCTGTCCGTCCATCTGTCCGTCCATCCAATTGTCCGTCCGTGTGTGAGTCCATCCGAGAATATTCATAACTTTCATGACTTAAGTAAATTATTATTTGTCTGTTCATTTTCTATAATATTTGTTGGTCAAAGGTATGCCCACACTAGTTATTTTTTTTTTATTACTTGTTCACTTAGAAATTGTGTCCGTCAGAGCCAAATTTTGTCTGTTCAGCCTGTATCTCGGGTATCGAATGCTCTATTGCAATGAAATTTGCCATGAACACTGCTTATGGTATAGGCTTTAAAAAAAGGATTCAACGATATTTCTCACATTCTCCTTTTTAGAGTTATCCCCCTTTATTGACTTAGAAATTGTAGAAAATAGACATTATTTGTCTGTTCAGCCTGTATCTCAGGTATGGGTTATCGGATTTCAGTGAAATATGGCATGCAGTTTGACTATGACAAAGGCTCCTGCCTCATTGCATAAAACTTCCAAACACCAAACAATTTACCATACCTTTTGACTTAGAAATTGTTGAAAACTTTCGAAGAAAATGGGGGGGGGGGGAGGGGGAGGCGGGAGGGTATACTGGATTGGGGTTATCAGATTTCAGTGAAATATGGCATGCAGTTTGCCTATGACAAAGGCTTCTGCCTCATTGCATAAAACATCCAAACACCAAACAATTTACCATTCCTTTTGACTTAGAAACTGTCCGTCTGTCTGTGCATCCATCTGTCAGTCCATACAACAATATTCATAAATAATATTTGTTGGTCATAGGTATGCCCACACTAGGCGGTACACCACGTGGGGGTATGCACTGGATGACAGTCCAGCTCTTGTTCTCATTGTTACAAACATTGGGCTTAAATGTACTTCATTAAAGTAATTTATTGTCTCAGCCTTAATTGCCAGCTGATAATTTCATTTTACTGCATGTAATAAAACAATTTTGTTATAACCTCAGTACTATAGTAGGGGGTATACTGGATTACATGTGTCGACCTGTTTGTTTGTCAGTCTGGGCTGACATTCAGTACCTTAAGCGGTGGGAAGTGTGGCCAGACACTAAAGATTTTCATTGTCTAAGTATCATGTATTGATTATCTGAGTGGTAATTCCATTGCCTCAAGTGCCTCGGAGTTGGCTTTGCAACAGAAGAAAAAATCACTCAAGAGTACATCTGTGGGTATGTCCGTCCATTAGTTTTTCTGTCTGTTAGTCAGTCCATCTGTTACTCCACATAAACATATATGAATCAACATGATGTAACACAATGAAGATATGACAGAATGGTGCAGAGGGGACGTACAGGATTTTGTTGGTTTTGACAGCCATCAAAAATGGCCAGCATCAGCCATTTTGTTCTAAAATAACAATTAAATTTTTCATGCAAGAACTTCCAAACGATGATTCAGATTTTGATTATTTTTGGTATGGAAAACAACTAGTGTGATGTACATAGCACAGTATACAGGTTTTTCTCTCGTGCATAAATTATGCAAATTCACCAACCATCTTAATTTTTTTGAGAACAGTTTGTTTGTGGATGTGTTTGTTTAACATCTTCTCCCATCCCACTGGATAGTCCGATCATCATCAAACTTGGTACATGGATATGTGTGGCCATTATAATTGCGACTGAGGGAGTAGCTTTCATGTCTGTACAATAAAACTAAGAAAATAATGGAAATCTCCTAAAATGTGGCATCATGTCTTTGTTCTATAACTCCCATGTGAAAGGTTTGATAGGCACTAGAGTAACAAGTGTTCTGAGCCTTCACAATTGCCACTGGGTGGAGGTGTGTGAACGTATTGCTGTAAAACAAAGACAATAGTTCCCCATCTCTCATGTAGATGGTCTGATTATCACAAACTTTTGGTAATAGGTGTGTGTGGATCTCACATTTCTACTTGGTTTTGGAATTTTCTCCATGCTATAAAACAAAGACAATAAACCTCTTATATGTTTATGCCTAGGTGAAGGGGGCATATACCATGTTACACTTATTGCTGATATAAACCGTGTAAACGGTTCTTGTTAAATGTATTCATGAAATATCTTCACTAAAAATATTGTTTAGTCTAAATTTATTTTTGATTAAGAATTGTAAGCACCTCAAATATGACTTTTTCATAATTCATGTAATCCAGAATCATATTAACTGTATACCAAGTTTGTTCGATCAACAGGAATATCTGAATAGCCAGAATTTGATCAAATTTTGGTACTCTGATGATAAATTGGGTATTTAATCCATTTCCTCTTGTTTATCAGAGTTCATAGAGGCCTGTCACTCATAGTTATAATGAATTGAAAACTTAATTTATTTTGAAGTTCTGAACGTTTGGAAACCAGAAATATCTAAAGCAAAGAAAGTTTATAGTCATCTTCATAAACTTCGAATGGATTAGAACCTTTTTAATTTAATTAATAGCATTTCTTCTATAACCCATATGCACTTTATTAACCCTTAAGGGCCTAGATTTTTACATATTTTTGCTGCACTTTAACAGTCCACATCCCATGACTTTGCTTCTGTTTTTTGGCAAGTTTTGCTGCCCATATAGGCAGCCAAGACTTGCCTAAAAACAACTACCAAGGTGCTTAGAATGTAACTTGTGAGTTAATCCAAAGACTGCATGATGGGGCACCTGTTCTGTTGCAAAAAATGCGATAAAAGTCAGAATTAGGCCCTTAAGATTTAAAATTTATATGGAAGATATGGTAAATGGTCTGGTGTTTGTCAATGATATGCAGTTAACAGGCTTATTTTATTAACTGGTAATTAATTATCCATGTCCCACTAATGATTCAAAGCAATATTATTTAACATATCCAGACAATATTGAACTCTTAGAATTCTCTGGCCAAGCTGATCAGACTAGACCAGACTATCCTAGACTAATTCTGGCTGTTGAAATGCTAAGCCCTTTGTAAAAGGTGTAACTCAACAGCATTTCACCAGCATAAGTGATGATATACAAAGGTATTGTTCTTATTCTAGAATGAATTCCAGAAGGAAAAGAACCTAGTTGAGATAAGGCCCCACAAAGTAGATCTTCTGTTTCTGAGGACATTTTTTTGTAAAATTACATGTGGGAGGGTGTTTTTTTATTATTTTTATTTTTATTTTTGTAATTATTTCTTTGCCATCAAAAGTTCATGTTCTTGATTTGTTTTATGTTTTAGGCATCCTAATCTACAGAATAGCATGGGTGGTGGTGTATTTCCCTGGATTGCAAGATGGCTTTGTGATGTCAAAGCATTGCAAAGCCTTGTTGCACTCAAGGGACAAATTTATCAGTTTTAGTAACTTGAGTAAAATATCAGACATAAAACATCTAATTTTATTCTTTTAAGTTTGCATTGGTTATAAAAAGAGAGCATGTGGCAGCCAAAAGGACCATGCCCGAGGAAACAGCTTTTTAACTGTTTTAGCCCTAAATTCAGTAGTGCTTGATGTTTTTTGAGTCAGTCTTATTGAGTTGCAGAGTAAAAGTCTTTTCTTTTTTCTTTTTTATATTAATATATGTTTAATATTTCTTAGGATGTCATCATAGCCATTGACAGCATTTATTAAAATGTGCATGAAAATGATCCCCCCCCCCCCTCCCCCCAGTATGATGGAACAATAATATTCACTTCATTGAAGATGGACAGAATTTTTTTCAGAAAAAATGTTCAGGAATTGACTAGTTAATTTGTATCTTTTTTTTCAGCACCATTGTAGAAACTGTGGTGATATATACTGCAACGAATGTTCTGATAACAAAATGCCACATCCATCTTCATCAAAGCCAGTCCGGGTTTGTGACGGGTGCAATAAACTGTTACTTCAAAGATACAATGCTAACTGAATTCAAACATGTACCAGACTTCAGCCTCTAAAGGATTTATAAAATTCTCTTATTGCAGATGGCATAACTTCCCAAGAAGATATGTATTCTCAACAGGTCTTGGTAAACATTTTTAAGTTGTGAAGACTTCAATAGGGCTCACTAATGTTAGAAACTAGATGATAAATTTGTGGTAATATAGGCTGTGTCCTATATGCAACCAGAAATAAACTTCCAATGTTTGCTGCTGTTATTGAAAAGTCAAACTTTTAGTTCCCCCAAAAGAAAGAATTTATCAGACCATTATCATGGATTGATCCAACTGCATTATGTGTCATATTAGATTTGCATGGATTGCAAATTAATCCTTTATAAAGTAAAGTACCCAAATCCACTCAACACTTTACACAAATTTTGTAACTCAGATTTTTTCATTTTTTGCCTCCAAAGCACCAAGTTTGTTCCAAGGGGGTTGATAAGCTGTGTTTTAGATTCAAAATGTGAAATAATTTCCTCCTAACTCTACAAAGAAATATTTTGTTACACCTAATAAGCTAGATATAGAAGGTGTTATTCTGCACAAAAAGTAGGTAACTTTTAACTCTTTACCAAACCTGACAAGAAGATGACACTCTAAAACCATTTTCTCATATAACTAAGAAAAATTATTCTTCCCTTCCAAAATATCGAAAATATAGCCTATGGACCCTCATTGTAATGAGTGCAATGTTTTGGAAGTAGAAATGGAAAAAATAAAATTTAAAGGGAACATTTTATTAACCTTTTGCATAACAAATCAGCTGCATCCACCTATATGGGGGCGCGGTGGCTCAGTAGGTTGAGGTGCAGGCTGCAAGCCAAGAGGTCCTCGGTTCGAATCCCATCTGCGGCAACCGCGTTGTGTCCTTGGGCAAGACACTTCACCCCCATTGCCCATGTGGGGGCACGATGACGCCGTGTACTAAGGCGTACTGCACGTCGATGGTACGCATGTCTTCAACCAATCTAACCCTGCCTGTGCTGCAGTGCGGAGTTACGATGTTGGGGAGCTGGCAGCTGCTCGTCGTTGCTCGGTGGTTCTCTCCGGGTACTCCGGCTTCTTCCACCCGTAAAACTGTCACGGTCATGATTAGCCATTGTGCATAAATATGTGACCTTAAACATCAATAAATAAATAAATAAATCCACCTATATAATTTACAGATTGAGCAGTAGAAAGAAAAAAATGTTTTCAAAAAGTGTCAACAAAACCATACCATCCTTTGAGTGCAACAAGGTACCATCTGCAGTGCTAAAGGGACGATATCAAGTGACACCTTCCTCTGCCCCCACCCCCTCATTGGAACGAGCTCGCCAAGCTAGTTCCAGAGAGGTGGGAGGCACATGATATGGTTTGCTGAATTGTTTTGAAACATTTGAAAAAAATAATTAAAATAACAGATTTTGATATTGTGTGTGATGAATAGTTAACCTGTTTGGTAAAGGGGTACTTGCCTTTATTACAACTGTACTAAATTTTAAATGTTCACTGCTCAGTGTTCCATGCTCACTTAGGCCAGACTCATTCATCTGCATTAAACCTCATTTTTAGTTCAGCTTGACAAAGTCAAGCTGAGCTATTGCCATCACTTCTCGTCCGTCGGCGTGCGTACGTACGTACGTACGTTAGTACGTACATCCACAATTTCCTTTGGCACACCTCACAGGTCGCATTTATGATCAGATTACTTTGAAACTTGGTATGCTTGTTTGGGGCGGCCAACGTTCTTAGAACTTAGTTTAGTCAAACCACAATATTTCCCTTTGGCACACCCTACAGGGCACATTTATGATTTGATTGCTTTGAAACCTGGTATGCTTATTTAGGGTGACCTCTAGATGGGAGCTATCGATATTCTTCAATTTCCGGCAAAAAATGTTGCCACGGCCAACGTTCGTAGAACTTAGTTTTGTCAGACCTCAATATTTCCCTTTGGCACACCCTACAGGGCACATTTATGATCAGATTGCTTTGAAACCTGATATGCTTGTTTGGGGAGACCTCTAGATGGGAGCTATCGATTTTCTTCAATTTCTGTCAAAAAATGTTGCCACGGCCAACGTTCTTAGAACTTAGTTTAGTCAGAAGACTCAATATTTCCCTTTGGCACACCCTACAGGGTACATTTATGATCGGATTGCTTTGAAACCTGGCATGCCTGTTTGGGGTGACCTCTAGATGGGAGCTATTGATTTTCTTCAATTTCCGTCAAAAAATGTTGCTGCGGCCAACGTTCTTAGAACTTAGTTTAGTCAAACCACAATATTTCCCTTTGGCACACCCTACAGGGCACATTTATGATTTGATTGCTTTGAAACCTGGTATGCTTATTTACGGTGACCTCTAGATGGGAGCTATCGATTTTCTTCAATTTCTGGCAAAAAATGTTGCCACGACCAACGTTCGTAGAACTTAGTTTAGTCAGACCTCAATATTTCCCTTTGGCACACCCTACAGGGCCCATTTATGATCAGATTGCTTTGAAACCTGGTATGCTTGTTTGAGGAGACATCTAGATGTGAGCTATCGATTTTCTTCAATTTCCATCAAAAAATGTTGCCGCAGCCAACGTTCTTAGAACTTAGTTTAGTCAGAAGACTCAATATTTCCCTTTGGCACACCCTACGGGGCACATTTATGATCGGATTGCTTTGAAGCCTGGCATGCTTGTTTGGGGTGACCTCTAGATGGGAGCTATCGATTTTCTTCGGTTTCTGTCAAAAAATGTTGCCACTGGCAAAAAAAATGACATTGGTACCAATGATCTTCAATTTTGCCATTTCATTTATAACTTACCAAGTTCAAGTTTGTCAAGTTGAGCTACAGTGTCATTGACACTTTCATTTTTTTAACTGGTAGAGTGCTAAATTATCTTTCAAAGTGATTTGGAGCATGGGTATTTTTTTCCACTAGTAAGGGGAGCCTTAGTTTAGCAAGAGTTTGTTCATAAGTAATTGTTTTGTTACCATTTATTGCAGAGAGAATGTTGGCACTCTCCAAAAAATTGTAACAAAACAATTTTATATGAACATTTGTTCTACTACTATGCAAATAACAATGTAATGCAGTCAGTACAAAGCCATTAAAGTGGATTTCAGCACTTTTTAAAGGAGTCCTGATAGTTGCATCCAATTTATGCTAGTATATAAGATTGTGTTGTTATATGCTTTTCCATAAAATACCATACTATACTCTCCCAAAAAAGAAAGTGTGCATGCTAAAAAATAACACTAAAAAAAGATATATATCATTTTCATTCATGGAAATTTTATTCAATCACAGATGAATCAATTTGTGATCAACACGAGAAATTTCATTACGCTACGACGAATACTCATGCCTCATGGAAGCGAACAAGTTAGCATGGAAGTGTTGTGGGATGTTGTTCCATATTCTGATAAGCTGTCTTTGGAGTTCCACAAGCATTGACGGTGCATGGGGAAGCCGGCATAGCTGACGTTTCATTTCGTCCCATACATGCTCAATGGGAGCAGAAATGGGACAACAACAGGTGTAAGCACTTCATCACGATATCTGGCTGCATTGGGATTGCCATCAATAATGACCAGCTCAGTTCTGTTACGGGCAGTGATGCCACCCCACACCATGAGAGACCCTCCCCCATAATGGTTTCGCTCCACGACACACGGATCTGCGTAGCGTTCGTTTCGACATCTGTACGCTCTCTGGCGGCCATCTGATGATGAAAGATGATTCATCTGTGAATAAAACACGTCGCCACCAATGTAAGGGATGCCTGAGATGTTGTCTACACCACTGCAGTCGAGCACGACGATGACGTAACGTCAAAATCAGACGAATTGCAAGTCTTCGAGGACATAAGCCGTATTCGCTCAGCCGGTTGATTACTGTTTGAGGATGTATCCGTCTCAGGTTAGGGATGTTCCTGGCTGTCGTCGTTGCCGTTTGTTGCCAGTTCTGGAGATGGACGACACGGATATACCGATCTTGTGCAGGGGTGGTAACTCGGGGTCTCCCGGAGTGGGGTCAGTCTCGAACGTCATCATGTTGTGCACGCCGATGGACTAGCCTGTCTACAGTGTTACGGTGGCAGTTCAAATGCTGGGCAACCTCTCTGTGTGTTCTGCCAGCTCTAATCATACCCAGGGCAAGGAGACGTTGATTCATTGTCAATCTTGGCATGCTAATGTGGAGTCATTTTAACAGCAGCGCAAGTTTGAATGTGAACGATAGGAAGGCCTTACTTTAGTGTTTAAATACCCAAGAATTCCAACGACTGCATGAATTTTCAGACTCTCCACATGCAAAACATGCCTTTTCACAAACGTGCAGCACGATATTTAACGTTAATGCAATTTTAACGGGGAAAGCTGTTTTTGTGTTCAATATAACTTATTCATGAACAGGTTAACACTCTTTACACCTACGAAATTATTTTTTTTTGAGTTTGATCAATTTCTGCAATGCACACTTTTTTGGGGGGGCAAGTATATTTGATCAACTATTAGTGAGAGAAAAATTGTATCCTTACGAGTAGAGATATGAGGTTATATCTTCACTTCTGATGTACACATGCTACAGTACAGCCTACAATAAAGTGAAAACCTGGTTGTGCTAATAATGTGCTATTTGGGCGATAGTTGCATCACATTTGTATCTGAATATCGTGATATTTTTATAGCAATAATGCATCAGTTGGTCGTTATTTGCCAGGTCGAATGCGCTAAGATGACGAAGCCCTAAAGATCAAGTTACAAACAGTACAAAGGTAAATATTTAAAAACAACACATGATTAATTATTAACAGTAATCATTTCTGTTAAAGAAAGCACAAAGAATTAGTGAAGTCATATCAATGCTAAACGGTAAACAAACCTAAACACTCAAATAATTGTTAACAACGATCATTTCAATGCAATTACAAAACAAACAAGTACACAAAGACATGTTTTAATAAGCATGAAGCTAAAAAACAATCCTGAAATTGAACACAGTATTTTACAGTCAGTTCATCAGTTCGTACTGCTGGGTGGATATTCTTGTTTATTTGTATATAATTCTGGATAATTTTTTAATATTACGAAGGATTATGAAGGATATTTTGAACTGTGGAATTTAATTCAAACAAACATGTAAGTTCTTCATATTTTGTTAAAATTTATAATAGAAATTTTAAAATGTGTCCAAAATATATCACACACATATTAATAATACGACTAAACTAATTTTGCTTTCACAAATATTTCTATTTCATTTTACATCACCCCAATTCATGCTTGATATCGTCGTTATCGAACGCGAAAGGAAAACTCCCCCCCCCCCCCCCCCCCACACCTCTCCTATTGACTTTAAAGATGCAGAGCTTTATGTTTATAAAAGATTAAACCGGAATTATGTAAACATACTCTCAAGGATACTCGTGAAGCTGGGTAGGCCATGGGAAACCTGGGCTTTAATTGCATCGACATCAATGAATACATCGCCTATGTCAGTTCGTTTAAAATAAAAAAACTTTGCATGACTCAAATCATCCATATTATTATAAGTATTCGCTCCTCTTCTCATCCGCATAATTATACCCCCGCTTCGAAGAAGTGGGGGCTATATAGGAATCGCCCTGTACGTCCGTACGTCCGTCCGTCCGTACGTCTTTCCGGACATGAAATTCTTGTGTGCGCAACTCCTCCTACATTTATCAATCAATTTGGACAAAACTTTTCAGACATCATCACTACTAAGTGAACATGCGCATATTCCAAGATTTTTGATCTGCGACAATTTTAACCAGGTTATCTCCCTTTGACTTAGATTTATTGTGTCTTTCCATCCGAACAAATTCTTGTGTGCGCAACTCCTCCTACATTAATGAACCGATTTTGATGAAACCTTTCAAACATCATCTCTACTAAGTGAACATGTGCATATTCCAAACTTTTCAATCTGCGACAATTTTAACCAGGTTATCTCTCTTGAACTTTGATTTGATATGGGTTTCTACATGAAATTCTTGTGTGCGCAACTCCTCCTACATTTATCAATCAATTTGGACAAAACTTTTCAGACATCATCACTACTAAGTGAACATGCGCATATTCCAAGATTTTTGATCTGCGACAATTTTAACCAGGTTATCTCCCTTTGACTTAGATTTATTATGTCTTTCCGTTCGAACAAATTCTTGTGTGTGCAACTACTCCTACATTAATGAACCGATTTTGATGAAACCTTTCAAACATCATCTCTACTAAGTGAACATGTGCATATTCCAAACTTTTTGATCTGCGACAATTTTAACCAGGTTATCTCTCTTGAACTTTGATTTAATATGGGTTTCTGCATGAAATTTTTGTGTGCGCAACTCCTCCTACATTTATCAATCAATTTGGACGAAAGTTTACAGACATCATCACTACTAAGTGAACATGCGCATACTCCAAAATTTTTGAGCTGTGGCAATTTTAACTAGGTTATCTCCCTTTAACTTAGATTTATTATGGGTTTCTACATGAAATTCTTGTGCGTGCAACTCCTCCTACATTTATCAATCAATTTGGACAAAACTTTTCAGACATCATCACTACTAAGTGAACATGCGCATATTCCAAGATTTTTGATCTGCGACAATTTTAACCAGGTTATCTCCCTTTGACTTAGATTTATTATGTCTTTCTGTTCGAACAAATTCTTGTGTGCGCAACTCCTCCTACATTAATGAACCGATTTTGATGAAACCTTTCAAACATCATCTCTACTAAGTGAACATGTGCATATTCCAAACTTTTTGATCTGCGACAATTTTAACCAGGTTATCTCTATTGAACTTTGATTTAATATGGGTTTCTGCATGAAATTCTTGTGTGCGTAACTCCTCCTACATTTATCAATCAGTTTTACGAAAGTTTACAGACATCATCACTACTAAGTGAACATGCACATATTCCAAAATTTTTCAGCTGTGGCAATTTTAACTAGGTTATCTCCCTTTAACTTAGATTTATTATGGGTTTCTACATGAAATTCTTGTGCGTGCAACTCCTCCTACATTTATCAATCAATTTGGACAAAACTTTTCAGACATCATCATTACTAAGTGAACATGCGCATATTCCAAGATTTTTGATCTGCGACAATTTTAACCAGGTTATCTCCCTTTGACTTAGATTTATTATGTCTTTCCGTTCGAACAAATTCTTGTGTGCGCAACTCCTCGTACATTAATGAACCGATTTTGATGAAACCTTTCAAACATCATCTCTACTAAGTGAACATGTGCATATTCCAAACTTTTTGATCTGCAACAATTTTAACCAGGTTATCTCTCTTGAACTTTGATTTAATATGGGTTTCTGCATGAAATTCTTGTGTGCGCAACTCCTCCTACATTTATCAATCAATTTGGACGAAAGTTTACAGACATCATCACTACTAAGTGAACATGCGCATATTCCAAAATTTTTGAGCTGTGGCTATTTTAACTATGTTATCTCCCCTTAACTTAGATATGGGTTTCTACATGAAATTCTTGTGCGTGCAACTCCTCCTACATTTATCAATCAATTTTGACGAAAACCTTTCAAACATTATCACAACTAAGTGAACATATGCATATTCCCAAATTTTTGATCTGCGACAATTTTAACCAGGTTATCTCCCTTTAACTTGGATTTATTATGGGTTTTCAAATGGGATTCTTGTGTGTGCAACTCCTCCTACATTAATGAACCGATTTTGAATACATGTTGCACATTGTAAATGTGTTTTTCCAAATGTAAACCATATATGTGTGGGCTCTTTAAGTATTCAGTGCTGTTCTGTGGAAGGCCACATGCAAATACAAATTTCAACAACAAAAAATGATCTTGATGTATACATTTCCTTATGGCCTTCGCCTACATGATCAGAAGTGCATTCCTCTAAAAACCCAAAGCGGGGGTATAAATCACCTTCAGTGATAGTTCTAGTTATGAAGAATTGTTATAAGAATATTGTGCCACACACACGTTTGTCTTGCGATATTCGCCACAACATGTTGAAAATATCTGTTATTGCTATGGGAATTTCTTCAAAATAAGGCACTAATATGGCGTTATTAACAAAAGAATATCGCCTAATGGTATACTTTGTTATAGGCTGTACTGTATCTCTGGGGTTAAATACAGCTTCTATTGATTCAAATGGGTTCTACATTTCTCATTGTTTTGCGAAATTATTTTGTTGATCTTCCATGTCAAAAGGGAAAAAGTACCATGTGATTGACTATTTTTGTCGTCAAATTTAACAGTAGGCATGCTAGAGAGTACAAGCATATGATCATCAGGTTTTTTAAAACTGCAAGGTCATGTTCATGACAATGGCTGCTGTTGTTTTGTGAATGCTCTCAGTGTAAACAATATCAGACACTGTCAATATAAAAAGTCTAGACTTATTTATTTAGTGATTACTAAAATAATGCCACCACTCAAAAGGATAAAAAATAACAAATCTGGGGGAAATTTTGACTTTGTATTTCATATTTAACATTTAGTTGAAAACAAATATTTCCTTTTTCTCCAACCAAAACAAAAAAACAATGTGACACTACCCAGTCTTTTGCAAATACATTTTTTCACTCATATATAACCACACTGCTGTATGAATTTGGACATTTTGTGAATTGATGGTAAAATTAAGTCACTATTCTAGTGTTTGATGATTCCCAATGTATTTATTTTATTTATGTATGTTTGGGGGGTCCCTGTTTATATATTTATTTTCTTGACCCTGCAGAGATTGTTTTCTTGCTGAGTACAGTACCAACTGAAATGAGGTGTAGAATATCCCGGGAAACTTCAGTTATATTTTCCCCTCATGAGTAGTTAGAACACCATTCATTGGGAAGTTCACAATGAGAGCTTCCTTAGAATTGTTGTTGAGGTTTGTACTTGTCAACAGAAAGAAAAAAAGAAATAAAATTTTCTTGTTGCTATCCTACTCTTCAAAGGTGCTGGTCTTGCACTTCAAACTGTCCACAAAATTTCAAACTTTAATTTAACAATTTTTGAAATTGAAATTTTTTATCAGACTTACATGTAAATAAAACTATAAATTAAATTTGAAATTGTACATATGAATGAATTTGTATATAGATATTCTGACTATTACAGATTGTCACTGAAAGGGAGGCTCTTTGTTATTAAATTGTTTATATCGAAATTTAATTTCAGTTTTGTCAAACTGGATGTTTACCATTCTTTGAAAATTATGAACTTGTTTATAAATCATCAATATTAAGGCCTCATAAAGTAGATTTTTTGTTTCTCAGGCCATTTTTGTAACATTGCATGTGGGAGGGCAGTTTTTTATTTTATTTTTTGTAATTATTTCTTTGCCATCAAAAGTTCATGTTCTTGGTTGTTTTATATCTTAGGCCACTTAATCTACAGTCCAGAACAGCATGGGTGGTAGTATATTTCATTCCTTTAGTGCAAGAAGGCTTTGCAATGCTAAAGCATTGCAAAGCCTTGTTGCACTCAAGGGACAAATTTATCAGTTTTATTAACTTGGGTAAAATATCAGACATAAACAATTTAATTTTTATTTTTTTTAAGTTTGTATTGGTTATAAAAAGAGAGCATGTGGTAGCCAAAAGGACCATGTGGGAGGGCCTGAGAAATAAATTTTTAACTTTTTTAGGCCTAATATATTATATACTAGGGCTGCACGGTATTTCGATAAACTGATACATACCAGTATTCAAACCAGTACCGATTGAATGCTGGTGTGATTACAAAAGTTTCTGTTCATTATGATGCAACCACACCAACTATATTATTTATGTATTTATTGGTGTTTAAGGTCACATACTTATGCACAATGGCTAATCGTGACTGTGACAGTTTTACGGGTGGAGGAAGGCAGAGTACCCGGAGAGAACCACCGAGCAACGACGAGCAGCTGTTAGCTCTCCAACATCGTAACTCTGAACTCTGCACCGCAGCACAGGCAGGGTTAGATTGGTTGAAGACATGCGCACCATCGACGTGCAGTACGCCTCAGTACACAGCGTCATCGTGCCCCCATGTAGGCAATCGGGGTGAAGTGTCTTGCCCAAGGACAAAACGTGGTTGCCGCAGGTGGGAATCGAACCGAGGACCTCTCGGCTTGCAGCCTGCACCTCTACCAACTGAGCCACACCAACTATATTAAATACTTGAAATATGATAAGTTATACGTACTGTTTATCAATAATGCCTTTCGTGGTTTTAATATTATTGATCCTGCATCATCATCATGCCGATTTGTTCTGACTGAGATGGTTCAGTCCCGACTGATGAAATAATATTCAAAATTCATAATCAAAGCATCATGCCTTCAACATCAATGAAGGCATGCCGTGATGATGTAGTTCTAATATTTTATAAGTTGGGACATGGGCTATCACAGGCGGGACAAATCAGGTTTATACCACTGACCCCCTTTCCCCACCTTCCCCCTCTTGGGGAATTGAAAAAGAAGTTGCATCACACGACTGTTTCTGTAGCTGGTGTCTGTAAGCCTACCAGCAAAACTTTCGTACTTTTGTACAAGACCTTTAATTGCAGAACTCTTCTTATCTGAATACTCTTAAGAGCTTTACCAAAATCCCCCCCAAAATATTGTTCATTCACATTTTCCAGCTGAATCGGACTAATTAAAGAACTTGTAATTTAATATTGTTATCTATATTTAGTTGTTGATAGGTTTAGAAATCCAAATGCAAGCGTCAATATTATGGTACATATTGATTACTACATTCAGGTATCTTTGATATACTGGTATACTGTGGTATTATTTTTAATACCTATACCAGTATTAATGTGACAGTGGGGGGGCGCGGTGGCTCAGTTGGTAGAGGTGCAGGCTGCAAGCCGAGAGGTCCTCGGTTCGAATGCCACCTGCAGCAACCGCGTTGTGTCCTTGGGCAAGACACTTCACCCCCATTGCTCAGGTGGGGGCACGGTGACGTTGTGTACTAAGGCGTACTGCACGTCGATGGTGCACCTGTCTTCAACCAATGCTAACCCTGCTTGTGTGGAGTTGGTATGTTGGGGAGCTGACAGTTGCTCGCCGTTGCTCGATGGTTCTCTCCGGGTACTCCGGCTTCCTCCACCCGTAAAACTGTCATGGTCATGGTTAGCCATTGTGCAGAAATATGTGACCTTAAACACCAATAAATAAATAATAAATAATGTGACAGTGATTGGAAATTTAATTCATAAAAACTGCACAGAAGGTGCTGAAAGTAGTTGGGGAAGGATTTTTGGGGTCCATGATATTCTGGTTGGATTATTTTATGATAATTTTTGCCTTTTGTTGCTGCTTTTTGTGTACAATGCAATGGATTCCAAGAGCTGAAAGGGAAATTTTGTAGATAATTTCAGATTATTATAAGAAATTAAATTATTATCTGTCATTTACTCAGACTATGAAGGTGGGATGCACATGCTGAGTTGTATGAAGAGACTAATACTTCATACAAAACTTAACATCTCTATCCCATATTTATACTCTGATAAAGCAACAGATGATTCATCAAATCATTTAATTTAACTTAACCCTTTGAACCCCAGAGGCCGCTTTTCCAGCCCTAACATGTTACTTCAAAATTTCATTAAGTAGGTTGACTTTTGAGTGACTCTTCCCGTTGCTGCCATTGAACTGATATGGAAGATACCACTAAGGTTCAAAGGGTTAAGAGTGGTTGCTTGTACTATAATATATGCTGAGGCAGTTGAAATCTCCGCCATTTATATCATTGCTGTCGTATCCACTTTTGGATAGACGACAGTATTTACACAGAATGACACGCGTATGTGAATGGGTTAATCTATATGGCACGAGTGCCAGCGTGGAAGGATAAAATGAAAGGCCACAGGCATGTTGTTCTGTGTTTATTACATGCCTTCACGTCTATAAAAAAAATTATTAGAAGGACACTCGGCAATTCATTTGACAACTATCAACAAAAAGAACACATTTTATCACCAACCAAATTTGCGAGGGAAACCTGTGTTACTGTTTCGTCATTTGGAACTCAGGGGACGATTTTAATGGCATTGCACGATTTGTAGAAAATTCCACTGAAATTTCGCTTCTATTTAAAAGTAGTCTGTCAACGATTTCCATTCCACACATATGTGCACAACAGATTTTCATTTTCTGCACAGTTTGGTGTTGCTGAAGATGGGGATTGATTACATAGAACATGCGTGTAATAATATTATTTTCAACACAGGCTAATACACTTGATCTTGAACACTTCGGAGGAAAACTAGTGTGAAGAATCCTCATGAAAATTAATTTGTAAGTGAATTTATCAGTATTATAATGAATGTGGCCTTTCTAAGTTTCAGCGTTGACTCACATTTCAGTGGACCATTATGAATGATTGTTTTGGTGTTATTATTAGTTATCCATGTACATTTCAGAGTGTATGGAAATTTACTCTGGTTTGAAAACTGATACACCCTGAGGCACAGCCAAAGTGTATAATCAGTTTTTAAACCTCTGTAATTTTCCATGCACCCTGGAATTTAGATAGATAACAAATTTATTAGCTTAACTTGACAAAGTCAAGATAAGCTATTGCCATCACGTGTGCAGAAGTCTGTTAGTCTGTGTGTCTATTACTCTGTGAGTCTGTTCACATTTTCCTTTAGCACAGGCTGCACCCCATAGTTCTTGTCTGATCGTCACAAAATTTCATATGCAGTTTTGGGGTCATGTCTAGATGAGAATATCCCCTTTTGTTCCTGATCGGTCAACTGGTATGGCTGCCCGAGCCCGAAAACCTTTAGGATAGTCTACAGGCTGTATTTATGAAGGGATTTCATTGTAACTTGATAGGATGCCTCTGTATAATGCCTAGATGAGAACTTCCCTTTTGGTCATGATCTGTCAACCGTGATGGCTGCCCAAGCCCGAAACCCAAAAAACTCTCAGCACAGTCTGCAGGTCATGTTTAATATGGAGGGATTTCATTGTAACTTGGTAGGATGACTCTGTATGATGTCTAGATGAGAATTTCCCCATTTGGGCACGATCTGTAAACCTTGACAACTGCCCAAGCCCAAAACCCGAAAACCTTTAGCACAGTCTACAGGTCATATTTATTGAGGGATTTCATTGTAACTTGGTAGGGAGACTTCATATAATGTCTAGATGAGAAAGTCCTCTTTTGGACGTGATTGGGCAACTGTGACGGCTACAGAGGCCCGAAGCGCGAAAACCTTTAGCATAATCTACAGGTCATATTTATGAAGGGATTTCATTGTAACTTGGTAGGATGACTCCAAATAATGTCTAGATGAGAACGTCCCCTTTTGATCGCGATCATTCAGCCTTGATGGCTGCCCGAGCCCAAAAACCTTTAGCATAGTCTATAGGTCATATTTATGAAAGGATTTCATTGTAACTTGTAAGGTTGACTCCATATGTTGCCAAGATGATGACATTCCCTTTTGGTCTTGATTGGTCAACTGTGACAGCTACACAGGTGCCCAAAAACCTTCTGCACAGTCTACAGGTCATATTTATGAAGGGATTTCATTGGAACTTCGTAGGATCACTCCAGATGATGCCCAGATGAGAATGTCCCCTTTTGGTTGCGATCATTCAACCATGATGGCTGCCCGAGCCCGAAGCCCGAAAACCTTTAGCACAGTCTACAGGTCATATTTATGAAGGGATTTCATTGGAACTTCGTAGGATCACTCCAGATGATGCCCAGATGAGAATGTCTCCTTTTGGTTGCGATCATTCAACCATGATGGCTGCCCGAGCCCGAAGCCCGAAAACCTTTAGCACAGTCTTCAGGTCATATTTATGAACGGATTTCATTGTAACTTGGTAGGCTGACTTCATATAATGTCTAGATGAGAACATCCCCTTTTGGACATGATTGGGCAACTGTGATGGCTACAGGGGCCCGAAGCCCAAAAACCTTTAGCACAGTCTACAGGTCATAATTATGAAGGGATTTCATTGTAGTGTGGTAGGATGACTCCAAATAATGTCTAGATGAGAACGTCCCCTTTTGGTCACGATAATTCAGCCTTGATGGCTGCCCGAGCCCAAAAACCTTTAGTATAGTCTGTAGGTCGAATTTATGGAAGAATTTCATTGTAACTTGTAAGGTTGACTCCATATAATGCCTAGATAATAACATCCCCTTTTGGTCGTGATTGGTCAACTGTGATGGCTACAGGTGCCCGAAGCACGAAAACCTTGAGCACAGTCTACAGGTCATATTTATGAAGGGATTTCATTGTAACTTCGTAGGATCACTCCAGATGATTCCCAAATGAGAATGTCTCCTTTGGTTGCGATCCTTCAACCATGATGGCTGCCCGAGCCCAAAGCCCGAAAACCTTTAGCACAGTCTTCAGGTCATATTTATGAAGGGATTTCATTGTAACTTGGTATGTTGATTTCATATAATGTCTAGATGAGAAGAGCCCCTTTTGGACACGATTGGGCAACTGTGACGGCTACTGGGGCCCAAAGCCCAAAAACCTTTAGCACAGTCTACAGGTCATATTTATGAAGGGATTTCATTTTAACATGGTAGGATGACTCCAAATAATGTCTAGATGAGCAAGTCCCCTTTTGGTCATGATTATTCAACCTTGATGGCTGCCTGAGCCCAAAAACCTTTAGCATAGTCTATAAGTCGTATTTATGTAAGGATTTCACTGTAAGTTGTTAGGTTGACTCCATATAATGCCTAGATGATGACATCCCCTTTTGGTCATGATTGGTCAACTGTGACCGCTACAGGAGCCCAAAGCCTGAAAACTTTGAGCACAGTCTACAGGTCATATTTATGAAGGGATTTCATTGTAACTTTGTAGGATCACTCCAGATGATGCCCCGATGAGAATGTCTCCTTTTGGTTGTGCTCATTCAACCATTATGGCTGCCTGAACCCAAAGCCCGAAAACCTATAGCACAGTCTACAGGTCATATTTATGAAGGGATTTCATTGTAACTTGGTAGGTTGACTTCATATAATGTGTAGATGAAAACCTCTCCTTATGGATGCAATTGGGTAACAGTGACGGCTACAGGGGCCCAAAGCCCGAAAACCTTTAGCATGGTCTAGAGGTCATATTTATGAAGGGATTTCATTGTAAATTGGTAGGATGACTCCAAATAATGTCTAGATGAGAATGTCCCCTTTTGGTCGCGATCATTCAGCCTTGTTGGCTGCCTGAGCCCAAAACCTTTAGGTCGTATTTATGGAAGGATTTCATTGTAATTTGTCAGGTTGACTCCATATAATGCAAGATGATGACATCCCCTTTTGGTCATGTTTGGTCAACTGTGATGGCTTCAGGGGCCTGAAGCCTGAAAACCTTGAGCACAGTCTACAGGTCATATATATGAAGGGATTTCAATGTAACTTCGTAGGATCACTCCAGATTATGCCCAGATGACAATGTCCCCATTTGGTCACGATCATTCAACCATGATGGATTCCCAAGCCCAAAACCCGAAAAACTTTAGTACAGACTACAGGTCGTATTTGTGAAGGGATTTCATTGTAACTTAGTAGAATGATTCAGTATAATTTCGAGATGAGGACGTCCCCTTTTAGTTGCAATCGGTCTACTGTCATGGCTACACAGGCCTGAAGACCGAAAACCTTTAGCACAGTCTACAGGCCATATTTATGAAAGGATTTCAATGTAACTTGATAGGATGACTCATTTTGGAATAATTTCACTGTAACTTGGTAACTTTCATTGATATACATTAACTGTGAGGGCACATACATTAACTGTGAGGTCATATTAACCCACCCCTCCGCTCTTTAGTACAGTGTACACCTCGTATTATTATTTGTATTATTTTTATTAAAAACATAACATACAGGGAACAGAAATTAACATATTCCCAATTATCACAATTCTTGTCTTATTTCATAATCCTTTCATAAACATTGAACATTATCCTTTTCATCAAACACAACACACAGACAAGTTAAGCTACAGTGTCATTGACACTTTCATTTTTCTTCACATTGAAGAAAAATTTCAGTTCTGCAGAACTAGAAAATAACCCATAATATATTGTTTAACAGAGCTCTTTGAGCTCTGACAAACAAAATATAATGGTTTATATCTATAGTTATTTTCATGATGAGATGTATCAAAGATAAATGAATTGGTCAGTAGTATGCTCATCGGAATAATCAGTGAGTACCTTGCCATCAGCAAGGTGTAAATGTATGCTCAGACTTTTTGCAATGTAACAAAACAAAAGAAGAAAGCCAATAAATACTGCCCAAATGGCATTTTGAAAGAGAAAAAAGAATAATTGATGATAACTCCACATTAAAATATAGTTTCATCAGTGACCTAATTTTTTTCATGAATAACACAAATTTCAAGGTATTATTTTTTTTTTTCAATGAACAGCTCTCTTAATTTCAATACATATGCCATTATCATAAACTATTTTTATGAACTTTGAAAAAAAATCACATTGCCTGCATATTCATGTTTTTACACCAGGCTAAACCAATATGTAAATATTTCAAGTGGGTGTGGGTATTATTTATCTCATACCTGTCAGCCAATCAAATCACTAGATTACAGTCTGTCAGGAAATAATATTATTTATTGGTGTTTAAGGTAACAATTTTCTGCACAATGGTTATTTGTGACCACAACATGGATATCACGTCAAGTCCAGCTGATCATTTATACCTATATTGCCCATTTTAGAAGACTCTCACCCCTAGCATTTGTTACTGGGTCCTATTTTACCAGTAAAACAGAGCTTGTTTACCACAGTAATGTTTTGGTGTAAAAGGTGGATGAAAGTTAATGACTTAACAGCATACCTGCAGCCATTACAGTTTAATTGCATCATTGGAAATGTCCCCAATTTTTTTTAACAAATGGGTGGGGAAAAAGCCCAAACTTTTGAGTTGTGAAAAACTTATATCGACGAATCATAAGAAGGCAAATTAGATTATCATTTAAGAAGATTAAATTATGCACAGATCAACATAATTTCAAGCTACAGCTTTTATTAATCCTTTACCTTACGTGATAGCCATAACAGATCACTCTTCTTATTTTATTATTTTTTCCAATTTTCCCCTCAAAAAGGGTTTATGACCAAGTTTGGAAATAAGCAATCCGTCATTTGCTGATGGAGGTCTCCAGACGGTCTGCTATTCATGTTAGGTAAAGAGTCCAAAGTATCTTGAAAGTTCCTTGATATTTATAATTTTGGTTGCTGGTGTAGACATGGTATTGGGATAAGTGCAGTTCTCATCATAGAAGAACTCCTAATATAACATTTAACAGAAATACAGCTAAGTTTCAGTCACTGTTGATTAGGTTTTTATTACACGCCTGTTCTATGAAATCCCCATCTATAGCAACACTAAACCATGTGGAAAATGAAAATCCAATCCGCATGTATGAGCTGAAAGGAAATTGTTGACGGGACTATTTTTTAATAGAAGTGAAATTTCACTGAATTTTTCTACAAATGCACCAAATTACAGTTTGAATTGCCAGCAGTAGATAAACATAGTAACACGGGTTCCCCCTTGCAAATTTGGTTGATGATAAAATGCGTTCTTTTTGTTGATAGGTTGTCCCTTGAGTGCCGATGTGTTCTATGTGCCTACTGGCACATAGAACACATTGGAATTCAGGAGACAAGTTGTCAGATGAATTGCTGAGTATCCTAATAAATGCTTTCATAGATGTGAAGGCATGTAATAAACACAGAATGACACATGCCTTTGTGCCATCGTGGAAGGATAAAATCTGAGGCCTGTGCCCTCTCATTTTATCCTTCTGTGCTGACACTCCTGATCTATTTTTATCCCTTAAACAGCTATCTACTCTATGGGTAACAAACATGAGATAAATTTCTGCTTTATCCCCGTACTTCAGCCATGAAACCCTAGGAAGTGGAGCATTGCTTGCTTATTATGGTAAACAAGTTTTGCTTGACTGGTAAAATGATAACAGGTAACCAATACATGGGGTGGAAGTCATCTAAAGTGGGCAGCAAAGGTATAAATGCTTGGCTAAATGTGACTTCATACCTGTATTGGGTTCATGCAACATCCACAAATGCTGAAAGTGACCTTAAACACCTATAAATAAATCATGAATTCCCCTACTAGTGTTATAAATTTTCCACCATTGGTTTAACTTTGAAAATGTTTTTACACATAGTAACTGTGATGCAACTGATGTCATTGCCATTTCACCAGGCCTTTATAAATTGTGCGAGCAATCATTTTGTTCTCTCATCACCAGAGGAGACCAGGCTACTTGAGAGAAGAAGTCTCCTCGGATCACCTAACTTTGCTCTATCTTCAGTAAAAAGTGACACTGAAATCACCTTGTGAAATTCAGTCTACTTTTAAATTTTGTGAATTTCTAGCACAAGTTCCAAAAAATAACCACCTAAAAGACATATTGTTGGAAGTATTAAATGATGTTTGAACCAATATTCATTTGACACATGCTTTCTTTTGTATTTGGATTTTGATGATCTAAAAACTTTCTCTCGCAACATCATTCTATCTACTTATTCTTATTCTTAGTTTGAACTGCATAAAACTCTGCCATTGCCATGTCATATTTTAATCCATTTAGTTATTGAATCAACATTCATGATGTTGTTTAGCATAACATAAAAGTTTCTTTTGATGCACTGTCAGTGTATAGTACCTGAGTTTCTACAGAAATAACACAAACTCAGGTACTATCTACCAATAACATCCACATTTCAACAACAAAATAAATGTCCCATTGTATCGGAATGGGTCCGTGTATCTCTGGAAGTAAGACTAGTTCCATTCTGACGTTGAAAAAATATGAAAACCTGTATTACACACATGTTCGATAAAACTTTATTTTTATCACACATTTTGGAATGTCGTGAACAAACATTAATTTTAGAATGGCGTCTAATAAAGCTGTTTATGTATTTCAACACAGAAATAAGAATTGTTTAAACAAATTATTTAGTCCACTCCCCAATTCTTGTGAGTTAAATAATTAATCCAACTAGTGGGATAACAGAGTTATTATATAGATATTAACTGGTAGAGTGCTGGGCAAATTTTGACATTCAGAACTTGGTTGACCATAATTCTTTTGAATTCAGTTATGAATTTAAACAAAACAAATGTAGCTGTGAAAAAAGTTGCTTCAAGTGGAATATTTTTTGACACAGATACAGCTAAGTTTCAGTCACTGTTGCATAGGGTTTCACTCATGTTGAAATGGGTAGACTATTCAGACCAGTGTTCAAAAGTTGGTGACTGGCTTGGACTGATAAATCTAATGGGTTCCATTTATGAAAGATCACAGGTCAGTCATTGACACTTTTTCTATTGCAGCTCTTGAGAGCAATAATGTTCTGACATACTGTGATCACAAAAGCGGTCTTTTTCACCATCAGATTGTGATGCAATCGTGACACATTTTATCAGTGGGTTGACATTTCTCAAGACCGAAATCAAGACCACATCAACAAAATCCAAATAAAAATAGCATCTTAGATTCACTGTTCTCATATCTCTTTTTATTCTGTTGAGATTCTATAGTTTTTTCAGTGGGGAGGTAAGTGGACAGAGAATTTTGACCGGATCACAACACAGTTTCAATATGATTAAAATTCTTTGTTCACTTTTGTGATCACAGTACTATATCTATTTATCCAACCAGCCTTCTTAACCCTTCATCAAACTTAATGGCCAAACCTGGCAATTCACAAAAATCATGATTCAATTTTCATTGTTTTTTTTATTTTTTATCTCAAAAAATATAGCTTATGACCCCTCATTGGAATGAGCTCATTCAGCTCATTCCAATGAGGGGGTCAGAAGCTATGTTTTTGATGCAAAAAAAATGAAAAAAAAATAGTTATTCCGGAATTTTGTTTGCAAGCGTCATCACCCTTTGGTGTTAGATAAAGGGTGAACCAAACATCTGTTTAACATTCCGTTGGCCACATAAATTTGATGTAAAGCAAGTAAGACATTTTTGATGTTGGTCACTTCAGTAATTATATGATTCTCATGCTGACATGGGTTTAAATAGTTAACACCAAGTGAAACAAATAGAAATACAGTTGCATTAAAAAAAAAAGCATGCTCTTAGAAAGCTTCATTGAAAGTGGATATTTGTGCCAAATTATTCACGGGTTACTTTGTTAATTGGTTAAGTCCTGTAATGAAACAAACCAGAATCACTTGATCCTTTCAGAGCAAGTGTATGTATTGCATAATCTTAAAAAATTGGACTTTCAATAATTATTGGTTGATGAAAATGTTTAACATTGACTCCCATAACATTCTCAGTATTCTCAGTATTACAAAGTAACCTGGAAATGCCATCACATAATAGCATTCTTCATATTTCTCTCAACATATTGTAGCTCTGCCATGTTTATTAACAAGCACATGATGCCCATTTCAAGAAAGAAAGCTCAAAAGCTTCTGTTGAGACCAAAATAATGGCTTCCATAAAACTCCTATCACCACTTTTCGATCAGATATGATTTACAGATGTGGAAATTTATATTGTGCAAAGCATCATGCAGTCCAAAGATCTGGTTCAAGCAGTTGTGGAAAGTTTGTGAATCTGTGGACATTATGAATCACATATGTTTTTCACCTCTGGTGTCTGATAATAATGTGACAGATTGTGCATTTTTCAGTACGTCTCAGATAACAAAAGTTCTCAAATCTGTACTACATCAGTTTTGACTTTTGACATATACAGCAGATCTGCATAAAAAATGACTTTGCATTTTTCTAATTCACTGTTTGAGGTGGCCTATTATCTTTTAGAGACAAGAGTAATGCAAAGCGTAGCATATGCCCCCAATGCCCCCAACAGTGTCATAAAGGGTAGGTAAGTCTCTCTGGGGCATTACCAAATCAAAAGGACACCAATAATGCATCCAAAAAAAAATTTGTTTGAATCAGCATGCATTAGTTATTGGATGGAAACCAAATTCAATATGGCCACTATGGCGGCCATATTGAATTGTCCAGCTGATCCAGAATCAAAAGGAATCTTCCCCTAGACACCAATAATGCATAACCAAAAACTGAAGTTGATTCCTGTCAGTATTCATTTGTTATTGGATGGAAACCAAATTCAAGATGGCCATCATAATGAATTGGCTACTGGTGGCCATCTTGGATCAGCTAACTGGTCCAAAATTGAAATGAAGCTTCCTCCAGACACCAACACTGCATAATTAAAAAATAGAAATGATTCAAGTCAGCCTTAACTAGTTATTGGATGGAAACCAAATTCAGTATGGCTGCCATGATGACCAAATTGAAATGGCAAGCTGGATCAAAATCAAAAGGAAGTATTGTCCAGTCATCCACAAGTTACTCCTAAAATTATGATTTGATCTGATCAAATAAGCAGTTCTTTAGTTATCTGACAGAAACCAAAAGTTAATGCCAGATGATGGATGGACAGACAGATGGATGGATGGACACGTTGAAAATATAATGCTCTCAAGAGAATCTCTCGGCGGCATAAAAGGTGCTTAACTGGTAGAATGCCAGATAAGTTTTGGTCTTTTTGTTCACAAAAATTGTTCAATTCATTGGTGCTTGAAATCTTCAATAAATTATAACAAAAAAAATCTTTGTCATCAGGATTTTGTTGCATTTTAACTAAACATGAATAAATTAAAAGAACAGAGAGCCTTAACCCTTTTATTCAATGCAGTATCAAAATTTGTGAGTTTAATTTTTTTTTTTTTAAATTTCAACAAAACCATATCAAGTGAATTCAAATGCTGGGTCACATGATATGTTTTTGTAATTTGTAAATTATGTGGGCAAATACATCCGATTCGTTAGGTAAAGATTTAAGCTTGGCACCAATACTTCTCAACTGAGCCACAACAGTGAACAGACCAGCATCTATAGTAGCATTAAACTTTTGAAATGCTGTTTCTCTTCATATAACATTTAAATTTACTCATACATGTTCTTTTTTATGCCCCCCGCCAGTTTTGGCAGGGGCATAAAGTGTTACCCTTGTATGTCCATCTTGAATATGGTTTCCGGATGATGACTTTAGTTTGACTAATCGAAATGGAAAAAATTTTTACACATAAGTATATAACCACATAATGCAGATTGGGATTGATAGTGGGCTTCGTCCAAGATTTTTTGGCAGAGGTATGGCCCTTTTCTGACATACAAAACATGTTGATATTGGTTTCCGGACGATAACTTTAGTTTCTCTGAACGAAATGAGACAAAATTTTATACATAGGTTTATACCCACATGATGCAGGTTGGGATTGATAGTGAGCTTGGGCTGATATTTTTGGCAGAGTTATGGCCCTTTTCCAACTTTGAAAACATGTTGATATTGGTTTCCAGAAGATAACTTTAGTTTGACTGAACAAAATGAAACAAAATGTTATACATAGGTTTATTACCACATAATACAGGTTGGGATTAATAGTGGACTTGGTCCGATATTTTTTTGGCAGAGTTATGGCCCTTTTCTGAAGTAGAAAATGTTGATATTGGTTTCTGGATGATAAATTTAGTCTGACTGAACAGAATGAAACGCACAAAAGTTTTTACATTGGTTTATTACCGCTTAATACAGATTGGGATTGATAGTGGGCTTGGTCCACTTTTTTTGGCAGAGTTATGGCCCTTTTCCGACTTAGAAGACATGTTGATACTGGTTTCCAGCTAGTAACTTGAGTTACAGGTGTCCAATTTCAATCAAATTTGGAATATAGCTTATTTTAGACAATATACCAGACAGGTTTGATTTTGAGAGTGGTGCGATCATTTTTAATCCAAGTTATGACACCTTTTAGGATTTTGTTAACCACTAAATATAGTTTATCATAAAGTGGGGGCATCAGTGTCCCAAGAACACATTTGATGGCCTGCTGTATTGGTGCTATGGTTTAAAGGAGATAAGGTAAGACATTTATTAATTCACTATCAACAAAGTTAAATGACTAGAAACTCATGCTTGTCAGTGGGGGTGGTGGGAATAGCCACCCTTGGCATTGCACTTGTTACTTTTAAAGCTTCAACAACTTTGAAGTTTAATGTGGGATGTATGCTCAGCGATCATCTGCTCCTTTGTTAAATCATTAGTTAGAATGGCATAGTTTGACGTTGATCAATTTTTAGTGCAATAGAAAGGGTGCACCAACATGTCATCTCTGGATAAACTTGCAAGCTACATTCTTAAGTACCCTGGCAGTTGTTTTTAAGCAAGTCTTGACTAGAAACAACTGCAAAGCCACAGGATGTAAACTATCAAAATGTAACAAATATTGGTAAAAATTTCCATGCCTTTTACGGTTAAACCTTTATCAAACATAATAGCCATATCTGACCTACCCTATTCACAAAAACTCACCATTAAAATCTTATTTTTTTAAAAAGTTTTTGTTTCCAAATCAGATTATGCTCTCTTCATTTGAACACGCTCATCACAAGCTTTGTATTGGAGGCAAAAAATGAAAATTTTAGTTCTTCAATAAATATATTGCAAATGTTGCCTTGCAGTTGTGTTGGATAAAGAGTTTAATCCCTTCTAACTGTAGAAGGGCAGAAGGTCTGTTCTGCCACTAAAATATTAGTATTAAGCAGATTTCTAAAAAAGATTGAATCACTGTGTTGAAGGGTTAAAAAATGTTAAGAAACTTGGCTCAGACAGTTAATGGGTACAAGGTTTAATTAACGTTATTGTTTGTTTTTGTATATTCGTGTTACATTCCATTAACTTTAACAAACTAATGGTATTAATTAATGGAGCTGTGTATATTTGTTGCCTTTTTCTTGTTTATACATGTATGATTACCTGTTATTTTCTCATTTTTGTTTTTGATTTATTATATTTTATTATTTTTAATTTTTTTGTTTAGTCTGTGCATGCACAATACTGATTAAAATTCATGTGAACCAACCGGTAAGTAATGATATTACATCTTCAACTTATAGAAGCTAGGGCAAGATTCCAGAAATTTTACATATCAAAGCCTGTAACTCTAGTGGCCTAACTGTGGTTTCTCATAAAATCTGATTTTCAAGATTTCCATGCCTTGACTAGGAACCACTGCCATGGTAATATGACCGTGGTCTCCAAGGCACTCTCATGTTTGCCTGTTTGGATGTTTGTTTTGAGAACTGCATGTTTGTCATAGCAGGAATAATGCCATTGACAGGCAACCAAATTATTAGGAGGTTTCAGGGTATCTTGTGAAGTCCTCCAAATTATTATGCGTCCAACTTCCGAAGGAGGTTTCGGGGGCATCTAGTGAAGCTCTCTGTCCGTCCATCTGTCTGTCTGTACAAACATTTTGCATTGTAATTTCAAAGCCATCAGCCAGATTTGGATCTCCTTTGGGGTGCTGTTTGACCTGCATTCCGGAATGGATATGCACAAGGAATGGGTTCCGTCCAATAATATTTCCTAGAGTTATGACCCTTTTCACTCTTTCGACTTAAAAAATTTATCAACCTCTACCTTACATTCACTACATGTTGGATTTGATTTGTTCTTGTTATGCTCATGGACCTGCTTTGCAAAAGAATATCCTCAAGTAACAGGGTCTTCCCATTATTATGCCCCTGACCTCCGAAGGATTATTCAGGGGTATCTAGTGAAGCCATCCATCATCTGTCTGTCTGTCTGTCCATACAAATATTTTGCATTGTAATTTCAAAGCCATCAGTCGGATTTGGATCTCCTTTGGTATACTGATAGCCCCCGCATTAGGGAACGGATATGCACAAGGAACGGGTTCCGTCCAATAATTTTCCCCAGAGTTATGGCCCTTTTTTTACTTTTTATCAACCTCTGTATTGCATTCACTGCATTTTGGATTTGATTTATTCTTGGTATGCTCATGGACCCACTTTGCAAAAGAATATCCACAAGTGACATGGACTGTCCCATTATTTTTCTGGAGTTATGGGCCTTTTTCAACTTTTTTTCCAGTTTTTCTGGTTTCAGTATGTGTCATCAAATTGAAACCATATTGGTATGTGTATTTATTTCCATGAGATAAGTTTTGATTTGTGTTCACTCCAACCAGTTTTGGAGCTTTCTGTCTGTCCATCCGACTGTTCAGAATTTCTTCACCCGAATTTTTTCTCTGTCCGTCTGTCCACCTGTCTGTATTTGGGTTCAGTCCGACTAGTTTTGGAGCTTTTCTGTCTGTCCATCCGACTGTTAAGAATTTCTTCATCAATATTGTTTCTATATCTGTCCGCCTGTCTGTACAAACGTTTTTAATTGTAATTTCCAAGCCATCTGTCAGATTTGGATCTCCTTTGGTATGCTGATAGACCTGCATGGGGGAAAGGATATGTGTAAGGAATGGGTTCCATCAAATAATTTTTCCCGGAGTTATGGCCCTTTTTAACTCTTTCGACTTAGAAAATTGTTGTCCCACAATACCTTTAAGGCTACTTCGAATATGCCTTAGGATTGGGGCAGTGCCCCATGCTTTGCGAAGCCCTTATTCAAAAACATTTTATGCAAGTCTTTTCAGTGACAAATCACACAAGTTGGCATTAACCTTTCAGTCTGGTATAAATCAATTTTTGGCATAAAGCAAAAGCTGGCGAGCCATGAGTAAACAACATGAACACCCAACTGGAAAGGAGGATCAGTGATAATGTAATCCTACAGCACTATAGGGTTGTAGGATTAAATTATTACTGAATCTCCCCACAAATGCAAGATAGACTTGACCATTTCAAGTTTGAAGTCAATAAGTGTGCTGATCTCTCAAGCTAGAGGGGTCAGATAGATCCTCTGCTAGGAAAAGTTCTCAAGGTGTCCCATCACTCTTGGACAGCAGCATCTGTCAGCTTGATGCTGTCATGGCATATCATCCTATTGGGTGGTTATGCCACTACGGAGGTCATCCCACAATAATTGATGTTCGCAAATCACCTGATTGTAATACTGGAAATGGAGGGTACCAACTGCACTTGTGATCATTCGATTCAGAAAGGGAACATTTTTTACTTGCACTTATCAAAAACTGATTACACATGTCGAGACCACCATTTTGATAAAAGTAATTAAATGATAAATAAATCACCAACTCCATGAAATAAATTAGACTAGAGCATTTCTCGCCATTTGGGCCTACCATGTGTTAAACCTCAAAGATAAAGAAACAGACAGCTGAAACACAACGATAAACTTTGATGATTATAGTACAAGTGGAACAATAAATGGGTATTTTGTCATGCACAGCTCTTGACATCATGATCTTCATCCATAAAAAATCAATTCATAGATGCTGAATTATTGTCCAAATATATGTGAACAAGTCAAGAAAGAGAAGAATATTGTAAGATAAGTTGGCTACTAACACCAAGTGGGTTTCTGAGATGGTGTATTGAAGTCTCGACACCCATCTCTAGATCGTATATCAACTCATCCTGATGGACTGTCCATTCAGAGCATTTGAGGTGAAAGGGTTAATTATCTTGATATAATTATTAACTTCAAATTTTTTTATGCCCACCGACTTAGGTCGGGTGGCATATAGTGTTTGAAGTGTGCGTGTGCCCGTCTGTCCGTCCGGCTGTGTGTGTCCGTGCAAATAACTCGAAAACGTTTAGGGCCACAGTCCTCAAACTTCGCACAATTATAAAGGACCATGGGAGGATGTGTCACACACCATAGCCGGGTTCGTACCTTCAAGGTCAAGGTCACATTTTAAGGTCACACTAAAAATTGGTCAATATTCGTGTCTCAGCCATAACTCAGAAACGAATCATAATACAATTGTTAAACTTTTTACAAATGTTAAGGACAGTCTGAAGGTGTGTTGCGTATAATAGTTTCCACCGCATCTGCAAGGTGGAGGTCACAATTGACCTTCATATGTTCAGGGTCACAAATCGTGTCTCAAGCATAACTCCAAAACTATTAGGGCTACAATCATCTAACATCATTCTATTATAAAGGACAACAGATGGATGTGTCACGCACCACAGCCAGGACTGTAAGGTCATGGTCACATTTCAAGGTCACACTGAACATAGTTAGGGCCACAGTCATCAAACTTCACACAATTATAAAGGACCCTGGGAGGATGTGTCACACACCATAGTTGTTAAACTTTTTACAAATGTTAAGGACAGTCAGAAGGTGTGTTGCGTATAATAGTTTCCGCCGCATGAAGGTCACAGGGGGGGGGGGGGGGGGGGGGGGTCATGTGTTACCTTAGTAACATTTTTCTTGTTAAAACAAATTAATTTGCCAGGGAGTAGAATGGTATTTGCACTTTAAGGGCCTAATAATGTAGATAGTCAATGCATGGGCTGTTAGTACCCTAATGCGATCAGTGTTTAAAAATTCTTTTTTTACTAAAACTTTAATTTATATCAAGTTAGGCCAAAGAAATGTGCCCCCACCCCCTCTCCCCCCCCACCCCCTCCCCCCCTCCCATTGGATGTTTTCATCACCTTGCAGTGTCTTCCTGTATTACTACAAAATCAGGAGACTCAACACTTTATGTTTTTTAGTTCTCTACAGGCATCGCCGGAGGGGACTATAGGTTTGCACTCTGTCCATCCGTCAGTCCATCAGTCTGTCAGTCACACTTTAGTTTTCCGGACTTTTTTTGGAAATGCTTCAACCGAATGATTTCATTTTTGGTAACCAACTATAGAACGATGACTTACAGATCAAGGTTGAGTTTCGTGCTGATTGCCTTATTTTTGTGTGAGTTATGGCCCTTGGAAATATGGAAAAGTGCCAAAATATCAGTTTTATGGATTTTTGGGGGGAAACACTTCAACGGAATGATTTCATTTTTGGTAAACTGCTATAGAATGATGATTTACAGATCAAGTTTGAGTTTCATGCTGATTGCATTATCCTTGTGTGAGTTATGGCCCTTGTAAATATGGAAAAGCGCCAAAATATCAGTTTTCCAGACTTTTTTTGGAAACGCTTCAACGGAATGATTTCATTTTCGGTAACCTACTATAGAACAATGACTTACAGATCAAGTTTGAGTTTTATGCTGATTGCATTATTCTTGTGTGAGTTATGGCCCTTGGAAAAATGGAAAAGCGCCAAAATATCAGTTTTCCAGACATTTTTTGGAAATGCTTCAACGGAATGATTTCATTTTTGGTAACCTACTAAGGAACGATGACTTACAGATCAAGTTTCATTTGCACTCTGTCCATCTGTCAGTCTGTCAGTCAGTCTGTCAGTCACACTTTAGTTTTCTGGACTTTTTTTGGAAATGCTTCAACCGAATGATTTCATTCTTGGTAACCTACTATAGAAAGATGACTTATAGATCAAGTTTGAGTTTCATGCCGATTTCATTATTCTTGTGTGAGTTATGGCCCTTGGAAATATGGATAAGTGCAAAAATATCAGTTTTCCAGACTACTTTTTTTGGAAACGGAATTCATGCTGATCACATCTAGGTTATAACATTTGTATAGTTATTAATGCTCATTGGTCTGGTAGGGGACATTGTATTGCTACAGGGATACGTGAGCCCTTGTTGAATGAGGTATGTGACTGAAATCTGAAAAGCATAACTAAAGACAGTCTACATCCTGTGGCTTTGCAGTTGTTTCTAGGCAAGTCTTGTCTGCCTATGTAGGCAGACAAGACCGTCCTAAGATGACTTTCAAGCTTCTAATGTAACCTGCAAGTTTCCTAAGAGACAGCATTTCAGGGTACCTATTCTGTTAACATAAAAAGTGATCAAAGTCAAAATTAGGCCTTTGAGGATTAAAATTAAATGAGTTTTATAATTGTGCACTTTCTATACATTCTGTGTGTGAAAGAGCCTTTAATCCATGCTCAAAAATGCAGGAAACAAAATAAAAATAAAGCCCTCCCTTCCTCACCGATTTGAGACTCAATTGGGGTTTTTTTTGTGTGTCCTAATATAGCTAATGATTAAGCATGAAATTGAAAAGCTTTTTCTAAGAAAGTATGCTTATCATCTGGAGTTTATAATGAAATTATTTAATGAGGGTCAATGTTCCGTCATTGGTAGCTTTACAAATACTGGAAATTTTTTTTTTTTTTTTGCAGCTTATCAAAGCTTATTTATCCATCACTGAATTAAGAAAAAACTTACTTGAAAATCAATTAATTTATTTTTATAGCCTTAATGTCACTTCATATTTACTGATGCCAAAAGTGATATTATGATGACTGAAGGCCTGTGTTACTAAAAGGCTACAAAGTACAAATCATCACACATGAAAAGTGTAGTCTTGGCACCAAAATTCACTGTCAGTTTACGCTGGCCAACTATCTTATGTCCATGTCTTCAAGGAATAAACATAGGGCCCAGCAAATCACACATTTTCAATTCAAATAAAATCTTGAATTGGGACCATTCAAAATTGAATTGAACCTCAAATTGAATCAGACTTGTAGACAAAGTCAGAAGTTGCCAATTGAACTGATAGAAGTTCAACAAACATAATAGTAAAATAAAATGTTTATGGAATCATGTTCACTATTTCTGCCCACCTGTGAAGTCACAGAATGAAATTGAAAAGATTTGTCACTATTTTGTCCACTGGTAATTTTTAGTAATTTAAATTTAATGGTTAGATTATATGACCATGTTCAAAGTCAACAATTGGGCATGCTGTCTCAAGGAGACTTCTTTGGTGATGCTGATGGCTCCTTTACTTTCCAAAATTCCAACTCTGTTTCAAATCGGCAAAAATTCCAACTGTTACTATTTACAGCTACAGTGTATGCAATATCAAGCTTTATAAGTATGCATGATGTCAGTCGGTATGAGATTTCTATAGTACGTTTGCTTATTGTAATCAAAAAACAATCCTCAAAATGCACTTCAAGAAAATCACATCATGTAAAATCGTTATCCTGAGTTAATTCCATCATTCACAGTTACAAAATGATGAAACATCGAAAAATTGATCATTCCTGCATAAGATCTGAATTAATGTTAGGACACTGTGAATTGCTCAAAGTTCTCAGCTTGATCATTTGTTTAGCACATATTCAGTTCCCAGAATAATACCAAATAATAATAACCTGATAATTCTATCATAAATGTGATTGCATTTCAGTTACTAGAATCAATTTTATGCCCCCTTTCATTTGGGAGTGTGATCTAAGAGTTATTTCCAACAACAAGCTAACTCCACTTCATCAAAAACCCCAATATTCGGGTGCGATAATCACTGGTACTTGGCACTGCACAGTGCTAGCCACTAGCTACAGCTCATTGACATTGTTTGGAAACTTTAAATTTGTTCTCAATAGTGGTAGTCACTAGTGAGACTGGGAGTGTGGAAGGTCAGTGGTTATGGCATTGGACACAATTCAGTCCCTGCCAGGGGTAACTGCTTTGTGTCCTTGGGCAAGACTCTTACTCTTAATCCTGATTGCATGGCAGCACAGTGGCACTGTGTGCTAAGGCGTACTGCACGTCGATGGTGCACTTGTCTTCAACCAATGCTAACCCTGCTTGTGTGGAGTTAGTACATTGGGAAGTCTGTCAGTTGCTCACTACTGCTCTGTGGTTCTCTCCAGGTACTCCAGCTTCTTCCATCTTTAGTAAAACTGACCGACACGTGGTGACTTTGGCTGTCAAAAGTGTTATTAAACCCCAATAAAAAAATTCAACAAAAAAAACTAGTGTTACGGTAATTACCATGGGTGGAGGAATGGTGCAGATGTTGTTTTTGTTAACCCTTACCCAACATAACGGCCAAATCCGGACAGCACTATTCTAAAAAATCGCCAATTAATTTTCGTTATATTTTCATTTTTTGTCTCAAAAACATAAGTTATGACCCCTCTTTGGAATGAGCTCATCGAGCTTGTTCCAATGAGAGGTCATAACCTATGTTTTTGAGACAAAAAATGAAAAAAATTGGTTATTCAAGAATTTTGTTTGCAAGTGTCATCTTTTTTTCATGATTGATAAAGGGTTAATGTAGTGAATATTATACTCATCCTTTATTTTCAGCATTCTTAATGTACAATTTCCATCTTAACTATATATCTTGTAAATGACTGACACCAAGCTATATTCTTTTGAAAAGATTTGAAAAGGTGACGGACACCAAGCTATATTCCTGTGACAAGGTTCAAAAGGAAACAAATCGGGTGTATATTGTATTATGTCCTTGGAATTACTGAAGTTTGATTCACTGGTCCCATTAGGCCAAAAAAAGTGTTTTGATTCTCAGGCAATCCCTCACTGAAATTGAATCTCTCATTGGATGTTTTTGTTACCTTGCAGTGTCTCCCAATACACTACAAAATCAGGAGACTCGAAAAACTTTTTATATTTTGATGAATGTAACAGAAATTTGAAGAACACAACTAAGGACAGTCCACATCCTGTGGCTTTGCAGTTGTTTCTAGGCAAGTCTTGGCTGTGTGCATTGACAACCAAGACTTGCTTAGAAATGACTATCAAGGCACCTAGAATGTAACCTGCAAGTTTCCCCAGTGGCAGCATATTGGGGCACCTGTTCTGTTGATCAAAAAAGTGATCCAAATCGGAATTAGGCTCTTGAGGGTTAAAATTAAATGAGTTTTTATAATTATGCACTTTCTATACATTCTGTGTGTGAAAGACCTCAATCTGTGCTCCTAAAATGCAAGAAAAAAATGAAAATTAAAAATAAAACCCTCTGTCACTCACTGATTTGAGAATTTATTATTTATTTTGTGTGGCCAAATATAGCTAATGATCAAGCATGAAATTCAAAAGCTTTTTTTTTAGAAAATACACTTATTATCTGGAGTTTATCTTGATATTATTTAATGAGGGTCAATTTTGCATCTTTATAGTAGCCTCAGATTTAAAATTGAATCAAATCTCAAAGCTTTGCAGGGCTCTAATGAAACATTCATTACAGTAAACTTCAGTGAAATGATGATGCTATTGGTTAGAAATGTTTACAATAGCATAACGTTATAAATAATTTCATGATTGTATTTTTTCTGATATATTTCCAATTTTTGTCTGATATATGAGAACTGACTCCAACTGGATGAGGTTTTTTCATTATTTGAATTGGGTTAATGCGTATTTATCTCACTCAGTTTTTGGAAAGGATTCGATGTTGGTAAAATCCATAATTTTTTAACCTTTTACCCAAGACACAATATATCAGAATTTATTATTTTTATTTTTTATCTTCTAATTTTTCACAAAATGTCCATAAAAACCATATCATGTGACCCTCATTGGAACAAGCTTGGTGATCTTATTTCAATGAAGGGTTACATGATATGGTTTTGTTTAAATTTTTTTTTTTAATTTTTCAATGGCTGAATTTGTAAATTACATGGTTGGATGTAGCTGATTTGCTGTGGAGAGGGTTAAAGCAAAATCCTGTAAGTGTTGTAAGAAACATGTTTTACACCCCAATATACTCACTTCAGAACAAATTTTGTGTCACTTAAAACAAGTTGTTAAAATATATTGTATTATATCCTTGAAATCATTGATATTTGATTCACAGGACACATAATGTACCTAATGCTCATAAACATGGAATTCAAAAGCTGATTTTTTTTTAGAAAACCTGTTTATCATCCGGAGTTTATCTTGAAATTATTTATTGATGGTCAATGATGCCTCATTGGTAGTTTGACAAATGTTGTGGAATTATTTTTTTGGCAGCTTATTACGGAAAGCGGGCTGGGACATGCTGTTTGCTATTTGCCATTTGGTAGTTGTATTGGACCAATCGCACTGGTTCTTTCTTCGGCTACATTGAACAGCCAATCAAAGTATTCATTGTATATAAGACATGGTAATACAAAGAAAAAAAAAAGCTTTTTCCTATTTGCGATTTGCTCTTTGCTATTTGCTTTTTGCGATTTACTTTTTGCTATTTGCGATTTGCTTTTTGCGATTTGCTCTTTGCTATTTGCTTTTTGAGATTTGCTATTTGCTTTTTGCCGTTTTCTTTTTTCGTATAATTTTCTATGGGGACATTTCATTGGACAACCAATGCGTTTTGTAACTGTAGGGTAACAGATAGTGTACTTTATCAACAGAAGTTAATTATTTTATTTATAAAATGAATTTTGACAACATTATTGAAGGTTTATTTCACAAAGGCTATAAGATACCCGAAATCGTTGTGTCACTCGGAAATAAATACAGTGTCTGGAGAAGGTGTATTTTTGTCGGCCCCCTAGTTATATAAATAAAATGTTGATGTTGGGTAAGGGCCGTTCAATCCAATGTGTGAAAATAAATAACAACGCCCTAATTGTAACTCTTCCGACAATCTCAGGTTAGGATTAGGGCTTTGGAGAAGTTTATAGGTTAGGGTTACTTAGCAAAGGCTAACCCTCAAAACCGTAAAAGACCGCTTTCAAAGTCCTAACCCCAATCGAAGATTGTGCAGAGCTTGCATTCTAGAATGTGAACAGGGCCTAGGAAAAGGCTTTACATGGCCTCTTTTTATACCCCCGCTTCGAAGAAGTGGGGGCTATATAGGAATCGCCCTGTACGTCCGTACGTCCATCCGTCCGTCCGTCCGTCCGTACCTCTTTCCGGACATGAAATTCTTGTGTGCGCAACTCCTCCTACATTTATCAATCAATTTGGACAAAACTTTTCAGACATCATCACTACTAAGTGAACATGCGCATATTCCAAGGTTTTTGATCTGCGACAATTTTAACCAGGTTATCTCCCTTTGACTTAGATTTATTGTGTCTTTCCATCCGAACAAATTCTTGTGTGCACAACTCCTCCTACATTAATGAACCGATTTTGATGAAACCTTTTAAACATCATCTCTACTAAGTGAACATGTGCATATTCCAAACTTTTTAATCTGCGACAATTTTAACCAGGTTATCTCTCTTGAACTTTGATTTAATATGGGTTTCTACATGAAATTCTTGTGTGTGCAACTCCTCCTACATTTATCAATCAATTTGGACAAAACTTTTCAGACATCATCACTACTAAGTGAACATGCGCATATTCCAAGATTTTTGATCTGCGACAATTTTAACCAGGTTATCTCCCTTTGACTTAGATTTATTATGTCTTTCCGTTCGAACAAATTCTTGTGTGCGCAACTCCTCCTACATTAATGAACCGATTTTGATGAAACCTTTCAAACATCATCTCTACTAAGTGAACATGTGCATATTCCAAACTTTTTGATCTGCGACAATTTTAACCAGGTTATCTCTCTTGAACTTTGATTTAACATGGGTTTCTACATGAAATTCTTGTGTGCGCAACTCCTCCTACATTTATCAATCAATTTGGACAAAACTTTTCAGACATCATCACTACTAAGTGAACATGCGCATATTCCAAGATTTTTGATCTGCGACAATTTTAACCAGGTTATCTCCCTTTGACTTAGATTTATTATGTCTTTCCGTTCGAACAAATTCTTGTGTGCGCAACTCCTCCTACATTAATGAACCGATTTTGATGAAACCTTTCAAACATCATCTCTACTAAGTGAACATGTGCATATTCCAAACTTTTTGATCTGCAACAATTTTAACCAGGTTATCTCTCTTGAACTTTGATCTAATATGGGTTTCTGCATGAAATTATTGTGTGCGCAACTCCTCCTACATTTATCAATCAATTTGGACGAAAGTTTACAGACATCATCACTACTAAGTGAACATGCGCATATTCCAAAATTTTTGAGCTGTGGCAATTTTAACTAGGTTATCTCCCTTTAACTTAGATTTATTATGGGTTTCTACATGAAATTCTTGTGCATGCAACTCCTCCTACATTTATCAATCAATTTTGACGAAACCTTTCAAACATTATCACAACTAAGTGAACATACGCATATTCCCAAATTTTTGATCTGCGACAATTTTAACCAGGTTATCTCCCTTTAACTTGGATTTATTATGGGTTTTCAAATGGGATTCTTGTGTGTGCAACTCCTTCTACATTAATGAACCGATTTTGAATACATGTTGCACATTGTAAATGTGTTTTTCCAAATGTAAACCATATATGTGTGGGCTCTTTAAGTATTCAGTGCTGTTCTGTGGAAGACCACATGCAAATACAAATTTCAACAACAAAAAATGATCTTTATGTATACATTTCCTTATGGCCTTCGCCTACATGATCAGAAGTGCATTCCTCTAAAAACCCAAAGCGGGGGTATTAATCACCTTCAGTGATAGTTCTAGTTCAATTAAGGGCCGCCTTTCAGATTTTACTGTCAAATGTTATATAATGTTGGCAGTAATAACTAGCCCTTCAAATGGTGCTTTACTGATTACTCCCTTTTGAGATGTATTGGAAGTGTGTTCACATCAGTGTGTTGGCTGCCTGTGGAGGCAGCCAACACTGATGTGAAAGCACTTCCTAGACAAATTTATATCTACGTATATCTACTGAGTGTGACGATTTATGATCGTGCGGCAAATGACGTCAAAACGTTGACAGGAACTGGCGCTGAACTGCATATTAGCGATCACATACGTAGATGTAACAGCGCCGGTCATTGGTTAATACAAAAGCATTATGGTTGTAACTCGCAAATATATAGCAAAGAGCAAATCGCAAAAAGCAAATAGCAAATAGCAAATCGTAAAAAGCAAATCGCAAAAAGCAAATCGCAAATACAAATAGCAAAGGCAAATAGCAAATGTCAAATAGCAAAAAGCAAATGGAAAAAAGCAACTAGCAAAGAGCAAATAGCATGTCCCAGCCTGCTTTCCGTAGCTTATCAAAGTTTATGTATTGAGTATCAATGTTGCTTCACTGGTAGCTTGTCAGATGCTGTGGAATTTTTTGCTATTTGGTATCGAGTGAAGCCCTCCGTCCATCCATCCATCTGCCTGTCTGTCCTGCCGCCTGTCCGTACAAATGTTTTGCATTGTAATTTCAAAGCTTTTGCGCAGATTTGGATCTCCTATGGTATGCTGATAGACCTGCATGGGGGAGTGGATATGCATAAGGAATGGGTTCTGTCGAATAATTTCTTCCAGAGGTTTGGACCTTTTTCGACTTAGATAATTTATCTGTTTTCACTCTTTCCACTTGGAAAATCTTTCTCTCCCACTTTTTGTCGAGGCTACTTCGAACTTGCAAACGGGTCGGGGCAGTGCTTGCTTTGCCCTTGTTTGTATTTTACGCTTATCAGAGATTTTTGGATTGAGCTGACTTGCTTGCTTTCAGCAATATTGATATATGAGAATATCATCCATTATATCTTATTTGACAGAGGTCATAGAGCTGTGCCAAACAAGATGTCATGGGCTGAAACTTATTGAAGTTTGGAACCCAAAACAGCTGCAAGTAAAGCAAAGAATTTTATGTAACCTATTTAAATTTCAGATAGCTTACAATATTTTTTGTTCAGTGAACACATATTCCAAAGGTAGATCAAGAATATTGTTCCAACTGTCACCAAATTTGAAACTGGAGTGGTGGTTTCAGCAGATGCTTATCATGCAAGTGTCTTTGACAGTTACCGCAGATGCCGTTGGCAAGTGTCAAAGACCCTTACATGCTAGACTGTCCCAGAGCATGCTTCCTCGTGAAGATTTTCAAATTTGGTATCAACTAGAGCTCTGTGCTGTCATTTTGTGGATTTACATATGATGGATTGTAAATATTTATTTTTTCTTAAAATTTAAAGCATATTTGTATACCCCGAAATTATTCCCAATGTGCTTTTTGCTAAAATCAAATTATTTTAACTCTTTCAGCAACATGAATAGCAGACAACACTTGAAAAAAATTTATTTCATAACTCAAAATTTTCATCTTTTGCCTTAAAAACATAGCTAATAAATCCCTCAGTGGAATGAGCTCACTGAGCTTATTCCAATGAGGGGTCATAAGCTGTGTTTTTAAATGAAAAAAGTAAAAATTGAATGGTATTTTTTAGCTCACCTGACTGAAAGTCAGGGTGAGGTATTGTCATCACTTTTTGTCCATCATCCGTCTTTTGTTAAGTTGTGTTTGAGTCTTCTCCAAAACCACTGGGCCAATTCAGGTGAATGTTTGTGTGAGTGATGGTCCCTATTGGCCCATATTTTAACTTAGGGCAATATGAGTAAATTTCTTTAAAAATCTTCTTCAGATTCAACAGTCAGAATTCTTTCATATTTGGTATACATATATAGGGTAGTCAGATTCAAGTTTGTTCAAATCGAGCCCCTGGGTTATTAGTTTGGACTACTTATGGAAGCCTGAATTTTAACTTAAAAAATCTTCTTCAGATCCACCAGTCAGAATCCCATCATATTTGGTATACAACATCTCTAGGTGGGTCAGATTCAAGTTTGTTCAAAAAAGGTCCCTGGGTTAATATTTTGGCACTCTATTGGAGCCCAAAGTTTAAATTAGTTCAATGTGAGGACATTTCTTCAAAAACCTTCTTCTTCAGATCCACCAGTCAGAATTCTTTCATATTTGTTTTTAACATCTCTTGGGGGATCAGATTCAAGTTTGTTCAATTTGAGTCCCTGGCTTAATATTTGGGCTATCTTTATAAGGGGGGGGGGGGGGGGGGCAGTGAATGGGAACAGGTTAGGTTCAAGTTTGTTCAAATCCATTCCTTAGTGTTTTTCCATAAAATTTGCCTTTCATGACTTCATTCCTCTGTAGTGTTGATGAACCATGACTAACTGAATGTAACCCCAGATATTTCTTTGAACCACTTTGTCAGGTGAGCGATTAAGGCCCCTTGGGGCCTCTTGTTTTATCTAATTATGCCCACTTAGTTCTAAAATAATGCACAGTTTTGTTTGTGGCATTCATATATTCAAACAGCAGCAAAGTTAAAATTAGAAACCACGTGTAGTCAGAAATGATTTGTTTACTTCCAATAACGTTTGGTTAACTTCCTTTATTTCTTTGCAATGTCATGTTTTCTGAAATTCCGTATGCATTAAAGCATTTAAATACTTTTGCATTGCTTCTGCATGCAGTGTTTTGTTACAAGCATAAATCTGAGTCAATAGTTTTTTTTTCAAATTAACAACTTATTATCCCTTTAAGCAAGACTGTCCACACCACTTGCTTGAGTGAAGACCTGGACTTATGCCTCACTCGTACATGACTACTACATTCAGGTGATCTGGCTTCATCCACTCACAAGGGTTTCCCACTCCAAAACAAAAACTACAAGTGAGGGGAGGGGGGAATCACAAGGAATGTAGCCTCATTTCCAATCGATGCAATCCTCAGTCCCTAACAAGTCCTTTCACCGTACAATTGGAGACTCCTGAGAGTGATAAATTGTCAGTCTGTTCATCCATCATGTTTTCTTGAATAGAGAGCCCAGTGATTGATTGGTAAGAGCATTGGATGTCCAGTTGAAAGGTCAGAGGTTCGATCCTGATCTGCATCATCAGCTTTGTGTCCCTGAATAATTGCCCAAGTAGGAGCATGGTGGTCCCGTGTGCTTAGGCAAACTGCATGTCGATGGTACACCTGTTTCTAAACCGATGCTAACTCGGCTTTTGCAGGATTAGTAATTGGAGTGTCTGATGCTTAATCACTATTGCTTGATGGTGCTCTCCAGGAACTCTGATTTTTTTCCATGTGTAAAAGTGTATTACACGATATTATCCTGGCTGTTCAAAGCATCATTTAACTGGTAGAGTGCTAGAAGCCACTGTCAGGACTCTACTGAAAAAGTGCTGAAAGCCTCTAAAGTGGCTCTACACTGTAGGCACTAATTTATTATTGGTTCAGCAGTAGAAAGAAAATATTAATATATATAAAATTGTTTTGTTACAATTTATTGGAGAGTGCCAACTGACACTCAATCAATTGCAACAAAATAATTATTTATGAGCAATATCTTTTGAAAAGAAGGCCCATTTTACTGGTAGCAAGATATCTTTAAAAAAAATACTTAAGCTGCAAATGAACATTGAAAAGTAATTTAGCACTCTACCAGTTAAACTCCGTAAATTAAATATTTTTTTCTAATCTTTCGTGAAATCAAGTCCTGACTGCCGCAAAGCTGCCATGACTTGATCTGATGAAAAATCGATTGATTTGATGAAATATTCGCTAAAGTCTGGCATAAAGATATCTTTAAGAAGATTACCCCTACTTCCAGGGGCGTGTTTTGTTAACAAGGGCCTGTACCTTACCTGCACTAGGTAACAAAGTACTTTATTTTTGCCCTGGGCATGAAAATGAACCCGTACCAGGCAAAGAGTTAATTTTGCATATTCTTTATATGTGTATCATATTTAGTCAGAAGCATGCCTGGGAATAACACACGAACGATCGCTTAGGTTATGTGAGGGTTACGTCAATAACAATAACATGAGTTTGGAGAGCATTACGGTTTATTAACGGCCCGAGAGGAATAAATAACAGCCCGAGGGTTTATTACCGGCACGAGACGAAGTCGAGGGCCGTTAATAAGCCAGAGGGCTGTTATTCATTCCTCGAGGGCCGTTAATAAACCGGGACGCTCGACAAAATCATGTTATTACTATTATTACCATGACCGGAAGCGGGCGGTGGACTGTTAATGAAGTTTGTTTTCATTAACGCCCGCGGCTCGCTTCCGGTTGCATGGCGCCATGAATTACTGAGTCTTACCGCCCCGCTAAACTCTGTTAATATACTGGAGAACGCCCACTAAAGTGGTAATAATTGTAAATAACATGAACACAGGTTACGATAAAACAACACAGATCCGCATCCTAATTCTACAGGTTTTGCCAGTCGGATATGATGACATTCATTCGGAACAAAATTGTCTCAAAGGTTGCACATTGCATCCACACATGACTCGAGTGGCATGCCGTTTACATCGTAACAGAACTTACATCAAATTAACTAGCAACAACTGACGCGCGATCTCGCCAAAGCGAGATCGCGTGTTAGTTGTTGCTATTTTGTCAGAAATTCTGTCGAGATGCAAATAACGTGACTTATACAGTAAAAATAGAGAAAAGCAGAAAAACATTATAGTGTGTTTGTGTAAAAAAATACTGACAGGTTATGATGTAAGCTCTTTATTTCTGGGCTTGCAGAAGTGAATAATATTTTTATTATATGGATCTGGGTTTTTATTGTTTATTGTAGAGAGCCTTTAGACACTCTCCAGTGAATTGAATGAAACAAATCAAATATCGTTTGACGAAATATTACTAACAATGTTAATCGAGCACTATCTCAGTTAACTTGTATTTTTAATATGTATAATGTACTTGTTGCCTTGTGTTGGAGTACTTCTTGTGATGGGAAATATTCCACGTTTTGTCATTTGTGATTTGTACAGTGCGATGAGATATTGAAACTTGTGTGAACAAAAAACTGAGTTGTAAATGATGGTGTGTTGTAAATCAATGTTCATGTTGACAATATGCTTCTGTTGCCAAGTGATTATCATTGGGACATAAAATATTTTATTAACAAATTTTGTCATGTTTTAATATTCTTCAGACTATTTACCATTCCCATTGCAGTTCCAACTATGTAAACTTGCTTTGAGTTTCAAGAAATGGTCTGGCCATTATGTCCGGTACCAATTCACGTGTGCCTGACATAATGACAAGTACATTTCTTGAAACTCAATGTAGGTTTATATAATTTTATAGGGAGGTCGGTGCGGCAACCGCGTTGTGTCCTTGGGCAAGACACTTCACCACCTTGCCCACATGGGGACACGGTGACGTTGTGTACTTAGGCGTACTGCACGTCGATGATGCACTTCTCTTCAACCAATGCTAACCCTGCTTGTGAGAAGTTAGTATGTTGGGGAGCTGACAGTTGCTCGCCGTTGCTCGGTGGTTCTCTCCGGGTACTCCGGCTTGCTCTACCCGTAAACCTGTCCTGGCCACGATTAGCTATTGTGCAGAAATATGTGACCCTAAACACCAATAAATAAATAAATAAATAATATGGGGAGCGCAGTGGCTCAGTGGTAGGATCATTGAACTTCAAACCGAAAGGTCCATGGTTCGATCCTGACCCGCGGTAACTGTATTGTCATTGGGTAAGGCACTTCATCCCGATTGTCCATGTGAGGGCACATACAGCAGTGGCGCTGTGTCCTTAGGCATACTGCATGTTGATTGTGCACATGCCTTCAACCAATGCTTATCCTGCCTGTGCAGAGTTAGTACGTTGGGGAGTCTAACATTTGCTTGCCTCTGCTCGGTGGTTTTCTGGCTTTCTCCACCCATAAAACTGTCCAACAAAGGTAACCCTGGCTGCAAAAATGTTGATAAACCCCAATCAATAAATGAATAAGTTTATTAGGCTTCAGATTCTTGACTTCTTATCATTTATTGGCAAGCTCTCTTCCAGATAGCTTTCCAATAAATGATAACACGACAAGGTTTTAATAAGATCTGCTTATGTAATTGATATGTGATTATGTACAATTAATATGCACCTGTTGCCATGAACATAGCCTGCTCTATAACAAAAATACACATGGTTTTCCAGGAGTAATGGGACACCATAGTACTCGATTATAGTTCTTGTGTCAGGTACCGAGTACAGGATGATTGTCACAAAATTGTTGGTACTTGTCACCATATTGCCGAAGGAACTTTGGAAAGTGGAGCAATGCTTTATTGCTGTGGTAAACAAGTTCTGCCTTACAGTAAAATAGAACCTGGAATCAATACCAGGGATGGAAGTCCTTTAAAGTGGGCACAATCTGTATCAATGATTGGTTAAACATAACTTCATATCAATGGTGTGGTCATGATATAGCCAGAGATGTCGAAAGTGATCTTAAACACCGACAAATAAATAACGAGCAAGCCTGCAAATAAGCTGCCTATCACGTCAATGGCAGACATAATTTGCTTGATTTACAGGCACCAATTCACTTGTGCCTGACATGAGACCAGTATATTTCTTGAAACTCGATGTAAGTTTATATACACACGGAACTCAATTAAGCACCCCCTGTCTTTTTGCAGTGGTGATAATAGAAACTGTCATTACTTTCATGCTATCTTTCAGATGGCCAAAAGTGATTGTTTGTGGAAAGAATGGTCTATTGAGAAATGAAAGACAACACAGTGATGAAAATATGCAGTATTTTAATGGCGCTAATTACACATATCTGTCTCTAATGTTTTTTTATGGAAAAATGTTCTCCCGACAAGCATGGTGCTGAACGGTCCACGATGAAACAGTGCCGGTAACTATTGACAAAAATGTTACTTGTGATCTCCTGAACACGATAGCAGTGTCTGACGTCAATAGGGAGTGTATCCACAACATGCCCGGACGACAACCTGCACCCTCCTTCTAATGCTACCAATGAGCCTTCAGCCCAGATGTAATGGCTGCCACTCCCCCATGCAATGCAGTTTCCAAATTTGCCAAATTATGTACAGGTGGAAAACCTTGCTTGCACACGACGTCCAAGAAAGTCCCGATGTCTTCTAAGGGAATCAAATCGGGGCTCATTGCAGGCCAAGGTAGTGTAGTAATAGCGTTGTTCTGAAGGAATGCTCTTGCAGCATGGGAACGATGTGGCCTTGCATTGTCGTTCATGAATACAGGACGAGTAGCCAACGGATGGTTGTCAAAATGAGACACGACAACCGGATTGAAAATGTTCCAGATATACTGATGACCACAGATTCCCACATACACTCACCATATCAAGTTTACAATCACGAGAGAGGCATACCCAGATCATTACTGATCCTCCACCATAATGAATAGTAGGTCTGATGTTCCTGGTCACGTAAGCAGTATTTCTATGCCTCCACACTCTCATGCGACCACATGTGACGTGAAACAGGAACCTACTCTCGTCTGACCTATGGACTCTCCTGCACGTCCCGAGATTCCAATGTTGTCATGCCATACACCACTCCAAACGTCGTCTTTAAAGCTAATCGGACAGAGCTGGACGCTTTTTGTTTATAATTCGACCAGGCATATGGTAGGCCCGAACACTTAGCTACACGATATAAACGTTCCCTCTGTCTTATCAGTAGGCGTATCTCATTGTGCATCCATTCAGGCTGATTATGTCTCCCCTTCCCAGAAAGGAGACATATTGTTTTAGTGCATATTCTTCTTCTTCTTCTTCTTCTTCTCCTTCTTCCTCTTCTCCTTCTTCTCATACAAACTTTGTCCGGACCATAACTTTTTTGTCTTTTGACCTATACCTTAGATACTTGTCATGAGCCGGTGTGCAGGGTACCATAGTGACCTTCATGTGACCTTGACCTTTGACCTGAAGGTCAGATTTATGTGCTTTTTTAAGGGAAACATCACACAAACATTATCCGGGCTATAACTTTTTTGTCTTTTGACCTACACCTTAGATACTTGGCATGTGGATGTATCACCATGAACCGGTGTGCAGTGTACCATAGTAACCTTCATGTGACCTTGACCTTTGACCTGAAGGTCAGATTTATGCGCTTTTTTGAGGAAAACTGTCTGGACCAGAACTTTTTTTGTATTTCGAGTCAGGCTTTATACATTTGGCATGTGGATGTATCACCATGAGCCGGTGTACAGCATACCATTGTGACCTTCATGTGACCTTGACCTTTGATCTGAAGGTCAGATTTGTGCTTTTTTCAAGGAAACTTTGTCTGGACCAAAACTTGTTTGTCTTTTGAGCCAGGCCTTAGATATTTGGCACGTGGATGTATCACCATGAGCCGGTGTGTCGCATACAATTGTGACCTTCATGTGACCTTGTCCCCAAGGTCAAATTTATGTACTTCAAATAGGGAGTAATTGTCCAGACCAGAATTTTTTTTGGTTTTTTGACCTAGGACTTGGTTATTTGACATGTGGATGTGTCACCATGAGACCGCATGTCGTCTACCTCGATGACCTTCATGTAACCTTGACCTCTGACCTTAAGGTCAAATTTATGTACTTCAAATAGGGAATAATTATCCAGACCAGAACTTTTTTGTTTTTTGACCTAGGACTTAGATATTTGACATGTGGATTTATCACAATTAGACCGCATGTCACATGTAATCATGACCTTCATGTGACCTTAACCTCAAGGTCAAATTTATGTACTTTAAATAGGGAGTAATTGTCCAAACCAGATTTTTATTTTTGGACATGTGGATGTGTCACCATGAAACCGCATGTCCAACACCTTGATGAACTGCATGTGATCTTGACCTCTGGCCTCAAGGTCAAATTTATGTACTTCAAATAGGGAATAATTGTCCAGATCAGAACTTTTTTTGTTTTTTGACCTAGGACTTAGATGATTGACATGTGGATGTATCACAATGAGACCACATGTCATCATGACCTTCATGTGACCTTGACCTCAAGGTCAAATTTACGTACTTTAAATAGGGAGTAATTGTCCAGACCAGAATTTGGTTTTTTTTTGACATGTGGATGTGTCACCATGAAACCGCATGTCCGCTACCTTGATGAACTGCATGTGACCTTGACCTCTGACCTCAAGGTCAAATTCATGTACTTCAAACAGGGAATAATTGTCCAGATCAGAACTTTTTTGTTTTTTTTTTACCTAGAACTTGGATGATTGACATGTGGATGTATCACAATGAGACCACATGCCATCATGACCTTCATGTGACCTTGACCTCAAGGTCAAATTTATGTACTTTAAATAGGGAGTAATTGTCCAGACCAAATTTTTTTTTTTTTTACGTGGATGTGTCACCATGAAACCGCATGTCCACTACCTTGATGAACTGCATGTGACCTTGACCTCTGACCTCAAGGTCAAATTCATGTACTTCAAACAGGGTATAATTGTCCAGATCAGAACTTTTTTGTTTTTTGACCTAGGACTTAGATGATTGACATTTGGATTTATCACAATGAGACCACATGTCATCATGACCTTCATGTGACCTTGACCTCAAGGTCAATTTTATGTACTTTAAATAGGGAGTAATTGTCCAGACCAGAATTTGGGGGTTTTTTTGCATGTGGATGTTGAGCTAGATCATAGATATTTATAACCCCGCTCCCCAAAGGGGAAGTTGGGACATACTTGTTCATTATGTCTCCCCTTCCCAGAAGGGAGACATATTGTTTTAGTGCATATTCTTCTTCCTCTCATACAGACTTTGTCCGGGGCATAACTTTTTTTGTCTTTTGACCTAGACCTTAGATATTTGGCATGTGGATGTATCCCCATGAGCTGGTGTGTCGCGTACCATAGTGACCTTCATGTGACCTTCACCTTTGACCTGAAGGTCAGATTTATGTGCTTTTTAAGGGGAAACTTTGTCCAGGGCATAACTTTTTTGTCTTTTGACCTAGACCTTATATATTTGGCATGTGGATGTATCACCGTGAGCCGATGTGTCGTATACCATAGTGACCTTCTTGTGACCTTGACCTTTGACCAGAAGGTCAGATTTATGTGCTTTTTAAGGGAAACTTTGTCCGGGGCATAACTTTTTTGTCTTTTCACCTAGACCTTAGATATTTGGTATGATTGTCAATATTGTTCATGTATATATAATTTGCAGTGCATTAAATAGAAAGGAAGGGGAGACATATGTTTTAGTGTGCTAAAACAGTTTCTAGTTTGCCCTTGACGTAATGAGTTAATTTGATTTCGACCCTGTTTTAAGGAGCTTAGCAGTGTAGTCAGAGACTACGGTGTCAAAGCATGGGTTATCAAAGAAGGTGCCCCATTGTTCGTCACTAAAGGCCATGTTGAATTCCTCGTAATTTCCTTGAGGATACAACCATACACGTCTCTTAAAACTCAGAGGCTGTTGCTTTGTAAATGCAATTTCAATAGAAGTTGGACAATGGTAGCGAATTAGGCCAGGTGTTGTTGGGTCTATATAGCACCTCATTTTCTGATACATTGATGGAGCTGCTTACAGCAAAGAGACCAATCGGGGAAGCAGACGGCTCGGTAAAGCATGTCGGTTCATTAACAACCTGTCTTAAGTTAAAATAATCAGTTATATCCGTGAAATGACTTCTTGGGAAGTTGTTTTGGTTATCGTTAAAATCACCGGTTATAACTAAATCCGAAACTGATGTATCTTTTGCTTTTTCGAAAATAGAAGAAATAGTATCCTACATGTCTGCAGGGCTATTGGGCGGGCGATAGAAAACGCCCCGAAATAATGATCTCCCATGCTTTGCAAACACTTCCGCCCAAAGACACTCCGTCTTTGGCATTTCAAGATCATTTCTGCGCTGGAAGCATATATTGTCCTTAAATAAAAGACGACACCACCTCCCCTCGACGAGCGGTCGAACCTCAAGGAATCATGGAACCCATGGATCACAGCTTGTGTCATCGCGGCCTCTCGTTCTATCCTTCCACGCTAGCATTCGTGCCATATCGATTAACTCATTCACACGTGTGTGTCGTTCTGTGTATATTACACTCCTTTGTGTCTATAAAAAACAATTATTAGAAGGACACTCAGCAATTCGAATATTTGACAACTATCAACAAAAAGAACACATTTTATCGCAAACCAAATTTGCGAAGGGAATCAGTGTTACTATTTTGTCCCCTGAGTTCCAATGTGGTCTATGTGCCTACTGGACATAGAACATATTGGAACTCGGGGGATGATTTTTAGCTATCGCTAGAGATTCAAATTGTAATTGCGTTGCACGAATTATAGAAAATTCCAGTGAAATTTCGCTTCTTTTTAAAAATAGTCCGTCAACGATTTCCGTTCCGCACATATGTGCAGAACAGATTTTCATTTTCCGCGTGGTTTAGTGTTGCTGCAGATGGGGATTATATAGAACAGGCGTGTAATAATATCAGATATAAGATCAGAGCTTTGCAGCCAAGTCTCGATGAAAGCTAGTATTCCGGGCAAGATGATTCACACTATATGATGTCTAGTTTGGACTTTAGGGTCTGTATATTGAGATGCAATGTTTTTAGTGTCATCAATGTGTTTGCTAGGTTACGTAGCTTGGGCCCGGGTTAGTTTCGACATCGCCTGACCTAAGCATAATCATAGACAGGACTGTAGCTATAGGCAACAGCAAGTAGACATCACGGGCCCTAGGCATTACTTTAGAAAATCGTGGTAATAACGAGGATTCTTCATACTTGGGTGCATTATCCGATGAGAGAAACAGTGATGCTGGTGGACCATCAAGTTTCGCGCAGAACCCAAGTCTTGGTTTAGCAGTAACTCTGTATCCCGCATTGGTTAAAAGGAACAGGACAGCAATGATTGAAAAGCATTCTGGTAGTTTACCACCCTTAAATCGCAAGTACAGAAATGTTAAAGCACATAGAGATGTCTGTAAAATGCAACTACGGGAGGCAAAAATGGATCATATCGAGAATGTTTTCAGACTTTTTCCTCAATCCGGATCTAGCATCAGAAAAAAGTTTGTCCCGAATATTTTTTTCCCGAACTGCAACAATAAATCAACTAAAATCTTTATTAATTACATGATTTCCGCAGTCGAGAAAGTGGTTGGGGTACTGCAAATTTAGCCCACTTTTATTATCCCCTGCCACACAGTGGGGTTGGGTGTAGGAACAGGGTAGGGGTAGTAATCACTGATTTCACTAAATCTCGTATCAAAAGCAAATTGAGGCTTTCTATTCATTCTGACATACAGTACACTTTCTTGGCTATACTTTTCTTCCTGTACTTCTCTACGGATTGGGGGGGGGGGGGGGGGGGGTGATCTGCCAAACTACCGCTCAACAACTCTTATGCAAACACAAGCAACGCCATGTCTTTCAAAATTTTTACGTTTTGATAGTGCATTTCATAAACTCTTGGGTTTCGTTGAAAGCATATCAGTTGAAAAAATATGTTGGATCACTGTCGAATTGTATTATATTCCCAAAATATCCGATCATGAGGTATGCGGAGTAAACTATATGACCTATACCGGTAGTCTATATTTTCACTCTTGGAGAGCGGAACTTCTCTGCTCAACCCAACCTACTTTGGACATAATTTTAGACGTGTTATAGTGCAGTGGCCAATCCCCAAAGTGGTCCAGAAAACGGTTTCATGGTCCATCAAACGTACATATCTGAAACCTATTCTACTGTAAACAGGGCACATTCTGGAATATTCTCCACCCGGTTGTCAAAGCGTATAAGAGTGCATATGCATGATATACGCAGTGCGGGGGTGGGGGAACTCTATGGCAACCGAGTGGGCAAAAGGTTATTTTGGGCTGGGTATGTGTACAGTTACATATGCAACTGAAAAGGGATTATTCGACGTTCATATCACTTTGTTTATATGTGAAGATATCACATCAGATTTTAATAGATATTTTCCATCCACGAGTACAGTGTTTGGTACATTATATAAACAAAAATGTGAGATTAAGGTAGAAAGTCGCTCTAAAATAAGTTTTTTTATCATAATATATACCAATGTGGTTATATCACATCATAATACATCTCTTAAATCAATGATATATCAATATATATGAAACAAACACAGAAGAATAGTGGCCTGCTAACCAAGTAACCTGAAATTCTAAATATCTATCTCTTAATGTCAGGTTTTTAACTGGAGGGTGGATTTTCGTGCAAAATTTCACCCAAAATGATCCAGAGAATGAGAGAAAGAGTGAGTGGGGGAGGCAGCACGGTGAATGTTTGTTTAGAATTAAATCATATGAAATCATTCAAAAATCATTAAATCACTTTCGACCCCATTCCCTTTCCAGGGGTCGGGGTCCAATGTGGTGATTTTTTATTTTGCTCTGTTCATAAAACTACTCAAAACTCATTTTAAGTCAACCCACCAACCACACCAGGACCTTGAGCAAAGCCCATTAGAATAAACGTTAATCCTATCCATCTGCATATACATGACTACATTTGACCAAAATCAGACGGGTCACTCATGGAAAGAATTAATTTGAATAAGCTGAATATGGGATTAGTAAATTCTTCATTGGCTTCTATGTTAAATTGTAAACCCCTCTGGGATTTCCCAAAATCAATCGACCGTATCGCCTTGAACAAATTTGACTTTAGGGGACATAGTAATGCTATATACCAAATACCAAAAGATTAACTTAGTGCAATATGAGGGAATTTCTTTAACAATCTCCTCCAGAACCATCAGTTAGAATCGTCTAATATTTGGTATACAACATCTCGAGGTGGGTCAGTTTCAGGTTTGTTCAAATCGGTTACCTGGGTAAATATTTGGGCTCCCTATGGACGCCCGAATATCAACTTAGTGCAAAATGAGGAATTTTTTTTTAAATCTTCTTCTTTAGACCCTAAGTCAGAATGCTTTTCATATCTGGTATACAACATCTCCAGGAGGGTCAGATTCATGTTTGTTCAAACCTAGTCCCTGGAATGATATTTGGGCTCCCAAATTTTAACTTAGTTCTTATATGAGGAAATTTCTTTAAAAATCTTTTTCAGATCCACCAGTCAGAATTCTTTTATAGTTAGTATACAACATCCCTAGGATGGTCAGGTTCCAATTTGTTCAAATCGAGCTCCTGGGTTATTAATTTGAGCTACCTATGGGGCCTGGATTTTAACTTAGTGCAATATGAGAAAATTTCTTTTAAAATCTTCTTCAGATCCAACGATCAGAATCCTTTCACATTTGGTTTCCAACATCTCTAGGTGGGTCAGATTCAAGTTTGTTCAAATCGGGTCCCTGAATTAATATTTTGGCTCCTCAGGTGAGCTCAAAGTTTAACTTAGTGCAATGTGAGGACATTTCTTTAAAAACCTTCTTCTTCAGTTCCACCAGTCAGAAGTCTTTCATATTTGGTGTGTAACATCTCAAGGGGGATCAGATTTAATTTTCTTCAGTTTGAGTTCCTGACTTGATATTTTGGCTCTCTATGGACAGGGATGGGGTGGGGGTGGCTGGAAGCATGTTAGGTTCAGGTTTGTTCAAATCATTCCTCAGTGTTTTTCCATAAAATCGGCCTTTCGTGACTTCATTCCTTTGTGGTGTTAAAGAACCATGTTTGTGACCCCAAATACTTCTCTGAACCACTTTGGCAGGTGAGTGATTAAGGCCCCTTGGGGCCTCTTGTTATTTTTTTATTTATTTATTGGTGTTCAGGGTCACATATTTCTGCACAACGGCTAAGCATGACCACCACAGTTTTACGGGTGGGGGAAGCAGGAGTACTCGGAGATAACCACCGAGCAACGGTCAGCAAATGTCAGCTCTCCAGCATACCACTTCCACACAAGCAGGGTTAGCATTGGTTGAGGACAGGTGCACCATCGACATGCAGTACGCCTTAACATACAACGTCACCATGCCCCATGTGGGCAGTGGGGTGAAGTGTTTTGCCCAAGGACACAACGCGATTGCCGCAGGTGGGATTAGTGTGGTTTCATGAATAATAGGCCAGTCTCCATTTATTGTCAGAAGTGTATTATATTATATTTATTGTTCATAATTACGTTGTGGCGTTGGGTTCGATTGTATACTTTCTATAACGGGTCTTGGTTAGTACTAATAGCGTATTTGATATAGAGGAATTGTTTCAATGACCGGTGACATGTTGGAACAGGTGTTCGCCGGCCCCATACAATAGCTTGTTAAACTGTCCATGTCTTCAAAGGAACAGCTTGGTGATGGAGAGTCGCGAAATCTTCTATAAGCAGAGCTGGAGAGTGACACTCCACTTATGTGATTAAATATTTATAAGGAGTATTTCGTCCCTCTCCAGGTCTGCTATCGGTCCATGGATGTCCCAGTCACAAGCTAAGCATGAGATCTGATTCCACAGAGTTACAATAAAGGCGAAATTCGCGATGTGTAACGTTCGGGCACAGATGACACATAATTCCCCGAGGTAAGTCTTTGGGTGAAAAAGTACGACAAAGGTCACTTTATAACAGTTGGCAGAGAACCAAATGGATTCAGATGGTTCCTCGAAGAAGAATGGTTGGCAGCAAAGAAGAAACGTACAACATGGCAGGTGTGACGCTGGAGATAGGAAAAGTCATCGACTTCATTGAAACAAATCCAGTGAACTGGCTTACGCTATTTGAGATAAGGGCACAGTTTTATGGTTTGAGCAATATACAGACGGTATGTGCATTTCTGTTCCATCTAAGAGGTAATGCTGATATATGGTACTATACATTGGACAGGACAACCAGAACGGACAAAGTTAAGTTATTCGAGAAATTCAATGAAGATTTTTGTGCTGAAGCATGTGCGCAGGACACAATGAACTGTTTTTCCATCAAGCAAAAAGGATAACGAATCTGTGAGTTATTTTTTATCGCGATTTCATCTGAAAGACTAAAAACTAGAACTATCACTGAAGGTGATTAATACCCCCACTTTCGGCTTACTTGAATGCACCTTTGAATGTTGAGATTGAAAAACCAATTCAGAAATGTTGGAAGAGTTGCGTGCCTAAAATTCTATACCGGAATCACTGGAACTATTGCGTCCTACCTTAATAAAAGCATAAATGTGTCAACTGCAACGTTTTAACATTGCAGTTAGTACATTTATGCTTGAAAGGAACAGTATATTGTTTCAGAATAAATTTAAAGTTAAATAATAAGGGAAATGTCTGAAGCAATCTTTAAAGAGTAAAAAATTGCTTACATCTGATAATATATTTTGATTCTGTGTAACTATAAAACGAAATCTCTGTTGAATAAGTTTGGTAAAGCTACGGCAAGCTGAACGTGAATATGATACGTACAGTGAACTGGATTGTAGGAAACAGAAACCACGTTTGTTATATCTCGAGTCACATAAATATGGTCTGAAGTATTGCCAGATCTTTGAGTGTAAGTAGTGTAACAGGAGGGAAGATAAGTGCGGGAGCCGGGATTCGAACCGTCGACTCTAGCACACAAAGCGACTGATTCACCACGAGACTAAGAGATCCGGATCAACCAGGCTGGTTGGTAAATGGCCTTTATACCCCCACCGCTACACTGCTCTCCCCTTCTTTTTGAGATTCACCACATGTGAATCTCACCCCAGATTCCACCTCAGAGCGGTCGAAACATCCCTTATGCTTCACCATAGCGTCCACAACGCCGCCAACTGCTGAGGATCGGACGAGCCCCCCAAATGTAACAGGAGGAGAGATAAGTGCAGGAGCCAGGGTTCGAACCGTCGACCTCTAGCACACAAAGCGACCGATTTACTACGAGACTAAGAGATCCGGACCAACCAGGCTGATTGGTAAATGGCCTTTAGACCTCGACCACTACACTAGTAAGGGATGACAGTTGGGCGAACACTGAAATTCTCATAGACATTTATTCGCCATAGAAAATTCACGATCGTATGTACTTGGGCGAACTGAGTTAACACTGAAAATTCCAATAGACATTTTATTGCCAGAGTGCCATCGGCCGATGGCACTCTGGCGAAAAAATGTTTATGGGAATTCAGTGTTAAATCAGTTCACCCAATTACACACGACACAAATTTTTCAAAAAATTCAAAACCTTATGGGTATTTTCAGTGTTAAATCAGTTCTTCCAAGTATACACGATCGTTACTTTTCTCTGGCGAACAAATGTCTATGGGAAATTCAGTGTTAAATAACTTCGCCCAAGTGTAATCCCTTACTACTAGTGTATGATATTATATGTTGTCTGAAGCCATGATACTTGGTGAGTTTCTTCAATGAGTTGACAAGTTTTGTCTCAACAGAAATGTCGATATTGAAATCACCTGCAAAAATACTTGGAACACAGAGAACCGGAAGATAGGATATTAAGCTGTCCAGACTATGTAGAGATGTTTTGAATCTGCAGATGGGGTGTTGTGGAGTGCATTCACAAGAATTCTATCACCACTTGCTCTATGTAAACATAAGACAGCAAGATATTCGAGCATGTTTAGAGGTTTATTAAAAAAATTTACAATATGAAAAATGTTACTAATTTGTACTACAACATCACCATGTGCAGTATTTCTTTCATCTGTTCTCCTATCTCTTCTAAGCATCAGATGAGAAGGAGTAATGTTAAAATGATCTGATTGATCTGCTTCTTTGGGCCAAGTCTCTATAAGGCAAATAATGTTTGATGACTTGATAACTGCAACATTTTGTAGACACCTTATATGTGGTTTTAATGAGGGAAATCATCAAATTGGGGAATTTCTATGTCTTAAAGACGTTTCATCAAAATTGGCTCATTAATGAAGGAGTAGCTGCACACACAGAATTCTTATATACAATCTATATTAAATGTTCTAAGTTGAAGGGTAGATATTTATTTATTTATTTATTTATTGGTGTTTAAGTTCACATATTTATGCACAATGGCTAATCCTGACCTTGACAGTTTTACGAGTGGAGGAAGCCGGAGTACTCGGAGAGAACCACCGACCATCGACGAGCAACTGTCAGCTCCTCAACATTCTAACTTTGTTCAAGCTCCACTCAAGCAGGGTTACAGCGGTTGAAGACATGTGCACCATCGACGTGCAGTACGCATTAGTACACGGTGTCATCGTGCACCCAAGTAGGCAACCGGGATAAAGTGCTTTGCCCAAGGACACAACGCGGGTCGTTCCGGACGGGGCTTGAACTCGGGACCTCTAGCATAGAAATCCAACAGTTTACCACAGAGCCACTGCGATCCCTTGAATGGTAGATAACCTGCTTAAAATCACAACAGATAGAAAATTTGGAAATATGCACATGTTCACTCATTAGTGTTCATGTTTTCAGAAATTTCATGAAAAGTGGTTCATTCCTGTAGGAGGAGTTGCGCACAGAAGAGTCTAATTTGGAAATCCATAATAAATCTAAGTTCATGGGAGATAACTTGATTAAAATTGTCGCAGATCAAATCTCATATACTAATCAAAATTAAATCTTCTAATTGAAGGGGTGATAACCCCGTAAATCATCACAGATGGAAAATTTGTAAATATACGCATGTTCACCCATTAGTGGCAATGTTTAAGAAATTTCATCAAAATCGGTTCAATAATGTAAGAGGAGTTGCGTTCACAAGAATCTCATATGAAGATCCATAATAAATCTAAGTTCAGGGGAGATAACCTGGTTAAAGTTGTCACAGAGGAATTTTTTTAAAATATTCGCATGTTCACTCGCTAGTCATAATGTTTGAGGCATTTGATCAAAATCTGTTAAAAATGTAGGTGTGGTTGCAATAATGTTCGAGCGGATGGACGTACGGGGCGTCGTCAATATAGCCCCCACTTCAGAAAAGTGGGGGTATAATAAGTGTTATTTTAAAAGGATTGACGGCCAAGCTTCGACAAAGAGAGCTCCTCAAGAACCCCCAAACATTGGACGAAGTGCGTAAACATATGTTGTTAGCTGAACATACTATTATTTTATGTGCTGACGAAGAAGAGAAGAAAATCAGACAAGAAGATATGGGTGTAATATTTAGAGAATTAAATTAAATTATTGTAAATAATTATCAAAATTGGATTCAGCCAAATCCAAATGTGACACCTGAGCCCACATGTTATGAATTAACTCATGCTATTCGTGGATCTCAAAATATGGAAGAGGGCCACATGATGAACCCTGTCCCACATTTTAGATACAAGTCCAGGCACAGGCACTTGTCCAAATTCCTGGACAACTGCCTCACGTGTTATTCGACATCTCTATTTAGATGTGGCTCTCAGTGTGTGTGATGGGGTCACTCATCGATCCCCGTCACACATTCAGATCCAGGTCTAAATGCTTTCACAAGAGCTTGGTCAAACTTCGTGTTTGATTTGTGGCGGAAACTGTCCCTACCCCAAGGTATGTCAAGCTCGTCATGCTGGGTGCCACAGTTGTTTTAGAGTCGGCCATTTTTCCAGAGTGTGCAATCAAAAACATCCTATAAAGTTTCAAAATTCTAATCTTAATTGTAATTTTAGGAAACAGAAAGAGAATAGTTTGAGTGAAAGAAGGGATGAGGGACAGTTTGAAAATAATCCATTTCCCATAATGCTCTTTTCAAGGCCAATGGAAACAAATTCAGTTTTAATTCACATAAATTGTGCCAGAACGAGTGCATTGATTGGTACAGGAGTTGTATATACATTATTTAGAAAGGACCGGATTTGGTCAGTCCAACTTAGAAAAGTCTACAATTAAAAAAGTTGTTGGTGTTGGTGATGAAAACATGTATCGGAACATAAATTTCATGTGTTTAAAACTCTTCACGTGCCCTTACTTATTGGTGCTGATTTTATGCAAAAACACAAGGACATAATAGATCTTGTCTCCCAAACCCTGCAGCTGAGTAACGACAAGTCAGAGATATTTTTGACACAAAAGAATGTTTGTTTGATTCGGCACTTAAATTGCCTCCCGAATCTGAAACCAATATTCCTGTTAAAGTGAGAAACCGTCAAGGTGGTGCCATTGGTTTGATAGAACCACATCAGTAAGTCGTACAAATGGGAACTGTTGGTGGTAAGTCACTGCTGAAGGTAGAAGATAACGTGTAGCATGTATGCCAGTGATTAACCTCTCTAAGGCTGAAATATGTGAACCTAAGGTTAAGGTACTTGGTGTATTTTCAGATGTTGATATACACAGCATCTACAAATTCGACTCAACTAAGTGAGCAGGTAAACAAACAACATAGTAATAAACACAAAAGCAAAATGCGAGATGCGAAAGATTCCAAAAGGGAATTAAGTGAGTTTTATTTTGATAACTCGGATCTTGCCGAGGATCAAAAAAGGTGTTCTAAAAGGGTTCTTAAATAAACTCGGGATGTTTTTTTTAGACAAATTTAACTAAATTGAGCGCAACAAACATAGCATCACATAGGATAGACACGGGTGACGCACCGCCTATCTGTCAAATGTTTTATAGGCAATCGCCTGGTGTGAAATGGGAAATGGAAAAGCAGTTGGACGAAATGTTTAGGGCTGTAGTCCAGTCAGTCAAGTCAAATTTTACCCCACCCACCAAGAAATTGCTATACAAATGTTTGTATTGTTTTGGGGCAGAAATTAGTATGCAAAATAATATCTGAAAAATCCCTATTAATCCCAACGAGGAAAAAGGGTTATCTTGGAGTGAAAACATTGAAACACTCAATAATATCAGCAGAAATTGGAATTTGCTCAATACTCATTATTCAAACAATAATCATTTCCGTGGTACGTAGATCAAAATAACCCGTGACCATCCATCTGCACCAAAGACCTTGCTAAAGATGAAAAGATGTAACTGTGTCACAGGCTGTGAGACGTTAATGTCGAGTTTCACAATCAACACACTCGCCTATTCAAATGCGTATGGGAAATGCCAGGAAAATAATAACTACACCAATGTCAGAGCAGATAATCTGGAAATCTAATTTCGTACAGCGGCAGAACCATTTATCAGATCTCCAGATTATATGCATTGACACTGCAGCAGTTATTATTTTATATTTCCACCTGGAACTTAACTAAGCACCCCTGAAGTGTTTCATGGCAGTAAAGTTGCTGTTACTGATTAATATGTTTTAATGATTGCTATGTATTGCAGTACATTTCACCTAGTGAAATATTATGTTTCGGGTGGATAGCGTAGCCCAAACACACTCCCTCGTCCACATGAAGCATGCTTCCCACATATGTCACAAACAACACTATCATCCACATGCAATATCTGGGTATAAAACAAGAACATTGCCACTTCTTTTATTATTAAATGTCGACGTGACAAGGAGGACACTGTCAGAGGCACTAAGATGGCAAATCGTAGGCGCGTGCATGCAACAGGCATGTAATTCAAAGCTATTGAATCTTGGCTATAGTCATTCTGCCATCAGCAGACTTGTTCGAAAACATCAACAAATCAGCGATGTTAAGGACCACCAACCAAGGCCTGGACAACCGCAAAAGACCTCTCCTCGGGAAGATCGGAATTTTGAAACACCTTTGGCTCTCCAACAGGAGTTTGTGCAACAGGACTATCCAAAACGTCTCAAAGCACTGGGTATGAGGGCCAGAAGGGGCATCAAGCATCCAGCTCTGTCCAACCAGCATCAAAGACGACGTTTGGAGTGGTGTATGGCACGACATAATTGGAATCTCAGGACGTGGAGGAGAGGTCTTTGGTCAGACGAGAGTCGATTCCTACTTCACGCCCCAGATGGTCGCATGAGAGTGTGGAGGCATAGAAATACTGCTTACGTGCCCAGGAACATCAGACCAACTGTTTCTTATGGTGGAAGATCAATATTGATCTGGGTATGCCTCTCTCATGATTGTAAATGTGATATGGTGACTGTACGTGTGAATCCCAATAATCATTAGTACATCCGGGACATTCCCAATCCGGTTGTCGTTCCTCATTTCGACAACCACCAGTTGGCTACTCGCCCTGTATCCATGTACGACAATGCATATCGTCCCCACTCTGTGAGACCATTCTTCAGAACAACGCTATTACAACACTACCTTGGCCTGCAATGAGCCCCGATTTGAATCTCTAAGAACACATCTGGGACTTTCTTGGATGTCGTGTGCAAGCAAGGGACCCGCCTGTACAGAATTTGGAAGCTGCATTGCATGAAAAGTGGCAGAAGTGGCCCCAGAACTGTATCAGAAGGCTCACTGGTAGCATTAGGAGGAGGGTCCAGATTGCCATTTGGGCACGTGGTGGATACACTCGCTAGTGACGTGAAACACTGCTATTGTGTTCAGAAGGGGGCCCGGTGGCGTCGCGGTAACCGGTTCTCGCCAGATCACCGAAGTTAAGCAACGTCGAGCGCGGTTAGTAGTTGGATGGGTGACCATTTCAGCGACTGATTAGCGCTCCCGCGTTGTGTCCTTGGGCAAGGCACTTCACCCCGCTTGCCTACATTGGGGCACGATGACGCTGTGTACTAAGGCGTACTGCACGTCGATGGTGCGCATGTCTTCAACCAATTTAACCCTGCCTGTGCCGCGGTGCGGAGTTCAGAGTTACGATGTTGGGGAACTGACAGCTGCTCGTCGTTGCTCGGTGGTTCTCTCCAGGTACTCCGGCTTCCTCCACCCGTAAAACTGTCACCGGCATGATATGACCCTGGCTGTTAATGTGTCGTTAAACCCTAATAAAAAAAAATTGTGTTCAGGAAATCACAAGTTACATTTTTGTCAGTAATTACCGGCATTGTTTCATAATGGACCGTTCCAGCACCATACTTGTCGAGAGAACACTTTTCCATCAAAAACATTGGGGACAGATATGTGTAATTAGCGCCATTAAAATACTGTATATTTTCATCATTGTGTTGTCTTTCATTTGCCAATAGAACATTCTTTCCGCAAAAATCACTTTGGTCATCTGAAAGATAGAATGAAAGTAATGATAGTTTCTGTTACTGCGAACAAAAACAGGGGTGCTTAATTAAGTTCCAGGTGTATATTTATTATTTATATATGACATTGATATATAACTGTAATTTTTAAAACATTTTACTCACAAAATCACATTTTTATTGCAAATGGGTTGCGATCCCTCGTCCGTCCATCCGTCTGTCCGTACGTTCCTTTGTCCGTCCAGAATTCCTTTAGCACATTATACAGGCCGCAGCTCTCACCCGATTAGTTGCAAATGTCATACGTGACCTTGGAGAAATGTCTAGATGACCGCTATCGAATTTTTTCGAATTTCGTTGATATGACACGGCTGTCAGCGGTCATCTTAAAATTGGCATATAAATTGTCGAAAATTCTATTGGCAGAGCATACATGCCACATTTCTCACCCGATCTTTTTTAAATTTCATATGTAGCTTTGGTGTGATGTCTAGCTGGGAGCTATCGAAATTTTCTGAAATTCTTTAAAAAACATGGCCGCCAGCAACCATCCTGGATTTGAAACATAAATTTTCAACAAATCCATTGGCGCACCCTACAGATCACATCTCTCACACGATCATTTTCAAATTCCATACGTGGCTTTCGGGCAATATCTAGATGGGAGCTATTGAATTTTTTGGCAATTTCTTTGAAAAACATGCCCTCCAGCTGCCATTTTCGATTTGGCATATAAATTGTCAACAATTCTATTGGCACACACCGCAGTCAACATTTTTCATCCGATCTTTCTCAAATTTCATATGGAGCTTTAGTGTGATGTCCGGATGGGAGCTATCGAATTTTTATAAATTTCGTTGAAAAACATGGCCGCCAGCAGCCATCTTGGTTTTGGCACATAAATAGTCAACAATTCCATTAGTATACCCTACAGGTCGTATCACTCACCCGACCTTTTTCAAATTTTATATGTAGCTTTGGTGTGATGTTTCTTTTGTAGAACTTGATTAAATGAGTTGTCATTACTGGAGCTTTCTGTTTAGTTTAATTCCTTCTTGGACAGGTTGAGCTGCAGTGTCATTGACACATTCATCTTGGTACCATTTATTTGGAGTTTACGAGAGGTATTTACTTGGAACTATATGAATGAGTGGTGATGAAATTCCAATTTTCGTACATTGTCAGGGATTGAGTGGGTTGCCTTGGAATGAAAGCACTAGTTTCACGTGTGTTGTGCATTTGGAAGCTTTGCCGTGCAACAGGAGTAAATATTTAAATGAGTACCAGAGTGTGAGAAAATTTAATTTGTCGTATGAGGGAGTTTGGTACACAATACAGCCGCTTATACAGCCGCTTATTGTTTTAGGATACTGAACATATTGAGTTTCCCTGGTGGCTGGCTGGCTGGCTGGCTGGCTGGCTGTGGCTGGCTGGCTGGCTGACTGACTGGCTGGCTGGCTGGCTGGCTGGCTGGCTGGATGGATGGATGGATGGATGGATGGATGGATGGATGGATGGATGGATGGATGGATGGATGGATGGATGGATGGATGGATGTAGTTGCATTTCTTACTATATGTAATACATATATAGAAGTAATAATCTATACCGTTGGGAGATGACATAGGCAGATTGGCTGTCTTCCTGTCATTCCCATAATACATTTGACTCCAACACTGACTACATGACTATATGGTCTGCGTCTAAGGCGTTGATAAAAATGATCTATGGACAGGTATGTGTAAATCTTTAACTCTAGACCTGGTGACCTTCCACATTACTTTATAGATGGACGAGTTTTCCAGATTCATTAATGGTATTTAACCCCTTCGGATTAAATTGGAATCTAATCCCAAGGTGCAGGGACAGATATCCCCACAAGCCACATTCATTAATGTAGCCTATGTGGATGCCTATCTCTACCCCTTCGGATCATTCCAATTATGTTAAAATTACCAGACCCGACTGGGTGAAGGTTGATTTTAGAAAAATATGGTACGGTTCGAGTACCCCGCATCAATCAAGACATAGTGTGAACCATATTATACATACAACGTCCCAGGTTTGTCGACAATTCAAGACACTGGGATTGTCGTTTTGCAAACCCTACTGTGGAGTGCAACAGTCAGGGCAGTGTGGGTTGTCACATTGATAGCTTTCTTGATATGAGGACAAAAGTTTTGTTGTTAATTTATTTTTTAAATTCTTTCCTGTTTTCTATATTTCGTAATCCATGTTCCAATTCATTCCAAATTTTGGGAAGGGCATATGTAGGCAGTCTGTCTAATGCTTTTGTTCGGGTTTTCTCAATACGTACTAGTCCTGATTGCCTTGTATTCATGTTTGCTCGAGCAGTGGGAGAGGTACAATAGTGTTCGAAAAATTCCGGTAGTTTTTCATTTTTCCAGTCAAACATAAATAGACAGGCATGTAGTTTGTACAAATCAGTGACCTTCAGTATCTTATCTTCTACGAATAATGGGTCTGTATGAGAATTAAACCTTTTATTGTTTAATATTCTAAGTGAGCGTTTCTGTATTTTCAGTACTTTTTTTATTCCTCTCGAATTTCCCCATACCTGAATACCATACACCAAATGGCAGTGGACCAAGGAACAATAAAACCTCTTCATGACATCTGTGGTAGTAGTTTTTTTGCCTTGTTCAAAGTATAATTTGCCCATCCAATCTTAGAAAATATTTTTGATATATGTGTTTGATAGGATAAAAGTTCATCAATATGTATACCTAAAATGTTCAAAGACTTCTCTTCTTCATTTAAACCCACCCTTTTTATTTTTTACCATTCAGGAAAATATCAGGATGTCTGCAACTATTAGCTTTATGGTTTGGGTTAATAATAATGTATTTGGTTTTACTGGCGTTCAGGGCGAGTTGATTTGCTGAGCACCACTCATATATTTTATTGAGTTTATGATTAAAATGGTCAGCTATGGAATTGAATTTGGGGGCTGAGTCGAGAACAGTTGTGTCATCCGCAAATGACAGGAGATTGAGAGATATTGAACGACTGATATCATTTATGTATAATAAGAATAAGGTCGGCCCAAGAACTGAGCCCCGTGGAACTCCACAAGTCAGTGGGTTCTATCAGTACAGACGTTTCCTCGCCATGTTGTACATATTGCACTCTGTTCGAAAGATAGCTTTTAAACCAACAACTACTAATGCCTCTGAATCCATATTTTTCCATTTTGGTTATCAAGATGTTGTGGTTTATTGTATCGAATGCCTTGGATAGGTCAAGGAATGTCGCTAATGTATTATTTTTACTCTGCTTATTATTTTCCGAACCTATAGATTTCAGTAATTGCATTACTAAATGTATGGTCGAATGATTTTTCCGAAATCCATATTAATGTTGATATAAGATATCAAATGTTTCGAGATATTTCGTGATTCTATTGCCCAGGGGCCTTTCTAATACTTTAGACTAGACTGGTAAGATACTTATTGGCCTTAATTATTAAATGCATGCTCATCTCCAGTTTTAAAAATCGGAATCACTCTCGCTGTCTTCATCCTATCAGAGACTATACCGTACATAAAAGACAAGTTAATGATGTGGGCTAAAGGATGAGCTATTGTGTTAATTGAGTGTTTGATGAGGTTTGAAGTAATGCCATCACTATCCTCACTATTTCTGGACTTAAGTGAATTGATAACGGCAACTACCTCGTATTCAGTTGTTGGAGTTATGTAGAAACTGTTTGGCTGATTATTATCCATGAAGTCTAGGAAGCTTTTTTGAGGTTTATTTGTTTGCTCACTTGTGCGTGCTTCTATGTTTGCGAAAAAGTTATTGAATTCCTGGGCTATTTCAGTTGGGTTGTTTATTTCTTTATTATTTTCTGTTACGAAAAATTGTGGCAAAAGTGGTACCGTGGTTGGTTTTAAGTAGAGCATCGTTAATAATTTGCTATGTTCTGCGTAAACTGCCTTTGTTTTCTGATAATATGTTTGAGTAGTACATTGCTTTACTTTCTTTTTTAATCTTGTTAAATATTTTACAATAGTTTTTATATTTTCTAATATTCTGCTCAGTTGGGTGTCTCAACGTTTTGTTATAAAATTTAGATTTATTATTTGATGAGATTACGAGTCCTTTCGTCATCCAGGGATTTTGTCTCATAAATTTTTTTCTTAATCGAGTATTTTTCAGAGGAAAGGCATTTTCGAAGGCTGATAGATAGATGTCCATAAAGATGTTATATGCAAGATTCGGACAATTAGATTCGAACACATGAGACAAGTCACTTTGAGATATGAGCATTTTGAAGTCAGCTATACAGTCTGGATTAATTTTACGCATTTGAATTATTGGTAGAGTGTCATAGGTTTTCTGGCCTGTTTCAATAAGAAAGGTTGCGAAATGATCTGAAACATCTGTGCTGATTATTCCCGACAGCGATGTTAATAAGATATTGTTTGAGAATATGTGATCGATTAATGTGGCAGAATGACACGTTACTCTTGTGGGCTTAGTAGTATATGGTAAAAAGCCTCGCTAATCATTGTATCTAAATAAATGTCAGTCTTCGTATGGACACCCGATTTCAGTAAGGCAATGTTAAAGTCCCCCATTATGTATGGTTGTTTATTCTCCTGATTTATTTTGTCAGCTACTTCATTTAATTTAGTCAGAAACAAATCAATGTCTGCTTTCGGTTGCGTATTGGGTCAATATATTACCCCTAGTAGTTTAATAGACTTATTGAAATTGATTTCGATAAACAGGGATTCGAGGTCGTGAGGGATGAATACTGAAAGATCTCGACGAATGTTAAAAGCTATATCCTCTTTGATGAACATTCCAATACCACCGCGTCCATCATCACCATCGGGCCGTGTAAAGCTTATAAGGGGGTGGTAACCATTTAGTGTATAAAAATATTTGGGGGAATTCGAAATAGTTCAGTCAGGCCTCTCTATGATATCAAAGTGATTGTGGGAGTCTTGTATTTTGAACAGCAACTCATTAAACGGATCCCAATGAGCTTTTAAGACTTTGACAGTTTGATTGGAGAATCGAGAATTGTTCTTGCTGGTGTTTAAAATTGGAGGACATTTCTTCCGGTAAATAATATTTACAATCATTTGTAGCTTAACTTGACAAATTCAAGATAAGCTATTGCCATCACGCGTGCGGAAGTCTGTTAGTCTGTGAGTTCTGTGAGTCTGTTAGTCTGTGAGTCTGTTTACATTTTCCTTTAGCACGGGCTACACCCCGCAGTTCTTCTCTAATCGTCACGAAATTTCATATGCATATTTGGGGTCATGTCTAGATGAGAACGTCCCCTTTTGGTCGCGATCGGTCAACCGGTATGGCTGCCCGAGCCCAAAACCTGAAAACCATTAGCACAGTCTACAGGTCGTATTTATGAAGGGATTTCATTGTAACTTGGTAGGATGCCTCTGTATAATGCCTGGATGAGAACGTCCCCTTTTGGGCATGATCTGTCAACCGTGATGGCTGCCCAAGCCCGAAACCCAAAAACATTTAGCACAGTCTGCAGGTCATGCTTAATATGGAAGGATTTCATTGTAACTTGGTAGGAAGGATGACTCCTTATGATGTCTAGATGAGAATTTCCTCATTTGGGCGTGATCTGCCAACCGTGACGACTGCCCGAGCCCAAAACCCGACAATCTTTAGCACAGTCTACAGGTCATATTTATTGAGGAATTTCATTGTAACTTGGTGGGCTGACTTCAAATAATGTCTAGATGAGAAAGTCCCCTTTTGGACGTGAGTAGTATAGGATGCACAGATCTACCCTTTTTACCAGAACCCCGGGGTCAGACCTCGACCTCGAGGTCATTGACCTCAGCAACCAAATCCATTAGGCCTCCCCGTTCCCGCTCCCCTCCCCTCTCCACACTAGGCCTAGGTTATGTTTAGGCGCCCCTCACCCTACCCGCCCTGTGTGTACCCTATTTTTTAGGCTATCCCTCCCCAAAGGCCATTAGGGGTCCAGACTATGTATAGCCCATTTAGGCTTTCCCCACATTGTTTAGGTTTTCCCTGTATGTGGGCTCCCCTTCTAACAGCCCAGTCCCTCCCCACCAAAGCCCTGGACTGTTCCCCCCTCCTTCCAAAGGCTAGCCCAAAGCTGGGGGACATTCAGACTGGGGAGTCCAATGAGTACTAACAAAAGAGTGCCACCATTCCCTAACCCCAGCCCTGCCCCACGTAAATTTGAGCTCTGTTGGTGTATCTAAGGTAAATGTTGTCAAGGACATGTACACGTAACGGCATACAAAATGCTTTAGGCATAAAGACTACCTGGTTTTGTTTAGACATGTCAAAAAGGAATTATGATAGAGAGAATCTTTGTTTATAAGAAGATATGATAGTGTTACGTTGTATAGTTATGCAAGTGGATAAGGGATGGATGGATGGATGGATGTAGTTGCATTTCTTACTATATGTAATACATATATAGAAGTAATAATCTATACCGTTGGGAGATGACATAGGCAGATTGGCTGTCTTCCTGTCATTCCCATAATACATTTGACTCCAACACTGACTACATGACTATATGGTCTGCGTCTAAGGCGTTGATAAAAATGATCTATGGACAGGTATGTGTAAATCTTCAACTCTAGACCTGGTGACCTTCCACATTACTTTATAGATGGACGAGTTTTCCAGATTCATTAATGGTATTTAACCCCTTCGGATTAAAATGGAATCTAATCCCAAGGTGCAGGGACAGATATCCCCACAAGCCACATTCATTAATGTAGCCTATGTGGATGCCTATCTCTACCCCTTCGGATCATTCCAATTATGTTAAAATTACCAGACCCGACTGGGTGAAGGTTGATTTTAGAAAAATATGGTACGGTTCGAGTACCCCGCATCAATCAAGACATAGTGTGAACCATATTATACATACTACGTCCCAGGTTTGTCGACAATTCAAGACACTGGGATTGTCGTTTTGCAAACCCTACTGTGGAGTGCAACAGTCAGGGCAGTGTGGGTTGTCACATTGATAGCTTTCTTGATATGAGGACAAAAGTTTTGTTGTTAATTTATTTTTTAAATTCTTTCCTGTTTTCTATATTTCGTAATCCATGTTCCAATTCATTCCAAATTTTGGGAAGGGCATATGTAGGCAGTCTGTCTAATGCTTTTGTTCGGGTTTTCTCAATACGTACTAGTCCTGATTGCCTTGTATTCATGTTTGCTCGAGCAGTGGGAGAGGTACAATAGTGTTCGAAAAATTCCGGTAGTTTTTCATTTTTCCAGTCAAACATAAATAGACAGGCATGTAGTTTGTACAAATCAGTGACCTTCAGTATCTTATCTTCTACGAATAATGGGTCTGTATGAGAATTAAACCTTTTATTGTTTAATATTCTAAGTGAGCGTTTCTGTATTTTCAGTACTTTTTTTATTCCTCTCGAATTTCCCCATATCTGAATACCATACACCAAATGGCAGTGGACCAAGGAACAATAAAACATCTTCATGACATGCTGTGGTAGTAGTTTTTTTGCCTTGTTCAAAGTATAATTTGCCCATCCAATCTTAGAAAATATTTTTGATATATGTGTTTGATAGGATAAATGTTCATCAATATGTATACCTAAAATGTTCAAAGACTTCTCTTCTTCATTTAAACCCACCCTTTTTATTTTTTACCATTCAGGAAAATATCAGGATGTCTGCAACTATTAGCTTTATGGTTTGGGTTAATAATAATGTATTTGGTTTTACTGGCGTTCAGGGCGAGTTGATTTGCTGAGCACCACTCATATATTTTATTGAGTTTATGATTAAAATGGTCAGCTATGGAATTGAATTTGGGGGCTGAGTCGAGAGCAGTTGTGTCATCCGCAAATGACAGGAGATTGAGAGATATTGAACGACTGATATCATTTATGTATAATAAGAATAAGGTCGGCCCAAGAACTGAGCCCCGTGGAACTCCACAAGTCAGTGGGGTCTATCAGTACAGACGTTTCCTCGCCATGTTGTACATATTGCACTCTGTTCGAAAGATAGCTTTTAAACCAACAACTACTAATGCCTCTGAATCCATATTTTTCCATTTTGGTTATCAAGATGTTGTGGTTTATTGTATCGAATGCCTTGGATAGGTCAAGGAATGTCGCTAATGTATTATTTTTACTCTGCTTATTATTTTCCGAACCTATAGATTTCAGTAATTGCATTACTAAATGTATGGTCGAATGATTTTTCCGAAATCCATATTAATGTTGATATAAGATATCAAATGTTTCGAGATATTTCGTGATTCTATTGCCCAGGGGCCTTTCTAATACTTTAGACTAGACTGGTAAGATACTTATTGGCCTTAATTATTAAATGCATGCTCATCTCCAGTTTTAAAAATCGGAATCACTCTCGCTGTCTTCATCCTATCAGAGACTATACCGTACATAAAAGACAAGTTAATGATGTGGGCTAAAGGACGAGCTATTGTGTTAATTGAGTGTTTGATGAGGTTTGAAGTAATGCCATCACTATCCTCACTATTTCTGGACTTAAGTGAATTGATAACGGCAACTACCTCGTATTCAGTTGTTGGAGTTATGTAGAAACTGTTTGGTTGATTATTATCCATGAAGTCTAGGAAGCTTTTTTGAGGTTTATTTGTTTGCTCACTTGTGCGTGCTTCTATGTTTGCGAAAAAGTTATTGAATTCCTGGGCTATTTCAGTTGGGTTGTTTATTTCTTTATTATTTTCTGTTACGAAAAATTGTGGCAAAAGTGGTACTGTGGTTGGTTTTAAGTAGAGCATCGTTAATAATTTGCTATGTTCTGCGTAAACTGCCTTTGTTTTCTGATAATATGTTTGAGTAGTACATTGCTTTACTTTCTTTTTTAATCTTGTTAAATATTTTACAATAGTTTTTATATTTTCTAATATTCTGCTCAGTTGGGTGTCTCAACGTTTTGTTATAAAATTTAGATTTATTATTTGATGAGATTACGAGTCCTTTCGTCATCCAGGGATTTTGTCTCATAAATTTTTTTCTTAATCGAGTATTTTTCAGAGGAAAGGCATTTTCGAAGGCTGATAGATAGATGTCCATAAAGATGTTATATGCAAGATTCGGACAATTAGATTCGAACACATGAGACAAGTCACTTTGAGATATGAGCATTTTGAAGTCAGCTATACAGTCTGGATTAATTTTACGCATTTGAATTATTGGTAGAGTGTCATAGGTTTTCTGGCCTGTTTCAATAAGAAAGGTTGCGAAATGATCTGAAACATCTGTGCTGATTATTCCCGACAGCGATGTTAATAAGATATTGTTTGAGAATATGTGATCGATTAATGTGGCAGAATGACACGTTACTCTTGTGGGCTTAGTAGTATATGGTAAAAAGCCTCGCTAATCATTGTATCTAAATAAATGTCAGTCTTCGTATGGACACCCGATTTCAGTAAGGCAATGTTAAAGTCCCCCATTATGTATGGTTGTTTATTCTCCTGATTTATTTTGTCAGCTACTTCATTTAATTTAGTCAGAAACAAATCAATGTCTGCTTTCGGTTGCGTATTGGGTCAATATATTACCCCTAGTAGTTTAATAGACTTATTGAAATTGATTTCGATAAACAGGGATTCGAGGTCGTGAGGGATGAATACTGAAAGATCTCGACGAATGTTAAAAGCTATATCCTCTTTGATGAACATTCCAAGACCACCGCGTCCATCATCACCATCGGGCCGTGTAAAGCTTATAAGGGGGTGGTAACCATTTAGTGTATAAAAATATTTGGGGGAATTCGAAATAGTTCAGTCAGGCCTCTCTATGATATCAAAGTGATTGTGGGAGTCTTGTATTTTGAACAGCAACTCATTAAACGGATCCCAATGAGCTTTTAAGACTTTGACAGTTTGATTGGAGAATCGAGAATTGTTCTTGCTGGTGTTTAAAATTGGAGGACATTTCTTCCGGTAAATAATATTTACAATCATTTGTAGCTTAACTTGACAAATTCAAGATAAGCTATTGCCATCACGCGTGCGGAAGTCTGTTAGTCTGTGAGTTCTGTGAGTCTGTTAGTCTGTGAGTCTGTTTACATTTTCCTTTAGCACGGGCTACACCCCGCAGTTCTTCTCTAATCGTCACGAAATTTCATATGCATATTTGGGGTCATGTCTAGATGAGAACGTCCCCTTTTGGTCGCGATCGGTCAACCGGTATGGCTGCCCGAGCCCAAAACCTGAAAACCATTAGCACAGTCTACAGGTCGTATTTATGAAGGGATTTCATTGTAACTTGGTAGGATGCCTCTGTATAATGCCTGGATGAGAACGTCCCCTTTTGGGCATGATCTGTCAACCGTGATGGCTGCCCAAGCCCGAAACCCAAAAACATTTAGCACAGTCTGCAGGTCATGCTTAATATGGAAGGATTTCATTGTAACTTGGTAGGAAGGATGACTCCTTATGATGTCTAGATGAGAATTTCCTCATTTGGGCGTGATCTGCCAACCGTGACGACTGCCCGAGCCCAAAACCCGACAATCTTTAGCACAGTCTACAGGTCATATTTATTGAGGAATTTCATTGTAACTTGGTGGGCTGACTTCAAATAATGTCTAGATGAGAAAGTCCCCTTTTGGACGTGAGTAGTATAGGATGCACAGATCTACCCTTTTTACCAGAACCCCGGGGTCAGACCTCGACCTCGAGGTCATTGACCTCAGCACCCAAATCCATTAGGCCTCCCCGTTCCCGCTCCCCTCCCCTCTCCACACTAGGCCTAGGTTATGTTTAGGCGCCCCTCACCCTACCCGCCCTGTGTGTACCCTATTTTTTAGGCTATCCCTCCCCAAAGGCCATTAGGGGTCCAGACTATGTATAGCCCATTTAGGCTTTCCCCACATTGTTTAGGTTTTCCCTGTATGTGGGCTCCCCTTCTAACAGCCCAGTCCCTCCCCACCAAAGCCCTGGACTGTTCCCCCCTCCTTCCAAAGGCTAGCCCAAAGCTGGGGGACATTCAGACTGGGGAGTCCAATGAGTACTAACAAAAGAGTGCCACCATTCCCTAACCCCAGCCCTGCCCCACGTAAATTTGAGCTCTGTTGGTGTATCTAAAGTAAATGTTGTCAAGGACATGTACACGTAACGGCATACAAAATGCTTTAGGCATAAAGACTACCTGGTTTTGTTTAGACATGTCATAAAGGAATTATGATAGAGAGAATCTTTGTTTATAAGAAGATATGATAGTGTTACGTTGTATAGTTATGCAAGTGGATAAGGGACAACTGGTATGTTTGATTATGTCATAGATAAAGGTATTATGATAAAGGGCTCCTTTGTTTATAAGAAGCTTAATATGATAAAGACCATTTACACTGTTTGATTATGTCATAGATAAGATGGTGTCACGTCGCAGGTGTTTGATAACCCAGTAAGATCGGGGCGGTGTCTGATTGGTCAAACAGTTGTCCAATCAGATCATCCCACACGGCGGTATGTTCCATGGGACCAATAGATAAGCGTGTTGTAAAATTATCCCACGCTGGCGTTCTCTGATTGGTCAAACAACTGTCCAATCAGACCGTGCCATGCAGTATTTTCTGCGTGGCGAATAGACGAGTGATCCGGAATGTTGTAGTAAACTACTTTCGCATGCTCATCTCATAGGTAAGCTGAAAAGGAATGAACAACTCTTTTCTCTCTATTAAATTTTATTTTCACATAAAATCAGTTTTACAAGTAATTAATTGGTTTTACAATAGTCAAAATGGATTTGCAATCAGACTTACAAATTTACAAGTAATTTTTTCAAAGCGAAAATGGTTTTACAATCAATTAAAATGGATTTTCAATAAGTTTTTACAAATAATTTTACAGTTTCACCTTAAGTAATTTCTACAATAAGTAGTTTTACAATACTTCTTTTACAGGTAAGCATACAATAAACATAATTAGTTGTTCAGTAACTGTCTTTTGTCACTGAAAAGGGATAGTTTTTTTTGTTGTCGTTCTTCTGGACTTTCTCTAGTTATGATCCCAAGCTGTTTGCACATCCAGAAAACATGTATTTTCTTAATAATGGGTCAAACAAGTATTTTCGTTTCTCAATTGCGAATTTTTCAGCTTCGTTCATTCGGTAACCCTCCTCATCTCGAAGTCGCTGAGCAGTTTTTCTAATTTTTCCATAGACCGGATATTGTCTGAAGTGCCTTACTCGACTCATTGCCTTAAGTAATCTTCTACAGAGGGAAGCTCTCATGCTGTCTCTAAGAGCTTCCCTAGCCGCTTTGGTGGCCTCGTCTGTGGGCAAGCCATTTTCTATGTACGACACTTTCAGTCTCTGAAATTTAGCTGTATTATCTTCATATGCTCTTATGATTAAAGGGTCTATTATGTTCATTTCGCCATCTTCCTCTTCTGAATATTCACTTCCAGTGGTGGTATCACTATCGTCTGACTCTGAATATGTGCTCTCGTCAGACTCAGACAAGTTATAATCTTCGTTTGTCTGTTTGCCTTCACCTGTCATCCCAAACCTCTTGAGACAGTAACCATCTTTGTGTTTATTGCGTGTAAAGGCTCTTGAGAATGCTTTCCTACAGAATTTACAGTCGTGGCTCTGCATGTCTTCTCTCTTTGAACGCTCTGAGAACAAATGAGAACTGGGTGGACATCACGATTTATAAGACAGTGAAGGGTACCCTCAAATACGCGCATATTCACATCGTTTTTAAACATATACACATCAGTTTTACATATGTGCACATCGGTTCTACCCACCCTACCAATTGATGGTTGCTGCAAATCCTCCCACAGTGCATTGTGGGAAATTACAGTGATGCGACTCTGGGGTAAAATAAGTTTTTGCTCGACTTCACACAACTTGACACAGTTTACTTTAAAAAACAAAACAAGACATAAAGGTCAGATAAATGTCAAGTCGGAGAATGATACATCTAAACTTCACACCCCAACTTGATAACAAACTTCCGTCCATCAATGTTACAGGAATTTTTTGCTTATTGAACAACATATGTGCCACAAACTAGTCTCAAATGGTCTTAAATATTTCTCAAATGGTCTTAAATGGTCTCAAATGGTCTTAAATATTTCTCAAATGGTCTTAAATGATCTCAAATGGTCTTAAATATTTCTCAAATGGTCTTAAATGGTCTCAAATGGTCTTAAATATTTCTCAAATGGTCTCAAATGGTCTTAAATATTTTTCAAAGGGATTTCATTGTAACTTCGTAGGATCACTCCAGACTATGCCCAGATGAGAATGTCCCCTTCTGGTTGCGATCATTCAACCATAATGGCTGCCCGAGCCCGAAGCCCGAATACCTTTAGCACAGTCTACAGGTCATATTTAACAAGGGATTTCATTGTAACTTGGTAGGTTTGACTTCATATAATGTCTAGATGAGAACGTCCCCTTTTGGACACGATTTGAGCAACTGTGACAGCTACGGGGCTCCGAAGCCCGAAAACCTTTAGAACAGTCTACAGGTCATAATTATGAAGGGATTTCATTGTAGCTTGGTAGGATGACTCCAAATAATGTCTAAATGAGAACGTCCCCTTTGGGTCGCGATCATTCAGCCTTGATGGCTGCCCGAGCCCAAAAACCTTTAGCACAGTCTATAGGTCGTATTGATGGAAGGATTTCATTGTAACTTGTTAGGTTGACTCCATATAATGCCTAGATGATGACATCCCCTTTTGGTCGTGATTAGTCAACTGTGATGGCTACAGGTGCCCGAAGCCCGAAAATCTTGAGCACAGTCTGCAGGTCATATTTATGAAGGGATTTCATTGTAACTTCGTAGGATCACTCCAGATGATGCCCAGGCGAGAATGTCCCCTTTTGGTTGCGATTATTCAACCATGATGGCTGCCCGAGCCCAAAGCCTGAAAACATTTAACACAGTCTACAGGTCATATTTATGAAGGGATTTCATTGTAACTTGGTAGGTTGACTTCATATAATGTCTAGATGAGAACGTCCCCTTTTGGACGCAGTTGGGAAACTGACGGCTACAGGGGCCCGAAGCCCAAAAACCTTTAGCACAGTCTACAGACCATATTTATCAAGGGATTTCAATGTAACTTGATAGGATGACTCGTTTTGGAATAATTTCACTGTAACTTGGTAATTCCGTTGATATACGTTAACTGTTCATATTTATGAAGGGATTCCATTGTCACTTGGTAGGTTGACTTCATATAATGTCTAGATGAGAACAGCCCCTTTTGGACACCATTAGGCAACTGTGACGGCTACAGGGACCTGAAGACCGAAAACCTTTAGCACAGCCTGCAGGTGATATTTATGAAGGGATTTCATTGTACCTTGGTAGGATGACTCCAAATAATGTCTAGATGAGAATGTCCCCTTTTGGTCGCGATCATTCAGCCTTGATGGCTGCCCGAGCCCAAAACCCCAAAACCTTTAGCATACTCTATAGGTCATATTTATGGAAGGATTTCATTGTAACCTGTTAGTTTGACTCCATATAATGCCTGGATGATGACATCCCCTTTTGGTCGTGATTGGTTAACTGTGACGGCTTCAGGGGCCCGAAGCCTGAAAACATTGAGCACAGTCTACAGGTCATATTTATGAAGGGATTTCATTGCAACTTCGGAGGATCACTCCAGATGATGCCCAGATGAGAATGTCCCCTTTTCGGTGCGATCATTCAACCATGATGTCTGCCCGAGCCCAAAGCCCCAAAACCTTTAGCACAGTCTACAGGTCATATTTATGAAGGGATTTCATTGTAACTCGGTAGGTTGACTTCATATAATGTCTAGATGAGAACGTCCCCTTTTGGACGCAGTTGGGAAACTGACGGCTACAGGGGCCCAAAGCCCAAAAAACCTTTAGCACAGTCTACAGGCCATATTTATCAAGGGATTTCAATGTAACTTGATAGGATGACTCGTTTTGGAATAATTTCACTGTAACTTGGTAATTTCGTTGATATACGTTAACTTTGAGGGCCACATACATTAACTGTGAGGTCATATTAACCCACCCCTCAACTCTTTAGTACAGTGTACACCTCATATTATTTTTAACAAAAACATAGCATACAGGGGACAGAAATGAACATATTCCTAATTATCACAATTCTTGTCTTATTTCATAATCCTTTCATAAACATTGAACATTATCCTTTTCATCAAACACAACACACTAGTTAAGCTATAGTGTCATTGACACTTTCATTAAGAACATTAGAGGGCAAACCACTGCTAGATGGTGTCTCACGGGGCTCTCTCATTAAAAATTGATTTTAAATCATAGTCCAGGTTATTCTGGATCTCATCCAACGATTGTTAAGAGCGTGAAACATTTGATTTAATTGATGCTGGCTGGACAGTGAAGTAAATGCTAATGCATGAAATATATAGGAGATTAACGAAAAAATGTGCATGTGAGAAAGAAAGTTAAGAGAGATATAGAACGTTGAACGGACAGGACGGCAGATTGTTGTGTGGGAGAGGCCGTCGAAAACAAAGTAGTGAAGATGCTGGTAGAAGAGTTGCTAGCAAATGCGGGTGTGTGCACGTAAAGAAATCTAGAGTGTGAAACGGAGTGGAGTAAGTTCTGAAAAAAAACCTTTGAAAGCATGAGTTACTAGGAAGGAACAGACGTTTCATGCTAAGCAATAAAGTTAACCTTCTGGGGGTGACAAGATTCTAATAATCAGACAATTCACTTAAGTCAACTTAGCCACATGAAGCATAAAGGCACTCACCATGCGACTCGGTCGGAAAGACCGCTGTGAGCAAAAATTGCACTAACATTGACTCAATGTAAGTCGTACACTCTAGCAACTCGATCAGGAAGCCAGATTAGAGGGACCAGCTTGTACGGCATCGGTCGGAATAAAAACATCCATGGGGACAATATTGTGTAACAAGGGGAGAGATTATGTGACTTTCTTGCTTTTCAAAGAAACCAAAGTCGAGCGACTAGGGACTCATTAATATTAGCCCAGGATATCCAGAATTCAGTGGGAGAAATTATTTATTTATTTATTTATTGATGTTTAAGGTCACATATTTATGCACAATGGCTAATCATGGCCGTGACAGTTTTACGGGTGGAGGAAGCCGGAGAACCCGGAGAGAACCACCGAGCAACGACGAGCAGCTGCCAGCTCCCCAACATCGTAACTCCGCACTGCAGCACAGGCAGGGTTAGATTGGTTGAAGACATGCGTACCATCGACGTGCAGTACGCCTTAGTACACGGCGTCATCGTGCCCCCACACGGGCAATGGAGATGAAGTGTCTTGCCCAAGGACACAACGCGGTTGCCGCAGGTGGGATTCGAACCGAGGACCTCTCGGCTTGCAGCCTGCACCTCTACCAACTGAGTCACCGCGCTCCCAGTGGGAGAAATACGCAGAGGCCAGGGGTGAGTGAACTGTGAACGCACGCACAACAGTGACTTAAACTTGAATGCAGGAGATAGCTTTTTTTACCAGAGACGGATTATTATGAAGTACGAAGACCGGTACCGGCAACAAATCAACACTAGTGCACTAGAACAGACAATCATTTCAAATGGACTGAGATAAATTGTGAACACATTTTTTTGATATGGGGGTTTCTTTTTTTTATAATCACATTGACTTTTCATTTATTTAATTAAACACATATTTAGGTATAATCGATTATAAGCATAACGTTGTTCTTCAATTCAGACAGAAAAATTAAGTATACCAAGAGGCAATACGCGTGTTTCTTATTTAGAGATGGCTGCGAGTTTGAAACCAGGTACGAGGTTGTATGGTAACTTTTGCGATGTGACCCCATAGCTCCTGTTCCAAATAAGCACCAATAGTAAATTCAGAAACATTACGTCATTATTGCAATCATATTTTGGCATTCATTGTATTTACTTTTTCACAATTTTCACCCCACAATTGCACCTATTCTCGTGTTCAATAAGTGGGATTTCAAGTATAATACACCCTTATTATGATCTAAGAGCCATGAAAATGATTGTTGTTTGAACTCTTCTAATGAGCATTGAGCAAATTCCAATTTTTGATGATTTTATTGAATTTTTGAATGTTTTCACCCCCAAAATAACCATTTTCCCATGATTGGAGTAGTGGGGATTTTCATATGTTGTTTTGCATACTAATTCCTGCCCCAAAATAATACAAACATTTGTAGCAAATTCTTGGCGGTAATGGTATAATTTGACTATTTTTATTATCTCGAAGAAAGTCTGATTTTCACGTTGTGGCAGTTCTGTGAGGAGCGAGGACCCACCAGCCCGTAGCGTTTTGTGTTTCCTTACCAGACGATATCAGACACAGGCTCCAGAATCTGGGTTCAGTAACTTCACGAACTTGTCGTGTGTAGCACAACGGAGACCAGTTTCAAATTATCTACTATTTTAATTAAACTAAGCAAGTCATTATTTTATAATACTTCGCGACTAAACTGTCATTGTCTCTGGCATAAAATGTACAATTTAAAAGTATCAAAGTTCATACCTCAAACACAGTGGCGGCATCCAGGTTTCTTCTTGTGGAGTTGATCTGCATACACCAGGAGCCCAGAGACAACGTGTCTAAGCAGTCAGAAATTGGTGCTTATATACACCAAATGTCTGATGCAATACTTGGAGTACGTGACGACCGTCAGCAGTTTCTCCCTAACCTCAGGGAAAGTAAGGGAAAGCCCCCTGACGTGGCGGTCGACATTTTCTAGACTCCTTTACTACCATGCAGACTGTCGGTCAGTCTGCATGCAGTCCATGGAATCTCGGCTCTCAAATAGTATTCCGCCGGGCGCCAGTTAACCGGCGGAATGTCCCGGTGACTGGTGCTAAAATGCAACGTAGCATCCCCAGTTCAATGGGAAGTTTCACCAAGTACATGTTATGATTTGTTAGACAGTTCGAACACCAACACCGCAGTAATACTGCCGAATGTTATTGTTCCATCTATCAACAAATCCTCCTCAAATGTTAGTGCTTGTTGACAATATTGGCCTGCAAAGGTATGCCTAATATTGTCAACAGAACATCTGGCTTATACCCACAGAGTACGCCTGTACTCTGGTCGCCAGTTTAATACAATTCCATGTAATTTAGTTGTCATGTTCCAGTCTGTTCAAAAACTGTTAAACAAATTAAATAATCTCGAGTCTATTGAATTTCCCAAATAAAACCCCAAGAGCTCGAGCTCGTACCCAAGCTGACAAGTTTAATTAACCCCTGTGGGCTCACTTCGCAACATTCCTCCCCAACCGAGGATCAAAACCCAGAGGGACTTGATCGCTCAGAAAGGAAAACGATTTGCGTAGGGACAACACAGGGTTAACGAAATGTGTCAGTTCCAAGGACAGGGAAAGGATGCCGCACACAATTCTAAAGTTCCCAATTTACCCAATAAACTCAACTGTCAATTTGAATAACATTTCTTAAATAAAACTCACTTCCTACCCAGGATTCTGTTATTTCCCATAAATACTTTATTATTTACCTGTGCATCGGTACCGAGGAACATAGTCTACTCACACATGACCAAAGAGTAGTTTACCATAATGGTACAAGGTCGAATTCGTGGGGTTTTAAGCGCTCTCTCCACTTCACATCCATACGACATGTTGGACATGTTTTCGACGGCGAGGCCATGTCGGCCCACGTCTGTCCACAGACACGAGGTGAACTTTCTTTTGCAGCGAGGACACTCATAAGCAAATGCTTCTCCATGAATGTCCTCCAAACAAACACAACAATGCCCGGTATTACCACCAATGCACTGTTCGTAGTGTACTGTGTTTAAGCGAATTTCGTGGTCCTCGAGTACTTCTTTTAATAATTGGTATTGGGGTTGAGCTCTCTCCGACTCAAATGTTTCAAAAACATTCCAATGTTCTGAGCTCAACTCCACATACGTTGGGTGACCAGCAATGAACTTCGTGACCTCATTTAGTTCAATGCTTCGGAATGGCCGTATACGGTTACCTCCATCCATATAGTAGCGGCCAGTCCAGGACTGGTTATTCCAGTACCTAAGTACCCTTGCTGGGAAGCCGGTTGCTCTATGTTGGCATTTTTCCTCGAACATCCACAGACTCTCGGAATCTTTATAATATACGTCTGTTGCGGAATAGAAGGAAAAATGTTTATCGATCTGTGATCGTAAAGTTTGTTTTCCACGTTGTGATTACTGGGAGTTCTGTGAGGATCCACCAGCCCGTAGCGTTTTGTGTTTCCTTACCAGACGATATCAGACACAGGCTCCAGATTCTGGGTTCAGTAACTTCACGAACTTGTCGTGTATAGCACAACGAAGACCAGTTTCAAATTATCTACTATTTTAATTAAACTAAGCAAGTCATTATTTTATAATACTTCGCGACTAAACTGTCATTGTCTCTGGCATAAAATGTACAATTTAAAAGTATCAAAGTTCATACCTCAAACACAGTGGCGGCATCCAGGTTTCTTCTTGTGGAGTTGATCTGCATACACCAGGAGCCCAGAGACAACGTGTCTAAGCAGTCAGAAATTGGTGCTTATATACACCAAATGTCTGATGCAATACTTGGAGTATGTGACGACCGTCAGCAGTTTCTCCCTGACCTCACGGAAACTAAGGGAAAGCCCCCTGACGTGGCGGTCGACATTTTCTAGACTCCTTTACTACCATGCAGACTGTCGGTCAGTCTGCATGCAGTCCATGGAATCTCGGCTCTCAAATAGTATTCCGCCGGGCGCCAGTTAACCGGCGGAATGTCCCGGTGACTGGTGCTAAAATGCAACGTAGCATCCCCAGTTCAATGGGAAGTTTCACCAAGTACATGTTATGATTTGTTAGACAGTTCGAACACCAACACCGCAGTAATACTGCCGAATGTTATTGTTCCATCTATCAACAAATCGTCCTCAAATGTTAGTGCTTGTTGACAATATTGGCCTGAAAAGGTATGCCTAATATTGTCAACAGAACATCTGGCGTATACCCACAGAGTACGCCTGTACTCTGGTCGCCAGTTTAATACAATTCCATGTAATTTAGTTGTCATGTTCCAGTCTGTTCAAAAACTGTTAAACAAATTAAATAATCTCGAGTCTATTGAATTTCCCAAATAAAACCCCAAGAGCTCGAGCTCTTACCCAAGCTGACAAGTTTAATTAACCCCGGTGGGCTCACTTCGCAACATTCCTCCCCAACCGAGGATCAAAACCCAGAGGGACTTGATCACTCAGAAAGGAAAACGATTTGCGTAGGGACAACACAGGGTTAACGAAATGCGTCAGTTCCAAGGACAGGGAAAGGATGCCGCACACAATTCTAAAGTTCCCAATTTACCCAATAAACTCAACTGTCAATTTGAATAACATTTCTTAAATAAAACTCACTTCCTACCCAGGATTCTGTTATTTCCCATAAATACTTTATTATTTACCTGTGCATCGGTACCGAGGAACATAGTCTACTCACACATGACCAAAGAGTAGTTTACCATAATGGTACAAGGTCGAATTCGTGGGGTTTTAAGCGCTCTCTCCACTTCACATCCATACGACATGTTGGACATGTTTTCGACGGCGAGGCCATGTCGACCCACGTCTGTCCACAGACGAGGTGAACTTTCTTTTGCAGCGAGGACACTCATAAGCAAATGCTTCTCCATGAATGTCCTCCAAACAAACACAACAATGCCCGGTATTACCACCAATGCACTGTTCGTAGTGTACTGTGTTTAAGCGAATTTCGTGGTCCTCGAGTGCTTCTTTTAATAATTGGTATTGGGGTTGAGCTCTCTCCGACTCAAATGTTTCAAAAACATTCCAATGTTCTGAGCTCAAGTCCACATACGTTGGGTGACCAGAAATGAACTTCGTGACCTTGTTTAGTTCAATGCTTCGGAATGGCCGTATACGGTTACCTCCATCCATATAGTAGCGGCCAGTCCAGGACTGGTTATTCCAGTACCTAAGTACCCTTGCTGGGAAGCCGGTTGCTCTATGTTGGCATTTTTCCTCGAACATCCACAGACTCTCGGAATCTTTATAATATACGTCTGTTGTGGAATAGAAGGAAAAATGTTTATCGATCTGTGATCGTAAAGTTTGTTTTCCACGTTGTGATTACTGGGAGTTCTGTGAGGATCCACCAGCCCGTAGCGTTTTGTGTTTCCTTACCAGACGATATCAGACACAGGCTCCAGATTCTGGGTTCAGTAACTTCACGAACTTGTCGTGTATAGCACAACGAAGACCAGTTTCAAATTATCTACTATTTTAATTAAACTAAGCAAGTCATTATTTTATAATACTTCACGACTAAACTGTCATTGCCTCTGTCATAAAATGTACAATTTAAAAGTATCAAAGTTCGTACCTCAAACACCGTGGCGGCATCCATGTTTCTTCTTGTGGAGTTGATCTGCATACATCAGGAGCCCAGAGACAACTTGTCTGAGCAGTCAGAAATTGGTGCTTATATACACCAAATTTCTGATGCAATACTTGGGGTACGTGACGACCGTCAGCAGTTTCTCCCTGACCTCAGGGAAACTAAGGGAAAGTCCTCTGACGTGGCGGTCGCCATTTTGTAGACTATTTTACTGCCATGCAGACTGTTGGTCAGTCTGCATGCAGTCCATGGAATCTCGGCTCTCAAATAGTATTCCGTCGGGCGCCAGTTAACCGGCGGAATGTCCCGGTGACTGGTGCTAAAATGCAACGCAGCATCCCCAGTTCAATGGGGAGTTTCACCAAGTACATGTTATGATTTGTTAGACACTTCGAACACCAACACCCCAGTAATACTGCCGAATGTTATTGTTCCATCTATCAACAAATCCTCAAACGTTACTGCTTGTTGACAATATTGGTCTGCAAAGGTATGCCTAATATTGTCAACAGAACATCTGGCGTATACCCACAGAGTACGACTGTACTCTGGTCGCCAGTTTAATACAATTTCATGTAACTTAGTTGTCATGTTCCAATCTGTTCAAAAACTGTTAAACAAATTAAATAATCTCGAGTTGATTGAATTTCCCAAATAAAGCCCCAAGAGCTCGAGATCCTATCCGAGCTGACAAGTTTAATTAACCCCTGCTGTGGGCTCACTTCGCAACAAAATAAGACATGAAAAACATAATTTCTCATTGTAGGATTTTGGGGGATTTTAGTATTTTGTTATCTAGACATTTAAAAGCAAAATCTTTTGTATAGCAATTTCTTTTGGGGTAAGTATCAGATTGCTTGGACTACTTGTATTATTGAGCCCAGCAGTTCAATGTGGCAATCTCCTGTCATCATGGTAAAAAAGAAAAGTAGAGAATACAGATCTGCCGTGATCTTCAGACAGTTAAATAAGGTGATCAAGCCACTTTCCTTTCCTCTTGCAACAGGCCTGACTGTATTTGCGCAATAGCGGGGAGGGGGGGGGGGGGGGTCAGGAAAACATATTGTCGGTTCTAGATTTGTCCAATGGTTTCTGACAAATCCCTATGGACAAAGAAACAGCCCATTAATCACCATTTGTCATCCATAGTGGGGTGTGCAAGCGGATGCAGATGCCCTTCGGTGCAATGGGTATTCCATCCTCATTTCAGCACCTAATGTGTCAAGTGCTACGACCAATAAATTATAATTCTACACTGGTCTATGTAGATGACATATTAGTCTTCTGTCAGATTTTTGAACAACATATACAACATCTTAATACCATTTTTGAACAACCGAGAAAGGCAAATGTTATGCTGAAATCGAGTAAATGCAAATTTGCTGCCACTGAGGTAGTATATCCTGGTCAGTTCTCGGACTGAAAGTGGATGCAGCCAAGACGGAAGTTGTTAAAACATATCCAGTACCAAAGTCCCAACATGATATGCGTTCATATCTTGGGCTATGTAATTATTAGCATTTTGTGAAAGGTTATGCAGGAATTACAGTACCCGTGACAAGACTTCTACAGAAGGACAAGAAGTTTGAATGGACAGCAGAATTTCAAACTATATTTCAAAAGTTGAAGAATTGTCTGGTTTCTGCTCCTATATTGACATTCCCAGATATAAGCAAACCATTCATTCTAACAACTGATGAGACTACTTCAGCTATTGGTTATATCTTAGGATAGTGAGGGTAGAGAATAAGCGGGAGCATATGGTGGTAGACCATTAAAGGTTGAAGAAAAGAGATGTTCAATTTCAGAATTAGAATGTTTAGCTGTATTGGAGAGAATAAAGGCGTACCATATAAATTATTGTGATAAATTGACGGTAACATGGTCTGTGGTTTGCGGTTCGTATCTTATGTTCTACCGAGACGTGAAGCGTCGAAGTTGAACATTCGCTCCGAGTCGCAAACCTCAGACCATGTTACCGTCAACTCATCACAATAACGTATATGCCCCAATAAGACAGTAACTATACCTACGGATAGCCCAAAACCCACATCATGAAACACGAGATACTTATTTATTAAACTTGTGATCGTTAAAGGTTGCCTTGTTCAAGGCAACTTTTAACAATCACAGGTTTAGTAAATAAACCCGTCGTGTACGTCACAACGGCACTGGATAAATAATGAATGAACCAGATAAACTCATTCCATCTCAGTTCAAATCGTAAATTTATCGGCTTGTAATTTAAACTACACTTCATCCAGAACACCATCTGCTGCGCGTGCGAAAAACCTAGAAACAATGAAGCAGCGTGCTAGTCACTCCGTTCATGACGCAATTGCGAAACGGGCGACGTCATTTCAATTATTTCACGTTGTGACGTCAGACGGTAACATTTGCTACTGGAGCTGTAAACACAAAAGAAACTACGCCAGCTCTCATCCAATCAGAGGGCGAGAATTTTACTCTTATTGGAACATTGTTTATAAAGCTAACAAGACTTTTACTGTTTGTACGGATCACAAAGCATTGGCCTCTCTTCAAAAAGTGAAACACTCAACAGGGAGAATAGCTAGATGGTTTATACTCCTGGAAGGCTACAACTATGACATTAACCCTTTACCCAATGCAGACGCTATCAATATGTATTATTTTAAATATCATTTTTTAAAATTTTTCAAAACATTTCAACAAAACCATATCATATGACCCCTCGTTGGAACGAACTTGTCGAGTTCGTTCCAACGAGGGGTCATATGATATGGTTTTGTTGAAATGTTTTGAAAAATAATATTTTTTCAGCTGCTGACTTTGCATATTACGCGGGCGGATGCGGCCGATTCGTTGGGTAAAGGGTTAAACAAAGGCCAGGTAAATGAAACACCAATGCAGATGCTTTGTCAAGAAGATCATATGAAGATAATGCAGAGATATTAAAAATGATATTCTTGTCAGTATCCCAAGAATCGATGTAAATGTCCCCGCTGCTCGAGTCCACAGACAGAGCAATCTGATAAGGCATCAACAAGTTTACTGCAGGCTACAATTTTCTTTGGCAAATCTTCAAGTTTGCCAAATGTCAATGCTACTGACTTAGACGATGATGCAAGTTGACACACAGGAAGCTGACATTGGTAAATTGCAGGAAGAATCTTCAGATTTTATGCCCATCATAAAATATACTATTCAAAAAAAGTAGGGAATATCCAAATTAATGTTGATATTTTCGGAAAACGGTATCGGATACGCGTGACTGGGCACATCAATATGTTACCAAGTTTAGTGTGGATCATGAATGTCACCGGCCCACGAACACTTCGTGCAAGTTTTTCGCACGAGCGCCGCGTTAATGTCCGTGGGGTACGTTTTGAAATTTTCATTTGTATTGGGCTGGCTTTTTCGGAGGTCTCATCGTTCTTTTCTTGGTAGAAACTCGTTCATCAATAGTTTCTGGTCGAAACGTAACTTTTGAGGTATGCGAAGACTGACACGTGACGAACGTTTACGTACCGTTGGCATGTTGGAAGCTGGCAACAGACAGACTGCAGTGGCTCAATCGGTAATTAGCAGGTTGTGGTCACGCTACACTTAGACAGGCAATGTTGATGACAGACGTCGGTCAGGTCGTCCAAGGGCGACAACTGCTAATCGGGATCGTTTCATCTGAACCACATCATTACGTTACCGCCATCAAAGTGCCTCAGAAATTGGACAGCAGCTGCACCGAGCGACAGATGTGCGAGTCAGTGGTCAGGCAATCCGAAATCGCCTACACAGCTGGAATTTGTACGTTCGACGAGCTCGAATAATTCCACGTTTGACTGAACGTCACATCGCAGCAAGATGTAATTGGTGTGGAGCACGACAGTGCAGAGACAATCGTCGGTGGAGCAACGTCATGTTTTCCAATGAATTGAGGTTCACTCTCGACTTCCACGACAGGCGAAACAGAGTTTGGCGGCGGTGGAACGAAAGATACCATGACGTTACCGTTAGGCAGCGCGATCGTTTTGGTAGTGGGTCGGTTATGGTGTGGGGAGGCATAACCATGACAAGCAGAACATCATTACATGTCATTCAAGGGTGTGTCACAGGGCAATACTGTCGTGACATGTTAGCTGCTCATGTGGTGCAATTTGCGCGACGTCACGGCCGTTTTTTTCAAGACGACAATGCAAGAGCACACAGGGTCCGCGTCGCTACAGAGTTCCTCCAGGAGCAGAACATCACTACACTGCCTTGGTCAGAACTAAGTCCAGACCTTTCACCAATCGAGCACGTCTGGGATATGCTTGGCAGGTGCCTATGACAACGCCAACAGCCCCCTACCAACGTTCAGGAACTTGCCGCTGCATTGCAGGAAGAATGAAATAACATCAGTCAAGCTGATGGTGAGCAGTATGCCACGTCGGATCCGCGCTTGTCTCGCGAACCAAGGAGGATTTACAAGGTATTGAGATCTTGGACTGAATGTGGTAAATTCTCTGACTGACCGTCCAAGTCTTCTGCAGCTCAGTGCGTGGAATGTGTGCTTGTCAGACACCCAACTATTGCTGAAATCATTCACCAGATGTCAAAGTGCAATGCCTCAACTGTCCTTTTGATGAAAATATAAATATATTTCTTCATATATCTCACTTTTATCAATTACCCATACTTTCCTTGAATAGTATATTGGTGTGACAAAAAACTACCTGAAGAGGACAAATAGCGAAATGGAACGTTATAGAATGTAGCCAGTATGAACTGTTCGATGGATTATTAAACCACATATTTCAGCTAAGAACAAAATGCATGCCGCAAGACCTGAGTTTTATAAAGCATATTTCCTTACCAAAAGTGCTGAGAGAAGAGGCCATCATCTCGTTTCACAATAGCAGGGCTTGTGGTGGTCATATAAGCTCAGAAAGAACTCACCAGGCAATGCGGATAAAATATTATTGGTCTAAGATGTTTCAGAACATAGCAGACTATATTCGATCATGTGATGCATGTCAGCACAGCAAGAGAAATTTTCATGGTAAAAATGCACCATTCACTTCACTTCCGGTGGAAAACTACAACAACAGAATGACATATCTACATTCTCTTAATGGTATATCAAAATAGTGTGAGGCATTCCCATTAAAATCTCAAGAAGCAACAGAGATTACTTTATACAATGAGATTATGAGCAAACTGGCCCCTGCAAGTTTCCAACTTAACAAAGTTACCAGACACTTCAATTCAGCATAACACCCTTAAACAAATTCTGCGTGTGATAGATGAAAGAGCACAATTGCTCCGTAACTGAGGGTGTATGTGAATGAAAGGTAATGACTAGCGTACTTTTCTGCCCGGCATTATGATGGCCTTTTAGATGAGTCCTTCTACTCAGAGCACTGGATTTTCCTTATTCAAAATGCTATTTGGACAGGAAATGAACTTGCCATTCGATAATCTGTTATGCCACAAGACAAACTGCCCAAGGATGTTTAACACTGTGTCCAAAATAAGATTGAGAAGTCACAAATAGTCAGGGAAATTGTGCAGGAAAATGTAAAGCAGGCCCCGGAAAGAAGTAATCACCACCATGACAAAAACACAGCAGAACCGAAATTTAAAGTGGGAGATATGGTTTTGAAATACACGCGATTGACACCCAAAGGACTCCCCAAAAAAGCTGTACAATAAATGGCATGGTCCATTTTACATAACTAATGTTGCACCAAACAACACCTACTATATAAGGAATGCTGCCAACTACAAAGAGATTAATGGTCCATAATGAAACCATACAAAGATCCAGACGATATTAGAAACACAACAGAACAAAAACCAAAGTCCAGCAATGTCCCGACACAGATATCACAACAACCAGTACAGCAACCAGTACAACAACCAGTGCATAACAGGAAACAACCAGTTAGTGAAAACAGTGATGATGCCAGAAGTGGTTCCACTAATCCGGGTGGAAAAAATGTTTCCAGTGGAGAAATTAATCAAGGTCAGATACACAAATGGCAAGAAGCATTATTGGTCAAATAGGTTGGATATGAGGAGAAAACATAAGAACCAGAAAACAATGTTTCTCCAGCACTTATAAGGAAAATTTACACTCCCAGGACACAGACTGGTATTACGAAAACGAGAGATTAATCACCGCATTGTATTAATTTGCCTTGAATTGCATATGGTTCATTATAGCAAATCTGTAGGTAGTGTGGTATTATGAATAATAGGCTAGTCTCCATTTATTGTCAGAAGTATATTATAGCTATATTAATTGTTCGCAATTACATTGCAGCGTTGGGTTTAATTGTAAACTTTCTATAGCCTGTCTTGGTTAGTATTAATAGTGTATTTGATATAGAGGAATTGTTTCAATGACCGGTGACATGTTGGAACATGTGTTCGTCGGCCCCAAACAATAGCTTGTTAAACTGTTCATGTTTTCAAAGGAACACCTTGGTGATGGAGAGTCGCAAAATCTTCTATAAAAATGTTCGCATTACTGGACAGCGACACTTCAATTAAGTGATTAAATATTTATAAGAAGTATTTCGCCTCCAGGTGAGTTCATTTTTTGAGTTATTTTCGGTATTTAGTAACGGCATTCCACTGGTTTAAAATACAGGATTTCTGCACTATATTAATCAGCATTTTTTCAATATTCTACTGTTTATGGAAAGAGCAATTTATGCCTTTCCAGGAACAGTAGAATGTGCCGATTGACAGGCTGTTGATCGCGACAACAGGCGTGTTACATAATAACCATATCCAGTGTTCAATAGGAATTATTGAAAGAATTCATTGTTTCGATGGATTATTCTTAATGTACAATATGTTATGCTCTAATATGTTGTAATCCAATTATTGTTGTTTTGTAAATATTGTTTTGTATATGACACTCCAGTCATGTGATTAAACATTTATAAGAAGCATTTCGTCCCTCTCCAGGTCAGCCATCGGTCCATGGATGTCCCAGTCACAAGCCAAGCATGTGACCTAATTCCACATCGTTACAGTAAAGGCAAAATTCGCGATGTGTAAGGTTCGGGAATAGATTACTCACAATTCCCCGTGGTAAACCGTAAGGTGAAAAATTACGGTAAGAGTCTCTTTATAACAGATGATTTTTAAAGAATATTCCTCATATCGAATTACTGTAGTAAGCAGGCCTGAAAATAACTCGCGAACGACATTTCAGGTTACGCATAGGTTACGTCAATTGTAGAATACGCGAACGGACTACAGATTGCGACAAATTCATACAACTTAACTTTATTAAATTAATAATATAGAATATTTTACCATAAAGGCTCGACAGTCGTTCGGAACTATCTCCATTCAATTTCAAAGGCTGAGTATTGCATCGACATATGAATAGAATGGCATGCCGTTTCCATCTTAAAAGAATTTCCACCAAAATAAATAGCAACAACTAACGTGCGATCTCGCTTAGGCTATTGATATTTGTATAGGCGGAAATCCCATCAACACGAAAAAAGCATGACTGACGCGGTAAAAATAGAGAAAGTGGAGAAGCAACACAACACACCTTTCCCCACGGGATACCACCATGTTATATAGTGTAACCTGCCAACGGGTTACGATATAAGCCCTTTATTTCCAAGTTAGTAAAATTCGGATTCCCATAACGAGCCCAAATATAAACCCAAGAACTTGACTTGAATAACCTGGAATCCCCCTCGCCTAAGAATGTTATCCACAAAATATGAAAAGAATGTGAACGGTGTTTCTGGAGATGATTTTTTTAAAAAATTGCCCTCATATTGCGCCAAGTTCAATTTTCGTTTCCACAATCTTATCACTTGTAAACGCTGTCGGAAGCAGTATGTTGGTCAAAATCAAAATCCTTTTCCGAGAACGTGCTACTAGACACAAACAGGATATAAAACATAATGCTGATGCCCCAGTAGCACAACATTTTAACCTTCCTGACCATTCTTTGGACGATTTCGAAATCCATCCTATTAAACAACCACCAATTAAAGACACATTAGAAGAAACGGATGAACTTAGAAAAAACGTGAAACTTTTTGGATCAATACGCTTCAAACCCTCTGGCCATTTGGTATGAACATATCAGAGGGAGAATTCAATTTAACCAATACTAAATTAAATGAACCTTTGAATCTTCGACCTGTTATCGCATATAAGAAAAACAAAAGCTTGCGTAACATCCTTGTAAGGACTAAATTAGAGCCCATCAATGAATAACATCAATTATTGCGAGTCAGTTTAACCAGTTCCTAAGCTCATCACTTATTTTAAATCAATTTTATGTATTTTTGTCATGTTTAAAACCCATCAAGGTTCAGTAAATGAAAACAATTTTTCGGCAGCATATTAAAAGAAAAAAACGTTTCAGTAGGAAATGTCTGTACCAGTGCGAATTTTTAACTTCAAACACACACAGGCAAGTTCCACACTTCCATGCTGCTGCCGAAAGGAAGATGAACCAAGTAATCATGAGCACTTCATCTAAAAAGCTAGATTCCAGCCATCGTTACTGCTGCAATGGTCTAGTGGTTTAGGAGCTGGACTCCTGATTGCCAGGCGGTGTTGCCGAGGGTTCGAATCCCGGCGGGGGATCATAAACATTGAAAATTCCTCTAAAACATGATTGTGTCATTTGAAAAACACACACAAGCCCGTGACAGTCTTCGTCTGAGGCCATCCGCAGCACTTTCGTCGTACTGTAGCCAGCGCGTTCCACATTTTCATGCTGCTGCCGAAAGGAAGATGAACCAAGTAATCATGAGATCATGAGCACTTCATCTAAAAAGCTAGATTCCAGACATCGTTACTGACGGTGGGCAATGGTCTAGTGGTTTAGGCGCTGTTGCCGAGGGTTTGAATCTCGGCGGGGGAACAGAAGCCAACATTGAAAATTCCTCTAAAACATGATTGTGTCCTTTGAAAAACACACACAAGCCCGTGCCAGTCTTCGTCTGAGGCCATCCACAGCACTTTCGTCGTACTGTAGCCAGCGCGTTCCACACTTTCATGCTGCTACCGAAAGGAAGAGGAACGAAGTGATCATGAGCACTTCATCTAAAAAGCTAGATTCCAGCCATCGTTACTGACGGCGTGCAATGGTCTTGTGGTTTAGGCGCTGGAGTCCTGATTTCCAGGCGGTGTTGCTGAGGGTTCGAATCCCGGAATCAGAAACCAACATTGAAAATTCCTTTAAAACATGATTGTGTCATTTGATAAACATTCACAAGCCCGTGCCAGTCTTCGTCTGAGGCCATCCACAGCACTTTCGTCGTACTGTCGCCAGCGCGTTCCACACTTTCATGCTGCTGCCGAAAGGAAGATGAACCAAGTAATCATGAGGACTTCATCTAAATAGCTAGATTCCAGCCATCGTTACTGACGGTGTGGAATGGCCTAGTGCCGGGCTTAGGCGCTGGCTGGACTCATGATTGCCAGGCGGTGTTGCCGAGGGTTCGAATCCCGAGGGGGGGGGGGGGGATCAGAAACCAACATTGAAAATTCCTCTAAAACATGATTGTGTCATTTGAAAAACACACACAAGCCCGTGCAAGTCTTCGTCTGAGGCCATCCACGGCAGTTTCGTCGTACTGCAGCCAGCGCGTTCCACACTTTCATGCTGGAACGAAAGTGTGGAACGCGTTGGCTACAGTACGACACTTTCATGCTGCAGCCGAAAGGAAGATGATCCAAGTAATCATGAGCACTTCATCTAAAATGCTAGATTCCAGCCATCGTAACTGACGGTGTGCAATGGTCTAGTGGTTTAGGCGCCAGACTCCTGATTGCCAGGCGACGTTGCCGAGGGTTCGAATCCCGGCGGGGGATCAGAAACCAACATTGAAAATTCCTCTAAAACATGAATGTGCCATTTGAAACACACACACAAGCCCGTGCCAGTCTTCGTTTGAGGCCATCCACAGCACTTTCGTCGTACTATAGCCAGCGCGTTCCACACTTTCATGCTGCAGCCGAAAGGAAGATGAACCAAGTAATCATGAGCACTTCATCTAAAAAGCTAGATTCCAGCCATCGTTACTGACAGTGTGCAATGGTCTAGTGGTTTAGGTGGTGTTGCCGAGGGTTCGAATCCCGGCGGGGGAACAGAAACCAACATTGAAAATTCCTCTAAAACATGCTTGTGTCATTTGAAAAACATTTGAAAAACACACACAAGCCCGTGCCAGTCTTCGTCTGAGGCCATCCACGGCACATTCGTCGTACTGTAGCCAGCGCGTTCCACACTTTCATGCTGCTGCCGAAAGGAAGATAAACGAAGTAATCATGAGCACTTCATCTAGAAAACTAGATTCCAGTCATCGTTACTGACGGTGTGCAATGGTCTAGTGGTTTAGGCGCTGGACTCCTGATTGCCAGGTGGTGTTGCTGAGGGTTCGAATCCCGACGGGGGATCAGAAACCAACATTGAAAATTCCTCTAAAATATGATTGTGTCATTTGAAAAACACACACACTCTCAAAGAAAGATAAAGATGCATACCAAATATTAAAATACTTCGGTTGGTGGTTCTGGAGAAAAAAAAAATTGAAAAAAAACTGGGTGCGAACAGAGTTAGGCCCCTGTGTGGTGCCCCTTACTGTATTTGAAGAATCTTGAATTGGCATATGATAAGTAATATGCATATCACATTTTTTTCAGTTTGGTCCAGTAGTTTCTGAGAAGTGAATAATGTAACGTAAAAGTGTACTTCGGACATGACGGTAAACAGACGCAAGTAAAGTGATAACTAAAGCTTCTTGTGAGCTTGGCCCATGTGTGCTAAAACGTTGGTCATTTGGCGAAACCACAATTTTCATTACGCAAAAATCTCCCTATGTTTCAAATATATTTTGTATGAAAGCACGGATCGTTACAAGTTTATTACGTTCGTTTATATTGTTTAACTCTTACCCCGCTGAGTATCTTAAGGGTATTTTTCATCTAATCTAATCATGGCTGCTGTGCAGCAGCCATGACTAGATTTCAGGAAAAATTAATCCAAATGTAAAATGAGAAATCATTGGTGAAAAAATCCATTCAATTTACATAGTGAAAATTTTATCATATGTACCCAAATTATACTTATTTCGGTGACAAGAGAAACCCTATGCTGGGCATGAATATCCGCCAGCAGCATGCAAAGATTGAAAGACGTTCATTGAGCTAGGTTTCAATCTCGTACCGACAGACAACGGGCCTGGAACACTCGACCCGGCTACCATGTCTTTTGAGATGCTGGCTTCGGACCTGCATCCAGAACGCCAGAGTAAAAGAGGTTTTAACTGTAAACGAATATGTCCGTTGTTATGCAGGCGTGTAGCCAGGAGTATCTGAAGGGGGTGCACTAGTCGTTTTTTTTAAAGATGATATTTGAACGCCCGTTGTGTGGGGTTTCGGAGGCCTTCCACAGTTCTAACTAGGACCCTCGGGTTGTTGCCCTCGTCCCACTTCCCTGAAGGGAAGTGAAAGGAGGGGGTAACGACCAGATTGATAATCAGGACCGTCCCCCACCCCCACCCCACCCTAGTGGAAATATTTTAAAAGTTAGTGCTCTAAGAGCTAATCTGAGGCTTTTGTAGCGTGTGTAGCCCCTATATTGGAGACCATTTTGGGGCTCTATGTTGTGTGAAAGTTGCTTTGCGCCCATGTTTTGGGACTAGCAGTAAATATTTTAGGAGACCAAGCCTCCCCCCCCCCCTGCCCGATACCCCCCCACCCCCCCCCCCCCCCCCCCCCGCCGCCGTATATAGTCATTGCTATCTGATCTCTGTTGAACTTGAAACAAGGACGGAATCTCAACTATTGAATATCAAAGATAAATCAATAGCCCTGTGGCATCTTTGCTCAGGATTCACCGGCCGTCCTGTAGTAAATCACGTGATATCTTCTGAAATAAATACATTTAAAATAACTTTGAGATCACACGCAAAGTTTGTTGTTGTTGTTGTTGTTATTGTTGTTGCACGTGGTAACTCCTACCTTTAACTTGTCTGGAAGTTTCAAGTAGAATGGGGCGTATAAACTGGTACAGTGCTACAAATAAGGTAGAAATTTATTTTTACTCTTTCTGAAAAGAAAAGACGTTTGTTATTGTTTGCCAAAACATTGGCAGTTCTTTATTGACCAGTATCTCGTGATGAAAAATCGCGATCAACTTGAAATGTCACATATAACAGACATTACATGTTCAGTCCATTAAAAATTAATCTCTACACTCTACTGAGTAATTACATAACAGGTTATGTAAAAACAGAAAAATTTGAACAAAAATGTTTTATGAATATATTTTTTTTTTTAATGACTACTATATTTCAAGCAAATGTACACGTGAAGATATATGTATTATCTGTGAAAAATGTACACAAGAACACCTTTAAAGCACTATACAGAATTTTGCACTCTTGAACATCAGCACTGGAGATGCAATGCTTGGAGGGTGGATTACAGTTAAATCACAGAGTTAATTTCTCACTGCAACAGACATTTTGATGTTTTGATGTATCTCCAGTGTTTCCAAAAGAACTATCAAGGAATATTTTATTTGAGTGAGAAATTCACTCAACAGTTGATTTTGTACCTTACATATTTATATTTGTGTATATACACTAAATAAATTATGCAGAAAAATAACTTTGAAAGAAGCACTATTCATATTGCCTCGAAATTCTACACAATGGTTTACAGTACGAGTCAAACATAACCACAATAGATTGACTATCTCACAGCGCCGACATTGATAACACCAGTATTTGATATCATTGTCTGGAGAAGCACTCCAGAAACTGATATCCGATTCTTGTTCTATTGGCAAAGGAGAAGAATTATACATAGTTTATGGTGGTTAGTCTACAAATGTTTTGGACAAAAACTGTATGAAAAATGCAAGCCCCTCCCCCTCTACAAATTACGGGACTGATAAAGTCCGGAAGAATTTATTGCTGTTGAAACATATCTTCGTGCGATTCCGAAAAAAATGCTTTAAACATATGACAATAATTTAACTGGTTGAGGGCTAGATTATTTTGATGGTCAAACTTTTTTATTTGGAATTTGTTTTAATATAAATAATTGGAGAGTGTCTGTGGGCCGCAGACACTCTTCATTAATTTGTGATAAAACAAATTTATATAAACAAAATAGTATTTGCATTTGACTGAATAGGAAACAAGGACAAGGAAAAGGTTGGCATTTCCTCTGGTACCCTCATTTTGTAAAAGCCCTGAAGGTGGCTTCTGGCACTCAACCAGTTAAGTTGAGTTAACTGGAGTTTCTCTAGCAATTTTTTTGTTCGGGAATGTGATTTTGTTATACTGAAGTAGTTCTTCTTGGTTTTTTAAAATCTTATTTAATAAATAGCTTTTCCTTGATAAACTTTCATTTTTCCATTGCTGACGATTTTTGTCCTTTTGGCGAGGCGATAACTGTTTTCAGTCCTGATGTAGGGACACAAACAATTCAAGGGTCTCATTAAAGTTTAATAGGAAACCTTCCTTTTAGAATTTCAGTTCTTTATTTTGAAAAATAGACACATTTTTTTATACCTTTGCCCGATACTTTTTTTTGTCAATGCAGTCCAGGATGTTATTGAAGAACACAACAGCGAAGTCCCTTCAAAGCATTTGTCGTATTGGGATAAGAATATTCCCTCGCGGTGCTGCATCTGACGTCAAAACAATACAAACGTTGATTCACATTCTTTTACCGTGTAAAGGAATAGAGTTTGCAATTTTACCACCCTATCTTTAATTTTCTTTTTTAGCCCTGCCTGGTCCAATTTTTTACCCTTAATTTTTGGAATGGTCCCACAAAACACATATTTAGCCCCATTTAAAATATTTTTAATCAATGGCATGCTATTGGGAATATTAATGTTAACTTTTTAGCCCCCTGGCCCAAAGGGCCACGTGATTTATTGCCATCACTTGGCGTCAATCGTTGTCCGTCGTCCGTAAACTTCACATTTTCATCTTCTTCTCTGAAACTGCTGAGCGGATGTCAACCAAACTTGACAGGAATGGCCTATGGGAAATCTACAAACTAACCTAATTTCGTTCCCGTCGGATGAAAAACATGGCCGCTGGAGGCATTCTTTGATTCTGATTGGTTGATTTTTAAATGTAAGTGGGGGGGGGGGGGGGGGGGAGGGCAGGCACCACGAGCAAGTCGGAAGCAACCGTGGGAGTCCCAATATGGTTACAATGTGCTGCGCATAGAACTTGTGGCTGAGTTATGTGTATTCCACCAGGACTAGTTCTCGTGTTTATTCCAGCATACGACTCATTTCAAAAACTGGAGTCTGATAAGTGCTGTTTGTCGTGTAATTCAGTTTATTTAGGTCAAATCGTGATTCGACATGCTAGCTATGTATGATTCATAGCTTCATCCATTGATCTGGGTGAGTCATTGTTGACATTAGAGTGTACCCGTCTGACGACAGTTAGGTAATTCAGACTAACGTTGGTGATACGATAAATGAGTTAAAATGTATCGGCGACCTTTATACAATTGATGGTCGGTTAACTGTGATATAGGCGTCGAGTGCACCTGTGATTCACAGTTAAGAAAAGAAGCACGCGTTGTTCGGCTGATACGATGTACATCAGGGACCGTGATACAATTAGTGGTCCATTAACCGTAATATAGGCATTAAATGCGCCTGTAATTTCTCGGTTAATTGTCGTATGGGCGCTTGTGTTTATTCCACTAAGCGACACAGCCTATATTATGACGGCGTGTAATATGTTTTATTTATGACATCGTATCAGTATTTGGCATGCGTAATAAGGCACATTTGTGGAGGCATGCTGAATTGTTGAATGTAGGTGCTTTTAATTCAGACTAACGTTGGTGATACGATAGATGCATTAGAATGTATCGGCGACCTTTTTTTATCTAAGTGTATAACTTTACCAAATTCAGCGTGAACCAAAGCACCTACGAGTCCTCAGCATTCATATTTGTTCAAGGGAAATTGATTCTTCTCATATGTAATTGAAACTGGGTTCAGGGAAAAGTGTCAAAAAATATTTTAAAATCTCCTGACACAACTATGTTACGACACAAGTTCGATGAAAAAGGTTCCTGAGGTAATACATATATTTCTGGTTTTCTGTCAAGGAAGGAGGAAATCAAACTCCACACCCCAATCAAAAGCATGACAATTGTTAGATAGATTCAAACCGTATTTGGAAATGCAACATTACTGGAGAACATGGTTTATATTAAAAGTAAATTGTTTCTGGTTATTGTGTGGTAGTCACAGAAGGGTGGTAGAAACTGCTAGTTGTTCTTTGTTGTTTTTAGGCACGTATTTGTTGCTGTTTTGTTTGAAAGAAACAACTGCGGTTTATCACTTTGCAGACCACGAAATAAGAAGCACAAGAATGTCGGGATCATCTGACCCAAAGATATACCTGTTTACATCTGAGTCAGTAGGAGAAGGCCACCCAGGTAAGATAAAGGAAAGACAGTAGTTATAGAATTAAGTGTCCATTGACTTTCTGTTAAACATCTTAAACATGTGAATTACTGCGAACAGTACGTGTTCAGCATTCAGAGGCGGTGGAAGCTCGATAAAAGTGGAGGGGCACAAATTCTCAAGTCTATCATGGTTCGGCCTAGTGGGAGAAAGTAAATTTACATGACACACTTAAGTCTCTCGTTTAGATGAGCATGCAGCGGTGTGGTCACTGTCCAGTCTGTTTCTCCTTCTTCAATCAGCTTCCAATCGAAGGTTAGCCTTCGGGATGGAAGTTGGGTGAAGTACAAGAAACGGACCGAAGCGACCACAGGTGGGATTCTTTGACCACATGTTGTTTGGGTTTACAAATAATATTCTACAGGAATGTGGAGGGGGGCGTTCCCCTGCGTCCTCTGGTTCCGCCGCCCTCGTGGGCGTTATTTGATTGCGATTTTGTCGCGACACCTGCACACCATTGGGTTGAAATTTTCTCAAAAGAATACTCCAGATTTTAGAAAACCGAACGAAAATAGATTCAATCTTTTCAGTAGGCGATATTCTACAGTATTATGGGCAGAAAGCCGGACAGAGAATTTTGCCCGCATCGCGATCCGGTCCTAATTTCTGCTTTTGTAATTTCAGTACTGTAACATTATCTAATTGATACAATAGTGGGTCATAGAAAACACTGAATACTGTTGTCACACAAAGCACAGTGGGACAAAAACAAAATATTGTTTTCAACATTTTCGAAGAAAATATGACCGGTTCGTCGGAATGCATATCCTTTTTATCACTGTTCTGGTTTTATAATACACCTATTCATATTTCTATTCAAGAATGTCAGCATGAGCATTATTCAGAGCCCTCGTTCGTGTCACCTTCAGCTGATTTGCGACCGTTTTTCAGACTTATTGCAAAAGCATTTGAACATCCCATCCCATCCCATCCCTAATCCGATGTCGGATTAAAATTCATGGAAGAAGATTATATGTGAGTGTTCTGGACCACATCAATCATGTTGATCCAGAAATTTTTGTGGTCCAGAAAATTGAGTCATTTTTGGTTTTCTGGTAAAAAAATTGATTTTCTTGGAAAATGTTGGGTTTTTCCAAAAAATAATTCAATTTTTCCCCGAAATCCCTGGGTTTTTCCCGGACAATGTTTAAAATTTGAACATTTCTGAACCACTTTCAACGGAATTCGTTGAAAATGTCTAAAAATTCTCGGTTTGACAAACCCGCTTTTTTGAGAAATTTAACACTGATTTTCCCGTAGGGTGAATTTTTTCGACATGGTCCAGAATGGATTTTGCACGGTTGTGACCGGCTGCAGATTAGCACTGAGATTTCCATTGGGAAAAATTCCGAAAAAACAGTGTTTTTTTTAAATTTCGAGCTGGAAAAATACGCGATCGAACGTCGATTCCCACAGTAAAAGACAACGGTTCGATCGAGATGAATGCGAAAATTGGTCCAGTAAAAACTCGATCCAGGACGCGGTTTTCCCACGGTAGAAGACGACGGTTCGATCGAGGTGAATTCGAAGATTGGTCCAGTAAACTCGGCCGTTTGAGATCCGAGAATCCTTAGGTCAGCTGGACGACGATCTGGGAGATTGGGGAGAAGGATCACGATTGAAAAAAACATAATTTTTGCTTTTGTGAATTTACACATCCTCGAGAGGTAACGGGGAAAAAGGTTAGGAAATCGATGAGAGGTATCGCAAAACAATTAAAAGATTTGTTAAGTTGTTCAGAAAGACACTCTCGGGTGAATCAGAAAAATTGAATGCAACATGTCAATTTTCTGTGGGGTGGGGTCACGACTAGAATCGAAAAACATCAAAAGTTTCAAGAAGTAGTCGCGTGACCTATTAAATTAAAGGTATCGACGAGTAGATTACGAAAATTATATTTTCAATCCTCACCATGGGGGTGAGGTCACGACTAGAACCGAAAAACATCAAAAGTTTCAAGAAGGTAGTCGTGTGGCCTATCAAATTAAATGCATCAACGAGTAGATTACGAAAATTATATTTTCAATCCTCGCCATGGGGTGGGGTCACGACCAGAGCTGAGAAACGTCTTCCTTTTTATAAAGCCAGGCATGTGATGTAGTATTCTGAAGGATTCTTCGAGAAGATTACGAAAATGATATTTTTTCCATTTTACTTGGGGGTGGGGGCATGACCATCAGAAAATCAAAAGTTTCAAGAAGGTAGTCATGTGACCTATCAAATTAAAGGTATCGACGAGTAGATTACGAAAATTATATTTTCAATCCTCGCCGTGGGGTGGGGTCACGACCAAAGCTGAAAAAACATCTTCCTTTTTATAAAGCCAGGCATGTGATGTATCATTTTGAAGGATTATTCAAGGAGATTACGAAAATTATATTTTTTCCATTTTGCTTGGGATTGGGGTGTGACCATCAGAAAATAAAAACTTTCAAGAAGTTAGTCATGTGACCTATCAAATGAAAAGTATCGACGAGTAGATTACAAAAATTATATTTTCAGTCCTCGCCGTGGGGTGGGGTCACGACTAGAGCTGAAAAAATCTTCCTTTTTATAAAGCTAGGCATGTGAAGTATCATTTTGAAGGACTCGTCGAGGAGATTACGAAATTATTTTTTTTTCCTTCCTCTAGTGGTGGGGTTGAGGCCATCTTGAAATCGAAAGTATCAAGGAGGTAGTTATGTGACATATTAAATTAAAAAACAATTTCAATCTGATCCATCATTCATTTTGATGTCTCCTCAATGCGGAAGTATATTTCAATATTATCAATATATGTTTTTTATGTTAATTAGAGAAACACTTACCTTTAACAAGTGGTGCTCTGAATATATCAGTATATGGCCTTTTCATTCAATGCCTCAAATGTACATGTGTACACTAGCATAGATTTGTCAATAAATTATAAGGTGATCTTCTGACCCGGCACATTTCTACATTTTGAGAATGGCGTATTTCCCAGTCAAAACGTGTGTGGAAAGTTGTTTGTTTTTACAAAGTGTGTTGAAATATTTTAAGATAGATGTCATTATATAAATACAGCAACAACACAAAAAAATACTGAATGATTCTCCTCTCTTTTTACAGTGTGTTTGCCGTGTGTCGGCGTATGACTGAATGAACTTGAAAAAAAGCATGCACTTTCTGCTTTGTGCACTGGGGTAATACAATGGGACATCAAACAAAAAGCCCTTTTCTTTGTCACCCAGTTGTAAAGCATTACACCGTTTACTGCGATATTTATCACAGGTGTTCGACATGCACAAAGATCGTGAAAAGCAGTGTATTAGATGTTTTTTTTTAGAAATTATGTATTTTCCCATAATCATGTATATAAGAGAGAAAAGGTACACAACTCCCTGGCTTGGAAGATTTTGACCTGTCTTATTAAAATTCACAGAAAAACCAAACTCGTGAATTTGTAGTCGAGATATTGATGTCATCCGACAGCTAAGACATTAAGCTTTACGTTGATATACCACTTGCCCAATTAAATATTTTTTTTAATGCTAAAACAGGTCAAATGTATCTCGGGAACGAGTCACTTTTTTCTAGGTCGGACACGGCTGTTGACAGAAAGTTGACTGGGGCCGATCAAAACAATTGATAAAATATATCGAACGAAACGACCCAATTTCTAACTACGATTGTCGCTCTATCTACACTTCACCACACTAATCATACAATACGGTATTGGAGCCCCAGGACCTCTTGAATATTATAAAATTGAAAATTTGTATTGCCAATTGCCTTCAACACAAATCGTAAATTCCCCCGTCGCCATACTTGCACTGTACCACATCGAATTTGACCTCGCCATCCCATTGGTAGATAAACCTGAACTTGTCATCCGAATGGTTGATAATTAAAAATAAAATGAAGGATTTTTCTGTCACAAATATAGCAACCAATGGAAAGTCTACTCACTGTCAACAGCCGTGTCCGATCAAGAAAAAAGGGAGTCGTCTCAGAGAGATATATTTCACCCGTCTTAGCATTAAAAGAGAAATTTTATTGGGGAAGTGGTATACCAAAGTAAAGCGTAACGTCTTGGTTGTCGGATGACATAAATACCTCGACCACAGATTTACGCATTTGGTTTTTCTATGTGTTTGAAGAGGGCAGGTCAAAATCTTCCAAACCAGGGAGTTGTGTACCTTTTCTCTCTTATATCATGGATTAAATACATAATTTCTAAAAAAAAGTCTAATACACCATTTTTCATAATCTTTGCACATGTCGAGCACCTGTGATATTTATGTGACATCAAGGGTGCCTGTTAGCTCGGGTAGGTAATCAAGGACCTTATTCGTGTTTGCAGTTGTGTACAAGTATTATTACTTTCTGCCGATTGTAGGAGATGAGTAAAAAAAGAAATATCTTAAAATTTGAAAATATTTTTGTATTTCTGATCACAAAACGCGAATCTCAACTGATTTTGTTCCGTCATCCATCGATAGCAGAAAAAGGAGTCTTGAAATGAGATTTTTTTACATTTTTTTCTACGGTAGATATGTACAGAGGTTGTGTCAAAAAAAAAATTGCTGTTTATTGGTGTTTAAGGTTACATATTTTCCACAATGTCCAATCGTGACTACAATACAAGAGATCATTCATATAAAATAAACTTTAAGTCTCGCATGGCATGAAGTGCCGTTAAATCTCAATAACGCCCCCCCCCCCCCCCCAAGGAAGCCTTTCTCGATAATAAAGCTATACTCGACGTGTTCAGAATTCGCATATGTATCACGTTATATCTCGATGGTTTTTCACACACAACAAAAAATTACAAACTATTTTTGCGCTCAGAAAACTGTGTCAGAAATTAGTAGAGAAAATCGCGTAAATTGTTCTCTGAAAATTGCATTCGCTTGTGCCGTGTTTTCTGATTTTTACATGATTGCGTTCAGGGTTCAGCTTAAAAAAACCTTGTCAAATGGTCGGGTTCAAGGGAAGTAACTCTATAAACAACTCATACGTCCAAACAAATTAAAATTCGATTCATCATACTAAGAAGTGCTTGAAAAAAAAACAGTTTTTATCTTCTTTGCTTCTTATTCGAGATTTCACTGGGAGTATATTTGTCGTGAACGTTTCGTGATAATGAGAATTTAAAATCTTATAAATTTTTGCCATTGTTATTGAGAGACACATCAAGCCTTGAACCTAATGAATGTTGTATGTCTTGACGTGTGCCAATAATTCGTCCTATCTCTCGAACACGTGAATTTTAGGGGTAAGAAAATAAGGATTCATCTTGGAATTGCTTTCGATGAACGGAATGAACTCAACTTTACAATGTTGTTCCACTGCACAACAGCTGTCGCTTTCTACATTACTGATGGTAGCCATGATAAATATAGAAAAATTCTGATATATTCACTACCCCTTTCACGTTGGAAATGTCTCATTAAAAAAAAGATATAATGCAGGCTGGAATATAAGTGGTCTTCGCAGTACTCTCTTGAAAATAATTCCAACTTTCCACCGTCTTCTGTTCTCTTTGAGCTTTATTTTTTGGCGATAATCTGGCTATTTTTAGATGAATGGTTTGAGGAGAGACTGTTCTGTAATCGAATTGTACCAGCATTTTCCCCGTTTCTGTCTGATTATATATTCACAAATCGCGTTCCAAATGTACACTGTGGGTCGACCCAGAACGTATTCAGTGCATTTTCAAAGTTCTATTCGTGGTCATGAACCATTCTCCGTCGTATTTTTTCAACACATACACCCGACATCCTTCCAACAAGTCAAAAAACGAGATGATTATTATGCGGTTCTGTAATGTCCGACTGCTCTTGTTTTCTGAGATCTCTATGGAGATGAGGAAGACTTTGGAAAACCACTTTCTTATTGTTTTTTTTTTATCCCTTATGACACATCTAAATTGTCTATATTCACGAGTCTTATCGAGCATATTTCCACTTGAATTATAATAAATATTTAATTTTTCATTCGAATCATGTAGAGACATATCTTTGAAATAGATTGCCTTTTTTGAAGTTCATTATCACGGTATTACTCTCGCAAAAAAACATTTTCTTTCTAATTTGTTGATTTTTTTTTATTGATACTAAGGCAAAAAAATAATTGTATAAACGATTCAGTATAATTTTGTTGTATTTTTGTTTCTTTTTTTTCAAAAAAAATTAAAAGAAAAAAAGAGATTGAAATGTGATTGATAACACAGCAAGCTTATTTTAAAAAAATCATTTTTTTTCCTCATCTGAGAACAGTGTACTGCAATATGTAAAGCGATTCAAATTTATTTATTTTTTTACGAGAAAAAATAAGGACTAGTTTTACTGATAGTGTTGTTATTATGACTGATAGGTTAGGTAGAGGTTTATTATGAGGACACCAGGGGCCATGGTACAGCTCTATTCCATACCAAAAAGATAAGAGTGGAGTACTGGATTTGTCAATGGGCTCGTACTTTTAAATAAATAAAGTTCTGGGTAGTGCATGTTTAATCGGACAATTATAATAATAACTGGAACTGATTATGTTCACCTGTAATCAGGCGAAAATAGCTGGAATGGATGGATACGCAGTTGAGATGCTTGTAACAGATGTAAAATTAGATAAAAAAATTACATCTCGACTCGACTTTAAAAAAAAAAAACACACATAAAATAAATATTTTATGTACTCCAGACCTGGATATTTTTTTCTCTGGTGAACCAATGTCTATGGGAGTTTTCAGTGTTAAATCTGTGTTTGTCACCACTGTTTTTTCCTCATAAAAAATCCTGGAGGCACTCTGGCGTAATTGCAACATGTTTTTATTCCAAACATGTTTTTAGGATATCTCTCTCATTGATATAACAATCATTATCAACAATCACTCACAGAATGGGTAATGGAACTGTGTCTCTCTAAAATGACACAATAGTTCCAGTACTTTGAGGGGTTTTTTTTCTGAATACTTATCAACTTACAATATCAAGTCGAAATAAGAGAGACAGTTCCCTAGTTGTAAATTCATATTCACACACAAATCATATTTCATATATTTGTACCGTACGAATACGAATTTGCAAATACCCAGAGCTTTATTTATTTAAAAGTACGAGCCCATTGACAAATCTAGTACTCCACTCTTATCTTTTCCGTACGGAATACAGCTGTACCATGGCCCCTGGTGTACTCATAATAAACCTCTACCTAACCTATCAGTCATAACAACAACACTATCAGTAAAACTAGCCCTCGATTTTTCTCTTAAAAAAAAAATTTGAATCGCTTTAGATATTGGAGTACATTGTTCTCAGATGAGGAAAAACTGATTTTTTTTAACATTTTAGAATAAGCTTGCTGTGTTATCAATTACATTTCAATCTCTCTTTTTCTTTTAATTTTTTTATAAAAAAAAGAAACAAAAATACAACAAAATTATACTGAATCGTTTATACAGTTATTTTTTTTGCCTTCGTATCAATAAAAAAAACTCAGCAAATTACTAAGAAAATGTTTGTTTTTTTTTGTGAGAATAATACCGTCATAATGAACTTCAAAAAAGTCAACCTATTTCAAAGGTATGTCTCTGCGTGATTCGAATGAAAAGTTAAAACTTTATTATAATTCAAGTGGAAATATGCTCGATAAGACTCGTGAATATAGACAACTTAGATGTGTCAAAATGGATAAAAAAAAAAAACAATCAGAAAGTGGTTTTCCAAAGTCTTCCACATTCCCATAGAGATCTCAGAAAAAAAGAGCAGTCGGACATTACAGAACCGTATAAAAATCACCTCGTCTTTTGACTTGTTGGAAGGATGTCGGGTGTATGTGTTGAAAAAATACGACCGGGAATGGTTCATGACCACGAGTAGAACTTTGAAAATGCACTGAATACGCTCTGGGTCGACCCGCTGTGTACATTTGGAACGCGCTTTGTGAATATATAATCAGACAGATATGGGGAAAACGCTGGTACAATTCGATTACAGAACAGTCTCTCCTCAAACCATTCATCTAAAAATAGCCAGATTATCGCCAAAAAAATAAAGCTCAAAGAGAACAGAAGACGGTGGAAGGTTGGAATTATTTTCGAGAGAGTTCTGCAAAGGCCACTTAAATTCCAGCCTACAGTATATCTTTTTTTTAATGAGACATTCCCAACGTGAAAGGCCGGGGGTAGTGAATATATCAGAATTTTTTCATATATATCATGGCTACCATCAGTGATGAAGAAAGCGACAGCTGTTGTGCAGTGGAACAACTTTGTAAAGTTGAGTTCATTCCGTCCATCGAAAGCAATTCCAAGATGAATCCTTATTTTCTAACCCCTAAAATTCACATGTTCGAGAGATAGGACGAATTATTGGCACACGTCAAGACATACAACATTCATAAGGTTCAAGGCTTGATGTGTCTCAATAACAATAGCAAAAATTTATCAGATTTTACATTCTCATTATCACGAAACGTTCACGAAAAATGTACCCCCAGTGAAATCTCGAATAAGAAGCAAAGAAGATAAAAAACTGGGTTTTTTTCAAGCACTTTTTAGCATGGTGAATCGAATTTCAATTTGTTTGGACGGATGAGTTGTTACAGAGTTACTTCCCTTGAACCTGACCACTTGACAAGGTTTTTTTTTAAAACTGAACCCTGAACGCAATCATGTAAAAATCAGAAAACACCGCACAAGCGAATGCAATTTTCAGAGAACAATTTACTCGATTTTCTCTACTAATTTCTGTCACAGTTTTCTGAGCGCAAAAATAGTTTGTAATTTTTTGTTGTGTGTGAAAAGCCATCGAGATATAACGTGATACATATGTGAATTCTGAACACGTCGAGTATATCTTTATTATCGGGAAAGTCTTCCTTGGGGGAGGCGTTATTGAGATTTAACGGCACTTCATGCCATGCGAGACTCAAAGTTTATTTTATATGAATGATCTCTTGTGTTGTAGTCACGATTAGACACTGTGGAAAATATGTGACCTTAAACACCAATAAATAGCATATTTTTTTGACACAACCTCTGTACATATCTACCATAGAAAAAAATTGTAAAAAATGTCATTTCAAGACCCCTTTTTTCTGCTATCTTGGATGACGGAACAAAATCAGTTGAGATTCGCGTTTTGTGATCAGAAATACAAAAATATTTTCAAATTTTAGCATATTTTTTTTTTACATATCTCCGACAATCGGCAGAAAGTAATAATACTTGTACACAACTGCTAACATGAATAAGGTCCTTGATTACCTACCCGAGCTAACAGACACCCTAGATATCACATAAATATCACAGGTGTTCGAATTGTGCGAAGATTATGAAAAACAGTGTATTGGACATTTTTTTTTTTTAGAAATTATGTATTTTTCCCATGATAAGAGAGAAAAGGTACACAACTTCCTGGTTTGGAAGACTTTGACCTGCCCTCTTCAAACTCACAGAAAAACCAAATGCATGAATTTTTTGTCGAGATATTTATGTCATCCGACAACCAAGACATTAAGCTTTACTTTGGGATATCACTTCCCCAATAAAATTCTCTTTTATTGCTAAAATGGGAGAAATATATCTCTCTGAGATGACTCCCTTTTTTCTTGGTCAGACCCAGCTGTTGACAGTGAGTAGATTTTCCATTGGTTGCTATATTTGTGACAGAAAAATACGGGGAATCCTTCATTTTATTTTTAATTATCGACCATTCGGATGACGAGTTCAGGTTTATCTACTAATGGGATGGCGAGGCCAAATTCGATGCGGTATAGTACAAGTAAGGCAACGGGAGGAATTTACAACTTGTGTTGAAGGCAATTTGCAACACAAATTTTAAATTTTGTAATATTCAAGAGGTCCTGAAGCTCCAATACCGTATTGTATGATTGGTGTGGCGAAGTTTGGATAGAGTGACAATCGTAGTTAGAAAATGGGTTGTTTCGTTCGATATATTTGATCAATTGTTTTGATTGGCCCCAGTCAACACATTGTAAAAAGAGAGGAGAATCATTCAGTATTTTTTTTGTTGTTGTTGTATTTATATAACGCCACCTATCTTAAAATAATTCAACTTGCGTTGTAAAAGCAAACAACTTTCCACACACGTTTAGACTGGGAAATACGCCATTCTCAAAATGTAGAAACGTGCCGGATCAGAAGATCACCTTGTAATTTATTGACAAATCTATGCTTGAGTACACATGTACATTTGAGGCACTGAATGAAAAGTAACTACATTCACAGCGCCACTTGTTAAAGGAAAGTGTATCTCTAATTAACATAACAATCATATATTGATAATGTTGAAACATACTTCCGCATTGAACAGACATCAAATGAATGATGCATTAGATTCATGTTGTTTTTTAATTTAATATGTCACATAACTACCTTCTTGATACTTTCGATTTCAAGATGGCCTCAACCCTACCACTAGAGGAAGGAAAAAAAAAGATTTTCGTAATCTCCTCGACGAGTCCTTCAAAATGATACTTCACATGCCCAGCCTTATAAAAAGGAAGATGTTTTCAGCTCTAGTCGTGACCCCACCCCACGGCGAGGATTGGAAATATAATTTTCGTAATCTACTCGTCGATACCTTTAATTTGATAGGTCACATGACTACCGTCTTGAAACTTTGATTTCTGATGGTAACACCCCTACCCCCAAGTAAAATGGAAAAAATATAATTTTTGTAATCTCCTTGAATAGTCCTTCAAAATGGTACATCACATGCCTGGCTTTATAAAAAGGAAGATAGTTTTCAGCTTTGGTCGTGACCCCCAGCCCCGGCGAGGATTGAAAATATAATTTTCCTAATCTACTCGTCGATACCTTTAATTTGATAGGTCACATGACTACCTTCTTGAAACTTTTGATTTCTGATGGTCATGCCCCCACCCCCAAGTAAAGTGGAAAAAATATAATTTTTGTAATCTCCTCGACGAGTCCTTTAAAATGATACATCACATGCCTGGCTTTATAAAAAGGAAGACGTTTTTCAGCTCTGATCGTGACCCCACCCCACGACGAGGATTGAAAATATACTTTTCGAAATCTACTCGTCGATACCTTTAATTTGATAGGTCACACGACTACCTTCTTGAAACTTTTGATTTTCTGATGGTCATGCCCCCACCCCCAAGTAAAATGGAAAAAATATCATTTTCGTAATCTTCTCGAATAATCCTTCAAAATGCTACATCACATGCCTGGCTTTATAAAAAGGAAGACGTTTTTCAGCTCTGGTCGCAACCCCACCCCATGGCGAGGATTGAAAATATAATTTTCGTAATCTACTCGTCGATACCTTTAATTTGATAGGTCACACGACTACTTCTTAAAACTTTTTATGTTTTTCAATTCTAGTCGAGACCCCACCCCACAGAAAATTGACATGTTGCATTCATTTTTTCTGATTCACCCGAGAGTGTCTTTCTGAACAACTTAACATATCTTTTAATTGCTTTGAGATCCCTCTCATCGATTCTATAACCTTTTTGCCTGTTACATCTCGAGGATGTGCAAATTCACAAAAGCAAAAATCATGTTTTTTTCAATTGCGATCCTCCTCCCCCAATCCCCCAGATCGTCGACCAGCTAATCTAACGATTCTCGGACTCGCGCGCTCTATCTCAAACGGTCGAGTTTACTGGACCAATCTACGAATTCACCTCGATCAAACTGTCGTCTTTTACCGTGGGAAATCCGCGTCCTGGCATTCACCTCGATCGCACCGTTGTCTTTTGCTGTGGAAATCGACGTTCGATCTCGTATTTTTCCAGCACGAAATTTCAAAAAACAAAAACACTGTTTATTCGGAATTTTTCCCAATGGAAATCTCAGTGCTAATCTGCAGCCGGTCACAATCGTGCAAAATCCATTCTAGACCATGTCGAAAAAATTCACCCCAATGGGAAAATCAGTGTTAAATTTATCAAAAAAGCGGGTTTGTCAAACCGGGAATTTTTAGACATTTTCAACGAATTCCGTTGAATGTGGTCCAGAAATGTTCGAATTTTAAACATGTTCCGGGAAAAACCCAGAGTTTTCGGGGGAAACTTGAATTATTTTGGGGAAAAACCAACATTTTCCTTGAAAATCAATTTTTTTAACAGAAAATTTGGGTTTTTCCAAAAATAACTCAATTTTCTGAACCACAAAAGATTTCTGGACCAGTATGATCGGTGTGGTCCAGAACACTCACATATCATCTTCTCGTGGATTGTGTCATTTAAAAAAAAATAGCTTCCAGGTTTTACTGAGGTCAAGACTAAAGTTTCTGTAAAAACATTCATGCAGTGCAGCGTCGCTGATATCGGGTGGAAATTTAAATGGAAATTTCGATTTGACCAGAAGAAGCTCTGTCCGCCGGTCACAGCGGGAAATTTAGGAAAGGAACATAAAATATTTGATATGTGTATCGGAAAATCTAATCCAATATACTGCGACGTTTCTATGTATTTAACTTGAAAAGTAGTTCCATGAAAAAAAGAAAGAAACTGTCCTAATTGAACAGATTTATGAGGTATTTTGTTTTGGTCCGAACCATTTAATTATGGTGAACTATCCGAATAACGTGAGAATCACATCCTGAGGCCATATAACTGATAAATTTACTAACTAATTTGGGTTTTACGACACGACACTTTTGGCAGCCATGGACACGTCGTGTTGGGCCGTTTTACGGGGTGGAGATAGCCTGAGTACTGGGAGATAACCACTGAGCAGCAGCGAGTAACCTTTTATTCACTGACCCTGCACCCAAGGTTAGTATCGGTTGAAGGCCTTTGTATCAGTGTCGTGCAGCACTCCATTGTTCCGTGTACCACCGTGTCCCCACCTAGACAAAAGGGAATGTATTTTACCCAAAGACATAAGCCGATGCCGATGGGCAGGATCGAATCCACCACCTTTGCAATCGAAATCTAATGCTTTAACCAATAGTTCAGCTATCTGAACGTAACAGCTACCCCTGTGTTCGAAAGGGGTTCATATATTATTAAATAGAGAGGAAATATCTCTAATACCGATACTTCTAGAAAGCACAAAGAAATTAGAAGGTACCTGTATATATATATTATCGCTACAGTGAAGTGATCCAGGTCGTAGTATCGCGTAGAGTTGGGGAGGTGAGATCGCCGGAACAAGCGAGCTGCCGCAGGCAGCGAGTTTGATCCGGCGAGTCTGGCCTCCTCAAAGAGACGTGATGCGACGACCCAGATCACTTCACTGTAACGATAAAAGCTTTATTATATGAACTTATAGTTCAACATCGCATGTCAACTCTAGTATGACCAGGCTAAAATCTGGAGTCTAGAAACGCTGGGTTAATTCTAATATTTGTGAATAACAGATTTATAAATTAATGGTCATAATTGGTGGAGCAATTCGGGCATACGGTGACTTTCTAGCTCACCTTGAGATATCGGAAGGTCATTTCTGAGTCACAAATGTGCAGCGTGATTCCCATAAACATTGTGAACCCACTATGACCGTGGGGATATCGGTCAGGGCGTCCGGCAGCGACTTCTACCAAGGGTAAGGGCTTAAACTGATGTAAACCGGGGGTAGAAGCACCAGCTCTCTCCAGCAGGTTACGATTAATTATTTGCTAGACACCACACGGCGTCGTAGTTATAATTGATGGTCAACAGCGGATGAGAACTAATATGCGCTGGGTCACGATAAGGAAAAGCTGGGGACTGGCTGCACATCTGGGTCAGGCAGGGCTTGTTTAGTGTGAAATGAAAAGCCGATAAAGATTAACAATTTATTATACACCAACAATTGCTATCTACATATCCATGATCAATTATTTCTATGAATTATCCTTTAATATTATTCACCTCCAAACATGTGATCGATCACTGTACCCGATAATAATGCCCAATAATATAACTATATTTGAATTGCTTCCCAAACTCTAATTCGAAGAGAAATATTGGAACAACATTTAAACTTCTGCCAACTTATTACTTTACTCGGGTATACCTATCCGCGCTTAACAATTGGTTATTAAATGAAACCATTAAAACCACCGAATCCTTCGTGGACTGTAATATGCGCTTCACTTGTTTAACAATGCATATGCCGTTATCTAGGGTATTCGATCCTCAGATGCTGAAAGTGCCCTTAAACCACAATAACGAATAGTTAACTATATTTACTATCTCGCATAGTCGTTACAAATATCATTATAATATACTAATACTAATACTACTTAGCGTCCATTGTCCGGCTTCATCAAGTCCATATGACTTGATATCCTGTTATCCAAATGATAGTACTGGAACCGACCGCTTACCACACAAAACAAATATTAACACTACTTTAGCTTCATCGTGTATCTCTTAAGCTCCCTGCGATTCTTCTTCAAATATCTTTGTAGGGCCTTATATACTATACCAGATTCATTGTTTCCATTGGTAATGAAAAGCGACTAGTGGCTTATCTCAAATTTACTGTTATAAGTGCTAATTAAACTATCTTGCCACACTGTTTGATAATGGGTCGTCAAGACTTGTTGCGACAGATGCCAAACGATTGGATTTTACATGCTTTAATTAGGGGAGCACAATTCAATTCGTTTATTTGTCTTTTTCCATACAGTGGCGTAAGACGTAATTGACACAAAGACTGTTTGAGTTATTGTGTGAACAGAGCTTCCTTGATTATAACATGTAAACTCATTGACTATTCTGTATTTCGAACTATTTTAATGAACATAAATTAGTTTTAAAAAAAAATATTTTAGAAGCAAATTAATCCAAATTAACCAGGGTTATTGAGAAGCAATGAAAAATGATTTCCGCATGGCAAAACATCAAACTCAGAGTCTTCTCAATATATCCTCCCGTCACATATGCTCTCCTCTACGATAAAAAAAAGTTCCACGTTTTCTACGAATAATTTGTTTGGGAAAAATTATTACAACAATACCGAAAAAAGGAACATTAAATTGTCGAACGAAATGCATATTTTTTTCTTCTTCTTCGATGTTCCCTTGAATTTGTTTTTTGCTTTCAGTCGTCTTCAATTATTGTAAATATGTCCGCCAAATATTGTTTCTGCATTGTTGCTCCATTTTCCTTTACTGCTTTCTGTTTTGCTTTTTTTTCTTAAATCCCCACGTTTATGTCACAAAAACTGTTGGTAAATATATATGCCCTTCTTTATGATTTCCGCGTCCTATTTTGTCTTCCCTCCAATGACTTCTGAATGATCTTGTTCGCGCTGGCCTAATGCATATTTTACGATGTTCATCTTCTGGGGCCGGTTGTTGTCGATATGTATTTATGTCCTTTGCTTTTCTTCGCTAATGTTGTGTTGATATCCCTGCAGTCTCGTCTTCTCTCTCTTTCTTGGTTTTCTGGTGTCTACCATTTGACAAATCATAATTAGAATCTGAAAGTATAAACTAGAAAAAAATTGAGATATCTTGGTCCAACAAATTTTGTTCTGAAAGGGGAAACATTAGGCGCTGCGCTACAATTATTATATGAAAAAAATAAGAATGTTATGATGTTAGTAAGTAATATTATCCTTACTTAGCGCCTTGCCATGACACTCCGAAGAGATATCATATGCAGCTTGAATGCAAGTGGCAAGATTGCATTCAGGCTACACAGATTTCTATAGTGAAGAAAAAAAATGTCATCAGTAGTATCGCTAATTATTATTTATACAACTATTATTATTCATTTGTATTTTATTATAATTATTATTTTCTTTAATATCATCATTATTACGATTAATTATTATTATTATTATTATTATTATTATTATTATTATTATTATTATTATTATTATTATTATCTCGATATCAACAGTAATTGTGTCAGATGCTATTATTCAACTGACAGACGGATTTTTTTTTTATCCTGGCATTTTCAAAAATGCGGGGATATAGTCGTGATCTCCGTCCGTCCGTCCGTCCGTCCGTCCGTCCGTCCGTCCGTCCGTCCGTCCGTCCGTCCGTCTGTACGTCCGTCCGTCCGTACGTCACACCCTAAGTCTAAGTCTAAAGAATAGTTTCGCGCGCCGAAGGCGCGCTGGGACGATATGGAGCATGCCCCTTCAACCCTCAATTACTGTATATTAAAGTTTCGATAATTTTTGAGTCATCATTACCCGCATCATGTCCGCTCGGTGTAAAGAAGGAAGAGGATTGGAGTTGATGTTTCTGGTTGTTGATCTTCAGGCAGGTATAGTCTGCCGCTTGTGATTTGGAGTTGAAGATGGGCCTTCATCGGCAAGTATAGTCTGCCTTGGGCTCTTTCGCTGGTGTGAATGGTTTCGGCGATAGACAGTTTGAAAGAAACAAAACGGACCTTAACAAGGTGCCACCCAACCTGAACATTCCTGGTTCAGTTAACAGGCCTGCGATTATCATGGGGTCGGGACAGATTGTGCGCTAGAGGAGCGCTTTACAAAAAAGGGGCTAGCAGATTGGGGCGCAGGACCGACGCTCGCCTCCCTGGGGGTGGATGCCCACCTCCAAGGATGGAGTGAAGGATGTGCTGAAGCCATAACGGTTATTGTGCTGCCATAGCGGTTATTGATTTCCGTAGCGGTTATTGATATCCATAGCGGTTATTGGGAAAAAGATAGAATATGAAAGATAGTAAAAAAAACTTAGGCTAAAAAGCGGCAAAAGGTAGGGTACAGTGAAGAAGTGTGTGCATTTGCAAGGTCTTTTTCTGGATGTATTTCTGTTGAGTGTGATTTTCAGGCAAGTATAGTCTGCCGCTTAAGTGAGTGTTGGAGCTACCACTGGCAAGTATAGTCTGCCTCAAGCTCTTCTGTTGTTGTTGTTGTTGTTCGGGCTGTTGTGTCGTTGTTGATTTTGCTGGCGGGGGGGGGGGGGGTCTTTCTTACGGCGGTGTATTGGTCTTGTGCGTTAATGATGCTAAATTCCATGTCTCTGCCGTGTTGTTGTTGTTGTTATTCTGGCTGTTGTGACTTTGCTGTGTGGTCTGTAGGGGGGTCTTTCTTGCAGCGGTGTCTGGTCTGGTGTGTTTTTGGTGCTAGCTTTTCGGTCTCTGCCGTGGCTGAAATTAAAAAATATAAGATGATTAAAGCCCCCCCCCCCCCCCCCCCCCCCCTGTCTTCTGTTCCCGTGTTGTGGTGGTTTGGCTGTGTGGCTGTTCTGTCGGATGTTGTCGTGGTTGATTGTCTCTCATGTCTTGTGTGTTTCTTCGGGCAAGTATAGTCTGCCACTTGGGTGAGTGTTGGAGCTATCACTGGCAAGTATAGTCTGCCTCAAGCTCTTCTGTTGGTGGTTGATGGCTGGGTCTGAGTGCTTATGGTTGAACGAGTGTCTGCTTCTTTCGTTGGGGTGTCTGTGCTGTGGCTCTTGGTGCTGCTGAAATAGAAATGATGAGAGATTAGTAAGCACCCCCCCCCCCCCCCCCTGCCTGGTAGTGTCTTCCCGTGGCCGTTTGCGATTCTTACCCGAGTGACAGAGCTTCCGGGGCTGAGCGAGGCTGCCTTTGGCTTGTTGTAGCGGGAGGGTTAACAAGTCTAGCACACAAGACTGTCTCTGATTGGTTGGACTCTTTGGACGAAAACAACAACGAGTATGAAATGCACGAATCTTTACATTCGTAAGAGCAGTAACATACTCTCGTGTAGTATTGCGCTGTGTGTGTGCTTGTCACTATGGGGGAGAGTATGAGATGCACGAATCTTTACATTCGTAAGAGCAGTAACATACTCACGTGCTTGGGACCCCAATCATTCCCTATTTATTATTTAGTTTTAAGGTGCCGGGGATCGCGAGCGTTTTGAGTGGGCTGAGCTTCCTAGTCTGCGAGTGAGTTTGCAGCGGGACGGTCACAGGTCTAGCACACTAGACCACACCCGAGGGTGTTTCTTTCCTGTTGTGTTCTTCGCTGGTAGCGGCCTTATTTAGGTTAGTTTAAGTTTATTTGAATTTGAGGGTGCCGGGGATCGCGGTCGTTTAATGCGGCTTGAGCTTCCGTGGCTGTCAGCGGGAGGGAAACAGGTCTAGCACACTAGACCACACCCGAGGGTGTTTCTTTCCTGTTGTACCCTTCGCTGGTTGCGGACTTAGTTTAATTTAGTTTAGGGGAATTCGGGGGCGTCGGGGATCGCGGGAGTTTTTGTTCAGAGGTGCCATGTTTACACCAGGACCTGACAGAGAGCGGCCAAACCAGCCAAAGCAGTTTGCTGCTTTGGCTGGTTTAGTCGCTTTTTGGCATGTTCTTGGGTTTTTGTCTACTGTTGCATATTGCCTTGAGTTGAGGTAACAGCGTGCTGCCTTCGAAACGTTCTAGGTTTTTGGCAGCTAGTGTGGCGAGGCGTTCTTTGACGGTTGGGATTTTGGCCCTTTGGTGGAGGATCTTAATTGGGGTGTCGAATGGAGCTTGGAGGGCTATTTTTAGTGCGTGGTTCTGGACTCTCTGGAGTTTGGCAATATTGCTTTTGTACGTATTGGTTAGGACCAGGGCCCCGTATTCGATTATTGGCCTTACAAAGGCCTTGTATAGTTTGAGTAGTACCGTTTCGTTAGCCCCCCAGGTGGTGCCCCTGAGCATTTTCAGTAGGTTAATTCGTTTGGTAGCTCTCGCGGCTACGTTATTAGTATGTTTAGTGAGGCTTAGTTTCGAGACTAGGGCGATTCCCAGGAATTTTGCTTCAGTGCACTTTGGGAGGGTTTTGCCTTTTAGTTGCAGGTCAAAGTCGCGTTTTTTCCTTCTGGCGGAGAAGGTTATCCTCTGGGTTTTGTTTACATTTAGTTTAATTCTCCATTTATCGCACCAGAGTTCGAGGTCGTCTAGCGCGCTTTGAAGGGATTTTTGGAGGGGGAGGGGTTGGCTGTTGGAGTCCCAAAGGCCCTTGTCGTCTGCAAATTGTGAGATTTGGACCCGGTCCGAAGAGATGTTGAGGTCGTTTACGTAGATTATGTACAGGAGCGGGCTGAGAACTGACCCTTGGGGCGTTCCGGCCACAAGTGGGATGCTTTTTGATATTTCTCGGTTGACTCTGACTTTGATTTCGCGATCGTTTAGGAAGGCGGAAATTAGTCTATGTAACTTTTTGGGGATGTTGAGTTTAATGAGTTTGTATCTGATGCCGTTGTGCCAGACTGAGTCGAAAGCTTTTTCCACGTCAAGCAGAACGGCGGCATCTAGATTGTTGTTGTCGATCGCGTTTTTCATGAGTTCTACTAGGCGATAGATATGCTCCATGCCTTCTTTGCGGTGCCTATAGGCTCTTTGCCAGTCATTAAAGAAGTTAGTTTCTTCGAGGTGGTCCCTTAGCCGATCGGCAAGGATTTTCTCAAAAACCTTGCCGATGCAGCTAAGGAGACTAATAGGGCGGTAGTTGGCTGGTTTGGAGAGGTCTTTGTCGGGTTTCGGAATCATGACCCCTATGGCTGATTTCCAGCATTTGGGGAAGCAGCCATGGGTGAGGCACACGTTGAATATGGCCTCTAGTCTGGTTATATAGGAGTTGGGGCTCTGTTTGAGGATTTTATAGCTTACTTCGTCTTCTCCCGGGGAGGAGGAGTTTTTGCATTTTTTTATCACGCTGATTATTTCGTCGGCCGTGATGGGGGTGAGCAGGTCATGTTCGTCCCCTTCCTCATATTCGTTGCCGAAGTAGGGGTCGCGGTAAACCTCTGGGTGGGAATCAACAAAATTGTCGATGGTGTTCATGACTGAGTCGTCATATTCCGGCCCTAAATGGGGTGGGTGAGTTCGGCTCAATAATTCCGCGAAGGTGTCGGCTTTTTCCTTGTCGCTGGCGGCGAGAGAGCCGTCAGTTTTTCGAGCGGTTTGGGCTGTCTTGGGTTGCTTTTTTGACCTGTGAGCACCTTGAAGGTGTTCCAGAATTTTCTCGCATCTTTTGTCGCGTTCAGGTTGGAGGTGGCCCTCTCCCAATTGTTTTGTTGTTCGGCCTTAAGTGGTTCTTTAACCTCGCCATGAAGACGGTTGTAAATTTTTTTGAGTTCCACTCGCTTGGTGGGGTCTTTTTCGGCTTTGAACTTGCGCAGGGCTATTCGCTTTGTTTTTATTAGGGTGAGTGTGCTCTCGGAGATTGTTCGTCTCCAGGGGCGCACTTCCTCCTTGGGACAGATTTCGTCTAGGGTGGACGTGATGATTTTGCTGAGGTCAGCGCATTGGTCTTCAATATCGCTTGCGTTAGGGGGTTTACTTGCTTCGAGTTTGGCGTCTAGAATTTCTCTGTATAGGTCCTGGTTCATTTTGCTCAGGTTCCGTGAGATTTTGGGAGGGTAGCGTAATGGACCGGACTCAAAGCTGATTGTGGCGTGTACTGGTAGGTGATCGCTACCTAGGTCGTCATCGCTCACTTTATGATTGATAACGTTTTTGCTTAGGGAGTAGCTCGTTATTATAAGTTCGAGGATGTCGGAGCGGTGGAGTGGGTTAGAGCTGATAAAGGTATTGGATGGGTCCTTGCTAATGATTTGTAGGTCGAGCTTCTCGGTTATATCGAATAGGACATTGACGTCACATCTTCAAAGGCTCCTAGGATATTCAGTTTGAAACGTTTAAACTTTGCTAAGGTGTTCAGGTAACATCTCTAGATGTGCATAAAGGTTTCGGAATTTTGATTAGGCCCTAGGTGGTTCCAGTGGAACCACTTTTATAGTTAGAAAATCAGTTTTCATCGAAAGGCTCCTAAGGTATTTAATTCGAAACGTTTAAACTATGGTAATGTGTTCAGGTAACATCTCTTGATGTGCACGAAGGTTTCGGAATTTTGATTTGGCCCCAGGTGGTTCCAGTGGAAACACTTTTATTGTTGGAAAATCAGTTTTTATCGAAAGGCTCCTGGGGTATGCTAAGGTATTCAGGTAACATCTCTAGATGTGCATAAAGGTTTCGGAATTTTGATGTGGCCCCAAGTGGTTCCGGTGGAACCACTTTTATCGTGGGAAAATCAGTTTTCATCAAAAGGCTCCTAGGGTATTTAATTCGAAACGTTTAAACTATGCTAATGTGTTCAGGCAGCATGTCTAGATGTGCATGAAGATTTCGGAATTTTGATTTGGCCCCAGGTGGTTCTAGTGGGATCACTTTTATCGTCAGAAAATCAGTTTTCATCAAAAGGCTCCTAGGGTATTTAATTCGAAACGTTTAAACTATGCTGATGTGTTCAGGTAACATCTCTAGATGTGCACGAAGGTTTCGGAATTTTGATTTGGCCACAGGTGGTTCCAGTGGAACCACTTTTATCATTAGAAAATCAGTTTTCATCGAAAGGCTCCTAGGGTATTTAATTTGAAACGTTTAAACTATGCTAGTGTGTTCAGGTAACATCTCTAAATGTTCATAAAGGTTTCGGAATTTTGATTTGGCCGCAGGTGGTTCCAGTGGAGCCACTTTTATCATTGGAAAATCAGTTTTCTTCGAAAGGATCCCAGGGTATTTTATTCGAAACGTTTAAACTATGCTAGTGTGTTCAGGTAACATCTCTAAATGTTCATTAAAGTTTCGGAATTTTGATTTGGCCCCAGGTGGTTCCAGTGGAACCACTTTTATCATTGGAAAATCAGTTCTCATCGAAAGGCTCCTAGGGTATTTAATTTGAAATGTTTAAACTATGCTAATGTATTCAGGTAGCATCTCTAGATGTGCATGGAGGTTTCGGAATTGTGATTTCACCCCAGGTGGTTCCAGTGGAACCACTTTTATCATTAGAAAATCAGTTTTCTTCGAAAGGCTTCTAGGGTATTTAATTCGAAACGTTTAAACTATGCTAGTGTGTTCATGTAACATCTCTAAATGTTCATAAAGGTTTCGGAATTTTGATTTGGCCGCAGGTGGTTCCAGTGGAGCCACTTTTATCATTGGAAAATCAGTTTTCTTCGAAAGGTTCCCAGGGTATTTTATTCGAAACGTTTAAACTATGCTTATATGCTCAGGTAACATCTCTAGATGTGCATGAAGGTTTTGGAATTTTGATTTGGCTCCAGGTTGTTCTAGTGGAACCACTTTTGTCGTTAGAAAATCAGTTTTCATCGAAAGGCTCCTAGGGTATTTAACTCGAAATGTTTAAAGTATGCTAATGTGTTCAGGTAAGATGTCTGAATGTGCATGAAGGTTTCAGAATTTTGATTTGGTCCCAGGTGGTTCCAGTGGAACCACTTTTATCGTTAGAACATCAGTTTTCTTCGAAAGGCCCCTAGGGTATTTAATTCGAAACGTTTAAACTATGCTATTGTGTTTCAGCAGAAATGCGGGGATGCACCATTGTGTGCTTTGCACACAAATAACTCGATCTAGTTTAAATATGCGAACGAACGGAATTGTGCAGCAGGCGACGGACCTGAAGCGCGGTTATCAGCTTGCAGCCGGGGAATTTAAATGACACACACAAAAAAACGTAAATACGAAATAATAACACCTGTATATGAGAGCGGCGTGGCTCTATAAAGTACTAAACACGCGATTACGTCAGTCACACTCACGCGTGTGCAGGCCAGGAGCGATGCAACATAAAGCTAAAAAAGTTTATTTCATATGTAAACTTACACTTTTTTCATTACTACTATTATTATTATTCACTTTCATAAAATTTCCATTCATCTAAGTCTGGAATGCCGATAGAATCAGGTATTGCTGCGACGTCTTTTCGTAGTTTTCTTTTTCGTTTTCTGCCTTATGCCGTTTTGGAAATGTGGAACGCCTGGATTAATTCTTCGGGCACATTTTCTTTTGGTTCCCACGTGGTCTCTTTCGATTCACGCCATTTGATTTTATAATGCTTCCGACCGTTTATCTTTTTGTACGCCAAAATTTTGCCAATAAAATATGTTTTTTCATCTTCATATTTCGCGTTGTGCTTTTCTGTTGAACTCGTGTTGGTGTCTTCGGGTGATGCCGCCGGTGTGCTATCTATCGGCTGGTTTTTACTTTTTTCTGCGGCGTTTCCTCCTCTACGGTATTCGTTGGGCGATCTTTTCGGTTTACAAATGGCTTTAATCTGTCATCGTGCATTGGTGACTTCATTTGTATATCTTCAGAACATCGGCGGATGGAAAATGTTGGATTACTGTCATGGGTGATATAATATGGCCCGTTCCGGCGATGGCATAGCCTGGGTGATAATCCCATGGGTGTCTTCTTGTTATACAACCAAACCTTATCACCAACAGATAATTTGGGAGTTTTGCTTTCTTGTCGTGCTGCTGTTTATATATTTGCTGCGCGTCACCAATATTCTGCTTGACAATTTCCCTTGTTATCTCGATTTTTTTAATATGGCATCAAAATGCTTACTTGCCTCGGCGCCGACATCTTGTGATGGAATTTACCCATTATCGATCGGTAGCTGGCATTCTTGTCCGAATAGCACGCGAAAAGAGCTCCATTCGGGTAGATTCGGTACACGGTGACACTTCATATGCGAACATTACACATGGGAGCAGTTCCGGTCAACTTGATTGCTTTTCGTCGCAGTACAACCGGAGTGCATTCGTGATTGTTGAGTTTATCCTTTCACATGCGGCATTCGTTTGTGGATGGTAACTGCTGGTCGGGACTTTTGTGATCTGAAAAAGATTGCAATGTTCTTTAATTAATTTGGGGAGAAATTTTGTCCTCTGTCCGATAAAAGTGTTTTGGGGGCTCCATATCTACAAATTATTTCTGAATATAAAATTTTAGCAATTTCTGATGCTTCCATTGTCTTAAGAGGAAAAGCTTCGGGCCATTTTGAAAAGCATCCACAATTAACAAAACATACTTATATCCCTCTGGCGATGTTTTAATAAACCCTAAAATATCTCTGTGTAGCCGACTGAATGATCTGTCCACAGGTAATGGTTTTAGTGATGCTGGATGTTTGTGAGTTACATTTTTATTCTTCGGACATTGAGTGCAAAATTTCACATAAAATTGAATGTCGGTGTACATGCCTACCCAAAAATTTTTGTATCTGATTGATTGATAAGTTCGGTCAATACCTTGGTGTCCATCCAGCAAAGAATCATTATATGATGATAGGATGTCATTCCTCAAACTGAGTGGTACCACAAATTGTTTTATTAAACTATCAAGGCGATGTCCCTTACCTGATGGATAATAGAGGTGATATAATATCCCATCTTCTAGAATATAGTCATTTGCTTCTAATATTATTCTTTTGGCGTCTTTGTTGTTTTCCGTCAATTTTCTATCTTCCAAATATTCGATAAAAACATTAACGTTCACGTCCGTTATTTGCGCGAGTTTGATGTCGGCCTCAGATACCGCCGCGACGCGCACTATGGAGTCTAAAGGGTCACACTGTTGGATTACCTCTTCCGTTTGAGTCTGAGACGTTGTTTGTTTGTGTACGGTACTTGCAGTGATTATGGGTGCCTGGGGATTTTCGTCCATTTCCGTATTTTTAGTTTTCGGATATTCACGTCGCGAAAGTGCATCGGCGTTCAAATGTTTTTTACCTACCTTATAAATGATTTCGAAGTTATACCACTGTGATTTTAGAGACCAGCGGTCTAACCTACCATTACATTGTTTAAGGTGTTTTAAATACGAATTTGCAACATGATCCGTTATTATAGTAAATTTTCCATTTGTTAAGTAAACATGGTAGTGTTTAATACTTTCAGCCATCGCGAGACATTCTCGCTCTGAAATACTGAAATACCAAGTTTTTGTTCTGCCTCGGAGAGAGATCTACCTCCATATGAAACTACTACTTCCTTGCCATTTTTGTCCACCTGACCGAGTATGTAACCAATAGAAAAACCTGATGCATCTGTATATAGAATTCTTTATAAAAATTAGGAAAAGCCAAAATGGGTGGTGTAGTCAAGGCATCTTTCATAGTGTTGAAGGCATTCGCACATTCTGCGTTCCGCTGAAATGATATAGACTTTTTGAGAAGATTAGTTAGGGGTGCTGGTTTTTTAGCAAAATTAAATACATAATTACATAAACCAAGAAAAGCACGGGCATCTTTGACATTCTTCGGCCTAGGAAACGAGGATACAACGTCCTTTTTTAAGGTGTCAACTGAAATACCATCCTTAGAAAGAAGTGTCCCAAATAGTGTATTTCTTTTGCTGCGAACTCGCATTTTGAAGGCCTCAGCTTCAGATTTGCATTGCGTAAGGCCTCAAATAATTGTGACAAGTGATGGAGATGTTCCTCGAATGACCTAGAAAATACGAGAAGATCGTCTACGTAACACAAACATGAGTGTCATTGTAAATCTCGAAGGACTTCAGCCATGACCATCTGGAAACTTGAAGTGTTATTCATCAAGCCCATGGGAAATCTTTTATATTGATGAACTCCCCTGTGGGTGACAAAAGCGGTTTTGTTTATGATATTCTGGTCTAAATCAATCTGGAAATGTCCTGAGAACATATCAAGACAAGAGAATATCGTAGACTTTGACTTTCCAAGGGTGTCGAAAACGACCTCCAACCTGGGAAAAGGAAATGAAATGGGTTTTGTCAAGGCATTTAGTTGCCTGTAATCTACAGTGAACCTAAACGAATTGTCCTTTTTTCTAACCATAACAACTTGGGACATCCATTCCGAGACTGAAGGCTCAATGATGCCATGTTTTTCAAGTTCGTCAATTTGTCTGCTAATCTCTTCCTTCATTGCTGGTGAAGCCCTATAAAACAGACGTCTCACTGGGGCCGCATCACCTGCATCTATTTTATGGCTATATATGCTAGACATTCCAAGTTCGAACAAATCTTTAGCGAAGCAATCCCTATTCTGACCTAGTAGCACCAAAAGTTCCTGTTTCTGAAGGCTTGATAGATCAGAATGTGACAAGTCGATATACTTAGCTTCAGCAAAATATTTTTCACATCTACCAGGGTCATGTCGACCTGTATAATTCACCGAAGCTTCAGAACTGACATTACTTTCATCAACAGTGTGCAAAATATCCTCAGGGCCGATGTGCTGAAAACCAGCCGAGAACCTGTGAAGACTTCAACTTAATATGAGAATTAGCTGGAAACAGCCTTATTATTAATCACTTCAACGAGCGTTCGTGCGCTCATGACACGAAAGTTACTCACCAAATTCACATCGGGCTCTTTAAGGGCCTATATAAGTAATGGAATTTTGTTTATTTTGAAATTCTCACCTCCCATATTCCTTAAATTTAGATTAAATATACACAAATTATACATCCAAATGAAGGTTGGGGTGTATAGAACCTGAAACACATATGTAATCAACTCATAGAGTTGACTGTAGGCACCACTGAATCCTGGAAGTCTGCTACCGTATTCGCACCAGAACTGATAATAAAATAATATTTCATCAGAACAACTTGTGGCCAAATGTGCTTCATATATCCAAGAAAAAACTGGGCATTCAAAACACTTTCGAATACAGCGATAGGTCTGCATTTTGGAAAAGGACAACCCTGTCTGCATTTTTTTATTGAAGATGGTTTCCATGCTCGACAGACATGCGCAAATCACTCGTTACCAAGAATTTCCATCAAAAAACAAAATCGTAATTCTAAGAAATTTCAACAGGTGTAATGATACCTTGCATTGAACATGGCAACTGTGCAATCTCTATCTAATAACAGTATATTGTATGAAGGCGATCTTTTTCATTATTTGATTTTAGACGGCGTTGTCTTTACATGCTTTTTCTGTCCGATGACGTCGACCGGAAATCGAAAGTATACTCATACGTAAACAAAGGCAAAGGCTCTGGAGTTTTCCCCAATGCAGCTCTGTCGCCGTGTTTTGAAGAATTTTTATCCCCTAGCTTTGTTCTTGGATATGTAAAGCACATTTGGCCACAAGTTGTTTTCGTGAAATATTATTAAATTATCAGTTCTGGTGCGAAGACGGCAGCAGACTTCCAGGAACCAGTAGTGCCTACAGTCGACTCCGTGAGTTGATTACACATGTGTTTCGTGTTCTATACCTCCCAACCTTCATTTTGATGTACATTTTGTGTATATTTAATTTGAATTGAAGGAATATGAGAGGTGAGAATTCCCAAAATAAACAAAATTTCATTACTTATATAGGCCCTTAATACCTATTGAAGTTGCAATGCTATCTGGACCAACACACACTGGCACAATTGTTTCACTACGGGGTGCCAAAGTGATGTACTCTAGCACTCAGACGTTATATGTACAATTAGCTTGTTCTTCGACATTGTTTACTGGAACGTGTGTCATACCATCCTGCAGTATAAGAGTTTTGTGACCTAGGTCAATATTAGCCTTGTTTTCAGTTAAAAAGTCCATACCTAAAATAATGTTTGCTGGCATTTCCTCCAAAATTAGAAAAGTCTGGATTAATTCTAATCTACCCAAGGATAGACGCAAAGTTGTTTCTCCTAGAACTCGGAGTAAATCGCCGTTCACATCTGTTAAAAGTTTGACGCTGGGCGGAAGAATTTCTACTTTGCTCCATAGACCAGTTGAATGCAGTATGTCTTTAGATATACACGAACAACTGGCTCCCGTGTCTACCAAAGCAGAAATTCGTGTGTAAACGTTTTCTAGCCTAATTTCTACTTAATTTCCAGCCATTTCAGTACTGACAGAGGTGGTCAGGAACGGTGCTGAGCTAAACCTGCAAGTTGAACTAATGTGACCAATTACATCTATAATTTCTAGCGGGACAGCTCGAAGAGTCATGGTAGTGTTTTCCGCAGCTATGGCACAATGAGAATCGGCGTCGCCTACCTCGAGATTCATGATGCGCCCGGTGGTTGTAAGTCATTTCAGCATTTAGCCGTGGTGGCCGCTGGTGGTTACTTTCAACATTATTATTTCGGTATCTGGGAAGGCTAGGTCTACCAGGGGCGCTGTCTGCTAGTTGTGCACTGTTGTGCAAAGTTCTCTCATGCAGCATCCGAAGACAATCCAGTAATTCCGCTGCAACCTCCGTAAACATGTTCAAAAGCTAGAGAACGTGCGGAAAAGGGTTCAAGTTAAAAAGGTGAACGAAAATCGGATTACTCCACCAAATATGACCGTGGGGATATCGGTCATGGTGACTGGCAGCGACTTCTACAGAGGGTGGGGGCTTAAACTTATGTAAACCAGGGGTAGAAGCACCAGTTCTCTCCAGCAGGTTACGATTAATTATTTGCTAGACACCACACGGCGTCGTAGTTATAATTAATGGTCAACAGCGAAAGAGAACTAATACGCGCTGGGTCACGATAAGGAAAAGCTGGGGACTGGCTGCATTTCTGGGTCAGGCAGGGCTTGTTTAGTGTGAAATGAAAAGCCAATAAAGATTAACAATTTATTATACATCAACAATTGCTATCTACATATCCATGATTAATTATTTCTATGAATTATCCTTTAATATTATTCACCTCCAAACATGTGATCGATCACTGTACCCGATAATAATGCCCAATAATATAACTATATTTGAATTGCTTCCCAAACTCGAATTCGAAGAGAAATATTGGAACTACATTTAAACTTCTGCCAACTTATTACTTTACTCAGTTATAACTATCCGCGCTTACCAGTTAGTTATTAAATAAAACCATTAAAACCATTGAATCCTCCGTGGACCATAACACGCGCTTCACTCGCTCAACAATGCATATGCCGCTATCTAGGGTATTCGATCCTCAGATGCTGAAAGTGCCCTTAAACCACAATACCGAATAGTTAACTATATTTACTATCTCGCACAGTCGTTACAAATATCATTATAATATACTAATACTAATACTACTTAGCGTCAATTGTCCGGCTTCATCAAGTCCATATGACTTTGATATCCTGTTATCCAAATGATAGCACTGAAACCGACCACTTACCACACAAAACAAATATTAACACTACTTTAGCTTCATCGTGTATCTCTTGAGCTCCCTGCGATTCCTCTCCAAATATCTGTGTTGGGCCTGTAGTGTAATAATCAACAACCAGTAGTGTAATATTAACCAGTGTAATAATCAAGCAGTAGTGTAATATTAACCGGTAGTGTAATAAAAATTAACCAGTAGTGTAATAATCAACCAGTAGTGTAATACAAATCAGCCAGTAGTGTAATGACCAGTAGTGTAATAAACTTAACCAGTAGTGTAATAAACATCCATGAAAACCAACAATTTTTCAACAAAATTTGAAAAAAAATTGTAGTGGCTCAAATCATAGTTTGAGTACATCTTTTCGATTTTTAATCATTTTATCGTACGTTTAAGGGCGTTTTGCGGGTCAAACATCATTTCGTGGATTCAATAGGTCGAGGAAAGGTATTTTTATGATTTTTATGTGATGTGCGTATTTTCTGGTGTTTAATGTCACTTTTTGCATTTGTAGCTTTATTTAAATTCAAAGGTGGCCAATTATTTTGCACCCACCCTATTCACCTCGCCTTAGATACCCTCTACTCTCTTACCGATCTCCTCCTTGAAGATGGAAAAACATAATTGACCGCAGATTTTAGGTAAATCAACCCCCACGCCCTCGACCCCCCCCCCCCCCCCCCCACCGTACCTTCGTAAAAAATGGTAGAGTGTCTACGCTCAAGGGATATGATGAGCATCACTCCCGGAAGAAAAAAGAATTTTCGAACTAGACTGAAAAAGCCACGCATAATGATACAGCGACTGAAATGGGTGGATGTGAGAGAGACCTTCAGAAATTCGCCGGGGCTATATTACATATTATAATTGAAGACAATGCCGGAGATCTGATTCTAGCCCTCGAATATCACCCTTTATCACCCATAAGTTTTCTAAATGATAGAACCTGACAACTTATGCCTGGGGTGAGCAGTCTCTTAAAAGCACAGCAATACTATAAATAATTGGCCAACTTTGTATTTATTTATTTATTTGTTTATTGGTGTTTAATGTCACATACTTAAGCACAATGCCTGGGGTGGGCAGTCTCTTAAAAGCACAGCAATACTATAAATAATTGGCCAACTTTGAATTTATTTATTTATTTGTTTATTGGTGTTTAACTTTAATGTCACATACTTAAGCACAATGGCTAATCGTGATCGTGACAGTTTTACAGGTGGAGGAAGCCAGAGTACCCGAAGAGAACCACCGAGCATCGGCGAGCAACTGTCAGCTCCTCAACATTCTAACTTTGTTCAAGCTCCGCTCAAGCAGGGTTACAGCGGTTGGAGACAAGTGCACCGTCGACGTGCAGTACGCTTTAGTACACGGCGTCATCGTGTCCCCATGTAGGCAACCGGGATAAAGTGCCTTGCCCAAGGATACAACGCGGGTCGTCCCGGACAGGGATCGAACTCCGGACCTCTAGCATAGAAGCCCAACAGTCTACCACCGAGTCACCGCGCTCCCCCAATTTTGAATTTACATAAAGCCACAAATGCAGAAAGTGACATTAAACACCAGAAAATACGCACATCACATAAAAATCATGAAAATACCTTTCCTCGCCGTATTGAACCCACGAAATGGTGTTTGACCTGCCAAACACCTTCAAATGTACGATAAAATGATTAAAAATCGATAAGATGTACCCAAACTATGATTTGAGCAACTCCAAAAAAAATTTCAAATTTGGTCGAAAATTGTTGGTTTTCATGGATGAAAATCGGCCAGTAGCTTATCTCAAATTTGCCACACTGTTTGACAATGGGTCGTCAAGACTTGTTGAGACAAATGCCAAACGATTGGATTTTATGCTTTAATTTGGGGAGCGCAATTGACACAAAGACTGTTTGAGTTATTGTGTGAACAGAGTTTCCTTAATTATAACTAGCAAACTCATTGACTATTCTGTATTTCGAACTATTTTAATGAACAAAAATTAGTTTAAACAAAATTTATTTTAGAAGCAAATTAATCTAAATTAACCAAGGTTATTGAGAAGCATTTTTCGCATGGCAAAACATCAAACTCGGAGACTTGTCAATATATCCTCCCGTCACACTACTGCAGAGCTTAAACGTGGAGAGATTAGAACTGTCTTGCAACATCAGACACGTCAGCAAAAGCGTTCGTCACGCGAAGGGCCACCTTGTCGGGTACATCTGAACTAAGCGCGTTCGGCACCATGATGTCAAAAAACATAGCGTCTAAAAGGCTGACCAGAGAAGTAGAAACCCCTCAGAAGCTGATAACATTTATGCTTTAGGCGACAAAACTGTGGGAAAAAGAAATACTCGGAAGAAATTTGGTGTCTCACCCAGGGTCTCTAAAGTAAATTCAACAAAGAGAGTGAACAGTGATGATGGCATTTCTGTTCCTATGGATTTACCAAAACGTCGGAAACTTAATTCTAGTCGCAGAAACATGAACTCCAACAAGAAGTGTCGAAATCCAAATGAAATAGTGGATATTTTATGTGAACATATTTCACCACAGGGTTCAAAAATCTTTTGTGCAGAATATTATGATGGCGACATACATGAAGTGTCTTTTCGAATCGGTACCTGTTGTTATAAGAGACCGAATAGATCCAAACTGGTCTACTTGGTTTAGTGGATACAATTGTGTGCACTAATATGTTCTTCTGTGTCACTAGAATGCAGTCAGCTCATTTTTTTCGCATATTACTTTTACTAGTGCTAAATAAGAATCACACTCCTGACTACTAAAATATTCAGGAACACTGTAGCCAAATTATTATTATTATTATTATTTATTGGTGTTTAAGGTCACATACTTATGCACAATGGCTAATCGTGACCGTGACAGTTTTACGGGTGGAGGAAGCCGGAGTACCCGGCGAGAAACCACCGAGCAACGACGAGCAGCTGTCAGCTCTTCAACATCGTAACTCTGAACTCTGCACCGCAGCACAGGCAGGGTTAGATTGGTTGAAGACATGCGCACCATCGACGTGCAGTACGCGTCAGTACATAGCGTCATCGTGCCCCCATGTAGGCAATCGGGGAGAAGTGTCTTGCCCAAGGACACAACGCGGTTGCCGCAGGTGGATTCGAACCGAAGACCTCTCGGCTTGCAGCCTGCACCTCTACCAACTGAGCCACCGCGCCCCCCTGTAGCCAAATGCCAGGAGACATATTTTTGGGAGGCAACCAGGTATTATGACCAGGCTAAAATCTAGAGTCTAGAAACACTGGCTAATTCGAATACTTTGTGGATAACAGATTTATAAATTAATGAATAGACGGATTAACACATTAAGATGTTTTTCACTCATGCGATTCATTACAATGCCCACTTGATTAATACAGGATACTACATGTTATTGTCTGAGCTAGCAATGTTGATTGTTTTATTTTAATAATGTTACTTGGAAATAGTACATATAAAAGCATGTTAACTCTGTAAATTTGGTAATTCGGATAACTGATTGCAAGAACGTTGGGTGGAGAGTTTGGTAACCGCGCCCGTCAACACTTTGTATTACATGTACGATGCAGTCCAGTTAATAAATTTGTAACATAGTGTAAAGACTTTTAGTCTCAGTAGTTTGTGAAGTGAGATCATCGGTACGAAATATCTTCGCGATCAGGCACTCCGGTCATACTAGCATTAACATTTCCTCCAATCTTTTTTTGGAAACTGGATTGAAGTGAAAAAGAACTATTTTTGTTTAAACTTATTTTTGTAACTTGGTGCTGCTACATTCAACTCGAACATCGACGAGTCAAAATTTCCCAGAAACGCTTCTTCAGTCTCCTGATCATCTCCACAATCCATTTTAAATGCGTTTAAAAATAAATAACAAATTTTTTTCAAAGAATTTAAAAAAAGTTCGTAATGATACAAACACATTTTGGAAACTAATTAAAGGCATGGGAAAGACAAACCCGAGCATGTCCTGCCCAAATGTAAAAAGTTTATGATTATTTCTCTCGAGAAGAATTAAACCAAACCTCACAACAGTTCGCAACTGCCCCTTTGGGAACAACACCGCCAAATGACACGGTGGATGCGAGTGCGTTAAACGAGGATATAACACTGTCCGAAATACAAAAAACAGTCAGTAAAATCAAAAATGGCAAAGCATGTGGAATTGAAAACATTAAAAACGAGTATATAAAATGCACAAGTAAGACTTTAAACTTATTTTTTTCAACTTTTTTAATATTGTTTTACATACTGGTTTAATTCCATTGGATTGGTTAATAGGAATAATAAAATCAATTTTCAAAGGAAAAGGCGATAAATTCAAACCCGAAAATTTTAGAAAACTTACCTTTGGCAGTTGTGTATCCAAAATGTTTAACCCTTTACCTAACATGAAAAGCAGACGACACTTGCAAAAAAAATTCTTGAATAACTAATTTTTTTCATTTTTTGTCTCAAAAACATAGGTTATGACCCCTCGTTGGAACGAGCTCGACGAGCTCGTTCCAACAAGGGGTCATAACCTATGTTTTTGAGACAAAAAATGAAAATATTTTGAAAATTAATTGGCGACTTTTGAGAATAGCGCTGGCCGGTTTTGGCCGTTACGTTGGGTAAAGGGTTAACAGTATACTAAGACGCAATCATATTTTAACTCTATACTCAGCAATACACGTAATGAAATCTCAAGAACAAAAAACGATTATTCTGTGCATTTGTGGATCTAGCCGAGGACATTTATACGGTATGGAGAATAGGGTTGTGGAATAAAATTATTAATATTGATTTATCGGGGAGAATTCTTAACGTTCTGAGAGCTATGTATAAAGGGATTAAATCTTGTTTGTGTGTCAATGGGGAATATTCCGCGTACATTCCAAGCAACCTTGGGGACAATTTATCATCAGTTTTGTTCTGTATTTTTAAGAATGATTTGGAGTACTTCATGATTCAAAATGAGTGTCCTGGTATAACCCTTGTAGTGACAGATGATGTAATTTTAAGCATATATGTTAAATTATTCCTATTACTCTATGCGGATGATACAGTATTAGTTTCGGAATTAGCCGAAGGCCTTCAAAAAGCTTTAAACACTTATTACGAATACTGTAAAAATTGGAGTTTGAAAGTTAATTTTAGTAGAAGTAAAATAATGATCTTTGGTAAGAAACTAGCTACGACGCCCACTTTTTCGCTGGATACTGAGCAATTGGAAATAGTGGATTCTTATAAGTATTTGGGCACAACATTTCATCGAAATGGCAATTTTGTTTCGGAAAAAAATTTGAGATGCCAAGCTGCAAAAAAGCAATGTACTGTTTGTTAAATAGGCGTAGACAACATCGGCTTCCCATAGTTTCTCTAGTAGAAATATACTTAGGGATGTCAGAAATTTGGTGGAACCAAGATTGTTATGACCGTAATTGGTTTAAGGAATCTGTCAAGTGGAGATTATATGACCAATATATTCAGGAGTGGTATAGCGATATGGCAAATTCAAACAAATTTTTATTTTATAGGGTTATAAAAGGTAGTTTTGAAAGAGAATTTTATCTCTCCCTAAAACAGGATAAATTGGTACATATATTAGATTAGATTTAGATTAGATTCTTTATTTTGCGGTATAAACGTACATCTATAACAGGGTAGATTACAAAATTGTTCTTACAAAACATGGTGCAAATGAACATACCGCATGGAGATGACATAGCCAGATTGGCTGTCTACCTGCCATCCCCTTGTAGTGAGTATGCTATCTTCAACACTGCAGATTAACTCGAGACTAGACAATGTTCACTATGCCTTGACCCCTGACCCCAATATAAATTAGTAGTCCACTAATTTAAGTCCGCTTTCAGCACACCCGGAAGGCCACTATGAGAAACGATGGATGGGACGAGATACTCAGAGGTATTTCAAACTAAGATCCTACTCCTTCTTTGATAAAATATTGTTATATTATTAAAATTGAGGACCAGAAATCACAAATTACCGATAGAAACAGGCTCATGGTTTAATATGACTATATCTGATAGGGTTTATCTCATAAAAGAGACTTCAGCACACAGTTTACAAAACGAGCCACGCTAGAAAGGGTGCGAGCATTTCGATTGCTAAAGAGTTGCCGAAGTTTAATCATATTTGGTCTTCTAAAATAATACAGTTTCAAGTATTTTTGACGCAATGTCCTAACATTGGGGCATTCTAAAATAAAATGAAATTCGTCTCCAATGACGTCTTGGCAATATGGACATATATGATGGTGCCGAACTCTTAACATAAATAAGTTATAATCACCGGGCTAAAAAATATGTTTTGTCTCCACTGAGGGGATGGGGGGCGCAGCAACAGGCGGGTCGGAAGGTGGGCGAGTGGGTAGGTGGGTCGGTGATATTTTGTATTACATACAAGACATACGATTTAATACAAATAGTGTAAATTCTTCTACAAGACACCTTGGATCATCCGACACTAACTGTGCTGCCCAAGAAGTCCCCTTAATAGCTCTTTCCTACCAGCAATGACTGTAGTGGTCGTGCTTTAAAGTCGACGTGTGGTGAATTGATGTGAAATCTTAAACAATTTGAGATTTGGAATCATCTGCCTGGAGGCAGTGGATTTTAAAATTCAAATTGTCCACATCGTTCTAAATTTTTTACTGAATAAAATTAGAATTAACTTTTCGATTCCTAAAGAAGACTACCATACTGGGGTTAGCGCACTTATTGCTACTCTTGAGCGTATATATATAAAACACAATGGTAAATTAAATAAATAAAAAGCATATAGTATGGACAGCGCTTTAAAGTCAGTTTTAATACAAATAGTTTTAGCGCATATGTATTTTAACCCTACTATCTGTTTGGGAAGCGGGTTAAACACATTCAGCAAAGTGAGACCGCTGATGATCTGGGGTGTCCCATGTCAAATGTGGATCAGTACCATAGTGTACTGATCCTTGAGTTGTTCTATAAACCTCTACACAATGTTTATTTTTATTTTCTGCAACTATGTGTTATGGAATATTTTCAAAATGTCATTTTAATGATAAACGAAAATAAACATTGAAGAAGATAAATGATCGAAAATTAAAACATTGAAATGGCATGCAAGCTAACATCAATAGATAAGAAATAAAACTGGAAATGGAGCTTATGGAATAAAATAATTTTCTCACCTTTATGTATTAAAAATTAACTAACTTGTATTTAAGAAAAACTTGCTTTAAAAAAGTAAAGTATTGTTGACAGACAGACAGACAGACAGACAGACAGACAGACAGACAGACAGACAGACAGACAGATATTTTTCAAAACAAAGGAGCACGGGTCTGGAAATCGATTTTTTCTATGGAATTCAATGTTGTTTTAATATTTTTGAAGTTACAGGACAAAATGAACTCATCTCAGAAGTGCTTTCACAAGAATGTTTCGAAGACTGGGATTTTTTTATAAGCTATGATGCATCGTTTGTTAATGGCTTCTGGCAGTTTTGTGTTTAATTCTTTGAAGTTGTTTTTGAAATTTTTTGCAATTTCGACATTGCGTCGATTATAAATCAAAGGAAAACAAATAATTTTATTTGGCAACCCAGAGTACTCTCTATTGAGTCCGTATGGGAGTCCTGAGCTTACCAATCCAATAGTTTTCACGTTCTAGTCGTTTGTCTGGTGTGGTTTCATCGTCGTCCAAAAACTGAATTTGCTCAATGGGTTGAAAACTGAAATGTGACTTAATGTCATGACCCGGGAGGTTAAAGTGGTCTGAGACTGCCTTTCATGAATCTAAACGGATATTTGATAAATGGTTTTGCATTCTGACGCGCAGAGGGTTTTTCGTCTGGCCGACATATTGGATATGGCATAATTTACATGTGATTAAATAAATAATGTTTTCAGAATCACAGTTGAAGCTGTTTCTAACTTGGTAAAACATACGAGTTTGTTCGCTAAAAAATGTTTTACCGGTATTCATGTAGTTCATACGATGTATGTAACAAATTTTGCGTTGACATAGATTTACTGATCCATTTCCCAGAACAGGGCGGTTATGCCGAATTTTCGTGGGGTGCGTTGGCTCAGAGTCCCGAATGAGTGTCTCTATCTCCCGGATTGTATCAGATTTAATTTTCCGCAAAAGGCGTTTTGAGTAACCGTGTTTAACAAGTGTTTTGAAAAGAATTGAACATGCGTGATTGAGGTCGCTTCTGTTCGTACAATTTGTATGGAATCGAATGATTTGAGATTTTACCAACCCATTGAATAGTTTGGGTGGGTGGTAAGAAGCTCTATGGAGAAGTTGGTGAGAATAGGTCGGTTTAAAAAAGACTTTTGTGTCTAGTACGTTGCTATGCCGGAACTGAGGGCACTTGAATACAGTCACACCCAGAAAGTCAATGGTATTTTCTGAAATGCAGGGCTGTAATTTAATGGACTCATCGTGGTTGTTCAGGATTTCCAAGAATTCGTTGAAGACATCACGACCATGGGGCCATATGATGAAAATGTCGTCTTGGAACCTGTGATAACATAATGGCTGTTTTCTTGCTTTAGCTAGAGCACCTCTTTCCCATTCTGGAACAAAAATATTAGCAAAATGTCGGCTGAATTTTTTACCCATACTACATCCACTTATTTGGAGGTAAAATTTATTGTTAAATTCAAAGTCGTTACCTTTCAATGATAATTCTAACAATTGCAGGATTTCTTCCGATGGTCTGTTTGGGTCATCGTACCTTTTGAATGATTTTTTTATTGCCTCTAGACCGGCGTCAATACCAATGTTAGTGTACATACTTTCAATGTCTAGTGTAATGAGGAGACTGTCGGAAGGAACCTGCAGTATGCTAATTTTCATTAAAAAGTCCTCGGTGTCTTTGAGGAAGCTCGGATGGCGGCAAGCAATTGGTTTTAAATAAAAATCAATATACTGTGAAATGTGGTAAGATTCCGAGCCACAGTCGCTGACAAAAGGTCGATCAGAAGAGATAAATTCATCACTCCAACTGCTGAGTGGTTTATGTATTTTAGGTAAGAGGTAAAACTTACGATTGTTTGAATCCCTCTCTGCAATTAAATACTCGACATGTTTTTTCTCAATAAAGTCATGGTCCAGCAAGCTTTGTAGAATTCCATTAAATTTTGAACAATTTTCTTGCCAGATCGGTACTTCCAAAGGTTTGTAATATTTTGGGTTATTTAATTGGCGTTCAGCTTACTTAATGTAATTATCTTTAGACATCAGTAGCAGATCCTTTGTCACAAGGCTTGATGATAATTTGTTTGTTGTTTTTCAGCATCTTCAGGGCGTTTCTTTCCATTTGGTTCAAATTTTGTTTGTCTTTCAAAAATGATTCCGGGATTTGGCTTACTTGTTCTTTAACTTTTTGAGAAATCTCATTAATTTCCGGGTTAACTTTCCGAGGTGATGGACACCACTCTGTTGGATTGGCAAAGAGATCTTTGGAGCCTGTTGAATTTCGAAATTTATCTGCCAATGCTGTTGCCCTAAAAAATTGTTGGCTTGCTTGACCACCGTTCATTTCGTTAATGTAACTGTAATCATCCCTGACCACTGCACCTCTCCCAAAGTCTACGATTTTGGGCTTAGGCTTTAATGGGGCTGGGGCGGGAACGAAAGTTAAACCATACCTGAGTACATCCTTCTCACCTTCAGTTAATTTTAGATCAGGAACCAAGTTTACTATTTCGGTTCCTAGTCCTACTTTCTCTCCATGGCTGATGCCTTCTTCTGTAATTAGTTTAAAGGCTGCTCTTTGGTGTATGGTTCTATGCGTGGCAGCCATCCTTGGTAGATTTTATTCGCTGTTTCCGTCGACCAGTGGATGGGATCACCTGGGCAACATTTAAACTGGCTTGCTGGAATTGCCGAGATTATCTCCAAATTCTTTGTTGACTTCGCAGCCTCGTTGATGACAGTCAAATTTTGTTGGTCCCTAGAACATAAACTAGAAGAAAAATTATGTTCCTGAAAAAGAAGTTTTGTATTAGGGTAACATTTGCGGAAATTGCTTATCATATTACCTAGTCTACCTGTTGATGTGTGACCAATCTTTTTTTCTGTTCTGCACGTCTATGCGCCAGTCTTCTCTATTGTTGACCCCAACGTTGAATAAAATTGCTTTGGGATGTTGACGATCTTTCTCTTTTTCCATGTTCTTAGCCATCTGCCGAATGTGGTTTAAGGTTCCACCAGAGTATGATGCGATGAACGTGTTGGGTGGAGGGTTGGCATCAATCCTCGAGATGTTCGATGATCCGATGATCCAAACAGGTTTGTTTGGCTTGACTGGCAGGGTCCAGCTGTTCTTGTTTTCACCAGATTTCCAGAATCGGTAGAATGACGACTTGCCGTTTGTAGATGGTTTCTTTTGAGATGGTGTCTTGACTATGTTGGCGTACGATGGCGATTCCGGTGTTGTGGAGCAACGTGCTGCAAATGATGGTTTTTTGGTCGCTGGTGCTGTAGGAGAGATGGTTTCTCGTCTTTTTCTTTCCGATGAAGTTTCTCTGGAAGTAGAAAATGAAATTTGCTGGCGGGCCACCGATTTAGAACGAGCACGTTGATTGAAAGAGGTCTGGCTAATGACCGCTGGTTTTTTTAACTGGGACAGAAGTTGATCCGAAAGAGAATAAAATTTGTCAATAGTACTTTCTTGTAGTCGATTACCAAAATTCTTCTGTCCCCATTTAACTGCCGTATTCTGTGCTCGTGGAAAGTCCTGAGGTTTTAGAAAAGGAGCCGAAAGAATCAGGTCTTTTCTTTTAGAGTTTTTTTTGTAATAGTCCACCAAAGTTTGTATAACTTCAAAAGCCCATTTTTTGTAAGATTGTTGAGCGCGTCCGAAACATAAATGGTTGGCAGAGCCGGCCGAAAGGTTTTGTTGCGCTCGTCCACTGTTTTTTGGAATGATTTTGGGAGGACTTTTTATGCCAAACAGTCCTCGAGAAATGCCAAATGGTGAAATAGTTGAAGAATTTGGTAAAGGGATTTTACCAATTGTGCATGAGCCGAATATGCCGGGTCTTTTTGCCGCTCTTGGTGGTTAACCGATTTAACATTTGTGGAATTTTTAGCCATTTTTCCGGACTTAATTTAGGCTGAAATAAATAATTATTAGTTCAAGTCAAAATGATGAAAAAGTGATGAAAAAATAATGCAAAAATGAAAATGAACGAATAAATGAAATGTGAATACCTAATGAAAATGTTGATGAAATAAATAGAGCGCACTGTCGTTGCCTCGACGTTTCGGGTTAAATGCCCTTCTTCAGGAAGCAGGTGAATTCGATTTTCCGAATGAATGAAAGTAAGGTGCGAAGGGTGATCTCAAAATTGAGGAATGGAAAAGCGGGAGGGGTGGACGAAATTCCTAACGAGTTTATCAAAAAAGGGGGAGAGGAACTCTTGGAAAGCCTAACTGCCCTATTCAATTTAGCCATAGAAAAACAAGAGGTCCCAAAGGAGTGGAGGGAAAGTAAAGTGACATTTATTCACAAAAAGGGGGGAAAAGACGACTTGGATAACTATCGAGGGATCTCTGTCAGCAGCAACATTGGAAAAGTCTTTTGTAAAGTCCTGTATGGGAGATTAGAGGAGGTGATTGAAGAGAAGGGTTTTTTGGGAGAAATCCAGAATGGCTTCAGGAAGGGAAGGAGAGTCACTGACCATCTTTTCACGCTATCCCAAATGATAGAATCCGCGAAAGCAAAAAAGAAAAAGATGTTCATGGCCTTTTTGGATGTTAAAAAGGCATACGATAGAGTATGGAGGGAGGGTATGTGGCGCAAGCTGGAGGCTCTGGGCTTGGGGGCGAGTTTGTTGGGATTATGAAAGCATTATATAAAGATGTACAGAGTGAACTTAGCCTGGGTAACATTACAACAAAACGTGTGCCTACGGAGATAGGCCTAAAACAGGGGTGTATCCTTTCGCCAATTCTTTTTGCATTGTACATCAAAGGTTTAGGAGATGAACTCCTGCATAGCGACGAGGGGGTTGCAGTTGGTGACTTGAAGATCCCAGTGCTATTTTTTGCAGACGATATGGTGCTAGTGTCAGAAAGCGAAGAGGGGTTAGCGAAGATGCTGGGAATTGTTGGGAAATATGGGAGCAAATGGAGACTCGAACTGAATGAAAGCAAGAGCAAAGTTATACCCGTGGGCCGCAAAGTGGACCCCACTCGAAGGTGGAGAGTGGGGGAGTTCTGCATTCCGGAAGGTAGCAGTAGACTTCTTAGTGTAGGAGAGATTAGTGACTATGAGTACCTGGGGGTAAATATAAACGTCACAGGAAGAGGCATCTACCGAAACCACACAAATAAATTGATTGTGGAGGGGAAGCGAATCCTTAGCCAAATGAAACTTATAGGGAGAAACAGTTTCAATAAGGTTTTCGTGGGGAAAACCATTTGGGAAATGGTGGGTCTGCCAAGTATAACATACGGTACGGAAGTTGTACCCCTAAACCAGACAGCTGTTAAGAGCTTGGAAATCCTGCAGAACGATGCAGGCCGATGGATAACAGGCTCGAGTAATGCCGCAGCGCTAGAAGCAATCAGAGGTGAGCTTGGGTGGATGAGGATCATTGACAGGATAGACCTATTGAAACTCGGTTATCTTAATTATTTGGTAAATCTCCCCGATAGCCGATGGTGTAAAGTAATGTTCCTGAGAACTTTCAACTCAAATATCGAGACGGGGTGGGTGGTCCAAGTGAGGGAGCTAGTAGAAAACCACTCAATGGAGATCTCGAACCTTGACGTTGGAGCAAACCAGGGCAAAAAGATCGTCAGAGAAAGGGTCATGGAGGATTGTAACCGTAATTGGCGAGAGGGGGTCAAATCAAAGAGATCTTTGGGTGGCCTGCGTGATAAAGAGAAGCCTGGTTTTGAAGCGTACCTTGATGGCACCTTTGGGGGGGGGGGGTCACTGTTGTTCAAGCTGAGGTCGAGGTCCCTGGAGCTGAGGAGAAAAATTGGGAAAAACAATGAAAAGGAGTGCCAGATGTGTAACGTGGGCGTGGTGGAGACCCTGGAACACTTTCTTATAGAATGCCCAAAATACCTGTCTAAAAGAACAAGATTCACGGGGAGTATAACGGAGAAGTGGGATGGGAGAATGAAGGACATGTGGTTAGGGTGAGACTCAAAGGAGAAGGTTAATATACTAATCGGAGAGATTGGGAAAAATGGGGCAAGGGATGTCATCAAGCAGTTCGTCTCCGAGTGTTGGGAGGAGAGAAGAAGCGCGGGAATAGGGAGGCAGCTGGTAGAACATGGGTAACTAAGGATTCTCATACGAGAACCGCGACAAACCCACTTTCACGGTACCGAGGTTCATTGGCTTCCGCCTACTGGGCCCATTGTTTTCTGGCGCTAGTCTTGGTAAACTTATTCTGTCCCCCTCACGCTTGTTCACCCCACCTATGTCCACTCTAGTTATACTTGCCTCTGACCTCCCACCCCGCTTCTCTCCAAAAAAGGCTCCGCTACCCGTAGAATTTTATCCCCTAATACCCATTTCCCAGCCCTGCTAAGATGCAGCCCGTTTTTAAAAGTTTTTCCAGGAAGGATCGTTCAAAGGCCATCTGAATAATATCTAAAAAGCTATCATAGGCTTGATTTGGACATTGTGCGTTTAGTACATTAAGGACGTTATTTTCGAAAAAGAGGGACCTAAACCGATTGATATTTTCCTGTTTGAAAGAACGTTTGTAGGCATGTATGGGATGGGTCGGGATGTTCGTGGATTCATCAACATAAAATGTTGCAAAGTGTTCACTTAGATCTGTAATTATCAGCGGTCTAATTTAGCTGAATGTGTTTAACCCGCTTCCCAAACAGAGAGTAGGGTTAAAATACATATGCGCTAAAAACTGTTTGTATTAAAACTGACTTTAAAGCGCTGTCCATACTGTATGCTTTTTATTTATTTAATTTACCATTGTGTTTTATATATATACGCTCAAGATGTAATTATTATTCCCGAGGTATGGGAGGAAATTTTGTTACTGAAAATGTTATCAATTATTGTAGCTGAATAATCTGTGATTCTCGTTTGTTTTGTAATGAATGGGGTGAAGCCTGAACTAAACATATTTTCGATGAATAAATCCGTCTTGCTGTATTTTGAGAATCCAAGTAAATCGACATTAAAGTCACCCATCAAGTAGGCGTCGGTGGTTGATTCAACTAAGGTATTGGTAATATCAGTCAACGTTTGTTGAAACAGGTCGAGATCCGCTTTCGGTGGTGTGTTTAGTCTGTAAATTATCCCAACAATAGTTTTTCTTTTAGTGGAAATTTCCACAAAGAGAGATTCAAAGACACGAGGAATGAAGACAGAGAGTCTTCACGGGTTTTGAAAGGAATTGTATCCTTAATATAAAGACCTACACCCCCTCTACCATCGTCATTTTCGGGTCTTTGGCGTGATATCAAAGGGTGGTAGCCTTCTAGTGAATAAGTATTTCTAATATGAAACGTTTTCGTCCGGCCTATAACACCCAACACGTTAGAGGCATTTTGTATGCTACCAATCAAGTCACGAATGCCTCCCACTAACATTTAAACTTCGACAATTAAAGTTTAAGAGTGTAAGTGAGCTGGGCTTTCCTGCAAACTACTTGTTAAACCGTTCCGGAGTATAATATTCACACCGGTTGTTTTCTAGAGTGAATGAAGAGATTAATTCAGCAGCATCATTCTCATTTAATGCATCGTTGAACTGCGAAATAAAGTCAAATGTGCTGCTGCTCTGTATCTCATCGAATGTGAGCGTATTAGCCATATTGAAATATCAAGAAGAGGGTCAATCTACCAGGGAAAAAAACAATAATTTGAAGCAGTTTAATTGAATATACATTTGCTGAAGAAATTAATTTTGTGCTCTTGCTAGGATTGTGCAAGTGAGCGAGATGATCTGAAGAAAAATCATTCAAACTATTTTCGAAAAACTTTACTTTCTTTGTATAGCTGGCCGAGATTAGTCAGGTTATTGAGGTATGATTTGAGATGAAAGGCATTGTAACTTTCTGGTTTTGAAAGTGTGAAATTTTAATTCGTCGAATTCCATCGCCTTGTCACTATTGAGTGTTAGTGTTGCCGCTTGTGGAAGTGTGGTCTGAAGACTTTCTGAAGGAGAGACCTATTGGTATTAAGTGATGGCGAGTGTCTAAAATCTTCCGTTCATCAAATAGGCTATGCACTTGATCTACTATTTTCTTACCAACAGGTCAAGTTAATAGCACATTAAATCTTGGATCCGGGTGATGTGGAGAGGATTATTCGTCTTATTGCTTTCAGAACCATGCTGCCACAAGTGCGGTCTATAGTAAAGAATGCACTCGGGACAGAATGCTTCCCAGGCGTTGAGTTCTCATAATATAATAATAATAATATTCCCCTGCTGGTGCACAGATCTGTTATTCCGATATTCACATAATGGAGGAGGGGAACAGTGCTGAATGCTGAACCACGCCTATATAACTTGAGTAGATCACAACAGTATTCCCTTGCTGGTACACATATCTGATATTCTGATATTCACATAATGGGGGGGGGGGGGGGGTGGATAATGCTGAATACTGAACCACACCTATATAACTTGAGTAGATCACAACTACATTCCCATGCTGGGACACAAATCTGATATTCTGATATTCACATAACGGGGGATAAGGGGGTAACTTGTATAGTGTGCCCACATACTGTTCCACACCACAAACTGTTATAGTCCTACTAAGTCAGTGTGTAGTGCGGCATAGTAAGTAAGATATCAACTACATGGTTGTTTTCGGTAGGGGATCAATAGAAGGTGCACATATAAGAAGTGGCAGCTGTATACTGGATAAGGTTACCTAGCTTCTGAGGTTGTATATCTTATCAGCTTTGTATACAGGAATGGAAGGAAGCTGTTGAACTTCACAAACGAGCTCGGTCTGAAGATTCTGAACAGGGACGCGAGGTGTAAGGGGAAATGGACCTGGGAGAGGAACGACAGAAAATCAATAACCGACTACATTCTCACAGATATTAATTTATGGAGGGAGGTGAGAGGGGTAGAAGTGGATGATGAGGGTAAAATGGAGGTGGATAGTGATCACAACTTGATTACAGTGACGATCACGGCCAAAAATCTAGTAAAAAGGAAAGGAAGCTTTAAGGAGATTTGGGAACTCAAAAAGGATGATGACTGGGCGAAGTTCAGTGAAAAACTGAAACCAAAGCTTGCAACCGTACCCAAGGGGGGCAGTGTCCAGAAGATGGCTGACGCCATAGGTGCGAGCCTAGTGGAGGCAGGGAAGAAAAGTGTAGGAAAAATCAGGGTGCCAACACGGGAACTTGGGTACAGAGTGAATGAAGAACTGAAAAGGGCCATAAAGGGTAGAAAAGCTAAATGTGCTGCATACAGAAGAAGTAGACAACTTAAGGGGCGAAAAGCAACGAGGCCACAGTAGCAAAGGAAGAATACCAACAAGCACGAAATAAAGTAAATAAGATTAAAGACGATAATCGGAGAGTGCGAAATAGCAGTCTTTTTAGGACGATAACAACGACAGGGGGATCGAGTTCGAACGTATTTTGGAAATGGCCGAATAAACGTAACACAGGAAGTAACCCAAAGAGTATTAAAGTAAATGGCAGAGTTACAGACGAGCAAGATCAAGTCGCACCAGAACTAGTCAAGCACTGGGAAAAGGTAAACGATAAGCGATGGGGCATGGGGAGCCAACCTGAGTGTCCGAATCAGGTCGAGGAAAACCTATCGAACTTCGTGTGCAGCGAAATTCAAAAATGAGGAGGTGCGAACGGTGATCTCAAAATTAAGGAATGGAAAATCGGGAGGAGTGGATGAAATTCCTAACTAGTTTATCAAAAAAGGGGGAGAGGAATTCGTGGAAAGCCTAACTGCCCTATTCAATCTAGGCATAGAAAATCAAGAGGTCCCAAAGGAGTGGAGAGAAAGCAAAGTGACATTTATTCACAAAAAGGGGGAAAAAGACGTTTTGGATAACTATCGAGGGATATCTGTCAGTAGCAACATTGGAAAAGTTTTCTGTAAAGTCCTGTATGGGAGACTAGAGGTGATTGAAGAGAAGGGTTTTTTGGGAGAAATCCACAATGGCTTCAGGAAGGGAAGGAGAGTTACTGACCATCTTTTCACGCTATCCCAAATGATAGAATCCGCGAAAGCAAAAAAGAAAAAGATGTTGTTGGCCTTTTTGGATGTCAAAAAGGCATACGATAGAGTATGAGGGGGGGGGGGGGGGGGGTATGTGGCGCAAGCTGGAGGCTCTGGGCTTAGGAGGCGAGTTTGTTGGAATTACGAAAGCATTATATAAAGACGTACAGAGTGAACTTAGCCTGGGAAACATTACAACAAAACGTGTGCCTATGGAGATAGGCCTAAAACAGGGGTGTATTCTTTCTCCAATTCTGTTTGCATTGTACATCAAAGGTTTAGGAGATGAACTCCTGCAGAGCGACCAGGGGGTAGCAGTTCGGGACTTGAAGATCTCAGGGCTATTTTTTGCAGACGATATGGTGCTAGTGTCAGAAAGCGAAGAGGGGCTAACGGAAATGCTGGGAATTGTTGGGAAATATGGGAGCAAATGGAGACTCGAACTTAATGAAAGCAAGAGTGGGTGAGTCTTGCATTCCGGAAGGTAGCAGCAAACTTGTCAGTGTAGGAGAGACAGGTGATTACGAGTATTTGGGGGGTAAATATAAACATTACAGGAAGAGGCATCTACCGAAACCACACAAATAAATTGATTCTGAAGGGGAAGCGAATCCTTAACCAAATGAAACTAATAGGGAGAAACAGTTTCAATAAGGTTTTCGTGGGGAAAACCATTTGGGAAATGGTGGGTCTGCTAAGTATAGCATACGGTACGGAAGTGGTACCCCTAAACCAGACGGCCGTAAAGAGCTTGGAAATCCTGCAAAACGATGCAGACCGATGGATAACGGGGTATCGTAGTGCCGCAGCGCTAGTGGCAGTCAGGGGTGAGTTTGGGTGGATGAGGATCAAGGACAGGATAGACCTGTTGAAACTCGGTTATCTTAATTATTTGGTAAATCTCCTCGACCGCCGATGGTGTAAAGTAATGTTCCTGAGAATTTTGAACTCAAATATCAAGACGGGGTGGATGGTCCAAGTGAGGGAGCTAGTAGAGAACTACTCATTGGAGATCTCGGACCTGGACGTTGGGGCAAACCAGGGTAAACAAATCGTCAGAGAAAGGGTCATGGAGGATTGTAACCGTAATTGGCGAGAGGGGGTCAAATCAAAGAGGTCCTTGGTGGCCTGCATGATAAAGAGAAGCCAGGTTTTGAAGAGTACCTTGATGACACCTTTGGGGGGTCACTGTTGTTGAAGCTGAGGTCGCGATCCCTGGAGCTGAGGGGAAAATTGGGAAATACAGTGAAAAAAGAGTAGAGTGCCAGATGTGTAATTTGGGCATGGTGGAGACCCTGGAACACATTCTTCTAGAATCCCCAAAGTACCAGTCTAACAGAATAAGATTCACTGGGAGTATAATGGGGAAGTGGGATGGGAGAATGAAGGACATGTGGTTAGGGTGAGACTCAAAGGAGAGGGTTAATATGCTAATCGGAGAGATTGAGAAGAATGGGGCAAGGGATGTCATCACGAAGTTCGTCGCCGAGTGTTGGGAGGAGAGGAGAAGCGTGGGAATAGGGAGGCAGTTGGGAGTACAGGGGTAACCAAGGCCTTCTCGTCCGAGAGCCGCGACAAATCAGCGGCTGGCCAAAGTGTTATTATATTATTATTACAATCAGAAGGATGGAAGTAAAGGAACGTGTATCACCTCGTTTATATCACTGAAATAGCTCACAATAATATTCCCATTTTAGGACACATGTCTGATATTCTGATATTCACATATTTGTGGGGAGGGGGGGGGGGGGGGGGTTACACGTATGTAATGTAGTTTCCATCCCACACCTCACACTGTTATAGTATCACTAAGTCAGTGAGTAGTGTAGCACAGTAAGTAAGAGATCAGCTACATGGGTGTTTTGGGTAGGGAATTAATGGGGAATATATGCATATGAAGTGGTGGCTGTATATCACACGAAGTTATAAAACTCTTGGGGCAGTAGAAGACAGCATTATTTGGTTTTAATAATATTCTGCCCAAATCTACCCACAAAGTGTATTATTTATCAGCATTGAATGCCATCAGAAGGAGATTGTAAATAGAAGCTTATATCACCACACTTGTATCACCGAAGTAAGGACGCCACACTTATATAACTTGAGTAGATCACCACAATATTCCCTTGTTAGATCATAGATCCTTCGGCATGTTGACAGATTTTACACAGAAGGAAGAAACCGTTGCTATGCACGAATTTATGCAACAAATGAGCCCTCTCGACAACAAATACAATATTTTTTATAATTGAGTTTACGAATGATCCATAAAAGAGTGATCAAAGACGTTACACGCACTCCGATACCAGTATTTCACTTCAGCCAAACATAATTCACCCCATCGAAAAGAAATAAACAAGAGCTAACTCAACCAGCTTTCCTTAGTTCAACGCTCACCCGCCATTCATTTTAGTCGGATATTTATATTTATCAAGGGACTTTTACATCGAAAATAAAAGAACTTCAGAAGGGATAATATGACTTTTTAATATTTAATTTAAATATGCATTTCACTAAACAGAACATGGTTAGTATGTGATAGTCATGTCGCCAATCACAGTTCTTTTGACGTTTATAGAATTAATATTGTGTAGTAAGCAGTATTGGTTTTGGTACGCCAAAATCACAATTAGACAATTCTTCCACCAATGTGTTTGCAGTTTAAGAAATTGTACATTTCATGAATTTCCAAGACCAGCCCATTGTTTTTTTTCTTGGGTGTTCAAGGAGCTCGGTGCAGATAACCTCTACTACAGCAGAACTCGAACCTTGTGTACATTTTTAGACCACATCGAGGGAAATATATAAAAATATAATTTGTCCAGATGGCTTTGCACCCAAATGGCCGTCTTCGGTGACGCAATATGTATGTTAGACGAGGAATTTGGTCCCTTTTTTGGAATTGGAAATTCACAGCAAGAAAGTATTTCATACTCGCGGTGGTTATTTCTAGATTGTCACGTGAAGGTTACCAGCCCCTCAGCCCTTGGCTTGTGTCGTGCCAATCTCGACAGGGAAGAAGACGGGATTTAAATAAATTTTGATTGAGTTGTACTAACAAGCATTACATTATCACATTTATTTACAAGATGTCCAGTAATAGACTTTGTCAGCTCTGTGTATATATACACCGCAAACAGTGTATCTCAAATGCACAAATAAATAACTTCCAAATACCAAACTGTTCACCATACTTACAGTGCATGTACATGTTTGAGCTATTAATTGTACTTAGGTTATAGAGTAAACTCCGTTACTTGCATAAAACAGGTGCGATCAAATTACTCTTAACAACCACCGAATTCCTCCATAGATGTATTTGTTTCCATGGAAAATAATTTAACCCTAAGACCCATGCGGCCACAAACAGCCCGTTTTAAGTCGCTCTGAAAACATTGTCCTAAGTTCACTCTTCCCCGAGATCTCTATAGGTAGGCTGCATTAATCTTGATGGCGTTTTATAGCACTGTTTAGGGAGCGCGGTGGCTCAGTGGTAGACTGTTGGACTTCTATGCTAGAGGTCCCGAGTTCGATCCCCGTTGTGTCCTTGGGCAAGGCACTTTATCCCGATTGCCTACATGGGGGCACGATGACGCCGTGTACTAAGGCGTACTGCACGTCGATGGTGCACATGTCTTCAACCGCTGTAACCCTGCTTGAGCGGAGCTTGAACAGAGTTAGAATGTTGAGGAGCTGACAGTTGCTCGTCGATGCTCGGTGGTTCTCTCCACCCGTAAAACTGTCCCGGTCACGATTATCCGTTGTGCATAAGTATGTGACCTTAAACACCAATAAATAAATAAATATAAATATAGCACTGTTGGCTGCCTGCACAGGCGGCCAACAATAATGTGGAAACACTGTCAAGCCATCTGCAGCTGAATACAGTAGTTGCTAACATAAAATAAATCTGAGGTCCAAAGGGTTAAAAAATTAATGTCCTGATTTTTTTTGTGTATATTAGTGCGCAATGGGTAGTGTCAAACGAGATGCAATAGAAAAAATGTTCAGTTTATCACTAGAATACAAGAAATGGCCAAATTCCTGTTGACTGAATACTTCTCTTGGTTTGTTTGCTCGTTTTTTTTTCGTTGTTTTTTTTTCTCTTTTTTTTCTTTTTTTCTTCATTCCTAGAAAATGGCTTAGAGATGCAGGCTGCAAGCCGAGACGTCCTCGGTTCGAATCCCACCTGCAGCAACGAGGCCACGCGGCATCTGAAAATACAGTCCGCCGGCGAAGCGAGCTGCGTTAGAGCGAACGCCGAAAAGTTGGAAAGATTTTAAGGATGCTGTGGTACCCATACAAGATTTAGCCAAAATGACGAGTGGATCCGGATTGAAGAGAACTCGCGACGGTGCGATATAAATAAATAATAACATTAAAAACAGAGTTTGAAAAACATAAAAAATTTGCGTTTGAAAAGAATCTAAAATAACAAACAAAAAAAATAAAACAAAGATGAACATTAAAGATATGTCTTGGAACGACGCCGCGACCAAGAGGTCGAATAACGAGTTCTTTCCCAAGAGCATAAGAGGTTTGATAGTGGGAAAATCGAATTGTGGAAAGACCAATCTGTTGATGAATCTGTTGTCCCGACCCGACTGGTTGGATTACGACAGATTGTTCGTGTTTGGCAAGAGCTTGTTTCAACCCGAATACAGATTGCTTCGAGAGTGCATGGATCGCAGATTGCCCAAGGACGTCATAGCCAGAATCTTTGACAGTAGGGAGGAATTCGACAAGAGGGAAGCTCCACTTTCGACCATTTTGGACGGTGCGGCGATAGAGCTGATGAAGATACATGCATCTTCGAACGTCGAGTGTCGATTTTATGAGAACGCTAGCGACGTTCCGGATCCTAGAGAATTGAAATCGGAAGATTAGAATCTCATGATTTTCGACGATCTGCTTTTGGAGATACAGAACCGATGCGAATCGTATTACGTTAGGGGTCGACACAGCAACGTGGACTGTTTCTACCTGTCGCAGAATTATTTTCGATTGCTCAGACAGACGATAAGGGAGAACGCTAATTTTCTATGTCTCTTTCGTCAAGATCTCAAGAATCTCAATCACATCTGCGGCGATCACGTCGCAAACGACATGAGCGCGGCGGAATTCAGGAGATTCTGCAAGAGGGTTTGGGATGGTGGACTTTACAATTTCGTCGTGGTCGATTTGACAAGCGAATTTAATCGCGGAAAATATCGGTGCGGATTCGACAAGTTTTATGTTTCTGATGATAATAAGATAGAGCGTGAAAATAAAATTTAGAAAATAATAAATCTTCAAATAATTAGTTTTGAATAAAAAAAAATAAAATTAAATATAATGTTCGAACATGGAGAATTGTTAGGACGGATAGCCGAGAATACGGCTGCAAAACAATCCATTCAAATCGTGGTGAGTGGCGATTCGACTCGATTCGCTACGAAATTCGAACCTTCCATCGAATTGAATAGAGAGAAAAGTTACGAGATGGCTTTGGTGAATCTGGAGACTTATTATTCCTTTCCCAACGTCACCGAAAAGAATAACTCGTTCAAGTATTCCGACGGAACCGATTGGTTGGAGATTCGAATTCCCAAAGGGAGTTACGACATAGACGATTTGAACGATTAGATTCAGACGCGAATGAAGATGGATGGAAAGGGAAGCAATAAGATCAGACTCGCTCCCAATCCTAATACCTTACAGACGATGTTGGATTTGGAAGATAATTTTCGAGTGGATTTCAACACGGACGATTCTATAGGTAAGATGTTGGGATTCGATCGAAAGATGTATCGAGGCCACGCGGCATCTGAAAATACGGTCGACATTCTCGCTGTCAATAGCATTCTGGTGAACGTGGACATGATTGCTGGAAGCTACGTGAATGGTAGCGCTCAACCGACGATCTATTCCTTCTTTCCAAACATGTCGCCGGGTTATAAGATCGTGGAGCGACCTCGAAATTTAGTTTATCTACCAGTGATTTTAGACACGTTGTATAGTCTGAAAACCACGTTGACGGATCAAAATGGTGAACTGTTAGATCTTCGCGGAGAGAGGGTGACGATACGATTTCACATAAGAGAAATATAAAAGCCAAAAAAAATTGTGTATATATATATAGATAACAAAAATAAAATAAACGCAATATTAATTTTACAAAATTATTTTAATATAATTATTAAACAAGAAACAATTGAAGTAAATATATTTTAAAAACAGAATTATGACACAATACGTGGTTAAAAACGTGAACATATCCGCAGGACAGAGGAAGAAACTTAAGAGAGCGTTAACAACTCGAGGCGAGGCGGTGAGATTCAAATTCACTCACGAAGATCTGACGAGAGGTGGTCAGGATTCGATCGCCTGGACCAGAAGTCAAATCAAAAGGATGGAGAAAGCGATTCGCGATGGAAGAGGGTTGACGGTGAGATTGAGTCCCGCTCAATTGAGATACAATTTGAGAATGAAAGGCGGTTTCCTACCGCTATTGGCGGGAATCGCCGCAAAAGCATTACCCTTCGCCGCAAAGGCACTACCCTTTCTCTGAAATACTCTCGGCGTGGAAGCTCTCACGGGACTCGCTAGTTCGGCGGTTGAGAAATTAATGGGTGGCAGCGGACTGTTCTTGAAGAAGGGAGGAGCCGTGTGTCGCGTCCACGTAGACGACAGCGGTAAAGGATTGTATCTAGAACCCTATCTGAAGAGTGGACAGAACGTCGAGCGACTCGTCAAGGGTTTGTTGCTCAGTGAGAATTCGCCGTTTAAGAACATACCGATTTTGAATATGTTATTATAATATAAAATTGTATAAAATATAAATCATAGAAAGTATAAAATAATATATTAAAATTGGTAAAAAAGGTTGAGAAATAATTTTATCATCAGGATGACAAGGTGGAGAATTTATCACCTGGATGAATTTGACGATAATGACAAATATCGCAAGACAGAGAGCGAAGAAATAAAAAATGTGAAGAAGAAGGAAAACAAAAAAAAATGAGATCTAAAGATGATCTCATTACTTTTTTTTTTATTTTTCTTCACTAAAAATCAATCTCTCTGTTGTTTATATTTCCAAGCTCGTTATTAGCATGTTGACACTCATGTTTTCAAGATGATCTCATCACGTTTTTTCTTTCTTCTTCGCAAAAAATCAGTCACTCTATTGTTTATATTTCCAAGTCCGTTATTAGCATGTTGACACTCGTGTCTTCTCCTTTTTCGAAAACGTGTTGAATGTTTATCTTTACTCTTTTGAGTTTTTTTTACATCGGTCAACTCGCTCTCACCACCCAATTTCTCCACGAGTTCGAATGAGATGTTTGGAAATATGTAATTTCCATAGGGCAACGACAAATCGTCCTTGTAGAATTCTCTATCTTCGGCGATGACGATGTTCTGCAGATCGCTTTGGCACTCGTAAAACAAATCGAGTGCGGCTTCATCCAATTTCAAAGGCATGCGATATTTGTCATATTTGTGCTCTAAGCCCTTCGTCTCAACTTCGTTCAATTCGATGGGATCGTGTCGTCGTAATCTATAGATTTTATGACCGAATTTCTTATACGTTTCGACTCATTTCAATTTCAATTCACATCTTTTAGGTGTTGCTGTCTTCATGATCGATTATTAGTTTTTTGTTTTACGAATTCTTGCAAATAATGTATATTTTAAATTTTGTATTTAAATAATAATTTGTTTAAAAAGTTTTTTTTTTTGCTCTTTATATATATATATAAAAAGTTGTTTTTTTAATTTTTAATTTTATTTAATGTAAAATTTTTTAGTAAAAGTTTTTTTTCTCTTTATATATATATAAAAAGTTAAATTTTAAATTTCAATCTCTCTATTGTTTATATTTCCAAGTCCATTATTAGCATGTTGACATTCGTCATTTTTCCACTTACGAAAATGGTTTGAATGTTTATCTTTACTCTTTTGAGTTTTTTTTCATAGGCGAATGCGCTCTCACCACCCGATTTGTTCACGAGTTCGAGTGAGATTATTGGATATATGTAACTTCCATAGGACAACAATAAATCACCCTTGTCGAATTCTCTGTCTTCGGCGACGATGATATTATTCAGCAGATCGCTTTGATACTCGTAAAACAAATCGAGCGCGGCTTCATCCAATTTCAAACACATTCAATATTTGTGGTAGTAGCGCTCTAAGTCCACCATCTCAACCTCATTCAATTCGATGGGATCGTGTGGTTGTAATGTATAGATATTAAAACCGAATTTCTCATACGCTTCATCTCGTTTCAATTTCAATTCGCATCTTTTAGGTGTTGTTGTCATGATCGATTATTTGGTTTTTATGAATTCTTGCAAATAATGTATATTTTAAATTTTGTATTTAAATAATAATTTGTTAAAAAAGTTTCTCTTTATTTCTCTTTATATATAAATAAAAGTTAAAAAAAATATTCTTACAAACTCAATTTTGAGGTAAAAACAATGATCAAGTCTAAACATCCGAATTATAGTCTAGAACATGCAAGACTTCAAACGTTTAAAAATTGGCCTTCGCATCTCGCTCAAAAACCCGAAGATTTAGCTGCCGCAGGTTTCGTTTACGTGGGTAAAGGTGACAAAGTCAAATGTTTTTGTTGTAACATACATTTGATGAATTGGGAACCTCATGACAGACCTTTACTAGAACAAATAAATAATATTGAAAAAGGCGAATGTGATTATTTGAACAAGATCCTAACATTGGGATTGATCAAAATCGAAGACGAGGAGAGGGATAGAGATAAAAACCAAAAATTATTGATGGATATGTTACAACTCGGATACACCAAGGAACAATTGTACGATGCGTTAAACATCACAAACAAGACCCTGTCTCAATTCATAACTTTAGAACATCTCATCAAATTCATGGCGGAAGCGGACGAGTTATCGTCACTCATCGAAAACGAGCCGAGCAAAACATCCACTAAGTGTCTGGTCTGCGAAGGTGTCGCAAACGTCTTGTTTCTACCGTGCGCACACCTGTGTTGTTGTAGAGAATGTTATTCCAAAGACGAGAAAACATGTTCGTTTTGCAAACGAGAAATAAAAGCGGTCTTAAATTGTTTTTGAATAAAAAACACATTAAAGAAAAAATTGAATTTAAAATTTAACTTTTTTTTTTTTTTATATATATAAAAAGAGTAAAAAAGCAAAACTTTTTTAACAAATTATTTAATACAAAATTCCAAAAAAATATTCTTACAAATGAAGCAAACAGATAAAACAATGGTAAATTTAAATGAGAAAACCATACCTCAGTTAAACGAGATTTGTAAACTATTAACAAATTTCAGATTTCAGAAATCATAGAACTAAATCAAAAAAAATTGAAGTCATACAAGAATATTTGCAAAACGCTAGAAAGGCAAACGAAATGTCGATAGCAACGATGTCAAAAGATGCATCGGTTGTGAAAAATGAGAAGATAGTAAAAGGAATCGAAATGCCGATGTCGAAAAAAACCAAAAACGTTTCGATTGTGAAAACTAAGAAGATGACTAAACGAAAAGCCATTGAAGAACATCAAGTTTCCAAAGAAAAGAAAAGAAAAACTAAAACGAAAACGAGTGATGCACTTCAGATTCTAGACAAACGAGATATATCGAGCGAAATTCAACGAGCAATCGATGAAGAGAAAGGAGAAGAATATGTAACACGATTCGTTGCAGAACTATTCCAATCGAAACCCGTAGAACGGGAGAGTGCGATCAAAGGCATTTTTAAAACTTTCAACGTGGTTCCCTCGTTCAAGAAAATCGATCCGAAATTGTTCATGGAATGGGTGAAGAAAAAAGTATTGGATTTGTTTCGCGAATACATGAATGTGGGATTGAAAATTAAGATGATACTCCATTGCATAATGAATAAAATCGACGTGAAGTCTGGCGAGAGCATCGTGAAAAATGCATATTTCAGATCTAACGTCGAACTCGTATTTCGAGATTCAGATCTATCAGACGTTTTTGAAAAGATGACAGACAAGATGTTGACGTATCTCGCGAATTATCAACATGAAGGTAGTAGTTGGACGTTCGATGAGGTGTTGAAACTTGATATTCACATAAATAAAAACGAACCATTGAAAGGATCTTCCTACTTGACTAAGAAACACGCCGTGGTCAACGTGAGAAATAAAGATGATCAGTGTTTTAAATGGGCAATCACCTCCGCTTTATACCGTGTCGAAATGAACTCCGATAGAGTTTCTCGTTACGAGGAAACTTCTAAAAATCTCGATTGGACCGGAGTGACTTTTCCAACAGAGTTAAAACATACCGAACGTTTCGAGGTTCAAAATCCCACCGTAGCAGTGAACGTCTTGGGATACGACAAGGAAAAACGAATGATCTATCCTCTCAGACAGACTTCGTATCTCGGAAGAGAAAAGACGATTATTTTATTATTGATTTCGAATGGTGACAATCGTCATTATTGTTGGGTTAAACATCTGAGCCGATTACTGTCGAAACAAAATAATAATCATAACGGAAAGATATCTTTATGTTTTAATTGCATGAACATATTTAAGACTGAAAAATCATTAGCGAAACATCAGGAATATTGCAACGAAAATCAAGGTGTCGCCGTCGAAATGACCAAACCCAACACCAGCGTGAAGTTTGAAAATCACAATAGAAGGTTAAAAGTACCATTCGTCATGTACGCCGATTTCGAATGTTTCACCGCGAAAATGAGTTCCTGTCAACCCAACACTCTTCAAAGTTACGTCGAAAGATATCAAAAACACATACCTTCAGGCTATTGCATTTACGTGAAATGCGCTTTTGACTTGCAACATGACATGGGTCCCTTCACCTACAGGAAACAGTATGAAGACGACGATGTGGCTCAAAGATTCGTGGAAGAGTTAGAATCGAAAATTCAAATGTTATACGACAAATTCAAAACTCCGGCAAAAATGATCATCACGCGAGAGCAGCAGGACGAAAATAACAGAGCCACCGAATGTCACATATGCAGACAATCGTTCGACGAGAATTCGGAGGAAAATAAGAAGGTTAGAGACCATGATCATTACACGGGTCTGTATCGCGGTCCGGCTCACAGCAAGTGTAATTTAAAATATCGAGACGCCGCTTTCTATCCGGTGATGTTTCACAATCTCTCGGGTTACGACAGTCATCTGTTCGTGAAAAATCTCGGCACCTCACATGAAGAATTAAATTGCATCGCGAACAGCGAAGAAAGATACATTTCCTTCACGAAATGGAAGCTCATGGAGAAGAAAAGAGTAATCGAAGGAGAGATGTTGAAAGAAAAAACGAAATCCATTCGTAGATGCATACGTTTCATCGATAGTTTTAAATTCATGTCGACTGCTCTGGAAAAATTAGTCGATAACATGAGCAAGGATAAATTTAAAATCACGAGCGAACATTTCGGAGAATGAGTAGACGTCATGTTGAGGAAAGGAGTCTATCCTTACGATTACATGAACGATCTAAAGAGATTTGAAGACACCGCACTACCTTCGAAAGAAGATTTTTATTCGAAATTATACGAATCCGACATTTCCGACGAGAATTACGAACACGCCAAAAACGTGTGGAAATCATTCGATATGAAAACCATGAGAGATTATCACGATCTCTATCTGAAGACCGACGTTCTGCTCTTGGCAGACGTGTTCGAAAATTTTCGAGACGTCTGTTGTCGAAATTACGATCTGGATCCCGCTTGGTATTTCACCGCACCCGGTCTGGCGTGGGACGCTCTGTTGAAGACCACCAAAGTCCAATTGGAATTATTATCCGACGTGGACATGTTGCTCATGTTCGAAAGGGCTGCGAGAGGTGGCATCTCGATGATCTCCCACAGATATTCTGAAGCTAACAATCCCTACATGAAAGAAGGTTTCGATTCGAAATGGTCGACTAAATACATACAGTATTGGGACGCTAATAATCTGTACAGTTGGGCTATGAGTCATCCTTTACCGATTAGAAATTTTGAATGGGTGAAGGAACTGGAAGAGATGCAAAAATGGAGAGACTATCCTTGCATTTTAGAAGTCGATTTGAACTATCCGGAAGAATTACACGATCCACACAATGATTATCCGCTGGCTCCCGAACGAATGGAACCGAACGAAGGAGACGAGGAAAAACTCATTCCCAATTTATTTAACAAACGTAACTACGTCGTCTACAGCGAGAATTTGAAACAGTATGTCGATTACGGGATGAAATTAGTCGACATACATCGCATCAATCGATTCGACGAAGAGCCGTGGATGAAAAAAATACATCGATCTCAACACGAATCTCGGAACTCGAGCCGAGAACGATTTCGAAAAAGATTTCTTCAAACTCATGAACAACTGCGTGTACGGTAAATCGATGGAAAACATCAGGAAGAGAACCGATGTTCGACTCGTCACGTCTGAGAAAAGAGCTAAAAAATTAGTGGCGAAACCCAATTACAAACACCGAACCATATTCGACGAAAATCTAGTGGCCGTTCACATGCAAAAGATGCACCTGAAGTTCGACAAACCGTATTATCTCGGACCGATCATCTTAGATATCAGCAAGCAATTGATGTACGAGTTTCACTGGGATTACGTCAAACGAAAATTTGGCGATAAAGCTGGGAATTGTTGGGAAATATGGGAGCGAATGGAGACTCGAACTGAATGAAAGCAAGAGCAAAGTTATACCCATGGGCCGCAAAGTGGACCCCACTCGAAGGTGGAGAGTGGGGGAGTTCTGCATTCCGGAAGGTAGCAGTAGACTTCTTAGTGTAGGAGAGATTAGTGACTATGAGTACCTGGGGGTAAATATAAACGTCACAGGAAGAGGCATCTACCGAAACCACACAAATAAATTGATTGCGAAGGGGAAGCGAATCCTTAACCAAATGAAACTTATAGGGAGAAACAGTTTCAATAAGGTTTTCGTGGGGAAAACCATTTGGGAAATGGTGGGTCTGCCAAGTATAACATACGGTACGGAAGTTGTACCCCTAAACCAGACAGCTGTTAAGAACTTGGAAATCCTGCAGAACGATGCAGGCTGATGGATAACAGGCTCGAGTAAAGCCGCAGCGCTAGAAGCAATCAGGGGTGAGCTTGGGTGGATGAGGATCATTGACAGGATAGACCTATTGAAACTCGGTTATTTTAATTATTTGGTAAATCTCCCCGATAGCCGATGGTGTAAAGTAATGTTCCTGAGAACTTTCAACTCAAATATCAAGACGGGGTGGATGGTCCAAGTGAGGGAGCTAGTAGAAAACTACTCAATGGAGATCTCGGACCTTGACGTTGGAGAAAACCAGGGCAAAAAGATCGTCAGAGAAAGGGTCATGGAGGATTGTAACCGTAATTGGCGAGAGGGGGTCAAATCAAAGAGATCTTTGGGCGGCCTGCGTGATAAAGAGAAGCCTGGTTTTGAAGCGTACCTTGATGGCACCTTTGGGGGGGGGGGGGTCACTGTTGTTCAAGCTGAGGTCGAGGTCCCTGGAGCTGAGGGGAAAAATTGGGAAAAACAGTGAAAAGGAGTGCCAGATGTGTAACGTGGGCGTGGTGGAGACCCTGGAACACTTTCTTATAGAATGCCCAAAATACCTGTCTAAAAGAACAAGATTCACGGGGAGTATAACGGAGAAGTGGGATGGGAGAATGAAGGACTTGTGGTTAGGGGAGACTCAAAGGAGAAGGTTAATATACTAATCGGAGAGATTGGGAAAAATGGGGCAAGGGATGTCATCAAGCAGTTCGTCTCCGAGTGTTGGGAGGAGAGAAGAAGCGCGGGAATAGGGAGGCAATTGGTAGAACATGGGTAACTAAGGCCTTCTCATACGAGAACCTCGACAAACCCACTTTCAGGGTACCGAGGTTCATTGGCTTCCGCCTACTGGGCCCATTGTTTTCTGGCGCTAGTCTTGGTAAACTTATTCAGTCCCCCTCACGCTTGTTCACCCCACCTACATCCACTCTAGTTATACTTGCCTCTGACCTCCCACCCCGCTCCTCTCCAAAAAAGGCTCTGCTACCCGTAGAATTTTATCCCCTAATACCCATTTCCCCGCCCTGCTAAGATGCAGCCCGTCACGCCCGTACCTGCTCCCATTGCCCCAAAACGTGTCCCAATGGTCGATAAAGGGTATTCCCATGCACAACATGATGACGTTCGAGACCGACCCGGCAATGACGACAGACAGGAACATCCCTAACCTGAGACGGATACATCCTCAAACAGTAATCAATCGGCTGAGAGAATACGGCTTACGTCCTATTTTGACGTTATGTCATCGTCGTGCTCGACTGCAGTGGTGTAGAGTAGGGTTAGGGTTAGGGTTAGCCTAACCTAACCCTAACCCTACCCTAACCCTAACCCTAACCCTAAACTAACCCTAACCCTAACCCTAAACTAACCCTAACCCTAATCTAACCGAACCCTAACCCTAACCTAACCCTACCTAACCTAACCCTAATCCTTAACCCTAACCTAACCCTACCCTAACCCACTTCCATGCTAACTTGTTCGCTTCCATGAGGCGTAAATGCACAGTAGTAGTCGATGCAGATGGAGGTCATACGAGATATTAAGTGTGTGACTTTTGTGTTTGACCCTTAGTGTCTTTGACTCTCCATGGCACCAAGAGTATTCGTCGTAGCGTAATGAAATTTCTCGTGTTGATCACAAATTGATTCATCTGCGATTGAATAAAATTTCCATGAATGAAAATGATATATATCTTTTTTAGTGTTATTTTTTAGCATGCACACTTTCTTTTTGGGGAGAGTATATAGTTCCTGTTGGTGCCGTGTGGCCCCAGGCATGAATACCATACAGCATGTGGCTATGGATAAGAGAGTAGTATAAAGTTTTCAAGCATTCCCTGGGAAGGATTTTCTTCACTTTATTTATATAGTATAATGCTCTGGAAATTTTTGAACAAACTACCGAGACATGGCTTTTGAAATTTAGGTGTTCGTCAACGTAGATTCCGAGGAATTTTACCGAGATATCCTTTTGATCATCATCAGTTTAGTCTGTTAAAGAGTGTACAGTATGTTTTGTATCTTAGGTTATTGTGAGCTGTTGGGGACTTCAGTTTCTTCAAATATAATTTGTTTTTGTCTAATGATGACTGCAAGGTACCCGATGTCATCCCTAGTTCTCGTTTCACATACTTTTGTGGGATTTTAAAAAGTTTTTCCGGGAAGGATCGTTCAAAGGCCATCTGAATAATATCTAAAAAGCTATCATAGGCTTGATTTGGACATTGTGCGTTTAGTACATTAAGGAAGTTATTTTCGAAAAAGAGGGACCTAAACCGATTGATATTTTCCTGTTTGAAAGAACGTTTGTAGGCATGTATGGGATGGGTCGGGGTTTTGGTGGATTCATTAACATAAAATGTTGCAAAGTGTTCACTTTGATCTGTAATTATCAGCGGTCTAATTTAGCTGAATGTGTTTAACCCGCTTCCCAAACAGAGAGTAGGGTTAAAATACATATGCGCTAAAACTATTTGTATTAAAACTGACTTTAAAGCGCTGTCCATACTGTATGCTTTTTATTTATTTAATTTACCATTGTGTTTTATATATATACGCTCAAGATGTAATTATTATTCCCGAGGTATGGGAGGAAATTTTGTTACTGAAAATGTTATCAATTATTGGAGCTGAATAATCTGTGATTCTCGTTTGTTTTGTAATGAATGGGGTGAAGCCTGAACTAAACACATTTTCGATGAATAAATCCGTCTTGCTGTATTTTGAGAATCCAAGTAAATCGACATTAAAGTCACCCATCAAGTAGGCGTCGGTAGTTGATCCAACTAAGGTATTGGTAATATCAGTCAACGTTTGTAGAAACAAGTCGAGATCCGCTTTCGGTGGTGTGTTTAATCTGTAAATTATCCCAACAATAGTTTTTCTTTTAGTGGAAATTTCCACAAAGAGAGATTCAAAGACACGAGGAAGAAGACAGAGAGTCTTCACGGATTTTGAAAGGAATTGTATCCTTAATATAAAGACCTACACCCCTTCTACCATCGTCATTTTCGGGTCTTTGGTGTGATATCAAAGGGTGGTAGCCTTCTAGTGAATAAGTATTTCTAATATGAAACGTTTTCGTCCGGCCTATAACACCCAACACGTTAGAGGCATTTTGTATGCTACCAATCAAGTCACGAAATGCCTCCCACTAACATTTAAACTTCGACAATTAAAGTTTAAGAGTGTAAGTGAGCTGGGCTTTCCTGCAAACTACTTGTTAAACCGTTCCGGAGTATAATATTCACACCGGTTCTTTTCTAGAGTGAATGAAGAGATTAATTCAGCAGCATCATTCTCATTTATTGCATCGTTGAACTGCGAAATAAAGTCAAATGTGCTGCTGCTCTGTATCTCATCGAATGTGAGCGTATTAGCCATATTGAAATATCAAGAAGAGGGTCAATCTACCAGGGAAAAAATCAATAATTTGAAGCAGTTTAAGGGGACGTCCAACCTAACTTTGGTCAAATTTCATGTAATTTTCTTTCAAGTCTAAAAAAGGCCCAAAATGAATAACCCCTATAAATTATATACCAAAATGCTTGGAATGAAACCTAAAACATGTGGAAACTGAAATTTGCCATGGAACTGCTGCCATGTGTAAATAGCACCACCTGAAAGTCTGCTGTGGCATAAGTAAGAGAACAAAATTTTTACAATAAAATACCTCAAAATAAAATAACAGCTGTATTCTATAAACATTTAAGTACATACTCGAAGAAATCTTTTCCTAATTCATGAAAGTAATAAAGATTGAGACCAAATGTTATCAGTGGAGTGCTCACTGATTGAAGGCAGACATTTTCTTTTGTTTATGTTTTGATTTTGGGAGTTCAACAAAGGTCAACTTGAAGGAGTCCAGCAGAAGAAGTATGGAAGCACAAAAGAGTGTCTCCCAATATCAAGATGTATGTGTTACTGTAATGGTTTGGAAAGAAAATATGATATTCTCCTATGTAGAATGCACTGCAAAGTCATACACTGTAGTTGAATAAATATATTTACAAACCCCTTGCACTGTAACCCCTTTTATCCCATGTATCAATTTGATAGTGATTAAATTGTTAAATTTGTCTGGTTTATCAATATGTATATTAGCTTTGTTTAACTCTTGGACACCAATACACTCATGATATCTGTTGGAGAAGAAATAAGGGTAACTCTAACCTGTCACTGCAATAAACCATCTAATGTACTTAAAAGTACATTGTTATTCAAAACACATCAAATCAACCTTACATAACCATCATTGCATGTACTTTCCCCAAGGAGGCTTATTGACATATTGAGATCAGAAGGGCACATCCAGAGGGTCTCACATATTTTTTTCAAGAACGCAGTACACAAAGCAATCCCCAAAAGATGACAAGTGAGCTCCATTTGACACAAAAAATTCCCTGGGGGGGGGGGGGGGGGGGGGCTCTCTTTCTTGTATGACTCTACCTCCGGCACTTAAGGCATCTGCCTTTTTTCTCAAAGTTTAACTCTTTTTTCTTTTTGAAGATCCTGGCCACACATGTTCCAAACACTATCAGACAGGTAACCCTCCAAATAAGTGTATCTGCAAAAATCATGTTACATTGCAAAACATTCTTTTTAGAGTTTTAGTTCTGGACCTTTCATGCTTCTTACTTCCAACTATAACACTTAATTTATCGATTAATGGGTGAATAGAAAAGTCCTGCCGTAATCAACATTTCGAGTTCCATAAGCCTTCAAAACAGCTCCGATAAAAGTGTCAAACATCAGATTGGTGGCTTTATACAGAATATTCATTAGGTTGTTGCTTGATAAGTAAAAGGAACAAAATGTTCAAAAGAAAAATCTGTAGCAATACAATTGAGGGTATTAGCAGGCACTTTGCAACAAATTGTAACAAATCAACTAGTTATAAACAAAATTTTAAAAGAGTGAAAAAGTACCACAACTCAGAAAAAATGTGGGAAGAAACACATGCTACAGCAGCTACACAGGCATTGTTTCCCCATGATGCTCGATCACAACACCAAATATCCTTCAAATTGGAGTAGCAATGGTTGAGATACAAGGGAGAATGTTGGTACATGTAATGATGAATGGGTAAGAGGACAGAGGTCACCACTGGCACTGCACGGCCCTAGATGCACTTTTGATTTTCCAACTTCCAGGTCTGGGGCATAATAATCGCAACACACCCACCTTATCAGTTCATAATTTCAGTAAAATAAAAGAAATTATCAATTTGAATTAATTAATAGATGATGGAAAATATTTGGCTTCCTTCGCCTTCTCGTACTATTTAATTACCACAAACAATATCAGTTTGATGCCGACAAACGAAACTGAACGCATGTGGTTTGGTTAAAAAGTAACTCGGCATGAATAATGAAGAAATTGCGAATATTTCGTTTGTTTAAAAGCCAATTGCAGCTAATATTGACCGTGCATTCGATAATTCGTTTCGGTTTTAACCACACGGCCACGCTGACACTCCGTGATAGCGGTTATGTTTATTGTGATATGCAAATTGGGGGATGGTTTCCGGTGAAGGAGATTTGTCACATTTGTCAGTGTAAAGCGATCATAAAAGACACTGATCGACGCTTGTATTACTATGGTTGGTTGCAAGAAAAAACTAAATTCTCAGCATCGTCCAAGCGCACCTTATTTAAAAGCACGAATGCATCATTTTCTACCCATCTTCAATCGGTCCTTTGCAGACATCAAACATACCCGCCTTCAAATTCCATGGTTACTAGGAAGTAAATAACTTCGCAGCGACGGGGGAAATTAACACGCTCAATATAGTTCCAGGTCACTTGGAATATATTTTGTGAAAAAGTGATTTCTGAAGCATTCTGCTTACTTTGTTATGAATAGTGCCTTATTTTATGTGTATTGTCCCGATTTTATACACTCGGTTATTTTTTTTACAAGTGGTTCATGTTGTCTTTCTAGTGCGCAATAATTCAGATTTTTTGTCAACAAAAAAGTTCAGACGGCCTGTAAACACGAGAGGGAATTTCGAACCATATTTTGCAGTTATAACATTAACAGCTCAAGTATTTGCTGTCACCTGTTTGCAAATCCGCTCATACATTGTCTCGAACAAATAAGGGGCGTGATCACGTCCTTGCATTCTTACGATTGCCCAAATTGAGTATTTCTGCAAGAACCACAACGTAATCACATGACCGGAAAAACATCATTGAAACATGGCCACATCGGGAACATCAAAAATTTGTGTTGGTGTTATTACATTCAAACGTCAAAACCCACCAGAGTGTGTGTCAAAAAAATGCTTTCTCCGAGTCTGTAGTATGTTATCATTATATTGAGGACAAGGCTTTCGAATTACCGATTATTTTGTGGTTTTACCGGTTCGTTACTTATGCCATTTGCAAATTAATCTTCTTCAAAATCCTAAAATTCACTTTTTTTCCTGAAAAAAATATATGTACCTTTTCTATGCACTTTACTCATTATTTTGATATATAATTTGCCTTTCCTTACTTCTCTTATCTGTTTCTGAGGCATTGGGAAAAATGTCAACAAATTGACCAAAGTTAGGTTGGACGACCCCTTAATTGAATATACATTTGCTGAAGAAATTAATTTTGTGCTCTTGCTAGGATTGTGCAAGTGAGCGAGAGGATCTGAAGAAAAATCATTCAAACTATTTTCGAAAAACTTTACTTTCTTTGTATAGCTGGCCGAGATTAGTCAGGTTATTGAGGTATGATTTGAGATGAAAGGCATTGTAACTTTCTGGTTTTTGAAAGTGTGAAACTTTAATTCGTCGAATTCCATCGCCTTGTCACTATTGAGTGTTAATGTTGCCGCTTGTAGAAGTGTGGTCTGAAGACTTTCTGAAGGAGAGACCTATTGGTATTAAGTGATGGCGAGTGTCTAAAATCTTCCGTTCATCAAATAGGCTATGCACTTGATCTACTATTTTCTTACCAACAGGTCAAGTTAATAGCACATTAAATCTTGGATCCGGGTGATGTGGAGAGGATTATTCGTCTTATTGCTTTCAGAACCATGCTGCCACAGGTGCAGTCTATAGTAAAGAATGCACTCGGGACAGAATGCTTCCCAGGCGTTGAGTTCTCATAATATAATAATAATAATATTCCCCTGCTGGTGCATAGATCTGTTATTCTGATATTCACATAATGGGGGAGGGGAACAGTGCTGAATGCTGAACCACACCTATATAACTTGAGTAGATCACAACAGTATTCTTTTGCTGGTACACATATCTGATATTCTGATATTCACATAATGGGGGGGGGGGGATAATGCTGAATACTGAACCACACCTATATAACTTGAGTAGATCACAACTACATTCCCATGCTGGGACACAAATCTGATATTCTGATATTCACATAACGGGGGATAAGGGGGTAACTTGTATAGTGTGCCCACATACTATTCCACACCACAAACTGTTATAGTCCTACTAAGTCAGTGTGTAGTGCGGCATAGTAAGTAAGATATCAACTACATGGTTGTTTTCGGTAGGGGATCAATAGAAGGTGCACATATAAGAAGTGGCGGCTGTATACTGGATAAGGTTACCTAGCTTCTGAGGTTGTATATCTTATCAGCTTTGTATACAGGAATGGAAGGAAGCTGTTGAACTTCACAAACGAGCTCGGTCTGAAGATTCTGAACAGGGACGCGAGGTGTAAGGGGAAATGGACCTGGGAGAGGAACGACAGAAAATCAATAATCGACTACATTCTCACAGATATTAATTTATGGAGGGAGGTGAGAGGGGTAGAAGTGGATGATAAGGGTAAAATGGAGGCGGATAGTGATCACAACTTGATTACAGTGACGATCACGGCCAAAAATCTAGTAAAAAGGAAAGGAAGCTTTAAGGAGAGTTGGGAACTCGAAAAGGATGATGACTGGGCGAAGTTCAGTGAAAAACTGAAACCAAAGCTTGCAACCGTACCCAAGGGGGGCAGTGTCCAGAAGATGGCCGACGCCATAGGTGCGAGCCTAGTGGAGGCAGGGAAGGAAAGTGTAGGAAAAATCAGGGTGCCAACACGGGAACTTGGGTACAGAGTGAATGAAGAACTGAAAAGGGCCATAAAGGGTAGAAAAGCTAAATGTGCTGCATACAGGAGAAGTAGACAACTTAAGGGGGCGAAAAGCAACGAGGCCACAGTAGCAAAGGAAGAATACCAACAAGCACGAAATAAAGTAAATAAGATTAAAGACGATAATCGGAGAGTGCGAAATAGCAGTCTTTTTAGGACGATAACAACGACAGGGGGTCGAGTTCGAACGTATTTTGGAAATGGCCGAATAAACGTAACACAGGAAGTAACCCAAAGAGTATTAAAGTAGATGGCAGAGTTACAGACGAGCAAGATCAAGTCGCACCAGAACTAGTCACGCACTGGGAAAAGGTAAACGATAAGCGATGGGGCATGGGGAGCCAACCTGAGTGTCCGAATCAGGTCGAGGAAAACCTATCGAACTTCGTGTGCAGCGAAATTCAAAAATGAGGAGGTGCGAAAGGTGATCTCAAAATTAAGGAATGGAAAAGCGGGAGGAGTGGATGAAATTCCTAACTAGTTTATCAAAAAAGGGGGAGAGGAATTCGTGGAAAGCCTAACTGCCCTATTCAATCTAGGCATAGAAAATCAAGAGGTCCCAAAGGAGTGGAGAGAAAGCAAAGTGACATTTATTCACAAAAAGTGGGAAAAAGACGTTTTGGATAACTATCGAGGGATATCTGTCAGTAGCAACATTGGAATAGTTTTCTGTAAAGTCCTGTATGGGAGACTAGAGGAGGTGATTGAAGAGAAGGGTTTTTTGGGAGAAATCCAGAATGGCTTCAGGAAGGGAAGGAGAGTTACTGACCATCTTTTCACGCTATCCCAAATGATAGAATCCGCGAAAGCAAAAAAGAAAAAGATGTTGTTGGCCTTTTTGGATGTCAAAAAAGTATACGATAGAGTATGGAGGGAGGGTATGTGGCGCAAGCTGGAGGCTCTGGACTTAGGAGGCGAGTTTGTTGGAATTACGAAAGCATTATATAAAGACGTACAGAGTGAACTTAGCCTGGGAAACATTACAACAAAACGTGTGCCTATGGAGATAGGCCTAAAACAGGGGTGTATTCTTTCTCCAATTCTGTTTGCATTGTACATCAAAGGTTTAGGAGATGAACTCCTGCATAGCGACCAGGGGTAGCAGTTCGGGACTTGAAGATCTCAGGGCTATTTTTGCAGACGATATGGTGCTAGTGTCAGAAAGCGAAGAGGGGCTAACGAAAATGTTGGGAATTGTTGGGAAATATGGAGCAAATGGAGACTCGAACTTAATGAAAGCAAGAGCAATGTTATACCTGTGGGCCGCAAAGTGGACCCCACTCGAAGGTGGAGAGTGGGTGAGTCCTGCATTCCGGAAGGTAGCAGCAAACTTCTCAGTGTAGGAGAGACAGGTGATTACGAGTATTTGGGGGGTAAATATAAACATTACAGGAAGAGGCATCTACCGAAACCACACAAATAAATTGATTCTGCAGGGGAAGCGAATTCTTAACCTAATGTAACTTATAGGAAGATACAGTTTCAATAAGGTTGTCGGGGGGGGGGGGGGGGAACCATTTGGGAAATGGTGGGTCTGCTAAGTATAGCATACGGTACGGAAGTGGTACCCCTAAACCAGACGGCCGTAAAGAGCTTGGAAATCCTGCAAAACGATGCAGACCGATGGATAACGGGGTATCGTAGTGCCGCAGCGCTAGTGGCAGTCAGGGGTGAGCTTGGGTGGATGAGGATCAAGGACAGGATAGACCTGTTGAAACTCGGTTATCTTAATTATTTGGTAAATCTCCTCGACCGCCGATGGTGTAAAGTAATGTTCCTGAGAATTTTCAACTCAAATATCAAGACGGGGTGGATGGTCCAAGTGAGGGAGCTAGTAGAGAACTACTCATTGGAGATCTCGGACGTGGACGTTGGGGCAAACCAGGGTAAACAAATCGTCAGAGAAAGGGTCATGGAGGATTGTAACCGTAATTGGCGAGAGGGGGTCAAATCAAAGAGGTCTTTGGGTGGCCTGCCTGGTAAAGAGAAGCCAGGTTTTGAAGAGTAACTTGATGGCACCTTTGGGGGGTCACTGTTGTTGAAGCTGAGGTCGCGATCCCTGGAGCTGAGGGGAAAATTGGGAAAAACAGTGAAAAAAGAGTAAAGTGCCAGATGTGTAATTTGGGCATGGTGGAGACCCTGGAACACATTCTTCTAGAATCCCCAAAGTACCAGTCTAACAGAATAAGATTCACTGGGAGTATAATGGGGAAGTGGGATGGGAGAATGAAGGACATGTGGTTAGGGTGAGACTCAAAGGAGAGGGTTAATATGCTAATCGGAGAGATTGAGAAAAATGGGGCAAGGGATGTCATCACGAAGTTCGTCGCCGAGTGTTGGGAGGAGAGGAGAAGCGTGGGAAAAGGGAGGCAGTTGGGAGTACAGGGGTAACCAAGGCCTTCTCGTCCGAGAGCCGTGACAAATCAGCGGCTGGCCAAAGTGTTATTATATTATTATTACAATCAGAAGGATGGAAGTAAAGGAACGTGTATCACCTCATTTATATCACTGAAATAGCTCACAATAATATTCCCATTTTAGGACACATGTCTGATATTCTGATATTCACATATTTGTGGGGAGGGGGGGGGGGAGTAGACATATATAATGTAGTTTCCATCCCACACCTCACACTGTTATAGTATCACTAAGTCAGTGAGTAGTGTAGCACAGTAAGTAAGAGATCAGCTACATGGGTGTTTTGGGTAGGGAATTAATGGGGAATATATGCATATGAAGTGGTGGCTGTATATCACACGAAGTTATAAAACTCTTGAGGCAGTAGAAGACAGCATTATTTGGTTTTAATAATGTTCTGCCCAAATCTACCCACAAAGTGTATTGTTTATCAACATTGAATGCCATCAGAAGGAGATTGTAAATAGAAGCTTATATCACCACACTTGTATCACCGAAGTAAGGACGCCACACTTATATAGCTTGAGTAGATCACCACAATATTCCCTTGTTAGATCATAGATCCTTCGGCATGTTGACAGATTTTACACAAAAGGAAGAAACCGTTGCTATGCACGAATTTATGCAACAAATGAGCCCTCTCGACAACAAATACAATATTTTTTATAATTGAGTTTACGAATGATCCATAAAAGAGTGATCAAAGACGTTACACGCACTCCGATACCAGTATTTCACTTCAGCCAAACATAATTCACCCCATCGAAAAGAAATAAACAAGAGCTAACTCAACCAGCTTTCCTCAGTTCAACGCTCACCCGCCATTCATTTTAGTCGGATATTTATATTTATCAAGGGACTTTTACATCGAAAATAAAAGAACTTCAGAAGGGATAATATGACTTTTTAATATTTAAATTAAATATGCATTTCACTAAACAGAACATGGTTAGTATGTGATAGTCATGTCGCCAATCACAGTTCTTTTTACGTTTATAGAATTAATATTGTGTAGTAAGCAGTATTGGTTTTGGTACGCCAAAATCACAATTAGACAGTTCTTCCACCAATGTGTTTGCAGTTTAAGAAATTGTACATTTCATGAATTTCCAAGACCAGCCCACAAATGGCCGTCTTCGGTGACGCAATATGTATGTTAGACGAGGAATTTGGTCCCTTTTTTGGAATTGGAAATTCACAGCAAGAAAGTATTTCATACTCGCGGTGGTTATTTCTAGATTGTCACGTGAAGGTTACCAGCCCCTCAGCCCTTGGCTTGTGTCGTGCCAATCTCGACAGGGAAGAAGACGGGATTTAAATAAATTTTGATTGAGTTGTACTAACAAGCATTACATTATCACATTTATTTACAAGATGTCCAGTTATAGACTTTGTCAGCTCTGTGTATATATACACCGCAAACAGTGTATCTCAAATGCACAAATAAATAACTTCCAAATACCAAACTGTTCACCATACTTACAGTGCATGTACATGTTTGAGCTATTAATTGTACATAGGTTATAGAGTAAACTCCGTTACTTGCATAAAACAGGTGTGATCAAATTACTCTTAACAACCACCGAATTTCTCCATAGATGTATTTGTTTCCATGGAAAATAATTTAACCCTAAGACCCATGCGGCCACAAACAGCCCGTTTTAAGTCGCTCTGAAAACATTGTCCCAAGTTCACTCTTCCCCGAGATCTCTATAGGTAGGCTGCATTAATCTTGATGGCGTTTTTATAGCACTGTTTAGGGAGCGCGGTGGCTCAGTGGTAGACTGTTGGACTTCTATGCTAGAGGTCCCGAGTTCGATCCCCGTCCGGGACGACCCGCGTTGTGTCCTTGGGCAAGGCACTTTATCCCGATTGCCTACATAGGGGCACGATGACGCCGTGTACTAAGGCGTACTGCACGTCGATGGTGCACATGTCTTCAACCGCTGTAACCCTGCTTGAGCGGAGCTTGAACAGAGTTAGAATGTTGAGGAGCTGACAGTTGCTCGTCGATGCTCGGTGGTTCTCTCCGGCTTCCTCCACCCGTAAAACTGTCCCGGTCACGATTATCCGTTGTGCTTAAATATGTGACCTTAAACACCAATAAATAAATAAATATAAATATAGCACTGTTGGCTGCCTGCACAGGCGGCCAACAATAATGTGGAAACACTGTCAAGCCATCTGCAGATGAATACAGTAGTTGCTAACATAAAATAAATCTGAGGTCCAAAGGGTTAAAAAGTTAATGTCCTGGTTTTATTTTGTGTATATTAGTGCGCAATGGGTAGTGTCAAACGAGATGCAATAGAAAAAATGTTCAGTTTATCACTAGAATACAAGAAATGGCCAAATTCCTGTTGACTGAATACTTCTCTTGGTTTGTTTGCTCGTTTTTTTTCGTTGTTTTTTTTTCTCTTTTTTTTCTTTTTTTCTACATTCCTAGAAAATGGCTTAGAGATGCAGGCTGCAAGCCGAGAGGTCCTCGGTTCGAATCCCACCTGCAGCAACCGCGTTGTGGCTTTGTGAAAAGCACTTAATCCCAGTTGCTCACCTGGAGGCACTGTGACGTTGTGTACTAAGGCGTACTGCACGTCTATGGTGCTCTGTCTTCAACCCATGCTAACCCTGCTTGTGTGGAGTTAGTACGTTGGGGAATCTGACAGTTGCTCGCCGTTGATAGTTGATTCTCTCCGGCTTCCTCCACCCGTAAAACTGTCCAACGCGATTTGAACCTGGCTTTCGAAAGTGTCGTTAAACCCCAATAAATAAATGAATAAATAGCAAAATGGCCTTTCGGATAACAGGGTACCACAGTACATTTAATTATAGACCATAAATTTATGAGTACATGTTAAACAAGTGCAAAGAAAGAACCCAAAAAGTTGCGTTTCTTTGGTTGTGTCAGTGACTGTTGGCATTCAAAATGACAAACCATATATCACCAGACATTGTGTTTTTCTTTCATAAATGTGCTTTGTGGCAACCTCATTACAGACTAACATATTGAACTTACTTAGGTTTTACATTATTGTTTTTTAATTAAAACAGAAAACTTAATAATCTGTGTCTAGTGTGTTTTTTTTATTTTAGACTTGAGTGAGATGATATTCAATTGGCCATTGAAAGGCAAAACCACCGATGAATAAAAGACAGGAAGATAAAATATTTGTTTAAATTAAATTAACAGATATTACAAAAGCCAATTAAATAATTAATTGATATAATACTCAGCACCTCTTGAAGTCCTATTCGTTGTCTCAGCAGTCTTCAGGACCTTCACGACTAATAACTAAATGTGTGTTTATTTTTAACAACACTGCCCCCTGAATGGACATGCAAAAAAAAAACCAGAAAAAAACATCATTGACATGAACTTCATCATAACGATCTTTGTTTGAAAGCTATTTTCTGTCTATTTTTTTTTTTAAAAATTCTGTTTTGTTTTTACTGAAACTCTAATGAGAGCCCCAAATCACATCTTATTGGTCTAGCTGAAAATTATTCTTTCAAGTTTATTATTTTTGACAGATTGATTTAATATCTCTTTTTAGGCCATCCTGTTGTTTTTTGGAGACCTTTTGTGTGAAAACATACTGCATTGTAAAACCCAACTTCTAATTGTAATTCATTGGATTTGGCCAAGATACCATGTAATATATAATTTTAAAGAAATCTTATGATTTTAAAATTTTATTTTCATGATTCGGTTGTCGAGGTGACTTTGGTGCTGGACGAGTGTAAAATTACATTCGATTTCAGACGAACAAATGTAATTTTCAAACCGAAACTGATCGTTGTTTTCTTACTTCAAATTGGCGTGCACACTGAGACGGTAGATCAATACTGTCGTTCCGAGTCAGGACCATTTGTGTGGAGTTTGTTGTACACGAAGATGTCAATAGACTTTATCGGTATCTTCCATTTTGTTGATGTATACCACCTCTCACGTAACCTTTGTTTACAAAACCATAAACACATGTGGAGCAAAATGGAGAAACCATGATAAACTCCTAGCACTCTGGACCTGGTAGAATTTCAGAATTATCATCATTCACTCCTAAGCTGCATCAAAACAAGTAAGAAGTTATATCTTGTTTGACAGAGCTCAAAGAGCTCTCTCAAACAAAATAGATTTTTTAAATTCTCTGTTGTATTGTGTGACAAATGCACTGCTAAAAACCTTGGTATTTTGACACCAGAGTGCAGAAGGTTCAAATTACTGTCAGTCACATCATATTTCAATTTTTTCTGAACCAATAACTTAACTTTGCTAACAACCAAATGACTGTTATTGACAATACATTATTTTGACATCAATATCTTAGAATATTCATTTGTCAAAACGTCCGTTGTACTCATACTCGGGAGTTTACTCCATTCAGGGCAGCTTTCACTTTTGAGTACTGTGAATTCCGTTGGAGTGCCGTACCAAAATACGCCGCGTGACTGCAACGTTGAAATCATACTTCATGCCGATAATTTATAAGGTCAGTGTCCAATTGTGTTTTTAACGACCGGCAATCCACTGTCGATCAGCATGATGGCCCCGCGATCTTCTTTTTATTAAAAAAAATACCGACTTGTATCTTCCTTGGGTGGTAACAAGTGAGGATATTTACAGAACTCCCACTGGTAACAGATTTTGTGTTTGTTCGCTTTGATGAATAAATTCTCGTTTTGAAAGCATATCTTTCTTGTATCACAAGTAAAGATATGCTCCTCTCATCTGTTGGTTTTATTTAACACCCACTGGTAACAGAGGCAAGTTCGTGTTCAGTGCGTTTTACAAGCAAAAGCCTGAGACGCAAAAATACCAGATCTCCCTCTGGTAACAGGATGGTGAGTTCCCTCGTAATACACAACTTGATTCAGAATGTAAACAGTAACGTTTCAATGTGCAATTTACCTAAAGTTTCGTTTTCAACTCAGATTTATCTTTATCAATTATACTGAAGGAATAGACATTTTTTGTGGGCCACTTTTCGGTTTTCTGACAGCATATAAGTAGTGAGGGGTGGCACTATAGACACAAGCATTTAACACTGAATTCCCCATAAAATTTTAAAATCTTTTTCCTACCTCCAAAAATGGCACTATAGACACAAAAATGACACTATAGATACAAAACCCTATGGAGAATCCTATGTTAATTTTGTCTCTATAGTGCCAGTTCTGGGGTATGGGGAATTCAGTGTTAAATGCTTGTGTCTATAGTGCCACCCATTGGGTAAAAGTCCCCTTTCAATCACTAAAAAATAGCCTGTTTATTAATCAATCTCTCCATACTTTAAACCGTATAACACTTTACTGTATGGAAGGAATGGTTGATAAACGTACAATCTCTTACCCACAGTGGAAAAAGAGAAGTATCTCTTAACTCTTTTTCACTTATGGGATAGAATGGTGAAAAAAAGAAGTATCTCTTGAATGCTGGTCCCTATAGTGTCAGTCACGGGGTGGAGGCCTCCCAATTACTTTGCTGGTCCCTATAGTGTCAGTCACGGGGTGGAGGCCTCCCAGTTACTTTATGCTGGCAAAATATATGTTTATTAATCAATCTCTCCATACTTTAAACCGTATAACACTTTACTATATGGAAGGATTGGTTGATAAACATAGAGTCTCTTACCCACAGTGGAAAAGAGAAGTATCTCTTAACTCTTTTTCACTTATGAGATAGAATGGTGAAAAAAGAGAAGTATCTCTTCTCTTTTTTTACTGCTATGGAGAGCTAGTGGACACTGCTACATTTTAAACAGACAATAAGAATTAGTTTGGGTACCAATGTTTAATATGTGAAGTGAGAAGCATATATACACCGAGATCTGAGTTTGTCTATCTATACAAAACCTTTAACATCGAGATTATTTGTGTGATACCACTTTATTTCAAGATTCCATTTTTTGCTGAGAAAATATGTGTAGCCAGAATTGTGTCTTGAAATAAAGTATTATCGCTTAAGATTTTTGGAAAAAAATGCTAAAATATCCTATCTGTGATACATAAAAAGTTTATACAATAGAACAAATGTTTTTATAAAAAAACTCTGTGGGTTGTTTTGACACCTAATCTTGATTACATAAGATAATGTCTATAGTTTTGCTCAAACCATTGACCAACTTCTCTGTCATTCTCTTGGAAATTGCTTGGGTCGAAATTGATAGTAAGAACTGTCTCTAAATCATATCCTTTAGCAAGATGATCCAAAGCAAATATACAGTACATTCCACACACCGCAGTATGAACACTCTGTACTCTCATTGTGTTAATAGTCCATGACTCTGTGTTTTTCACTATGAATTTGTAAATGTCTTTAACTAATGGTGGTAAGCCATAGGAATCAAAGTAGATGGATGAATGATTGTCTTTGAAATATATTGCCACCCAATGTTCTCCTGGTTCTCTTGATGTCTGTATTGGTGGTTATCAGAGAACCGTTCAGTGTAACATCAATTTTACTGAACATACTGTGAAAGAAATTATTGATAGGAGTAATATTTGTATCATCTACCAATACAGTCCCATCTTGCTTTGTAATTTTGAATTGAACCTCAAGTGTAGATGATGCAAGATCTAACCACTTGGTTGTTTGTCTTGGAATTAAAAATTCTATTGGTGAACAATTGTTTAAAGATGCAATAGGAAATTGCTCAATCTCACCAATATTTTCGACACCACTTGATGTTGGTGATACGTTATCTGGATCAAATCCACTACAAAAATGCTCGCAAGATCCATGTAACATCATGATTTAATCAAATATATCAAGTGGTCTTGAATTTCGTTTTGAATAAGATTGTCTTTTTTGTGTCTTCCCTCTTTGAGAACGGACAACAGAGTGATGTTTTGGTTCTTGTTTCTGTCTTTTTATTCCCAAAGCAGCTTTACCCACTGATGTCATAAGATCTTTTGCATGAGTGAGCATTACTTTTTAGATGGTTTATGATTTCTCATCAATTCATTTGCTATTTCTAAACCATGTTCTAATCCTTCTCTCTTTAAAGTTCGAAAGGCATTTTTTGCAATTGGTTTTATTAATGGTATTGCTGATCTTATTGCTGAGCGAAAAATAGACCCTAATCCATATCCGTATTGCCGTGGTATGCCTCGATACACTGGCATCATTTTTATAAATTGAATTTATGTCGCTCTCTAAAATGCAACTTGAAAACTGAATGTGTTTACCAGTATTCCCATTTATATTTATAGAGATCTCATCAAAAGAAGATTTTGATACTGGTACATAATGTACATTATCAAATTCTTTATGAGTGTGCAGAGATTCGTCACGTGTTTCAAACGGTAACACACGTAAGATAGGCGCTTCTATATCACCAAGAAATGTATAATCTGCAATATCAGAATAAATAAAGAGTTGATTAAAATCCATATTTAAATCCACGTTATATTTAAATGCATCTTTTGCTGTGTTAGGAAAAATTACTGGAAACATACCATCTTTACACCCCAATTTTTGTGATAAACTTTCTGATAATTCAAGTCCAACTGTTGCAATACTATTTGATACAATTTTTATACGTGAATGTCGAGATGAATAACCAAGATGAAATGTCACACCAAATTCTTTAAAAATATCCCCAAGTTTTTCTTGAATTTCAGATTCTATTGTTTCCGCAACATGTCCACCATTTGCATATGCCCCTGGCAAAATACTTAGCTCAACAGCAGCAACACCCTTACGTACTGTATGTTTGAAAAACGATTTATTAATATTATTAATGCATGCTGACATTTTCGGATCTGTCACAATGATTTTAAAATTTGTTTCATCATCTGTTATATTTCTTGCCTCAGATGGTAAAATTACTTCAACTAATCCCACCTCCCAATGTTCTTTATTAATATGAATCGGTTTAGATAATTGTGTTTGAAAATAGCATTGTGTGTTATTTGGAAACATATCCATAGAACTATCACTCAGTAGTGTGACGTAAAATGAATTCATTTTCCTTATCATGTGGTTTCAAATATTTTAAACTGGGGCTTGGAAGAATATATCCCAAAGAACTACTCAATAATACCAACCACAATTCTTTGTTTGGGGATTGTAAACTAAGGTGAATGATAGCCGTAATTATAATTGCATAAATAACAATTATTTGTGTGAAATAAGACTCCCACAAAAATTAAATTGTGATTGTTGACTTTGTACTTCAACACTTGCACTTTCACTACTCAATGCATTTTCATTTACTGACATATTCTTTTTATACTAAATCTGATTCTGATATCCAACTATCAAATTTCGAAGGATAACCTTCCCAATGTACTTTAAGCTCCTTGACGAGTTTCTTACCCACACATCTTGAATGTTGTGCGAGAACCGAATCAATGATATATTTTTTATCATCTTTTACTCTTTGAATTTCTTGTGGATAAAATGTCCTCTGTATACTTTCACCACCCATATCTTCAAGTTTATGAGTGGTTGGGTGTGTATGTTTTACATGGGTGATTTTAAATAATTCTTTCGTCCAATTTGGTAAATACCCCTTTTCAAATGTATGTTTAGTTTTGTTATTACGTACTATATCGCCAACTTTAAATTTTATTTTTCTCTCTTTAGATTTTTTTTACCATACAAATTTTGAGTTACTTCTATTTCATTTTCTATTGACACAGATGCAGGAGTTCTCTGAATACTACGATGGAAACTGTGATTGTATCCATCAACTAAATTTTGTAATACATCAATATATCTTAATGTACGTTTGTGTGTAAAATATTTCCACATTCGTTTCTTCAATGTCCATTGAAAGCGTTCTACAATACTAGCTATTGTTTCAGGATTTTCTGTTGTGAAAAAATGAATTTTTTGTTTCTTTAAAAAATTTTGCACCTCTTTATTTTTAAATTCAGAACCTTTATCTGATTGTAAAGATAATGGTTTACATCAAGAAGTTTTCAAAAGTCTTTGGAAAGATTTTGTTAGTGTTTGTCCTGATTTATTGTGAATGAGTATAACCCATGCATATTTTGAAAAAAACATTGATAGCACAAACTAAATAACGAAATTGGTCATTGTGAGATTGTAAACTTTGTAAATCTGCTAAATCAATTTGCCATTGATGATCAATTCCACCCGCTACAGTCTTTCGTCTTGCAAATTTTTTTACGAATGGGTTTATATAAAGTGTAAATTCTTTCTCCTTTCAACCATATTTTGACTTGATCAACTGTAACAGATTTATCTTTACTATGAGCTGCTTTGTATAAATTTTGTATACCCCCATAATCAGGAGGATGTTTTGTATTCTAATATATTTCAGTTAATAAATCATTCAATATGCCTCCCATTTATTAGAAAGTTTATTTTTTGCCAATTTATGCCTAGGTGATAATTTTTTCGTTTTGGATTTGTTGACAGAGAACTTTCTAACCAACTATATTCAGGGGGACTTTGATATTCATTGGGTTTCCAACAAAATCTTGAGGGATATTTATAGCTTTGAAACCACGATTGAACTTCTCCCAACCGGTCGGTTTAATACCTTTTCGATGTCTAAGAACATCATTGACTAAATCGATGATGTTTGAGCCTTTTATGGGTTCTCCATCATAATTTAAAAGACCCTGATCATCCCAACTCATGTGTGGATGAGATGATAAAGCATACAATAATGAAGTTGCTTTACGTTTCATTGTAACAGGGACACTTTCTATAATACGATCTCATAAAAACATTGAATTTCGTTCTGGCTCAGGCATAACCACTGATGGTTGTAATGCCTTCTTATGTGACAATTGAAATTTTTGTAAATGTTCACCATACTTTCGTTTTTTCTCACCTCCTGATAACTCTGAATTTTCTAACACAGATGATAATTCATTCTGCAACTGTGCTGTATTAGTAATTTGAGGATCAGGTGGTATTCTTTGTCTTTGAGATTTTTCATTTCTAAAACGTTGCATTTCTTCTAACATTTGATAAGGTACAATAGCCATTCTCTTCATATTTTACTCACCAATTTATTTACAAGATTTGTTGCAACTCCAATAGCAGGCCCAAGTAGATCAAGTAATGGTAAAAAAACACCTTTTTGATTTAAAATCTGTTTTTTCTTTTTAAGAGCTACAGATTTACTAGCAATAGATCTTAGCTGCTCACGCTTCAGTTGTAATTTTCGTTTCTGAGTGGGGGTTAGATATATGTTTCCTTTTAAAAGATTATGACAACATTCTGACATACAATTAATCAATTCTTTAGGTGCATTTTTCATAATTTGTTTTTGAAATTCTGGAGGTGTTTGACTTAGTGCCAATAACACCCCACCATACATATTTTTTAACTAGAGGAATCTTACGAGATTTTTTTACCATCTTACCAATGCAAAGTGTATTCATAAAATGATATGATAGACCAACATGCATTTCATTTTATTCAATGAAAATAAGAACTCATCTCCTTAACACGTTTAGGTGCATTCAAAGCTGTGAAACGTGCTGATGTTGGGATGTTTTCTTTTAGTGGTATATGTCCCACATTTTGTCTAGAACCCATAGGATCATGTGATACTCTACTCCCCATATTTGATGTACGTGTCAAGTTTAATGGTGGTACTATTTTTTGTTTTCGAAGTTTGCTCACTAAAACTGATTTTGTTTTTGTCTCTTTTTGAGGAGTGACTAAAAAATTTGCATGCATGTAATTTTTATCAACATTTCGTTTCTTTTTAAGTGATTTTCGTTTCTTACTTTTTTTTTTTTTGAATGGTGAATAAAAAAAATTTATACTTGTCTGATGACCACCCCATCGAATTAAATTATGAATGATAACACCACCCCCAAAAAAACACCACCATCTGGTTTTAAAATAATGTTTAGTTTGGTTGCAAGATCTACTCTTGGATTTGCAAGTTGTTCAATATGTTGTTTATGTTTATCCATATATGTTAAAGTTTGTTTTGGCACTTTAATTTTTTTATTGAGTATGATTCTACTTGCTAATGTAAACCATTTTAAAATTTTCTTGAAACCTTTCTTAAGTAATTTTTCTCTTGCAAATGGATTTGTGTGCTGACTTAATTGTTCTAATGATTGAATAAAAGATGCCATGATGATGTGTACTTGTTGAAAAAACTTTTAACAACTGACACAATCTCATTAGTGCACCAGTTTTTTATACTTTTGTATAAATGATAGGTCCACGTTCATTTTGCGTCACCCAAGGATGAAAAATATCAGTTCTCAATCTCAAAGACTCAGGGGTTTTAGGATGAAAATCAATTAATAAATAACCAGTACTCGTTGCAACTTTATAAGATGCATTTAAATGTGGTAATTGAACTTGATTTGCCAATACTTTAATTTGTCCTTTATCGCTAGTATTTTGAAATAAAATCATATAATGTGCATTTAAAGTTATGGTACGACTAGATTTAGATTGTTGAAACATATTTTGTGTTATGTATATGACACTTGCATTTCTATGATGTCCTTTTTTGTGTGAACCATAATTTAATTTCTTCTTCATCTTTATCTCCTAACATATCATCGAAAACTACAAGGTGTGGAATAGTGACATCACTAACAATTTCATATTCATCATCAGGGGTGCCTTCTATGAATTTAATATCTTCACTCTCTTCAAGTAAAGTATATGTATTTTGCCATTTTTTATAACACCAGATGATTTTTTGTGGGGGAATTTGAAATAAGTCATGTTTCATATCAATAAGCTTTTTGACAAATTCTGTTTTTCCTGAACCACTAGGCCCTAAAATAAAGATATTACAAGGGTGTTGAAACAATAAACATTCACTTGATGCCATTATTTTTTTGTGAGAAAGTGTTGTCAAAACACTAACTTATGTACTTTCTGTTTCCATAGCTTCTTCAATTCTATGGGTGGGTTTTCTTTTTAAGGGCGCTTTTAATTCAAATAAAGTTCTGAAGAACTCTGATCTATTTGTGGCATACATTGTCTATATAAATAATTCATGATTTGTTCATCATAAATAATAAAATCCCACATAACTCTTGTCCAAATATTTTCTACATTATCTTTGTAAAAAGCATTCATGATTTGTAATGCATTACAAAATTCACCATACATTTCATCTTTTTCCAATTGATCATGAATAAATTCTTTTGTTATTGTTAGATAGCCAGGAGTGATCATTTGAAATGCATATAATAATGCCTTACATGTGATCTTGTTTTCTAAGATGTGTCTTACTGGTTTCATGGTTGAAATCAAACTGATGATTCTTTTGTCTGTTCTGATGTACTTTGTGCATCAGGTAATACATTACACTATGTACTCTGTTCATCAGGACAGTCAGGAAAATCATTTTCTACATTATTTGTAAACTTTTTGTCAAACTTAGTTTTGAATTGTGGTGAAGCTTTTCTTGCAAATATGGTACTAAATGTAGTTCTTTGATCATCTAGTACCATGAGTGCAAATAAAGAATTAGAATCTGGAAAATCATCTAGACACTTGTCATATTTTTCATTGTTGAAAATATTTGATTTAAAGTGAATCCATAATCCATCACTGATAATATTTTATCTGGAGGTGTTTGCATACATGTGGGTGGTTTATATAATTGACAATTTCTTATCAATTGAATATAAGAACAATTTGGTGACCACTTAACATATTCTTGTAAAGGAAAATCCTTTTCTTCCCAATTATGTAAACCTTGTCCACATACAAAACATTTTACATTACCATCTCCTACATAGAAAAACCCAGCTTTAGCTAAATCTTCTTTCTTGGATTGTAAAATAGGATTTGTAGTCATACTAAAACTCGAAAGTCTTCTTAACTCTGATAATTATATAGGATATGTAGGATTAAGTGGTAGAGACATCTTCCCTGCTCCCTGTTCAAAGTCGAAATAAGTTTTTGTGACGAATATTTATATCTTATACCCATAGGGGAGTGTGTCATATTTACCGACAACAAAACATTTTGTGTAAACAGATCTGAATGTTTTGCTTTGTGCTTCACTTGTGACTTGTCTATCTTTGATACGTTTAATTCTATGTGTATATTCAATGTTTAATTTGTAATTCTCTCTATCTCGTGCACACTCAATCATGCTTTCAAAATTTACTTTTTGTGATGTCATGTAATCTAATGTGATACCCTTAACTTTACATGTGGTGTGTTTTTCTCCATCTTTAATATATTTGTATCCATAATTTTTCGGACCTAAACCCACAAACTCTGTGATTTTTGCCCCTGGGTGTTCATCTGTCCACTGCCCTAATCTACTATTTACAATTTCTGTCTGGATTCTAAAGTGATGGTTTATGTATGTAGATACAACTGTCTGTGTCAATATATAAAACTCGTGTTCCTAATTGTTCTAAAACTTTGTATAATTCCATACTTGCATAGGCTGTGACAAATGAAGCTGCGACAACATTGGCTGAATTGTGTGGATTGTAAACATCTGTAGCGTCAATGTAGTTTACTAAAACAAACTGATCATGGTAAAAAATTCCACATTCTTCACAATTTTGTTTCTGCTCTGTATTAATTCAAAATATTCTGATGGTTCATTTTTGTATTTTGTTTTAGTTTTTATATTGTTTTGTGCATTTTGGCAAATAATCTTTTTCCTGGTTTTTTTCCAACTTTTTCTAAATTGATATTTTCAATCTGTGCATAATCGTTTTTAAATTTTTTTTTGTCTGTTTCTGTTTTCACCCAATCTGGAAACCCACTAGCTTCTTGTTTCATTTTTAAATATTTGTTCACATAACATTTGTAAATCTCTGAAGACCATTCATCCCAATGCCAAATCTGATAAGTGACAAGAAGAGTGTACCCCAAATTCAATGCTTTGCAAAGTTCAACAGATGTCCATGTACCTACAAGTGCACGTTGTTCTGGTGTGTGTTTACAGTGATCTAATTCGTGTTCTGCACACATTTTACAAAGTGTGAATGTCTTTTCTTATTGCAATGAATAGGTAAAACGGGCAAAAAAAGATTTTGAGGTGGTAAAACTTTACATTTAAGGAGACCTCTGTATTGGCTAATTTTGCCAGTGTCTATGTTTTCCTTTGTGAGTATATCTGGATGTCCCACTGGATATTCCCTGTGTTTGTTCACATATGGGTAAAGTGAACGGATATCTATATATTTAATTTCTGTGTCTGCGTTTTTGTCAATTTGGTAGTGTAATTTAATGGCATTTGTTCTCCCGCCAAATAATGCTTCTCGTGGTTTAATTGGGTCCATGTGTGGGAAAAATGTATCTAAAGAGGCTTGAAGTTCAGGATCTGATTTACATAGATGATCCAAATTGTGCTCCCAGACTACATGTATATTGTACCCCAATGATTTGAAATGTTTTTTGCGTGATTGGCTTTTGTTGTACAGAGAATGATAGAATTGTGAATTGATTGGATTTTTCTCAAACCTGTCAGGGTAGCAAGTTTCACATCCATGCCACATACATCCATAAAATTCATAGATTGTATTTGTCTCTTTGTGAAAACCATCTACATAATAATTTCCCATTTTTATTTCTCCACCATTTAGTGCATGTCGTATGTGTATGCATTCTTCTTGTGCTAGTAGCTGTAAGAATCTAATGGCTTTCATGGAATATCTAACGGCAGTAGGATACCCTATGTCTAAAATGAGACCAACTTTGTTTTTTGGCATTGAATTTTTCCGCCAAGCTTTATTACAAGCATCAGCAAATGTTACAGCCTCCCTGAAAGAATCTATCCCATCACACTCGATAAATTGTTTTCTGAATTCCCCACACCCTCTATGTAATATATCCACATCAGACTTACAGTACATGTCCATTTCTTTGGCAAAATTGAAAGTATACTCTCCCAAAAAAGAAAGTGTGCATGCTAAAAAATAACACTAAAAAAAGATATATATCATTTTCATTCATGGAAATTTTATTCAATCACAGATGAATCAATTTGTGATCAACACGAGAAATTTCATTACGCTATGACGAATAGTCTTGGTGCCATGGAGAGTCAAAGACACTAAGGGTCAAACACAAAAGTCACACACTCATTATCTGGTATGACCTCCATTTGCATCGACTACTGCTGTGCATCTACGCCTCATGGAAGCGAACAAGTTAGCACGGAAGTGTTGTGGGATGTTGTTCCATATTCTGATAAGCTGTCTTTGGAGTTCCACAAGCGTTGACAGTGCATGGGGAAGCCGGCGTAGCTGACGTTTCATTTCGTCCCATACGTGCTCAATGGGTGAGATATCGGGCGAATTTGCGGGCCAGGGAAGAACATCCACTTGTTGTTGCTGCAGATACTGTTGAACAACACGAGCTGCGTGGGGTCGGGCGTTGTCCTGTTGTAGAATGACGCTGGGGCCATGACGATGCAGAAATGGGATAACAACAGGTGTAAGCACTTCATCACAATATCTGGTTGCATTGAGATTGCCATCAATAATGACCAGCTCAGTTCTGTTACGGGCAGTGATGCCACCCCACACCATGAGAGACCCTCCCCCATAACGGTTTCGCTTCATGACACATGGATCTGCGTAGCATTCATTTCGACATCTGTTCACTCTCTGGCGGCCATCTGATAATGAAAGATGGAAACGACATTCATCTGTGAATAAAACACATCGCCACCAGTGTAGGGGATGCCTGAGATGTTGTCTACACCACCGCAGTCGAGCACGATGACGTAACGTCAAAATCGGACGAATTGCAGGTCTTTGAGGATGTAAGCCGTATTCTCTCAGCCGGTTGATTACTGTTTGAGGATGTATCCGTCTCAGGTTAGGGATGTTCCTGGCTGTCGTCGTTGCCGTTTGTTGCCGGTTCTGGAGATGGACGACACGGATATACCGATCTTATGCAGGGGTGGTAACTCAGGGTCTCCCGGAGTGGGGTCGGTCTCGAACGTCATCATGTTGTGCATGTCGATGGACTAGCCTGTCTACAGTGTTACGGTGGCAGTTCAAATGCTGGGCAACCTCTCTGTGTGTTCTGCCAGCTCTAATCATACCCAGGGCAAGGAGACGTTGATTCATTGTCAATCTTGGCATGCTAATGTGGAGTCGTTTTAACAGCAGTGCAAGTTTGAATGTGAACGATAGGAAGGCCTTACTTTAGTGTTTAAATACCCAAGGATTCACACTGCTGCATGAATTTTCAGACTCTCCATGTGCAAAACATGCCTTTTCACAAACGTGCAGCACGTCATTTAACGTTAATGCAATTTTAACGGGGAAAGCTGTTTTTGTGTTCAATATAACTTATTCGTGAACAGATTAACACTCTTTACACCTACGAAATTATTTTTTTGGAGTTTGATCAATTTCTGCAATGCACACTTTCTTTTTTGGGCGAGTATAGAATTACTAGTAAATTTTTGATTGTACCATTTAATAAAATCTTCCCTGACTGGGGGGACATAGACTCAGGCATGTACAATGTTGCATCTAAATAAGGTCCAATGTAGTTTTGATATGATTTTGTGTTTGCCAGATGAGGAAAATAACCTTTTGCTAGTTCACTTAAACCAAATGTTTTAGGGAATTGTGTCAATCTCATAGCAAGGAAACTCAATGAATCGATGAGTCTAACACCACAAGCTTTCAGTGAAATAATTTTGTTTCCATTCATGATGACATCGGGTTTTGATGTAGCAGTTTCAATGAGATGTCTTAAGATAAATTGTGCATCAAACCCTCTTGAATTATAAGCAATAGCTGTTGTATCTAAATGTTCCTTACTGAAAAGCCAATTGCAAAAATCACTCAAAGTAGATTCTCCTTTAAAAATATATTCCCTTCTTCCAACTTTGTCATAGAAAATACATTCTTGATCTATAGGCTTGCAAATACACTCCCCACATGCACGGTGTGCAACACAGTAATTTGGGGTGTGGAGGCCTGAGTCTTGAGTTGTTTCAAAATCATAAAATACAAAGGGTACTTTCGGCATTTTGTCTTTCTTAGGTAGGTTTGTATTTTGGAATGAAACAATAATGTTCGCTTTTGACTAATTGATGGCAATATTTACATTTCTTGAAGCCATCACAGATGTGATCTCCTTTTGTTAGATATATTAGTGAATTGCACCTTTTACATTTTTTAACTAACTGACAAATGTTTTTTTCTTGGTTCTGTAATAGAGTTGTGTGATTTTTATAACAAGATGAACTTACAAAATCCCTATTACAAGTGTAACAATGAACAGAATATTCAGGTGTACATGGCAGTGGAGAATAGCAAACACAGCCTTTGGGGCATCTATGACGTTCTCTGTTATTATATATACATTGCAATATTCATAATAGTAACTACATCCTAAAAACCCTGTGATTTTTGTGATGGTGTCGAAATGACGGTCATGGTGATAGATGTGAATAACTTTACTCTCTTTTGTAGTTTGTGGCGGTTCAAATAGGAATTTTTCTTTGGCAAATTGTGGGTGGATTTTAATTACGTACTTTGGGGAGAGGACCCCTTGAATTTTACAATATTCTTCATATCCACAAGGTTTGTTATAACTAAGACCTGCTTTGTCCATTAATGCATTTGCCTCATTTTCTTGTGTTGGTCTATCAGAATATCTAATATTTGTCCATCTCTTTTGCCTAAGTTCTGATTTATCTTTATCAACATGGCATTTTCCCACTACAACAGCACGCACAAAGCACATAGAATCATTGACATTTTTAATATCAACAATACTTTTCTTATTTCCAACCATTTTACCAACAGATGCAAATGAAATGGGTGCATTTCACCCCGAGCCTTGTGGTAGTGAAGTGTGTGTTATTTCTAAAAATAATTTACCATCATGGATAGTAAAATTCTCATTTGATTGAATAACTTTTTCAATTTCATCTAACACTGTTTTACCATTTACCCCCATAGCCTTTGTAAAAGGAATAAAAATACCTACCTCAAGACCTGGATGGTAGATGGATATCCTCATGGGGTCGTTGTCGTGTATACCACATTCCTTTTTCACATCTTCCAGCATTGAATCAAACATTTTACTTAGAAACTCAAATGGATTGTGGACATCGAATTGATTCAAAGTCACTTCACACATATGGGATTCTGAGTGAAATCTTCTGGATAGCCACAATAACTTAGGGTGAATAGAATACAATCTCGGTATGGAGTTTGTATTCTCAGCAGTCAACCTCTGTTTTTTGCTGCCAAATACAACATGTTCTGCAACACTGTCATCTGAATCACTGTAGTCTACTAATGACCGCTTCAGCTTTTTTTATTCATCAGAGGAGATCAAAATCATGTCTTTCAGTCTTGTTAACTCCAAAGTATGTGTGTTCCAAAACTGTGAGCACCCGCCTATTTATACTCTCGCTGAAAATCATTTTCTTATTCAGAAACAACATTCAGAAAAATGTTTTCAAACCAAATTGTTTAACATTTTTCATTTCAATTTTTCACCCACCTGAATCTAACCAATGGGGAAAAAAGCATGTGAAAAGATTTCTTCGGTGATATTCGTTCCCTCTAATGTGGCAGTCAGCGGTGATGTGGCCCCCAACAGAGGAAAGTCTTATCCATAACTGTCACTCCACTCGAAAAAAAATTGACAGACGCCATAGATTTTTTACTCAGAGCATCATTTTAGCTAACAGGATATATCACTAAATTTCCCCCTTCAAAAAAATCAAATATTTTTTTTTCACTTTCCTTGGGGGAGGTCGGCGGATTATACCACCACCGGTCGCGAACCACCAAAACACGACATACAAATAATTGGGGAAAAAATCCAATTATTTGTCCTTGATTTTAGATTAAAACACAAAGAAAATAAATAAAATAGGAGACTACCCACTTTTTAAAAATGAATGAATGAATATGGTGATGTGCATTGTATAACGAAAGTTTGAGACAATGGCTTGTCTGGAAAGGGGTATTTTGTAATTCACCGCATCTGGAAACGGCATAACAGCAACTACCAAATATTAAGCTTTTGAGAAATAACTCAAAGACATCTCTACCCTGGGACTGTCTTGCTTATTGCCGCAGATTATTTTCTTGGGATAACAGCGTGATCAATGTTTTTTCCCTCTTACACCTATAATCTTGAGGTGGAAATTCTATTTCGATAGATGATTCAAGTTTCATAGCGATAAGAAAATTGTGGTTATGAGCCCGCCAGAGTGTATTTACACTCATTTAGGGGAGGGCAAAAGGTGCCAGAAAATAATAGAATGAGTATTTCACGCACCTTTTCCCCCACTCGTCAGATGACGGGTGTTGAAATACTCAATATATTATTTTTCACTGCCTTTCCACACTTAGATGATACAGAAAATCACTCTTTCCCTCCAAAAATAATTTGGAGGGAAAGACTGACAATGTGTAGCAAAAAAACATCTGAGGAGTAAAATGATTCTAACTAGCATGAGTGTTAAGTGCATATAATAGCGAAATTAAAACTTTGACATATTTTTAACTGGCTTGTGTGCCATCAGGATAAATGATTTATTCGTCACATTGAAATATTTTACCAATTTTTCAATCTGGTTAAGGTTTGTTAGCTTTTCAGAACGATATCTCAGAATTGCGCCTTCTTTTGCTGAACATCTGTTACGTATTCAATACAGGCATAAAAGAGAAATTAAGTTTTTTCAGTTTGGCTAAAAGGAAAAGGTATTCTTTTTTTGACGCTAAAACAGTTTACACTGCAAAACATTCACTGTATGTTTTGTAGTGTAGAAAAGTAATTGTTTCTCGGGGTTAATGTCACTGTAATAAATAACGTAAATTGTTGAAATCAGCTTAAAACAGCTTACAAATACCCGAATGTTTCAATAATTCACTGAATCCATTCTCTTACATGAGCTATTTATAGAATATTTTCAGCCATGATGAGAAAACAAATGAGGGAAATATTTTTCTCAGAGTGGCGGAGTGTTGTATTACAAACTGACTGCAAGACACACATTCATATCGGATTATAATACATTCGCGTGTAAAAAACACTGATCCAGTCTAAATCTGACAGTATTTTTATATGTCATGTGTTCCAGTAATAAAAAGAAAAAAACTTCACCAGTCGGGCGATGTATATTAGCTAGCAAGTTTTGAATGGTGAACGTTTTGTCAGTATATAAAGAGTATGGAAGACAAACCCACCTAAGGCCGTCAGTATAGTATTTAACACACATTTTTGTCAGTATAAAAATGGTTTGAACAACCTACCCCGTGACTGCCACTATAGTATTTAACACTGAATTCCCCCTTCCCCAAGGCTGGCACTATAGGCACAAGCATTTAGCACTGCATTCCCATTACCCCAATGTGGGTACTCTGGTGAACAAATTAAGATGGGATTCTCCATAGCGCGTCTTGTCCCTCAACTGCCATTTTACCCGTGGCTGGCACTCCGGCAAAAAGCATTTAACACTGAATTCTCCCTACCTCAAGGCTGGCACTCCAGCGAAAAGCATTTAGCACTGAATTCCCCATACCCCAATGTGGGCACTCTGGCGAAAAAATTAAGATAGGATTCACCATAGCACAGCTTGTCCCTCGTCTGCCATTTTACCCCGTGGCTGGCACTCCGGCGAAAAGCATTTAACACTGAATTCACCCTTCCCCAAGGCTGGCACTATGGCGAAAAACATTTATCACTGAATTCCCCATACCCCAATGTTGGCATTATGGCAAAAAAATTAACATAGGATTCTCCATAGGGCGGCTTGTCCCTCAAATGCCATTTTACCCGTGGCTGGCACTCTGACGAAAAGCATTTAGCACTGAATTCCCCCTACCCAAATACTGCCACTATAGGTACAAGCATTTAAGAGATACTTCTCTTTTCTTCACCGGTCTATGGAGAGATTGATTAATAAGCAAAATCCACATATTTGCCAGCATAAAGTATTTGGGAGGCCTACCCCAGGGGTGGCACTATAGACACAAGCATTTAACACTGAATTCCCCATACCCCAGAACTGGTACTATAGACACAAATTTAACATAGGATTCTCCATAGGGTTTTGTGTCTATAGTGCCATTTTTGTGTCTATAGTGTCATTTTTGGAGGTAGGAATAAGATTTTAAAATTTTTTTCCTACCTCCAAAAATGGCACTATAGACACAACAATGGCACTATAGATGCAAAACCCTATGGAGAATCCTATGTTAATTTTGTGTCTATAGTGCCAGTTCTGGGGTATGGGGAATTCAGTGTTAAAGGCTTGTGTCTATAGTGCCACCCCTCACTACTCATATACAGGGCGTGGGGGGGGGCTAAAAAGACTGATGACACAACGTCTCATTGTTTAGTATTGCTATTTTTTCGAACCCACCCACCCTTACCTGCAATTTTTTCCAACAAATTTTTGACCCCCCCCCCCCCCCCCCCCCCATGACATCGAAAGTTTTTGTTTTGCAGGTAAACGGAATCAGAATGGTTTTGCAAGTCAATATAATAATTTATAATGTGATGTACATGATCAATACCATCAATGCATGTTCAATACCTGTCACCAGATATAACTCAAACAATTAACTGGTAGAGTGCTGGAAGCCATGACACATTTCTCTGTCAAATTTGATTGGCTAGTGCCCAGAGTCACTATGCTATGAAATGTGACAGGGCAATATTTGATGAAAAAACTCTGTGTCCTGTGTGGTCTAGAATTTTTTTTAGCACTCTAGCAGTTACACCAGATCTGATAAGGTAATTCCAATAGCAGTAACAAATATATGAATATTGATATTTTTGTTGTGATGTTGAATCAGGTTGAGT